>CM066163.1:0-1200000 GCA_033629205.1 Lithocarpus polystachyus
TTTCTATACTCCATTTGTAGTTTTTTTTTTCATTCAGTTCTTACTTCTCATATGTTTTGGTTTTTATTTTTTCATCCATTTCTTTTCTTCTTTTGTTTTTGTCATTTTATGTTACTTCTCCTCGGGTTTTTTTTTTTTTCTAATTTTTTTGGTTTTTTTTCATCAAATCATCCGTTTTTTTTTTTTTTTGTCTAATCGCTTTTAGGTTTTTGTAATTTTTTTAAAATGCAATGCCCATCCATATACAATTTTTTAATAAAAATATAATTTGTTACATTTTTTTTTTCTCTAAGAGGGGTATGACAGTAAATTTATACAAATTACATTTTTCAAACAAATTGGGATGGAGGGTGTATTTAATTTCAGTTTTTGTGTGTGTGTGCAAGGGCTATCCACAAGTCGGGTTTATCCCAACCCACAACCAACCTGTAACAAATCGGGTGGCGAGTCGCCGAACCCGCAACCAACCCGTAAGAGGGTCAGGTTTCACAAGTCAGTTTTTCGTCGGTTGGGCATCGGTTTTGAGTGAAGCTGAAACCCAACGGAAACCACCAAAAAACGGCAAGATCTCGCCCGATCCATCCAAGATCCAGTGAGATTTTGCCGGATCTAGCTAAAAGTCGGATCCAATGATTTTTCCACCCAATCGCATGATAATCATTGGATCTGGTGTATCTTTGCCAGATCTAACTGTTTTGGTCACTGAAATCTGTCAAATCAAGCTGAAAACTCGCTGGAAAGCTTGAAAATTTGCCAAAATTTAATGGTCTTCAAGTGGATGTGGTTTCACGAGTTTTGAAGTAAGGAACTTGAAACTGACTCGCAAGCGTCGTGTTTTGGAGCTCGGGACCTATGTCCGACCACCAGAGCAGTCGGATCGGGAGGCGGCGGGTAGGGATGGCAATTTATGCCCAACCCACGGGTACCCGGCCCGGCCCGACCCTAATGGGTTGGGTTTTACCCGGTCCGATAACGAATAGGGTAGGGTTTGTGTTTTAGAGAAAAAAAAAAAAAAAAAAAAAAAAAAAAAAAAAAAAAAAAAAAAAAACCTAAAACGGGTCCAGGTTGAGTCTGGGTTTTGGAAAAAACCTAGCCCGAACCCGGGCCCAACCCAATCTGCTTAAACTTTAAACAAAATTACTAAAATACCTACCTATATATATGTAACTTATATCAAACCCTAACCCTATTTTCATTTGTCTGAAGTCTCTCCAAGCTACCTCAGCCTCTGTGTACTCTCACCTCACCCTCAATAACTCTCAGGTCTCATTTTCTCTCAAGCCACCCCACACGGCCTCACCCAGTCACCTTCACCGTCACTCTCATTCACTCACTAACCCACCCTCACCTTCACTCTCATCACTTGATGGTTGCTTTTTGCTAGGTAGAATCATGGAGGTTAGATCAGAGAGAGATTTGCAAGGTTTAGGCCATGAGCTTCGGCCTAGAGGTGGAATTGGTGGCTGAAACCACCGCCGATCATTGGAGAATTTGGTGGTCTGAGATTGAGAGAGGCCGAGATCGGAGATAGAGCCTTGGTGGATCGAGTTCTCTAATTTTTATATTTGGGTTCATGTCCTCTCTCAATTCTGAAATCTGTGAGTTTGTGATTCTGTGTTTGAAAGGAAACTCTTTTTTTTTCTTTTCATAAGATTGTGTCTCAAATCTGTGAGTTTTTGTTTATTTGATTTTGTGTTTGTGATTCATGTTTGAAAGGGATTAGGGAAACTTTTTTTTTTTTTAAGATTGTATGGCCATGGATTAAGGCCCTGAAGTGGCTGGCGGAGCCCGCAGGACCCAACATGGCGGGTTTGGATGTTTAAAAAAAAAAACTCGTTTATTAAACGGGGCGGGTTCGGGTTTTGGGGATGGACTCATGGGTCGAGTCTGGTTATAAAGAAACCCGACCCGAACCCAACCCATTGCCATTCCTAACAACGAGTCGGGTACGGGCAGGTTGGGCAGGTGGGCGAGTTGGTTGGACTGCCCTAGTGTGTGCTCACCAAATTCCATGGATTACATAAGTTCTTTGTAATTGTTTGAATAAACATGCATAATTTCATGTTCATCTAATAGAAAATAAAAATTAATTAGTAGATTGTTTCGGTAGGCTGATTTCTAAAAGGTAGAGATAGGTTTTAATTAGATCATTCATTCATATAAGATGTGGTGCTAGTGTATATGCCAGTCTGAATTAACTTCCGTAATAAGAGAGGGATTGACTAGAAGAGTTACAAAGAACCAAAGGACCAGGCACATGGTTTTATGTTTATCAGTTTATGGCTAGTGGTACCATACATATAACATATTTATAATGAATAGGATTTACTACTAATTAAATCAGTTTGAAAAATATTTTATCCAACCCACTACATGTCAACTTAGTACCCGTTTGTTTCAGCTTTTAGAAGCTGAAACGCGCTTTTTGAAATCAAATAAATAAAAAGTGCGTTGGGTAAATTTTAAAAGTTGCATTTTCTAAAAAAGCTATGTTTTCATTTGTGAAGGAAATGCGCATTTCGCGAAAGCAACCCTCGGCTCCATTACAAAAAAGCACTAGTGCGTTTCAAGTTACCATTGCGCAAATTTCCCAAAAACCCAATTTTATCCTTTTGTTTATAACACAAATTTACAAAGGAACTCAATAATGAAATCAGAACCAAAAAAAAAAAAACCGATCTGACCCATTTCTGCCGCATGTCGTTGGCAATGGGGAAGAGATCAAGCAGCATAGCAGTGGAGAGGAAGACAGGCGGCGGTGAAGACAGAGCAAATCAGCAAACAACGGAGGTGGCGGTGAAGACAGAGCAAATCAGCAGACGACGTAGGCATTTCTCCCTTTTGGATTTCTCCTCTATCTTCGTTTGATGAGAATCAAATGGCGTGGTGTGGTGTGTGTGACCTTTAAGTTTGTGTGTTTTGATGGGATAGAGGGAAAGAATCTTGCAGACGAAGTGCTAAGAAAAAAAGAAAAAAAAAAAAGGAAGAAGGAGAGCTCTGTGGAACATTCTGGAGCTTGGAGGAAGTGGTATGGAGAAAGAGAGGAAAAAAGGAAAAGAGTGGGATAGAGGGAAAGAACCTTGCAGACGAAGTGCTAAGAAAAAAAAAAAAGAAAGAGGAAGAAGAGAGCTCTGTGGAACGTTCTGGAGTTTGGAGGAATTTGGAGGAAGTGGTATGGAAAAAGAGAGGAAAGAAGGAAAAAATGAGAAGAGTTAGGGTACGTGAGTGGGGGAGAAAAAAAGAGGAAAAAAAAAAAAAAAGGAAATGCGGTAAGTGAGTGGAGGAGAAATAAAGAGGGAAAAAAAAAGGAAAAAAGAAGGAAATGTTATCACAATATTTTCACAATAAATTTTAAGTAATATGTTGTTATGAGCTAATATTGGTGGAAAAAAAAACTTTTAGAAAGAGGAAAAAAAAAATTTAATAGTACGTTCAAGTTAAAATTAGTATCAATTTTTATCACAATATATTTTCACAATACTTTCCTAATAAATTTTAAGTGGTAGGTTCTTATTTGCTAATATTGGTGAGAAAAAAATAATTTATTTAGAAAGAGAAAAAAAATTTTAATAGTACGTTTAAATTAAAATCAGTATCAATTATTACAATATTTTCACAATACTTTCATAATAAATTTTAAGTGGTAGGTTATTATTAGCTAATATTGGTGAGAAAAAATAATTTTTTTAGAAAGAGAAAAAAATAATTGTAATAGTATGTTCAAATTAAAATTAGTATCAATATATCACAAGTAGTTGATTTAAGTATGAAATAAACTTCTTTATATATACATTGTTCTTTTTTGTAATTTACCACTCAAACCACCACTTTTATAAGTGCTAGCCAAACACTCAACTTTTTCAAAAAGTACTCAACTTTTTCAAAAAGCACTTTTTGACAGTTTTTACCAAACACTCAGCTTTTACAAAAAACCCAATTTCATACTGCACTTTTTGAAAACTCCATTTTTTCAAAAAGCCCAACTTAAAAAAGCTGAACCAAACTCACCCTTAATTAAGTATGAACATATATTTTGAATGGGTTTCAGATAGTTTAACTGGTAAAGTCTTTGATGGTTGAATAAGAGAATTGGAGTTCAATCCTCGTTTACACCAAAAACCGATCGATGTTTTGGTCTTATGATTAAAAGCACAATTGTCAAAAGTGGACGTCATAGGTTAAAATTTTATTTTAAAAAAAAAACATATTTTTTTGTTATATGACTTATTTCATAGTAATATAATTTATTTAAATGATTTAATGAGTCATATAATAATTTATAGAGAAAGACATAACAACTTTATCCCCACTCTATAGTTCTACAAACAGAGACACAATTAGCTTTATCCTAGCTATATAGCTTGATTTGGTTAAATTCATTTATGGAAGTTGGGTTCATATCTATAGACACTTTCTTTCTTCTTTTTTTGTAAAAATGTTATATGTTAGGTTCTAAGGATTAGGATCTAATGTATTTAGAACTTCAATTTGTATGTTGGCAAACCATGATCAAAACAATGTTTAGTCGTGTGTTAGACTTGCTCAAAGTATGGGATTTAATGTAAAGTTGGAATCGAGTTTTTATGCAGAATTACTATTAACTTTCTGTCAGACTCGATCGATCGAGAATTAGACTCGATCGATCGAAAATCGGGCAGATCATTTTTCTGCAGAAAATTCCAACTCAGCCCAAGTCCATTTAATGTATAGGGTTTTATGTTTTGCCCTAAGTATATAAGGGAAAACCCTAGCCACGTTTTTAGTGTTCTGAATGCTGTGTTTGTGAATCTCTTTGTGAGATCTAGAGGTGTTTACCTTCACATACACTTAGGGTTTACAAACTTGAGATTCATGTCAAGAGTTGTGTAGATCAATACAGTTGCAGAATCAAAAGAGCACAAAGATATACAAGCAGGTGCGCTTGTGGATTTGCTGAAGAATTCAAGAAAGAAGGAGTCCATGGATCTCAGAGCTATCATGGGGTCATGGTAGTAAGTTTCCTACACTTGGGTAGCAATAAGATGTTAGTGGTCTAAGTCTTGTTGTGTAAACTTCGATTCTTTCATAGTGGATTCAGTTTACCTTGAGGATAGCTAGGTCAAATCCTCCCCAGGTTTTTACCGGTGTGGTTTCCTAGGTCATCAGATCTTTGTGTTATTTATTTTCCGCTGCTTTGTTGTTTTTGCTTATTTGTGTTAACCTAGTTTTAATTAAATTACCTAAGTTAATCACTTGGCTAATTCACTAGGTTAATCTGTTGGGTTTAAGGGGTCTAAACGAACTGACATTATAGATGTACCACTTCACCGTACTCATGGCAATTCCTAGCCCACTTCTAGCTTAGTTAAGAATATAAGAATTAATTCCTAGCCCTTCATCTGTCAAAACGGTGACCAAAGATCACTTTTCAACGTGTTTTCAAAGTGATTTAGTCTCGTCAATAACTAGCCACTAATGTATTTTTTCTCCAAAAATTTGATTTTGGATGGATTGTTCTCGAGGTATAGGTGTATTATTTTAAAACTAAATCCGTGAAAAAAAACATTAGACTTCCATTTTTATGCCCTTCTATCGGCACATAGTTAAAATCTGAATTTTGTGTAACTCAGGGGGCATTTTTCAAACGACAATAACTCTTATAATTTTTTTCAAAAAAATTTCAAAATTTGTATTGAAATTCAAGCCTGGAATGTCTACTTTCTAAAATATTTAGACCACGTCAAAGAATTCCTTACCGTTCAAAAGTTATTATCAAAATGGTGAACAGATGTCACTTTTCAAGGTAAAGTGACATTTGGTTTTGTGTGGATTGTTCTCTAGGTAAAGGTATAATATTTTAAAACCAAATCCGTGAAAAAAAAAAAACGTTAAACTTCCATTTTTTTCGCCCTTCTATCGGCACATAGCTGGAATTTGAATTTTGGGTAACTCAGTGGGCAATTATTCAAATGACAATAACTCTCACGATTTTTGTTGAAAAAATTCAAAATTTGTGTTGAAATTCAAGCTTGGAATGTCTACTTTCTAAAACATTCAAACTGCGTCAAATAATTCCTTACCGTTCAGAAGTTATTGTCAAAACGATGACCAAAGGACAGTTTTCAACCCATTTTCAAAGCAATTAAATCTCGTGAATAACTAGCCACTAATGTATTTTTGTCCAAAAATTTAGTTTTGTGTGGAATGTTCTCAAGGAAAAGGTATAATATTTTAAAACCAAATTCATGAAAAGAAAACATTAAACCTCCATTTTTACGCCCTTCTATCAGCTCATAGTTGGAATCTGAAATTTTGGGTAACTTGGTAGGCCATTTTTCAACCGATAATAACTCTCACAATTTTTATCGAAAAAATTCAAAATTTATGTTGAAATTCAAGCTCGGAATGTCTACTTTCAAAAACATTTAGACTGCGTCAAAGAATTCCTTACCATTGAAAAGCCATTTTCAAAACGGTGACCAAAGGTTACTTTTCAACACATTTTCAAAGCGATTTAGTCTAGTGAATGACTTGCCACTAACATATTTTTTTCCAAAAGTTTGATTTTGGGTGGATTGTTCTTGAGGTATAGGTATATTATTTTAATCCCAAATCTATTAAAAAAAAACTTAGACTACCATTTTTACGCCCTTCTATCGAAACTTAATTGAAATCCCAATTTTGGGTAACTCGATGGGCCATTATTCAAACGACAATAAATCTCATGATTGGTGTACAAAAAATTAAAAATTTTTGTTGAGATTCACTCTCAGTGGCGCATTTTTCAATCAAAATTAACTCTCATGATATTTTTCGACAAAATTCAAAATTTGTGTTGAAATTCAAGCCCAGATTGTCTACTTTCTAAAACAATCAGACTGGATCAAAAAATTCCTTTCCGTTCAAAATTTATTGTCAAAACGGTGACCAAAAGTCACCTTTCAACACACTTTCAAAGCAATTTAGTCTCATCAGTAACTTGCCACTAATGAATTTTTTTCCAAAATTTTGATTTTGGGTGGATCATTATCGAGGTATAGGTATATTATTTTAAAACCAAATCCGGGAAAAAAAACATTAGACTTCCATTTTTACGCCCTTCTATCAGCACTTAGGCTGTGTTTGTTTTGGCTTCAAATGATTTTCAGAAATGCTTTTACACCCATGTGTGTGTTTGGTAGGGACTGAAAATTTGGTCAAACGGAATTAGAATTCCGTGTTAACCGTAAAATCTGTTGCATTGGGTGTAAAATCATTTCTGGTTGTATTTTACCTTCAAATGAATTACACCCTCAGCTGAAGCACACGCACTCCTCAGACGCACTCCTCACAGGCCTTTCTCCTCTCCAAGCTCAGTTGTGACCGAGCTGAAGCACTCCTCAGATCGCGCCGGCGAGATCGCGCCGGCGCACTCCTCGGATCGCGCCGCCTTGGAGATCTCGCCGTCAAGATCATGCCTTCGATCTCATTCGATCGCGCCGGTGAGACCGCGCCTTCAATCTCATTCGATCTCGTCCAATCGCGTTCGATCTCGTCCGATCGCCTTCAATCTCGTCCGATCGCGCCTTCGATCTCGTCCGATCACGCGTTCGATCTCGTCCGATCGCGCCTCTGGGTCAGATCATCGCCGCCGATCTTGTCCGATCGCCGTCTCACTGTTTCTTCCTCCTCAATCTCTCACTCTTTCCCGATCTCTCTTTCCCTCAATCTCTCACTGTGTTCTTCCTCTAGTGAAAAATTGTGAATAAAAGATGTTTTAATTTGGATTTTTGGTTGTGCTAACTGCATAGAATTGAAATTTTTTGTTATAAAATTTGTTTGGGAGTTGAGAAAATTGACGAGAAAATGTGTAAAATTTGTAGGAAAATAGCATTTTCAGAATGTTACTAAACACCGTAAATCGTTTTTTAGACTATTTTCCATTGCAAAACCAAACACCCAGATTTTATTTTACTTACGGGAATTCACTTTCCCCTGCATTCATTTTACACTCGGAATTTGATTTACATTGAGCCAAACGCACCCTTAGTTCAAATCCCAATTTCGGGTAACTCGGTGGGCCATTATTCAAACAACAATAAATCTCATGACTTGTGTAAAAAAAAATTAAAAAAATTGTGTTGAAATTCAAGATCAAAATGTCCACTTTCTTAAATATTCAGACCGCATCAAAGAATTCCTTACCGTTCAAATGTTATTGTCAAAACAATATCCAAAGGTCACTTTTCAACACATTTTCAAAGCAATTAAGTCTCGTGAATCACTAGCCACTAACGTATTTTTTTCAAAAAATTTGATTTTTAGTCGATTGTTCTCGAGGTATAGATGTATTATTTTAAACCAAATCCGTTAAAAAAAAATGTTAGAGTTCCATTTTTAAGCCCTTCTATCTGCACATGGTTGGAATCCAATTTTTGGGTAACTCAGATGGGCATTTTTCAAACGATAATAACTCTCATGATTTTTGTAGAACAAATTCAAAATTTGTGTTGAAATTCAAGCTCGGAATGTCTACTACCTTAAACATTCTGACCACGCCAAATAATTCCTTACCATTTAAAAGTTATTGTCAAAACGGTGACCAAATGTCACTTTTCAACATGTTTTCAAAGCAATTTAGTCTTGTTTGAAAATTTTGGACCCCGGTTGATAGAATTAATAAGTTTTAAACCCAAGTTATTAATTAGCTTTATTATGAATAAAACTTGTTAAAACAAACAAACATCAATATCAAGTCAATTATCATACACAACGGAAAAGTAAATAAGACAAGATATGATGACCTAGGAAAACTAATGAAACAAACTAGTTTCACAGTAAAAAACCTGGAGGGCAACCTTCCCGAAAAGCAATTCACTATAGTAAAGAGAAGTTTCAGATCTAGTACAAAACCTTTGTCCCTAGACTCTACAATCCCCGTAGATGAACTTACAGCTGAAACTTTCTACCGCTTTAGAACCTCTGAACTTTTCAATATATAAATGCCACCCTTTTGCACAGATCCCAGTACGTGACTAATCAATGATGCACGGCTCATAGTATGTGACTAACACACCAACTTGAAGAAGATGTTGGCTACAAAGTTCTTCTCTTCATCAACAATGAAGATCAAGAAGCACTTGGTTACAAAATCCTAAGGTGTAAATACGCAGTAGCTTCTTTCAAAGAGAATAAGGCATCGCTCCCTTTTGCATATGTTCTCCTTGTATTCTATTATGTGACAGCCTTTAAGATAAGCCTTATATATGTCTAGGGTTGTGAGAAAAGAAACCCTACACAAATACATATGCATAGGCCGAAAATCAGATCTAAAAAACTGATTTTCGTAATTCTCGATAGATTCCTCGATAGATAGTATCTGTCGAGACCTCGATAGATAGCTATTTGTTGAGCTTTAATGAATCAGCACTTCTTCATTTGTTTCTTGGACAGATTTGCATGGCTTCAATACTAGACTTGGACTCTTGTTCCTTGAAATACTAAACTCATCTTAAATCTACTCAAATACAAGTAAAATGCATTTTGTCAAAGGATTAGCTAATTACACAAAATATTGACATATGTTTCTAACATGATTCACATATGTCCTAACAATCTCCCCCTTTGATAATTCGTGACAAAACCACAACAAACAAATGAACATATGAGAAAAGTCATAAATCACTCAAAGAAGGTCCTTGGCAGGTATCTCTTCAATGGAGTTTGGATCTTTGGGGGCTATATCATCCTAAAAGACTGAGGAGTCTAGTGCTAGGATTGTAGGGGGATAATATATATTCCCTGCTCTCCTAAATCCCGAGGAGGCCTTAACCCTAACCAAGTTAAGGGCTTCATTTCACACTTAAAGGCAATATGTTCTACACACCCCTAAAATCTCAGCCTTGAGGGCCTCCTTGGTCTCTGTTACCCCCACATCACAGCCATCCTATTCAGCTTGGTCCCTAGCCTTCTCAGCATCCTCTAGCTTTTTCTTCAAGACCTTTATTTGCTCTTTAGCTGCAGCAAGCTCATCCTCGGCCTGACGAAGTTGCTTGTGCTGAGTCTCTGCCTACCTCTCCACCCCTTGCAGAACAACCTTAGCGCTCTTCTTCTCCCTGTTAGCCTCGGTGAGCTTGGTGTTCAACTCCTTGACCCTTTTCTTGGCCACGTTAAAGACCTCAATAGCAGCAATACGCCGGCCCTCCTCGTCCTTCATTTGTTTGTGGGTGATATTCACCAACTCCTCAGCCCTATAAGTAACTTGAATAGCCTGCCAAGGAAAATGTAGCCATAAGCAAAGGCAAATAAAAAAATTTAAAAAAAAAAAAAAAGAAAGGGGCCACAACTTAAAAGACTTACCATGGCAAGGTCTCTCTTCAAACCTGGAAACACCTCGTGTCTCTTAATAGTCCTCAGATCTGCCATGTCGTCTGCCATGTCATCTACCACGTACCTAGCCTTCCCCTACTGGAAGTCCCTTATCGAGGCATTCGAGGGGAGAAGGGATCCGTCTAACACCAATGGGGAATTCCAATTTGGAACCTTGGTGCGAAGGTCATGTCCCATGTTTAGATGGTCTTAGCTGCCTTAGCCCCTCTTTGAGGCTCAATCTCTTTGGGAGGGACACCTCAGTCCTCTTCCATTACATCCTTCCGCTTTTGCTCCCATTTCCTCTTTTTATCTGCAAGTTCAGGCTGGGTGTCCTGAGGAAGGGGAAGAGAGGGATGTTTGGCTTGACTGGCCACCTTGAGTGCCTTCCCCCTTACTTGAGACTTCATGATCTCTAGAAGGCTAGCCTTGGACTTGCATTGTATCCCCATTGTGTCGAGAACATCTGCAGCTTCTTGGATGTTACTTACTTAGGCTAGAGGAATGTGGCTACAGTCGCTGACCTGAGGCTCTGGAAATTGGGGCTGGTTGAAAACCTTAAACTCGACCTTGGAGTCTGAAACTTCAACTAATTGTTCCTCTTCCTTGATCGTTGGTTGGGAAGGGGTTGCCTCCTCCTCAACAACGCATTGGAATGGTAATGCCACTTGCTGTACGCCTTTTGGAATGAGGTCGGGAACGAGGAAGCTCGGTATGACGATATTGATCTGGTGCAAGTGTGGGTCTTTCGCTCTAATCAAGCACTTTGGTGCTTGGAAGCTCAATGACAAGGGTTTGTAACCAAGGATGATGTGGGCTGCTTTCAATTGTCTGTATTTGTGGACAAAGATCTCGAACTTAAGTATTCTAGTCAAATCTAGCTCGTTAACAAGACTGAAGTTTGGAATAGCAGCACATTTATCTGCAAATTCATCAAAAAAACCAAAAGTGTTGTTAGGAAATGGCGCGGATAAAATAAAGGGATAATTTGCAAATAAAAATAAAGGAAACAAAAGCATTTTGATCTTTTTTCTTTTGATTTTTCTTTGCATATTTTTCTTTTGAAGCAAACCATGCATGGGCATATAAGAGAGAGAAAATAATTACCTAATTATGTTAAGCTTTTGACATTGCACTTTTGCTATGCCGAAGCATACTGATATCATTGACATTGCATTTTTACTATGCCGAAACATACAGATGTCATTTCATGTTTGGCAGGTAACAATAGTGAGATGGTTATTTATGCATTTCTCTTAGGATTTTCTAGACCTACCTCTCAAAAAGAGTGATACGAGTGTTAAGTACAAGAGACTAAATAATCTTTACTAATCACAAACACGAGCCACAAAGCTCACTTGCTTAGTTGTGCATAAAGATGCTCATCAAAGCTACACATGATACAAAATTTAGAAAATTTTGTTTCAATGGCCATCGAAGGCACACAAGTACCAATGTACACAAACACACTATTTTTGTATTTTTCTGATTTTTCAAATTTTTTTTTAATTTTTATATGAAAACAAAACAAAGTAAAACTGAAAAATAACCAAACAAAAACATGTTAAACAAAATAAAACAATATATAAAACTAGACTGACTCAAAACTTGAAATCAAAAAACACAAGTAATGCAAACAAAAACAAGAAGGGGAGAGAGAGAGAGAGAGAGAGAGAGAGAGAGAGGGGGGGGGGGGAAAAAAAGTGATAGAATCACTTAGTTCGTTTTCCCTTCCACACCTTGGAAGAATCTTTCCTTTGAGTGAACCCTTGAACCAGAGGTGAGGGGGAAGAATTAAAACCATTCAAGTTTGAAAGGAACATGAGGGTTTTGAGAAGATCTCCAAGGGGAGCAAAAGAAGGTGGAAACTAATTCTGGTTTCCAGATGCGATCATGACGTTGCTCTGTTGAATGGCTAACCACTTATAGCAATTTAGTCGAGTATGACTAGCTGCACCATAGTGATGACAGAGATGCTGTTTTTTCTGTTTCGACTTTTGAGAGTTAGCCTTCTTAGCACTAAGGTTTTTAGTCTCATTCTTAGTAGGTTTAGAGGGTGATCCTAAGATAGATTTACCCTTGTCTATGTTCTCACTAGTTAATTCGTTTTTAACATTAATGTTCTTAGTTTTAACATTATTAGCAGGAGGAACAAAAACAGTAGAATTAGTAGAAGCAAAACTAGGAGAAGAGAAATCATACCCTAAACCGGTTCGATCGGAAGCAGATTTCTGAATACTGAGCATCTCATCAAGCTTTGCACTTGAAGTCCTTTCCAATTGAGCTCTGACTTGAAACAGCTCTGCTTCAAGTTTCTTGGTCTTCTTAGCCAAGAAATTGTTCTCAAACCTAAGTGCTCCAATATTCTGATTAACTTCATCAAACTTCGTGGAGAGTTCTTCACATTCGAGCTCCAAATCACTGAGCTTCTTGGTAGCCAACCTATACAACTTCTCATGCTTTTTGGAGATCTTATATAACTTTGCATAAGTTGTTTGGATGTTATCTTGTTCATCCATCTTCTCAAACTTGGACTCCACCAATTCTTCTTCTTCATCCACATCTTCAACAATCCCTTTAGTAGGATTGACTGTGGCAATGAAGGCATTCAAGATTCCGTCATCCTTATTGTCGGAATCATCTTCAGGCTGGTGTCACTTAGTATAGCAGCAAGTGCCTTGCTCTTCCCGATAGTCTTGAGATAAGTAAGGCACTCTTGTTTCATATGACCGAAACCTTGACACCCAAAGCACTTTAGTCTTACAAGAACAGTGTACTGGCCGCCATCCCTTGAATCCTTCTTCCCTTTGTCTTTACTCTTAGACTAAGAAGAACTTGACTATCTATGATCCCTATCGAAGCCCTTTGCATTAGCATTTTTCATGAACTTCTTGAACTGCCGGGTAATGTAGGACTTCATCTTAGAGTTTTCATCGTCTAAAGACTCATCAGTATCACTACTCTTGGCCTTCAGTGCCATGTTCTTGCTCTTGCTTGACTTTTTGATGCTAAACAAACCTAAATCATAGGTCTACAAATTGCTGACTTCAAAGAGATTTTGTCAATATCCTTTGATTCCTCAATAGCAGTGATCTTGGCATGGAATCTCTCAGGCAGAGATCTGAGCACCTTTCTCACAATCTTAGGTTCAGGAATGGTCTCCCGAAGATTAAAAGCTAAGTTCACTATGTCCTTAAGCTTGGCATAGAACTCATCAAACGACTCATTCTCCTCCATCTTGATCTTTTCAAAGCTTGCAGTGAGCCTCTGCAGCTTCGAATCCTTGACAACCTTGGTTCCCTCATAGGTTGTCTGGAGGATGGTCCAGGTGCAGTTTCAGTGGAGGATATTTTCTCGAACTCCTCATTGGTGACCGCACTAAATAAGGCATTCAATACTCTGTTGTTGAAGTTTGCCACCTTGATCTTAGCATCATCCTAATCGGCTGATGCTTCCTTTGACTTGGTCCAGCCAATCTCTACAGCTTGCCACACCTTCTTATCTAGTGACTACAAGAAAGCTCTTATGCATACTTTCTAATATGCATAGTTAGTGCCATAAAATAAAAGAGATATGATAAGAAACCGTTCTCTATCCATGACAAACAGGGGTCAATGGATCAACACAACAAAGATTAAACCTAATTAGAGTGTGTCTGTTCTGATACTACTTGATAGGCGAAAAACGTATTGACCCCTTATGATGAATTAATTGATCAATTAACCAAGTTTATTAATTAATCAAATTAATATGCAAACGCGTGGTAGCACAAACAAATTACCAATTAAACTAAGTATGTAGTGGAAAATAAATGACACAGTGATTTGTTTACGAATGGGGAAAACCACCAGGTGATTTTAAGGTCACCACTCCCGAAAATCCACTATTATCACAACAAGCGGTTATAAGTAAAGGAATCCTAGTACTTTATACCAACCTACAGTTTAACCCTTACTCCAATACCCAATTAGACTTATTTTGTAGTGTCAATCTCTCCTTGTATTACACGACTCCTAGTACTTAACTAACTAATTACGCGGATCCTAGTCTGAGAACTTAATTCACCAACTAGAGAAGGTTGTTGGCTGCAAAGTTCTTCAGTTCATCACATGAAAAAGATCTAGAAGATGCTTGGTCATAAAACCCTACGGTGTACAAACACAACAATTTTTTCACAAGAAAGATGAACTAGGGCAAATTCTGTCTCCAGTAACAATTTGCTTGAACAAACTTTGCTCAACACTTATGCAATTTGCATTCATTTTGACGGCCCTTAAATAATCCGTTTATATGTCTAAAGCTATGAGAAAAGAAGGCCCAAAGACATATTCACGGATTGGAAGAAAACAGATCAGAAATTTTGTTTTTCTTAAACCTCAACAGATAGCAGCTGTCGAGAAGCTGTTAAGCAGCTGTCGAGAAGCTGTTAAGCAGCTGTCGAGTCACGGGGTTGGAACAGCTTCTTAAGCTCGATAGATGCTAGCTATCAAGCTTTAATGACAGGCACTTCTTCAGTTTGTTTCTTAGACAGACTTGCATGATTTTAACACTTGATCTTAAAATCTTGTTTCTTGAAGTATTAAAAACATCCTAGATCTACACAAATACAAGTAAAGTGCGTTTTGTCAAAGGATTAGCCAATTACATAAAATAATGACATATGTTCCTAACAAGTGAAACACATATGTCCTAACAGGATTTTCATTCCTCCCTCTATAAAAGCAATCATAGGGATTACAACTTCTCCCTCTTGCCTCTCGGCATACCATTTCCCTTATTTACAGTACCTTATCGAAACCCCTCGTGGGATTCGATATTGAGCTTTGAAGCTCTCTATACCCTCTGGAGAATCTACTAGGTAAGCAAATCTACTCATCTTTAAGAAAGGCTGGAGGTGGAAGGAAGGCGAGGAGAAATTAAAGGAGCTAAGGAAGAAAAGGCTTTAATAAAGAAAAATAGAAGATAAAATAAGCAAAAATACTAAAAAGACTTACGGAAGGAGAGAAGGGCTCCTTGGACTAGCTCTTGATATTTAAGAGTGCAAAAAGTGAAGTAGTCAGACCCTCAAGCAACATATATATGAAAAGGAAAGGCAAGCGAGAAAACTCCAGCTCGCATTCCTATAAAATCTCCAACATTGGATCCACATCGCACCATAGAACGTGGGGAACGTGAAGCTGCAGAAATTTAATGAAGACGCATCCCAAATGTCGAAGCATCAAGAACGTGTGTTGGGCAGTTGAAAAGATACCTGCATAGACAGAGGTGACGTATGGTAAGAGTAGGGTAATTGTGGTAGATATCGAAATCCTCATTTTTTTCCCAAGGAGTAACAAAGGAGAATTTCGAGTGGCTATTGTAGGGATGATAGGCCCAGTAGTGTATATTGGATTATGGGCCCTGTCCGAGGACATTTAATAGTCCAAAGACAGGTAGACGTCATCACGGAAGTCCATATTAGTGAATGAAAATAGGGGTTTGGTCATGAGGGTTCAAGAAAGAAGTTCGAGGACAAATGACACATCGGCTTGTCAAAGTAGAGGTCAGAAAGGCAGGCTTGCCATCAAGAGCAACGTTCTGGGCAGTTCTATTGGTAAGGATAATCATCATGAAGGGATAAGGCAATGAGAAAGTAAGAAATATCTAAGAGAAAGTTGCTGCCACCTCATTTAATGCTCTGTAGCTAATTTTCTAGCCTCATTAATGTGGAGGTGATACCTGAACAGTGATATTTAGCCTTACAACTATCTTTAAAAACTTCAAGAAGGTGCTAATGGGACAAAGATAAGGGTTAGCCATCTGATCAATACATGGATGGCTGAGATGGAGCAAAGAAGGGCAATATAAAGGAGGAAAATCCCATTGTTGTGGGGGATCGGAGAATTGATAGAAAAACACTGTTGCAACAAGAATTGGACTTGTAATCAAATTCAAAAGAAATATACACAAGAATTAATCTTCTCGGATTGTGCCGATGACGATTTTCTTTGGGTAAAACCAGTTTATCTTTGTTTTCTTATCATCTGAACCCACTATAATTGTTATTCAACTCATTAGAGCTTAGTTTTTGAACCCACTCTCTACAAATTCATAGTATTGGGTTCTTTAGGCCTAGATCCTTTTACCTTTTGGGCTAAGGAACCAAACTGTGTCCTTACAAAAACAATTGAGACATTTTTATCTAGCTACATGCAAACAAATTGAAAATGAATGGTTGAGGAATTCTCTTACATGAATAACGTGATAAGTAAAAGAAAAAAAAAAGATATCAAATAATAAAGTATATGCCATGATAATCTGGTTGCAATAAAGTTAAAAACATACATTTGAAATTATAGACATTATGAGAAGCATTCATAAGTGTGAAAAAAGTGAAGCCGAAATATATCGATGAAATTTGGTATAAACTATGGTTATTTAGGTTTTTTATCAATTCATGGCCAACATAAAGTGTATTTTTCAAAATAAAATATTAAATTTTATGGAGTGTGTGTTCTTGATAATGACATGATATTCATAAAAGAAAAAAGATCATGTATAAATAAGTAAACAATCAAAATTTGATGTTGTAGGGGTTGGGCCCAGAAATTGTATATTGGGCCTTAACCTTGACCGAAGGCATAAGTAGTTCGAGGAAGGACAAATCGTAAGGAGTAGTTCAAACTCAGGATTTAATAGTGAAAGTATAAATAGAAAGATGGCCCGAGGAGGAATATCTCCTTAGGTATGGCAAATGCAGCTCAAATATGCATTCCAACAATCAGTATGGCCTTCCGAGGAGTTACTTTGGAAGGATGTGCCCCCTGAACACAGAAAGGGGAAGGAAACCCAAAGTATCTAAAGAAAAGTTGCTACAACCGCATTAAATGCGCTGTAGCTATTTTTCTAGCCGCATTTATGTGGAGAAGACCTCTAAACAGTACTGTCCTGGCTATCACAACTCATAAAGGGCCAAGAAGGGTGCCTGATGGGATAGATATTCAAGTAATGACATAGATGACCAATAAGTGTAGGATCAAGATGGTCTAGTAAAAGATATATAATAGGCAAGACCCTCCATGGATAGGGGATCGGAGAATGAGAGAAAAAGAACTGTAGCAATCCAGACCATTCCTGTAGTCATTATTACTTAAAGTACCCCAAAACAAAACTCCTCAGATTTGGGCCGAGGACAAATTTTCTTGTATAATCTTATTACAGTTTTGTTTAAGTGATTGAAAGATCCATTTTAATTGATATCCCATTCATTCAGGCCTAGCTCTTCAACCCATTCTCTATAAATTTATTGTATTGGACTTGAATCTAACCATATCTTGGATCCAAGATTAAACTAGCCCTACAGATGTATATTCTCAAATTGAAATAGAGTGTCAACCATAATTGATATTAGATTTCGAAATTAGTTTTCAATATTGTAAATTTCTTATATTTTTTTATTCTTTGTCAAATTAGCTGTCCAATATGGAATTTGTAATTTGTATTATGTTTTGGGATGTTAATATTGTGCATAAATGAAACTTATGTATTTGTTTTAATTAGATGTTCAAAGGGCATAGTAGACTCTTTTGTGCTATTTTATTTTAGTTAGCAATGTTAGAATTTGTATAATTTTATAATTTTTAAACAAGTATTATTTTTTTTTTAGAATATTAAGTATTTTAATACACACATACACACAAGAAGAGATGGGAGAAGGTTTTAAAAAAACTAACAGTGGTGTATATTCAAAAGAGTCTAACTCTTAGATATACAGCATAAGCTTTAAACCTCTATAACTCACACTCATTTTCTAATGTGGGATTAACCTACTATTTTTTCTTTTGAGAATACTAAGTATTTTAACACACACACAAGGAGAGATGGGAGAAGGTTTTAAAGAAACTAACAGTGGTGTATATCCAAAAGGGCCTAACTCTTTGATACACAGCACATGCTTTAAACTTCTATAACTCACACTCATTTTCCAATGTGGAATTAACCCACTGTTTTTTCTTTTGAGAATACTAAGTATTTTAACACACACACACAAGGAGAGAGGGGAAGAAGGTTTAAAAGAAACCAATAGTGGCGTATATCTAAAATGACCTAACTCTTAGATACACAGCACAAACATTAAACCTCTATAATTCACACTTATTTTCCAATGTGGAATTAGCCCACTGTTTTTTTTTTTTTAGAATACTAAATATTTTAACACACACACACACACACACACACACAAGGAGAGAGGGGAGAAGGTTTTAAAAAAACTAACAGTGATGTATATTCAAAAAGGCCTAACTCTTAGACACACAACACAAGCTTTAAACCTCTATAACTCACACTCATTTTCCAATGTGGGATTAACCCACTGTTTTTTCTTTTAAGAATATTAAGGTTATGTTTGGTAACTGTTTTTTTCCTCAGTTTTCTGTTTTCAAAAACAATTTTCTGTTTCCTAAGGCAAAAAACTTGTTTAGTAACTGTTTTTAGGCAAAAATCAAAAACTATTTTCAATTTTCATATTGTGAAGGAAACTGAAAACAGGTCTTGAGGTGTTTTTATTTTTCAGTTTTCCCTCACTTTAAAAAACATGGAGAAAACATGGTAAAACACATTAAAACATAGGCAATTAATGAACTAGCGCACTGGTTCAACCCACAAGACTAACAAAATGTTTTTCCCGCGCTTCCATTTTTTTTTTTCACTCAATATTTTAGCGCCTAGTATTTGATACGCTTTATATCTTTTCCTCTGCGCCTCCACTGCCTCCATCTTGCTCAGAGAAAACCACAATTAAGAAAACCAATTGTAAGGTAAGTGAATGTTCTTCACCGGATTGTCCTTCATGACTGCATCTTGTTTTTCATTAGATTCTACTATCCCTTTTCTATTAATTATCTCACTCTCCTTTTCTTTTCTTTTTTTCTTTTTTTTTTTTTTTTTTGTGTGTGTGTGCGTGATGTAGCAGGTTGGTGCAATCTCAGATTTGGGGAAGTATTTCATAATTTTATGGACCCAATCACTCAAAGGTACAGGTCTTTTCCTTTTTTCTTTGTTGAATCTAGGTATGTGCGTTGAATCTAGGTTTATTCAAAATGGGTATTTTCTGTGTATTTGATAAAGGATTTTGGGGTTTTGGGTTTGCTTTGGCCATGTTGGTATGCTTATGGGCTCTATGGTACAATAAGTCATTCATGATAAAGAGTTTACACAATGCATTTTGGTTCAATATGATTCAGTACTTGAATTGGATTCCAACATTTTGATTCAAAGGAACAAAATTTTCTTAGATCAATATGTCCTTAAATTCCAAGATTTCTTCTTCCGTTTCCTTTATCCTTATTTTTCTTGCATAGTGAAAAAATTTCAGATGGATTGATGATGATGTTCAATTTAATCCATTACCGCAACATTGCTGTGAGCCTGTGACTGATGGTTCTACCTAAATTCAGTATTATGTCAAGTTTATATATCCAATGAAATCTATTTTTTCTGTATAGCTTCCAACCTTATCATCTTTTTTAATTTTTTTACTGTCATATGCCATATCATGTATGCTTGTGGGTATTTTCTGTGCTCTGTTGATAGCTGAAAAGGAACAAACTTTTGGGTTTTGTTTCTGGAATTTTGGAGAAAGAAAAATAAAAGGATCTTGCATTGCAAGTCAAATAGTCTGAGGCGGTTACTTTGTTGAAAAGAGATGCAAGTTTAATAAACTTGTCATTCAACAAGAATTCTAGCACTCAATTTGTATTTCTAATAATTTGAAGATTATGAGCTAAATATTTGTATCATTGCAGCAATGCCAAAGACCTTCTAAGTAAATGGCAGAGGATGTCTTAAGTTACACGTATGATTGAAAGTCTAAGGCAAGCCAATATATGGTACCTCAAGTGCATTAAACATTCATAAAAGCATTAAATTGTGTCAGTTTATCATCTTAGAATCTTTCCATCTTGCACCCGACATAGTTCTTGTCAATTGTTGCTGTTTTGTGTTTGTTGTATATAGTAGAGAATGTATTCCCTTAATTAAGTAAACCATTTAGCTAAGTTTCATGGTGATCAAAATGCACTATTAATTAGAAGTTGTGCTTGTTTAAAGCTTGGAAGCTATTTCTTAGTTGTATTTGATGGTTGTGTTTATAAAGGTTGTTCCTTAGTTGTTTTCATGTTTCATTGTATTATAATAGATGAAAGGAAACAGTTCAATTGATGAAGATAGCCTTTGGACACCACAACTTGAGAAACTATTTATTGACATAATGCTGAAAGAGATCAATAAGGGAAATATGGCAGATGGGCAATTCGGTTCCGATACTTGGAAGAAAATGTTAGCGACATTGAATGAATTAGGTAAACGGAGTTTTACAATGACTCAATTCAAAGGGAAGTTTAATAGGATGTGTTTACTACACCGTGAGTTTTCTACACTCATAAATCAAACTAGTTTTGCTTGGGATGCTGAAATCAACATTGTTCATGCACTTGAGGATTCATTGCAAAATTATTGTCGGGTAAATATCATTGAATACAATATAGTGTTTTATTTTGAAACATTATCCCCCATCATTTTTTTTTTCTTACTAGATGTCTTTATATTTTTAGGCACATCCTAGGGCAAAGATGTTTTGAACCAAAGGACTTTCAAATTATAATTTGCTTGGACTTATATTTAATAAGGCTATAGCTACTAGGGTCCTACACTGTGCATCCACCCAAGACCCTCCTAATTCAGATGAAGAGAATGCATTGGAAGAACGACTCATTCATGGGGGAGTTCATGTTAATTTAGAAAGTCCTACCCCAGACCCTGTCATGGCAATTCTTGAGTCTAACATTACAACCCGATCTTCCAAGCATCCTAGTGATAGTTGTGACGAGCATCCTAGTAAGAGTAAGCGAGAGTTAATGAGCTCCCAAATGAATGATACCTTACAATCAATGGCTGAGGCCGCTAAGGCTAGGATAGAGGCATTTAAAGCAAAGGCTGAGAGGTATAAGAGGTATACCATTGATGAAGTTAGTAACAATATTGCGCCTACAAATGACTTCTCCTTAGGCAAGTGCATTAATATCCTTGAGACCATGGAAGATGTTAATGATGAAATATTTATGAAGGCTATTGAGAAGTTCAAGCAGGATCCCGATGATAGAGAGATCTTTGTTAACATGAGTTTCGCCAGGAGGATGGTTTGGTTGGGTAGGTTGTAGGGGAATATGTCAAAACAATAATTTCCTATTAGATTATGTTCATTTTAATGTCTTTGAGCTATGATTTGGTATAATTCTATTGTTATTTAATGTTGTTAAATGATGGTTTATTATTATTTTATGGTAATCTTTTTTTTATTTATGTTGGTAATGTTTTATTTATGTTAATAAAAAGCACTATTTGAGAACAAATTTGCTGTTTAATTCTCCAGGATGAATGTCGAACCAATTTACTATAGCAGTTCATCCTCTTTAGATAAGGAAAAGGATGATGATATGTTCTTCCTACTAATGTTTGTTGAGAATAAAAACAACTATATTCCTAAGGAGCCTCAACGTATCTCTATGTTGACTGGTGATGATTTATAAAAGAGATATTGAATGGCAATCCTCAAACATGTTATGAGTTATTCCGCATGGATAGGCCAGCATTTACAAGTCTTTGTTACTATTTGAGAACACATAAGTTCTTAACAAACTCACGCTGGATCACAGTGGAGGAGGCAGTTGGTATGTTCCTATTAATAGTGGGACATAATGTGAGGATAAGGGTAATAGCAGATCGTTTTCAACACTCTACTGAGACAGTTGACAGGCAATTTAAGGAAACTGTAAGAGCAATATGCCGCCTAGGAAAATTCATTATACGTCCTTCTCAAAGCAATGAAGTGCATCCACGTATTGCTAACAATACCAAATTCTTTCCATAGTTCAAGGTAATCCCAAGTTACTGTTCATTTTATCATACAAATATTATTTGCTCGCATATGTTAATACTTGTGTTTATATTTTTTCTAGAAATGTATAGGCGCAATTGATGGAACATATATCAGTGCAAGGGCTCCAACATTAAAGCTAGTCAGCTATAGGAATAGAAAGGCCACAATCACCCATAATATAATGTGTGGATGTGATTTTGATATGAAGTTTACATTTGTTTACACGGGTTGGGAGGGTACAGCCAATGACTCACAAGTATTCTTAGATGCACTACAAATGCCAAGAAATAATTTCCCATGGCCTCCATCTGGTAAGATATATTGTTGCCTCACTTACATATTTACAATTTTCAAGTTTTATCCCTTCACCGCGTCATACTTCTCTCTATCTAATTATTTTGTTTGTTAGGTGGCTATTATTTAGTGGATTCTGGTTATCCATGCACCTTGGGGTTTTTACCTCCATGCCATACCAAGAGATACCATCTACAAGACTTTCGAGGTGGGATCGTCCTGAAGGTGCTAAAGAGCTATTCAATTATAAACATTCCTCTCTTCGTAATGTAATTGAAAGATGTTTTGGCGGTTTAAAGGCATGATTTCCAATCTTAAAAATGATGCCTCGTTATAAACCATGTCAACAAGGGAATGTGATGAGAGCCTATTGCACAATTCATAACTTCATTTGAATGGCAACAAGAAATGATCGCTTGTTTACTCAATTCAATGTTGATAACGTTATTGTTGAAGGTGAAGGTAAGGATAATTCAGGTGAGCCATCGCACACTATTGACTTAACTGATCAAGCCGTTGAAAATATGGCAGCTTATAGGGATCAAATTGCAGGATTGATGTTGGCAAATAGTAGGCATCATTGATGCCACGTTATTATTATTATTATTATTATTATTATTATTATTATTATTATTATTATTTAATGAAATTGATTCCCTGGCATTGATGCCATGTAGTAAACTTTTTAGTTATTGATTATCTTTTATAACACTTGATAATTATTATAGTTTCAATCTTACTTATATAATTAAAGTTTTAGGCTTGAATATTATATACAAAACAATTGATTTATAATTTCAGTAGGTGTAAGGATTTTAAATACTTTGGAGCAAAAAAAATTTTGAATTAGAAAAAATATAATTTAAAATTCAACTTTTTCAAGAACAACTACCAAACAAATTTCCTGAATTTTGTTTTTGAAAAATGTGTTTTTCAAAACAACTAACCAAATGTGTTTTTCATTTTGAAAACAGAAAACTTTGTTTTTTGTTTTTTTCCTTGAAAACAAGAAAACGAAAATAGTTATCAAACATGCCCTAAGTATTTTAACACACACACACAAGGAGAGAGGGGAGAAAGTTTTAAAGAAACTAACAGTTGTGTATATTCTAAAGGGCCTAACTCTTAGATACATAGCACAGACTTTAAACCTCTATAACTCACACTCATTTTCCAATGTGAGATTGCTTTAAACCTTTATAACTTACACTCTTTTTTCAATGTGGGATTAACCCACTGTTTTTCTTTTGAGAATACTAAGTATTTTAACACACACACACACAAGGAGAGAGGGGAGAAAGTTTTAAAGAAACTAACAGTAGTTTATATCCAAAAGGGTCTAACTCTTAAATATGCAGCACAGACTTTAAACTTCTATAACTCATACTCATTTTCCAATGTGGGATTAACCCACTGTTTTTCTTTTGAGAATACTAAGTATTTTAACACACACACACAAGGAGAGAGGGGAGAAAGTTTTAAAGAAACTAACAGTAGTTTATATCCAAAAGGGTCTAACTCTTAAATATGCAGCACAGACTTTAAACTTCTATAACTCATACTCATTTTCCAATGTGGGATTAACCCACTGTTTTTTTTTTTTTTTTTTTTTTTTTAGAATACTAAGTATTTTAACACACACACAAATATTATTTTGATAGAAGGAGTTGAGCTTATTATTGATATAAGTGGTAAATTCAAAATAGACCAAGTAATTTGCAAATGACAAATACTTTTTTTTTTTTTAATCAATATAAAAATATGTGCCAACTAGACCTATTTCCACTGACCCATGTTATTTCAAACTTGATAGACTCAATGTGAACCCGAATCCGACCCGCCGTTTTGCCATGTCAATATATTGAAAGTCTAATAGAAGTTTTGAATTTTGATCCTATCCGTGAAAAGAACATGACGAGATCCTCGGCCGTCAGATCACACTTCCTTATGAATCAGTCATATATATACAAAAACCTCGTTTGTTGTGTTGTCTTGCAAAAGCAGCAGCTAGGGTTCCGCGGACTACTAGACGCGTCCTCCTCCTCAGCAGCGCCCCAGCGTTGGTTTTTTCATTTCTGAATCGAATCATGGCAACCCAGATGAGCAAGAAGCGAAAGGTCAATGCGTCTCCTCTCCTCTCTTCTACTCTCAAAATCGGATAGAATATCCAGATCGTCATCAATCAACTCTACTAATTATTAGTATCTCTTTGTGTGTGTTACAGTTCGTCGCCGATGGGGTGTTCTTCGCGGAGCTTAATGAGGTTCTGACCAGAGAGCTTGCTGAGGATGGCTACTCCGGCGTCGAAGTTAGGGTCACTCCGATGCGCACTGAGATCATTATCAGGGCCACTCGTACTCAGAATGTTCTTGGTATCATCTATAATACACTCTCTTTCTTGCTTGCTGGGTAAATTCGTTGAAAGTTAAAAATATTTTAGGACTATCTCATAGTCAATTCGGCATCGATCTTATAGTTTTTCATGCATATATATGTTAGGTATCGGCTAATAGAAGATTTAGGGAAGATCAACCAACTTAGTGTCTTAATTATGTCTATTTGGATTATCAAAAATTATGCCTATTTGATTATATTATATTCCAAGGTACAATTACATGGCCCTTTCATCTATGGAACTCAAATTCGACACAATGGTTTGGTTGGTTGGTTTATCAGGTGAAAAGGGAAGAAGAATTAGGGAGCTGACTTCTGTTGTTCAGAAACGATTCAAGTTCCCAGAGAACAGTGTGGAGCTTTATGCTGAGAAGGTTAACAACAGGGGTCTCTGTGCCATTGCTCAGGCTGAGTCTCTCCGCTACAAGCTTCTTGGTGGCCTTGCTGTCCGAAGGTACATTAAAATCATTGTCATTGTCTTTCTAATGAGCTTTAAAAAAAAAAAAAAATTATGGAGTTATTTTTGTGGGTTTTTAATGTGTTTTTTTTCATGCATTTGATATTATAGCTATTTTTATTAGCTTCTTGTTAATTGAATGTGTTTTCCTGTGCATTCAACTTGTTTGATAATGTGGTTGTTCTTTTCTTATGCCTCACTAATCTTACTTATTCAGGCCATCTTTACAGCAAGTAGGTTACTTATGAATACCTGCCTTGTGTCTGAGGATGACTATATTTTATGGTTCCATCTTTCTGTTTAAGCCAAGGCATGGATTTCATATTCTCTTGGACTAAGGTTGGATGGAAAATATTTTGATGATTGTACCATCATTCCTTAAGGTGGGAAGGAATACTTAGATGTGTTTTTCCTTTAACAATCGTTGCATATATTTGTAGATTGTAGCATTTAATCTTATATGGTAGTCTGATTTTTTGAAACTGTAACTCTCAATTTTCTCACCCAAAATAAATTTTATTTTCATCTTGTGTCTCTTTCCATTTTCAATATATTTTTAGGTTTCCTTATTTTGTAATTTGCACTGCATTGTTGCCATTCTTCCCTGTTAGCTATACTGAAATTCTTAGTATTGGAGTTTTGCATTAAGATTGGGTTAAACATTGAAATTGCTCATAGTTGATTTACGTACACACTGACTAAATTAAAAACAAAAACAAAAACAAAAAAAGACCTTTGTATGCATATCGTAGTTATACAGATTCTGTTCACCTGTATAATGTCTGCCCTATTCTTCTAATATATTCTGTAATTTATATTAAGTACCTGTGAAATTCTTTTGGTTCTTCCGTTGTGTATGTTGCGCGTCTCACAATCCAGGCCCGCCCTTACTAGCATTGTTTTCCCCCTTTGCCTTGCCACATGAGCCTAGGGGTTCCATGTCAATGCTCACATTAAAGATCTTGGAGTTAGTCAGGCTTCTTGTGCTATTATCAAGGTGCTTGGAGTTTGGAAAACCCTCCCACATTCCACATCTTTTTTTCCTATTGTTATTTGCACGGTTACCTTTATTGAAATGTACATTTGTGGTGTTGTGGGTGGTCATTACAAATTTTTCCATAGTTTATGATGGATAGGCAATTGTCTGATGGATTGTCAAGGTCTTTTGTTGAATGTTCTATTATCATCCCTTTTGGAAGTTGGAACACCCAGTGTAGTCAAAAGCGAGCTGGGCGCTCGCTGGGGCAAGGCGAGGTGAGGCTCCACTAAGGCACCTTAAAGGCTCTAAGGCGAGGCACTCGCCTTTGGAGCCTAGGCAAGCAATGCGACCGCATTAAGCCATGAAAAATGGCACTAAGGCAAGAGCCTCAAGTTTTTTTTTTTTAAATTAATTAATTAATTAATTTTTTTTTTATAGAAGTTTGTTGTGAAACCTATTTTAGATTATTAATTTCAAAAGGCATGTTGTAAAACCTATTGTTAGTTAAATTAATTTACAAATTTGTTTTGTAAAACTTATTGTTATATAGAAGCTTTTTGTAAAATGTAGTGTTAGAATTAACTAATAGAGCCTAAACCATACTAATCTTATTTTGAAATAATTTTATAGACCTAATTTCTTCATGCTTCGCATTGAAAAAAACTTCATTATAATATTATAATAAACTAGGTACGTGTGATTTAAGTTCTATTTGTATAATAAATATATTAAGAATTTGGCACCTCGCTTTACTCGGGCTAGCGCCTTTTTGTCGCCTCATGCCTTAGGTGATACAAGGCCTTGGTGCCTTAAGGTCGCATTTCGCCTTTGACTACCTTGGAAACACCATGTGAAAGCAATTGAAGATGATTATTTATGAATGTTTGATAATTCAACTTAGGTCGTAGCCTGTGGCAATACTATTCAAGTGACAACAAGCTCATTTGTCTTCCTTCTTTATTGATTCTGTTCATTTAACTGTTCTGTACTGCTTGTATCCCTGTTATTTATTTTTTTTTTTTGTGATCGTAGTATACTCCCTGTGAGGCCTGTGTACTTGGGCCTTGCCCCAATTTTCTGTTCATGCTGGTTAAAAAATATGGTTATTGGCCTTTCTTCTGAAGCATTTATTTGTTCCTGATGTATTTTGGGTGTGGATTTCTCATGTTTTAGGGCTTGCTACGGTGTCTTGAGATTTGTCATGGAGAATGGGGCAAAGGGATGTGAGGTATGTCAGGATTTTTTTTCCCTTACGTGTGGGTGTGTTTCTTTTTGGAATTAATTATAATTTTAATTTACTTAAATCTTCACTCAGGTCATAGTGAGTGGAAAGCTCCGAGCTCAGCGTGCCAAGTCAATGAAGTTCAAGGATGGTTACATGATATCCTCTGGTCAACCTGTCAAAGAGTACATTGACTCAGCTGTGAGACATGTTCTTCTTAGACAGGTCAGTCTCATTGCTACTATATTTTAATTATGGTGCTTGATTTGATAGGAGCTGCTGAAGATTTTCCATAATTTGGTTTGTTTATTTTCTTGGGTCAGGCTATGTTTTTTCACGAGGTTAATAATAATTTATATTGCTGATGTGTTATCTTTTCCTCCTTTTTTAATGATTATAGGGTGTACTTGGTATTAAGGTCAAGATCATGCTTGACTGGGATCCTAAGGGAAAGATGGGGCCAACTACACCATTGCCTGATCTGGTCACCATCCACACTCCCAAGGAAGAGGAGTACACTCCTGCAATTGTGTCAACACCCTCGGAACTTCCAGTAGCATAAAACCAGAAATGGATGTTTCTGCACAGCTTTCATGTAATCCCTTATCATAGCTTTTTGTTTTATTCTATTTCCAGGCTTAAGAATACTAGATACTTTGAAGAAGCTTTCTTGTCAGGGTTTTCAGATTTTAGTTCTGCTGACTTCAATTTTGTTTTCATGGTAAGAGGAGTTAATCTTGGTGATTAATTTTCCTTGCAATTTACTCGTATTCTTCTTGGGGTGGGGGAAGGACATAATGGGTAGTTGGTTTTGATGCCTTGCTATTTTGCATGGCCTTACTTATAGTAAGGCCAGATTGTAGATTGTCCCAAAATGCTATTTTACAGAAGATTTTGATGTCAAATATATTTTCACCATTAACAATCACAAGAAATTCCTAACTATATGCCCTTAATGTTGAATTATGACATTTTGTCCATTACAAACTTCGTATAATGTATTTTCCAAGTCCACAAAAATCCCTGCTGAGTGGCTATATCAAGGATTAGCCTGAGCATAAGGTCAAACCCATTGCCTCCTAAGTGCCACTACTATGTAAATGATCATGAACAAAAAACAAATATCCTAGTCAGGAACTATACTTTTGAACTACCCAGTTTTGCTCAAGTTGAAATGTTTTTACTCCAATTAGAGATCTGCATCGCCACCATTAACACGGTTTTAGCTATCCCAATTCTCTAGCATAAAAGGTGCAAAAGGTGATTGCCCTTTAACTAATGACCTGTTTCTTTGGCACCAAATGGCCCATAAATTGTCTAGAGAAAGTTCAGCATTTAGGGTCTGTTTGGTTGGTTGGAAGGGTGAAGCGAGGATAGAAAATGAGGAAGTGATAGAAAAGTGGGAGAATAGAAGAGATTTAGTTCTCTCATGTGTTTGGTTGGGAATTGGGAGGATGGAAATGTGGAGAAATGGAAAATTCATTTGTTTCGTTGAGGAGAAAAGTGAGAGGATGGAAAAATGTATTTTGTATTAACTTTTTTTGTCCCAATTACATAGTGTATAAGAAATAATTGGACACATTTTAGAAGTGAAGATAGAATTATTACTTTATTTTGACTTATTTCTCCATATTTATTTATTTTATATATAAATATAATGCGATTAATTACATTAGTTAAAGTAAATAATAAATAATAAAAAGAAAAAAAATCCCAAATGAATTGTGGAAAAAATTAAAAATAAAATGCCAGTAGCTTTTACTTATTTAGATTAAAGTTTGGATAAAGAAGGAAAACAAAAAAGTTAAAAAGTTAATTGTAACAGGATAGGAGCAATGACGGGACAAAAAAAAAAGTTTGGGTGAAAAGAGGTCAAAATTGTCCTTTGTGATAAAGCTCTTTTTTTCTCTCTCATTTTCTCTCCAAATTAGAGAGATTGGATTTTTGGTGGGCCTAGGGAGTAGTGCTGTCCATGGGTTGGGCGGACCAAGTTTGGGGTCAAACCGTCACTTGACTCGCTCAGGTTGAGCGAACAGATTTCTCACCCATTGTCGACTGAATGGTTGGATGAAACCGTTTGTCTTGGTTCTTCGGTTTGGTGGGTCAGATTAGTTGGGTGATCGGTTTGAAGGAAAAGAACAAAAAGAGAGGGAAAAATCAACCAAAGAAAGAGCTTGAAATGGCAAAAAAACAAATATTTATAAGCTTGGAATGGAGATAAGGAGAGAAATGAGATGATAAAAAGAAAAATGAGTTTTTGAAATCATACTTGAGAGAGAGAACACGCAACACATGTTAACAAACTGGAAGCGAAACTCATCGGCAAAACAGGAAGTGAAACTTGGCGACAATGGTCATGGATGGTAGGATGAGTCAAGCTACGGTTCGAACTTTAAAGAGAAATTTTGAGATTGGGATTATGAATATGGAGCCATTAATATTATTGTTTTCATTTGGTTATTAAGATGAAATTGCATTGAGCCCAACAACTACAATAGGACAAAGTCGTCATTAATGCTCACGTGAATAGCTACTTTGTTTGTTTGTTTGTTTTTTTTTTTTTTTTTTTTTTTTAACTAGCGTGTTTGGATTGTTCATTGGCCATGAACAGTGTGTTTAGGCCAATGAACATGGCATAACAATAATAAACAGTAAAAAAAATTATTTTTTTATTATGTTTAGTTTTCAGCAAAATAAGCGGTATCCAAACGCATACTTAATTTGTGGTGAATAACTATTGCCTACTGACATGACAAAACACAAGTATATTCCATCATGGAGAAACTTATCCACCCACGTGAAAGTGAAATTAAATTTACAGATGGAGTAGTACTTTCGGTCAGGTTGGTAGCTACGATTTTCAAACTTTTAAACTGTCATTCAAATCGAAACTTTGGTTTTTGTAATAGTTAGACCCGCATCTGGTAGACTTAGGTATTTGGAACCATTTTTATTAAATCTGTTCCATTCTGGCCGAAATATCTCGTACTGAGATGCAATCCAGAACGATAATACCACTCGTTTCACCTTGGGTCCAATTTTGGCCAGTTTCGGGTCATTTTGGCAAATTCTGGTCAATTTCAGCCAAAATCTATTTTTGATTGTTATTTTTCATTATTTAATTACATATTTATGTTTTAATATTCTAAAACAGTAATTGTTATGTAATAACTAAATGATTTGTGTTATTTGAGGTTTACTTATTTTGATATTAATTTTATGTTGTATAAAAAAATATAAATATATATTATTTTTAATTTTTTTAGAAATCCCGAAACACCTTAAAACAGTACGCCGAAATAGACCGGTACCGAAATATTTCGTTCCACTAGACAAACCAAAATAGGGTCCGAAACGGTATTCATAACATTGTCTGGAACCGACCGTTAGGCTTCGAGTTGGGCATGTTCTGTTGGTTTGATCTGGTCATCCAACTAGTTGGACAGATTAATTTTTGGTCAATTTTATTTTATTCTACTCTTCCTTGCTCTCCTTCTGTCCAAACGGACCACTAGATCCCACCAATTTTCCATCCTCTCCTCTCCAACCAAACATCCACAAAAATAATTCTCTCCACTTTTCTCTCTTATTTTTTCTATCTCTCTAAAATCTTTCTAACTAAATAGAACCTTAACTTATCAGAAGTTCAATATCCTTATGACACAACAAAGAACACCACTTGTCTTCCTTTTTGACCAAAAAAGCCATGTGATACACGAAAGTTGGTAACTTGTGTGGAAGTCTCGAAGGTTCTTCTATATAGAGGCATTTCAATTATCACACTTTCAACGTTGAGAAAGATGGAAAGAGGAGGAACATGAAGGAAAGGGTGATGTAAAGAGGAGCATGAAGGAAAGGGTTGGGTTTCCTCTATTTGGTTGATAGGAGAGAAGGGAAGGCATTAGTGTGCATTGGGTACAACTTATTTCTAATAGCTTATTTACGTAATGTAGTACAAAAAGTTAAAAGCTAACTTATTGTCAAAAATCTAAAAGTTAGATATTTGAAATAATGATTTTGTTAACGAATGCCATTGGGACATTCATTTAGAAAATACTTTTGGAAACTGTTTACCGGAAAAAATAAAAAGCAACTGATTTTTTTGCAGTTTTTTTATGTTCCCATAAAAGTGGTATAAAAATTATCTTAAAATAATTCATTAACAAAAATTTTAAGAGAACTCTTTAATTGGACATTTGAAATAAAGTTCAGATAAAAGGTTAAAAGCAAAAAGTTGAAAGCTGTCACCAAATAGACACCATCAACCATTTACAGTTCACTCGAAAATCAAGCAAAAAAATGAAAAAAAGAAGTGGGGCCTTCCATGTTTGACATCTCATGGCCCAAAATTTGTACATGCCAAGGATTTTAATATCTATCTCACATTTACGTGGTCATAAAAGTAAAAATCATATGTTTTTCTTTTAATTTCTTCTTCCTTTGCAAACCATACAAAGGAAAGAGAAGTATAAAAAACACCACCATGACAAATCAAAGTACCAAAATCTATCATCAATCATCCAAACTTTTCACATACGTTCATAAGATATATCACAAAATAAATTGCAACAAATTTTGGGTAAAACAGAAAGAGATTAATGAGAGAGGAGCTAGAAAATGTCATGGTTTGCTCCAATAGACATCAACAATAGACAAAGACAATATTGTGGTTTGCTCCTTGGCAAGAGAAAGTTTTGGATAAAACCAAAAGAGATTAATGAGAGAGAAGCTGGAAAATGTCATGGTTTGCTCCAATAGACATCAACAATAGACAGACAATACTGTGGTTTGCAAAATACATATTTTTAAATGACCATAATGCCATTGAAAACTGTTTTCAAAATACATATTTTTAACACTATTTTGAAAACCATATTCACAATTCTGTTACCAAACACATGATTTAATAGTGAGATCCATCATTTTTAGTTTTTAAAAACTGAAAACTATTTTTAAAGCCCCTAAATGACCGCACCAATGACAAAGTGTGGTAATTGATGCCCTCTTCTCCCCCATAATTACAATATCATCTTCTTCATCCATGGTCAACTTCATGTTTTTGCAATCCTTCTACCAGATCCCCCTCCTCCATTTTGCATTAATAGTAATCTATGTCTGCTATATTTGGGAGAATAAGTCACCTAAATTTGTCAACCAACCAATAGATAGAACATTTGTTTAGATAAGAGAGAACCCCCACTTTCATGAGAAAGAAAATAAATGGGCATATTGTGTTGACTAACTTGAGTTATAAGCATTTGATTATATGGGTCGATAAGAACACAATCCATTTAATACTCAAAATAAAATTCTTCAATTTTAACACAATTTATTTATTAATTGTACTAGCTAACGTGACGCGAATTGAACAGGCTTAATATAAATCTTACAAATACATGATAGGAATGTTACATATATAAGATTTTGTATTAGATGTTAGTATAATTGTTTGGTATATCGAACTTATGTCGGCCATTAAATATAATGATGCGCCACCCTTGTATTGCACAGGGGTACGAGGTCAAATGGATGATCTTTGTTTTTCGAAATCACTGAATAATTTTCTCCTTTTGTTACGTGGGTGGGAGAAAGTGGGGAGGATGAGTGGGGGGTTGTGATGGGAGGGATTGCTTTGTTTGTGAGCTTGGAATTGTCCATTTTAATCTCTTTACGTAAACAAAAATAATGTTCAAGCATATGCCTTATCTTCTTTATCTGGGGGTTGATGTGATGGTGGGTTTAGTCGACCTCATTCATCATGCACCACCTTTTCCTTTTTATTCAGAAAATGGTTTGACCACGCCTTTCTACTTTCAACACACAAAATGGATTTGAATATCATATAATTGTGTTGTCCACTAATAAATCCTAAATTCCTTTCTTAAGGCTATGGTTCAAAGTTCAAACTCCAAATAAAAATTATAGTGCCATTTGTTTATATATTCAAATATATAAAATTTGATGAAATCCTTTGCCACTTGGAGGAATTTGCATTCGGGAGCAGAGTTACCGTATCCATTTTTATTTTGGCCTATAAAATTTCTTCACCACGTTATCACCACGAGGATATAAACATATCACTAGTTTTTTTTTTTTTTTTTTTTTTTTAAATATAAATAATATGACCACCATTTATTGGGTTTATCCAAATGCATAGTCTACGCAGCTTTCCAATGGGATGCATCATCATCTATTTCCAGGCACATAACAATAAGTGACATAAACAGAGTAGCATTAACATTGACAAATGCCATCCTATCCTATTTTACGATCTCAAAAACCTACATTATCAATTATGCCATAATATTTTACAATACACCCAACATTCCAAAATTCTATTTTTTTTTTCTCATTTTATTTAAATATTCTTTTTATTCCTTTTTTTACTATTTTTTTTCCTCTTCCTTTTCTTCTCTTTCTCCCTCAACCTCTAGTGCGGCCACAACTAAACAAACAATCACCACCTCCAGCACCGGCCACGACTAAACAAACAATCACCACCACGCCACTACCACGCCACCATTACCCTCAGCCCAACAAAATCCCACTGGAACCAAAAACCCAAAAAAAAAATAAAATAAAATAAAAAATAAAACCCACCAAGTACCCACTACAAACCTAACAAACCCATAGCAACCCAACCAACCAAATGCCGACCACCAAACCCAGAAACCGGCCACCATGTCAACACCACCAAACCCACCAAACGCTGGTCTCTATGCCGATCTCCACGCCGGCCACCAAACCCAGAAACTGGCCACCATGTCAACACCACCAAACCCTCTAAACACTGATCTCTATGCCAATCTCCACATCGGTCTCCACGCCGATCTCCACCGCACTGATCTCCAACAACTACGCCCATCTCCGCCTCGCCACCAGCCTCGCCACCACATTGATTCAAAAAAACTGATTGGAACAGAGATTGAGGCCAGAAAAACGAAAAGGAGCCAAACGCCGGTCTCTAATGCCGATCTCCACCACTCCGATCTAGAAATCCGATCCGGCGTGAGCTCCGATTTGGCTTGGTGATTTGGCGTGAGCTTCGATTTGGCACGATGAGAGAAGCTTGACAATGGCGAGAGAGAGAGGGGATGAGAAAGAGAGAAGGAAGAGAGAAAAAAAAAAGTGAAAAAATGAGAGAGGAGAGAGAAATTTTCGGGTTAAAATGAGAGAGGAGAGGGAAATGAGAGTATTAGAAAAATATTTTTTTTATACCATTTAGCTACAGTACCATCTTACATTTGACTTTTTCCATATTGCCTTCCAGTTGTTGAGCAATATTTGGGCCTATATGCCAAATGTACTTTATATTTGGCATATAACAAGCCCATTAGTGATGCTCAAGCGCATCTATCTCCTTTTTTTTGGTTGAATAATCTCCTTTTACTTTTACTGAGGAATTAAGAAGCGTGCCATTACTTAGTCGGGCTGATTCTCCAGTCGAATGTTGATGTAGCATGATCAGAAAATTCCCAGCTCAGCTCGCATACAAACCAAAATCAAATCCCAAATCCCTCCCATTAACAAAGCATATATAGACTAGTACTATAGAGCATTAGCATACATTTCCATTGATTTAATCTCGTCTCTCGACTCAAGTCAAGGAACCCATATATTAATTGGATGCAATGCACTGGTCCATATCATGGAAACCTATATTGCTATTATTTCCGCTTTGCTGGTCCCTCTCTCCCCTGTCACTAAAGAGTAATCTTCTTAATAATAATGCTTTCAAGCACATGTACCAAACACTGGGTACTTGGTGTCCGATGAAAGCTTCAAAATCTTATCGTCTTTATAATTATACCACTTTAAGATGAGAAACGACACCCTGTTGCGGGTGTATGTTCTCTTCTCTCAGAGCTGGTGGGACCCACCAGCTGTGAGAGAAGAGAACATACACCCGTAACAGGGTGTAGTTTCTCATTTAAGGTCACATTCAAGCACTAGTAGCACGTGTGCAAGACAATTTGACGGCATGACACTCAAGAGCCCCACACTTTCTAAGACACAATGCGAGAAAGAAAAAATAAAAAAGCCTTTCGAGTTTGGAGCACCAAAGCAGGCCACACAGCCAAAAGTGCACCATGTCCCCAGCTGCCAATCTTAGGAAATTCTTGTGTATGCATTACTGGTGGTAGTGGAGAGCACCAAGCACGCCTGGTGTTTGTGAAATTCATGTGAATAGCTTTATGACCTTATCACCCAAAATTATTAAATAAAAAGGAATGAACTCATATCTCATCGATCAGAATTGTGACAATATTATATTAAAGTATTTTAATTAGCATTGGATTTTTATATATATTGAAAATCTCATTTGGTCATGTTATAATATACATTTTTTTTTCTATGTTCCATATCTACTTAATATTAGTCGAGACAATATGGTTAACAACATAGGATATTTTCTTACTCAATATATTTTTTATTATTAGATGAACAAATAAGATTAAGTAGATATTCTTCTATAAAAAAAAAAAAAAAACGATTAAGTAGATATGTTACATAGAAGAAAGTGTGGACCATTAAATTCTCATTTTAACATTTTAAAAAAAAAGGTTCTTTTTTTTTTAATGAAAAAAAAATGTTTCTTGTTTGACTGGTTAACAAACACTTGTTGTATAATTATAAAATAAAATCCTAAATTAGGTTTGATTGTATAGGTCAGATGAGATTTTAGGTTTTCTATGGATTTGCCAATAATTGTAATAAAATATAAATTTCGATTATCATTGTTTATTTGGCCAAGTGATTTGTTACCTTCATGGAAACAACTTCTATATGAATTGTTTTTATTTAGACCAATGGAGTTAATCTCGTACCGGAGGCTGTACCGATTTGACTAGTGAAACGATATATTTCGGTACCGGTCAATACCGGTGTACCGTTTCGGGTTTACCGCTATTTTATTTGTGTGTGTGTGTGTGTGTGTGCGCGCGCGTGTGTGTGTATTATAATAAATATAAAAGTTTACCATAAAACATTACTTTAATTCAGAACAAATTATTCATGGTTTTAGACTTTAGCATCAATTAAAAGAAAAAAAAAATAAACACAATATAAAAATAGAAAGCTTAATTGTTTATTGTATACTAAAAAAAAAATACTAATAAGTTAATGCAAATAAGTTACCATTCTGCCCTTACAAAAATTCAAAAATCACAAAACTAAAAAAAAAAAAAAAAAAAAAAAATTTTTCTATACCGCCCGGTACTGACCGGTATTGCCCGAAATCGGCCGGTATGGTTGGTACGGCCGGTATTTAAACCAGTACGAAACCTTAACGTTTTGATATCGGTATATGTACCGGTACAGTACATACCGGCCAGTACGGCTAGTACCGATACGGTATTGACTACATTGATTTAGACTACATGTTATCCAATGACCATTGATGAGAAATCAAAAACTATAAAATAACGATTATTCATATGGGATTTGGGTTTTTCAGTTTTCAGTTTTTAGCAAAGTAAGTTGTATCTAATCAAATCTCAAGAAATGAAAAGAAATGAAAAGCAAATGTTCATGAAAAAACATGCATTGCGAACTCGATCTTTTGCCACAAAGTGAGGGCATTTTCGTTATCATACAGGATAAGGTAATTAATTCCTATCTTACTCATAAGCGGCCACCATTAAACCAAAAAATCTATTTTGTCACAATTCAAAAAGGTTAAGAGCTGAGCTGACACATTTGAAACAACATGGACAATTTTAACATATAAGGCAAATGTTAAAAAGACGAGAGGGAATCAAATGATGAGAGCATGGGATCGATTAATCCATTGAGGATTTTTTTCCCCCATTGAAAATGATGAATAAAGATATTGGCAGTCTTTAGAGTAACCATAGCAGTGGATCTAAAATTTTTGTTATTTAGCACCTCTAAAAATCACTTTATCTATTTTACCTCTTCACATCCCATAACAATGCATCTATATTTTTAGCTATTTGATTAAAATAATACAAAAAACTCATTAGAATAATAATAAAAACTTCTACAGCAAACTTCAGTAACAATCACAACCACCTTCACCGTCAGCCCCAACCACACCCATAACCACCACCACCACCATCAGTCCACAGAAAAAAAAAAAAAAAAAAAAAAACCAGCCACCCCTAAAATCAACCCACCAATGACCCAACCAACACCGTGACCCAGCCAACACCCAAACCCAAACCCGATCTCCATTGTGACCCAGCCAACACCTAAACGAGCACCACCGAAACCCAACCCAGCAACCACCGAATCGCCACCCCCGAAATCAACCCACCAATGAAATCCACCATCATTGAAACCCATCACTGAAATCCATCACAGAGACCCACCACCAAAACCCAGTCACTAATTCAACTCCACCACCAAAACCTACCACTAACCCAACCCAGCAACCACCGAATCGCCACCACTGAAACCCAACATCTCCGAATCCCATATCACCAAAATCCACCATCAACGAAACCCACTATCACTGAGGCGAATGGGTCTGATCGGCGGAAGAGAAGTGGGTCTGATCGGCGGCGGTGAGACAGTGAGCTTGAGAGAGTGACGTTGAGAGAGTGAGCTTAAGGAGAGAGTTTTGAGAGAGAGCTCAGATGAGAGTGACTGAAGAGAGTGAGAGAGAGGCACGGTGATTATTTTATCCCGGGTTGAATAAATTTTTTTTTTTTTTTAGCTCCAAGCTACAGTGCACATCTAAAGATAGATGTGCACTGTAGCAATGAAGCAAAAAAATATAGGTATTGCTCCACTGCTGTGTGAGTGTTTTTTGTGTTTTGGTGGAGCTAAAATAGCTATATAGCTTTTTAGCTCCACTGCTGCAAATAAAAAGACGAGAGAATCACTTAAAATAGATTAGTCATATGTAAAGGAATGTTTGAAATTATTGCACAAATAATGATGAGTAAATTTATTTAAGTTGAGAAAACAAAACAAAACAAAATGTATAAGAATACCTAAAATAACTTCTTCTTTTTTAGAAACTACCTAAAATAACATTAGAAGTAGTAAAAGAAAGTATGTGTAAATTAAGAAGGTAACAATAATGATGAGTTTAGATAAAATAAAATTATGGAAAAGAATTACATATAGCGGATGCTTATTACTCCGATGAGAATCCATTACCATTACCTACTAAAAAAACTTTTAGACTAATAAAGCTTGGTTGATATTGTTATTTAAAATGATGAATAAAACGACATAAATCTATCATTAGCTCTTCAAAATTTCTAAGATATAGACGTTAGTCTTGACCTGCATATTGAAAGTGAAATTATGAAAAAGGTTTTGACTTGCTTAGTGAACCTACATCCTTGGATTATTAAAGCAATTGACTTAAAAAAAAAAAAACATTTCAGAAAGGTGGAATAAGGTTTCTTTAAACATATCACGAGGGCTCTGAAAATGACTGTGAACCGCCCTAGCAATGAATGAATATATTTAAAGACCAAAACATCTTGTGCATCATATTTGTTTTAAAAATATTCGTATTCTTTGTCTCTCCATTACAGGAAAAGGTTGCAAACCAAAGAGCTTTTGGCGCTCTACCTTTTTATCAGTTTCTTTACCATTATGCCCATTTGAAGCTAACGAACGAGCGTCTTAGACTTTGTAATTGCATCATAAAGAAATAATATATATCTTTCCAAATAATGTTCCTGACCACTCATTAAGAATAGGAGGCTCCATGCTTCATGAGAGAATGATACTCTTGCAATAATTCCTCTCCAAACTTTTGTTTCTTTATTTTTAACTCTTGCGAAATCCTATCAACAGAAGGGGGCTGAGGTTGAACAGGAAATTAAAGAATTAATATATTGAAACAAATGCAAATATTATCTTCAAAAAATCGATTAATCAGGATATATAGAGTCCAAACCACATGTAACCCGTAAAAGTGTTGAAGATGAAGCTCAAGCACAGAAGAAATAAAGGTTCAAGTTCAACCCAGAATCAACAGCAACGCACCGTTTCATTAAAAGGCTTAAATGATGCGCACCGTTTCGTTAACAGACATAAGTGATACGCACCGTTTTGAATGTGTAACTTGTGTTTCTCTATTAAGTTGTCAAACGGTGTCGTATTGCAGCTTCTCAAATGTCAGTTACATTAGCGCGAAGAACGGTTATGGTCGAGCTGGAGCTTCCGTGAATCACGGCGCATAGTTTGGATCCTTTATCTATTCTGTTATAGCTATAATTGTAACTATATAAGGTGTATATCTGTGTTGTAATTAAAGTGTGAAATTCATATTTTCATTTTCTCAGTCAAAGAAATATTTTCTCTCAAACTCTCTCTCTCTCTCTCATTCTCTGTTCTCTAATTTGCTCTCTGTTCATCTATTTCTCAATTGTTCTTCTTCTTCGTTGAACCTTGCTTTGTGATTCTCTTTGTTTACTGTGCATCAAAATTCATCATGGTATCAGAGCCATCTGCTACTGAAACAGTAACAGCTACAAGTTCAACAATGGCTGCATCTTCATCTTCAATGTTTTCTTCGAATTCTTCAGTCAATATACTCAACCAACCACTTCTTTTACTTTCTAATATGGCCAACATGATGACCATAAAGCTGGATAATACAAACTATATAGTTTGGAGGCATCAAATGACAATGGTGCTAGAAACTTATTCTCTGTTTGAGTTGATTGAAGAACCACAGTTGATTCCAGATCAATATCTCAAAGATCTCTCAGGTACATACACAGCAGTTGTGAACCCTAATTTCTTGATTTGGAAGTCAAAAGAGAAGGCCTTGCTTACCTTCTTGAGCTCTACCCTGACTCCCTCAATTCTGGCACTCACAGTGGGGTGTTCTTCAGCATTAGAGGTCTGGAAAGTCCTGGAAAACAGGTTCTCCTCCATTTCCAGATCACATATTATGAATCTTAAGGGTCAGCTTCACAATATCAGAAAGGGGACTGATTCTGTAGATTCATATCTGCAGAAGATAAAAGTTGTCAGAGAAAAAGTTTTGGCTGTTGGAGTAATTGTAGATGATGAAGAATTACTTCACATCACTCTTAAAGGACTTCCAAAAGAGTACAATGCCTTTAGATCAGCTATAAGGACCAGAAGTACTCATGTAAATTTTGATGATCTTTCAACTATGCTTAATGCAGAAGAGGAGTCTCTAAATGATGGATCTGAGATCAAAGATACCATCTTTGCTATGGCAGCAACATCCACTCCAAAACCAAATAACAATGGTTTTAACCAGTCCTTCAATAGAGGAAGAGGTAGAGGTCACTTCAATAATAGAGGTGGTAGAGGTGGTAGAGGATCAAATGGACCATCTCAATTCTCTCCCTTCAATCAGTTTCAGCAAGCACAATCTAATTCCAATGGAGTCAAGTCAGAAAGGCCAATTTGTCAGATTTGTGGAAAAGTTGGTCACTTGGCCTTGGATTGTTATCATAGGATGGATTATGCTTACCAAGGGAAGCATCCACCCACCAAGCTTGCAGCTATGGCCACTGCATCCAATACTTATTTCACTCAAGATCAACCTTGGCTTGCTGATAGTGCTGCAACAGACCATATCACTTCTAGTCTTAGCCATCTCAGCTTTCCCAAGCCCTATCAAGGTCAAGATCAGATCACTGTTGGCAATGGTCAAAATCTCCCTATCACTCATCTAGGTAATACTTCTATTCCTCTTCCTCAATCTACTCTTCAACTCAAAAATGTTCTTAGAGTTCCTTCCATTGCATCAAACCTTGCTTCTGTTCATAAAATCTGTCATGATAATCAGTGTTGGTGTTATTTTGATGAGAATATCATTTCAATTCAGGCCTTAGCCACGGGGAAAGTTCTGTACCAAGGCAAGAGTGAAGATGGTGTCTACCCCATCTATCCTCAAAAGGCATCTCAACTCTCTTTGTCTCCTACCATTTGTAAAAATGCTTTCAATGTTTCTGTTTTCAATAAAACTCTTTGGCATTTGAGACTTGGGCATCCATCTGACCAAGTTCTCACACATTTGTTTCCCAATGCCAAATGTGGTTTAAATAAGTGTACTCTTGTGAATACTGATTGTACACACTGTTTGTATGGCAAAATGCACAAGTTACCATTTCCTAAATCTTTCTTTCATGCATCTTCACCCTTTGAGCTTATTCACTCTGATTTGTGGGGACCTACTCCTATTCCATCTGTTAATGGTTTTAAATATTATGTTTTGTTCATTGATCATTTTACTAGATTTACATGGATCTACTTACTCAATTCTAAGTCTGAAGTTTTTACTAAGTTTGTGCATTTTAAAGCCTTGGTTGAAACACAATTTTCTACTAAAATTAAAACCTTTAGGTCAGATGGTGGTGGTGAATACACCTCAAATACTTTCAAAACTTACCTCTCTCAACATGGTATTATTCATCAAATCTCTTGTCCATACACTCCCCAACAGAATGGTTTAGTTGAAAGGAAGCACAGACATCTTATTGAAACCACCATCACTCTCTTGTCTCAAGCTTCCATGCCTTCCTCCTATTGGTCTTATGCAGTTCTCACTGCTGTGCACCTGATCAATCTTCTTCCCACATCTGTTCTTGCCTTCCAATCTCCCTGGAATAAACTATATACTGATTTTCCTGATCTTTCTCAACTCAAAGTGTTTGGTTGTGCTTGCTATCCACATCTCAGACCTTATACTCCTCATAAACTTGCTCCAAGATCCACTGAATGCATATTTCTTGGCTATCCTATAGGCACAAAGGGCTACTTATGCTTAGACTTGAAAACAAAACACTTATATACTTCCAGGCATGTTATTTTTAATGAGTCCAAATTTCCTTTTTCCTTTCCCACCAATTCCTCTCCTTCTGTTTCCTCACCTTCTTTATCTTCTTATCTTTCTTGGTTTTCCAATTTATTGTATCTTGATTCTACAAACCAACCATCAATTCTAGGTCCATATGTTGTCCCTACTCCTTCTTCCACTGAGTCTACTGCTAATACATCTGATCTTAGTTCTTTGCAGACATCACTTACCTCTAATACTTCCTCATCTTCATCCAATACCTTACCTTCACTCCCTTCACAACCTACCTCTACCTCAGATATATTAACTACCTCAAATTCCTCTCTGCCTATCTCTACATCAGATTCTTTACCTGATTTACCTTCAGCTCCATCCTTCCATACCACAATATCTACAAATCACCATCCTATGCAGACCCGGTCCAAGAGTGGTATTTCTAAACCTCATCCCAAGTTATGTTACAAGGCTGTGTTGGACTATACCTTCACTGAACCTCCTACTTATAAGGTTGCTTCTCAATATCCTAAGTGGTGTGAGGCCATGGATGCTGAGTTTCAAGCATTGCAAAGGCAGCAGACATGGTCTTTGGTTCCTGCTCCTCCCAATGTTAATTTGGTTGGGTGTAAATGGGTTTATAAGTTGAAGCTGAACAGTGATGGCTCCATCTCAAGGTACAAGGCCCGGTTGGTGGCCAAAGGTTTTCATCAACAGGCAGGAGTTGATTTTCATGAAACTTTTAGTCCTGTCATAAAGCCTGCTACTGTGAGGCTTGTTATTGCCATTGCTGTTAGCTGCAATTGGAGTTTAAGGCAACTTGATGTCTCAAATGCATTCTTACATGGATATCTTAAGGAGGATGTCTATATGCAGCAACCACCTGGTTATGTTGATTCTCTTCATCCTTCATATGTATGCAAGCTTCATAAGTCCTTGTATGGTCTCAAACAAGCTCCTAGAGCCTGGTTTGAGAGATTTACTTTCCACCTTCTTCATTTGGGGTTCACTGCATCTCTGGCTGACAGCTCTCTCTTCATTTTTCAGTCCTCAAGCACCATTATTTACCTATTATTATATGTGGATGACATTATTGTTACAGGCAATAATACTTCTCAGGTTGCTCATCTTATCACTGCCCTCAGTCAGGTATTTGAACTCAAAGACTTGGGTCCCTTAAGCTACTTCTTGGGAATCCAGATTTCTCCCACTAAACATGGCATTTCTCTCAGTCAATCTAAGTATGCCTCTGATGTCTTACATAGATTCAATATGGAAAATTCCAAACCTGTGAAGACTCCTTGTTGTTCCTCTTCTCGTTTGGTACCTCATTCTGGTATTCTTCTGTCTGATCCCACTGTTTATAGAAGTATGGTAGGTGCTCTACAATATCTTACCTTTACCAGACCAGACTTAGCCTTCAGTGTTCATCAATTGTGCCAATTCATGAGCAAGCCCACCTCAGTTCACTTGGAGGCTGCTAAATGTGTTCTTAGATATCTTAAGGGCACTTTGAATCATGGCATTTGCTTCTCACCTGGCCCCTTGTCTCTCACTGCCTTCTCTGATGCAGATTGGGCAGGGAACCCTACAGACAGACGCTCTACCACTGGCTTATTGGTTTTTCTAGGTCCCAATCCTATTTCTTGGTCTGCCAAGAAACAACCTACTGTCTCAAGATCCTCCACAGAGGCTGAATATAGGGCCTTAGCTACAACAGCTGCTGAACTTTCTTGGTTACAAATTTTATTCAAGGAACTTCGAATTTTTCTTTCTTTTGTTCCTGTCATATGGTGTGATAATGTGTCCGCCATTGCTCTGTCTGCAAATCCTGTGTTCCATTCCAGGACTAAGCATTTGGAAGTTGACTATCATTATGTTAGGGAAAAAGTTCTTCGCAGGGATCTCAAAATTGGATTTGTTTCTGGTACAGATAACATGGCTGATGTCTTTACCAAGCCATTACCTGCTCCTTCTTTTCTTTCCCTTCGTTCCAAACTCTTGGTGGATTCCTCCCCCTGTCGTTTGAGGGGGGATGATGAAGATGAAGCTCAAGCACAGAAGAAATAAAGGTTCAAGTTCAACCCAGAATCAACAGCAACGCACCGTTTCATTAAAAGGCTTAAATGATGCGCACCGTTTCGTTAACAGACATAAGTGATACGCACCGTTTTGAATGTGTAACTTGTGTTTCTCTATTAAGTTGTCAAACGGTGTCGTATTGCAGCTTCTCAAATGTCAGTTACATTAGCGCAAAGAACGGTTATGGTCGAGCTGGAGCTTCCGTGAATCACGGCGCATAGTTTGGATCCTTTATCTATTCTGTTATAGCTATAATTGTAACTATATAAGGTGTATATCTGTGTTGTAATTAAAGTGTGAAATTCATATTTTCATTTTCTCAGTCAAAGAAATATTTTCTCTCAAACTCTCTCTCTCTCTCATTCTCTGTTCTCTAATTTGCTCTTTGTTCATCTATTTCTCAATTGTTCTTCTTCTTCGTTGAACCTTGCTTTGTGATTCTCTTTGTTTACTGTGCATCAAAATTCATCAAAAAGTAGTTATTGCCTCCATTTTATTGGATTTTTCTCAAAAAGAATACCTAGTAAAAGTTTCAATGATGAAGAGGAGTGCAGAGTGCAGAGTGCAGAGTGCCAAGAGTTGACAAGGACAGGCCTTTTTTTTTTTTTTTTTTTTAATCTTATATTTTGGCGGGATACGATCGAAACCATATTATTAATGTGTGCCCTTAAGACACATTAACCATCAATTTTAAAAAAAAAATTTATAAAAAATTGAAAAAATTGTCAAAATAGTGAATTATTTTTTCATTTTTTCATAATTTTTTTTAAAAATAATTTATTAATGTATATCCTAAAAACACAAATTAATAAATCCCTATTGTTAATTCTATTTCTTTGAGACTAGAATAGAGAGCTAGCGCTTTGGAGCATAGGTATGACTATGAGCATAACAATAGACTGCCTGACTTACAAATGGCACATAATTGTTGCTAATGAACCCCTGTAGGCTAGCTGTAGCTGTAATTAGTTGAATGAGAGGTAACATTCCCACAAAGGAATATTTTATTTTCCGCTGGCTTGTGTTTTGTTTAACATTTACTAATTAATAACTCGACCAAAGGCAGGAGGCAGAGGCAGTATGGTCACTTGCTATAAATTAAATTGGGACAAAGATAATTATATTCACGCAAAGACAAAGATAGAGACAAAGACAAACATGGGATATGATATGATGAAACCAAAGAGTGGAATCCCCACAAAAATTCCTCAGTGGAGTCATCCCACGCTCAACAATTACAAGGCAGCACTTCCCCCCACCATTTGTGGGACCCTTTAGGCATCCAGTTGTGGGTCTTACTTCTTTCTTCCTTTTCTTTTTTTCTTTTCTTCCTCTTTTTTCTCATGCTTGTTCTTGCCTCTTACACACAAAATTTTACAATATTTTTCACAATAATTGAATTAACAAGCTTTTACTGAAGCTTATTTAAATTCACTATTGTACTGAATTCATTCTTTTAGTTTTACCTCTCTCTCTTACAAATTGTCACATTATTCTGATGTAAAATTTTTATTCAAATATTTTTGTGCCTATAAACTTTTTATGTTTCTTCTTCTTTTTCTACTATGGCAGGCAGACATGTCAGTGGGATTTGGTAACACCCACTCACAGCACAAGACTGTTTGAGGGCACCATCAAGATTGGCTTGAAAAGTTGCAAAAAGGCAAAATAATTTTTTTCATTAAAAAACAATCCACTTTTTGTGAGGCCCCCACAAAGCCTCATTGCTTCAATCAAAGTGTGCCACGTGTATCAAATGTCTTCCACGTCTTAATCAGTACCGGCCACTATCCCACGCGGACACTCTTTCCGTTTTCACTTTTCGGAGTTTCTCTTTCCCATTGTGTTTGTGGGATTTGGATCCCGTGGGTATTGCAGCCGGTGCAATTATATTACACTCGATCACATCAATTTCTATTACTTTAATTTTTTAATTTTTTTAACTTTTTTTTATTCAATAATTGAGATTGAAAATTTATTTTTTAAACTTACAATCTTAACCGTGTATTACTATTGCATCAGGTGCAATACTTAGGATATTGCACTTAATCTGAATCAATGTTTGTGTGACTCTCCGTGCATAAGATAAGGTATTGCACCTAATCTGAATCTGTGTTTATATGACTTTCCGTGCAAAAATTATCTTATGTATTGAATATAATAATTACTATTTAATATTCTTTTTATATTTGAAGCAAAACTGAAACTTTTATTAATCCAGAAAGTTGATATACATCAAACACAAGTTCAAGGATGTGTCTTCCACCAATTGCAGCTCTAGGAAATTTTTTTAAGGGTTATTAAGAAACTTAAATTTAACCAAAAAAATATTGAATATATCAAATTATCAATAATAAAAAAATCATAAATACATTAAATTTTATAATTTCTTTTTTATTATTATAAAAAACATGAAGAAGAAGGAAAAAAAAGAAAAAAAAACTTTACAATTTCTCTCCACGAATTGAATATATTCTTGTTTGCATATGCAATGTTTGTGTACAACAATAACACACATGACAAATATTATTGATTTTTATGAAAACAAAGATGTACATAATCAAACAAATAGATATAAACAGAAAGGTGAAGCTTAATCGTGTAAGTAACTTTTCCATAAGATTTTTTTTTTTTTTTTTTTTTTTTTTTTTTTTTTTTTTTTTTTTTTTTTTTTTTTGCAGACTGTCCCTTAAAAAAATTCTCATACAAGCAACTCTTGTCGTGGACTTACTGTTGACTGCCAAGTGCCAAATCTCTTATTCCCTGAGAAAAATTATCTTCTGCATTGAATAGAGTAATTACCATTTAATATCCTTTTAATCTTTTTATATTTGAATGAAAACTAAAACTTTTATTAATCAAGAAAGTTGGGTGAAATTACATTTTACTACCATAAACTATACCCTAAATTACACTATACACTCTAAACTTTTTGAATATATGTTTTGCATCATAAACTATGACTCTTATTATACTTTGCACTCCAATATCAAGTTTTTTGTTAACCTGAATGAAAATTCAAAGTTTAGAGTGCAAAGTATAATCGAGAGTATAGTTTAAGGTGGTGAAATATAATTTCTCATTTTATTTTAAAGAATTGAGAAGAGAGGTAATTGAGTCTTTTCACGTGATGTCATACTTTTTCATCCAAGTTAATGACAAACTTAACATCAAGGTACAAAGTGTAACAAGATTATAGTTTAAGGTGTAAAATGTGCATTTGAAAAATTTAGGGTGCAAAATATAATCTGGAGTATAATTTAGGGTGGTAAAGTATAATTTTCCCAAAAAATTAATATGTATCAAACACAAGTTGAGGAGTTAAAAACTCATGGGCTATGTCTTCTAGCCAGTAACAAGGAGAGCTCAAGTGTTTTTCCATGTCTTAGTAGTATTTCATGCGTACTGATGAAGCAGAAAATTGTTGGTTGGTTCCCTTCGTCCAAGGATGGCGTGGACGACCAAAGTGGATCCTGCAAAGAGGTGATCTTAAGATAGAAACTCAAGACACCATTGTGGTGCTAGCCACAAATTCTCTAAAGATCAAGTTAGTGAAATGATTTAGAGAGAATAACTAACATTGAAAGATTGTTGAGAATATTTGTGTACCTTTTCTCTTTTGGTTTGGCCCTTTTTATAGGTTTCTTTATCATGTATCCTTTGGATTCATTATGGCTATGCATTTATGGTCTTTGTAACGCTTTGCTTATGTTGAGTCTGCTAGCTGTAGTTGACAACGATCTTATGTCCATTTTATTTATTTATTTATTTTTTATACAAGATAGAAATTCTACCCTAATCTAAGTATATATGTATGTGAAATTCTCTCTTAAAGACTTGAACTTCGGTCTTACCCCTCATACTTCACAAGTACTTATACTTGTGGAGTGACCACCGCACTAAAGATGCGCAGTAATTATGTCTATTTTATTTGATTGCGTATTAACTATTAAATTTTTAGTGTCGATTGTAATTGTCATCCATTCATCAATGGACGACCAAAGTTACAGTTATATCATGTACAATAATTTTTTTTTCCCTCAAGTAATAGTAATTTGTATATCAATTAAATTATATCCTAAATAATACAATTCATAATAAAACTCACCAACAGTATAAAATGCCTAACTAAATATATGTACAATATATATATATATATATATATATATATATCCCATTGTATGTCAATCATAAGATAATATCATATATCCTTTTTTTTTTTTTTTAAGTAATCATATATTTAACTAGTCACGCTTTTCCATCCCATACTACTTGCATATTTGACAGAAAATCCGTAAGGCTGCCGGTGACAGAATCATTACCCGCCTAACTTAAGCCTAATACGCCTTTTTGGATTTTTCTACTATTATAAAAGCGCTATTTGCAGTCTTCAAACTACCTCGCATTTCTACTTTTCCTTCTCTCGCTGTGTCTCTGTCTAACTGTCTTTGGGGTTTCCCTTTCGTTTCTCAAGGATGGGTGAGGCTATTCAGTTCTTCCATACCAATGGGTATGCCAATGGGTTCTTAAAGATTCATGAAGAAACTAATCAAACACTTACTAATAATCATGAGGACTGTTCTTGGTATGAAGAAGTGATTGATGATGATCTCAAATGGTCCTTTGCATTGAAGAGGTTCGTCTTCAATCTTAGTCCATAGCCAAATATGTTCAATCGTATTGTAAATGTCATATTTATGTTAGTAGGCCAATTATCATTTCGTGCATAGGATATATGTGTCTTTCTTCTTATAGTGTCTAGTGATGTGTATTTACATACTATAAGAAGAAAAATTGATGTATATATTCACGCATGAGATATCTTCTCATTAGAAAGCCCCCCCTCCCCTCTACAACCTCTCTCTCTCTCTCTCTCTCTCTCTCTCTCTCTCTCTTTCTCTCTCTCAAATAGATTGGAAAAGAAACAATCTTTTATTTTCATGACTAAATTAACTTAGCTACTATTCATTGTTCCATAATTCGAAGTAAATTATAGGCTTCTTTCCAATTAACTATTTTAATTTGGAGATCATGCTAGATATTAAACATCTGTCTCTCAAGATCTTAAGCAATTTTTCTTGTATTCTTTTTAACACCCCCCCCCCCCCCCCCCCCCAAAGAAAAAAAAAAGAAAGTAAAATAGAAGGTTTATGCATGTCTTTTTATACATATGGTAATTATGCATTTTTCTAAATAGTCATATTTTCTTTGCTCTATATTAATTTCATTCTTTCTCCTTAATTAGGGTGCTACATAAAGGAATTAGTGACTACCAGGAGATAGCTCTTTTGGACACAAAACGTTTCGGAAAGGTATACATATGATATGATTTTTGGACTAGAATCCAAGAGTCAATCTCATGTTTTAGATTTTATATTTTGTATTTATATTAATACATAACAGTGTAAATGTCATTACATCATTTATAGACTGGACATGACATTAGATACATCTTTGTATTTATAATATGTGATATGAACCATTTGAGGATACTAGTCCATGATTTTTTGTATTTTGTTTAGATTTCAAATTAATTAGTTTTATTTTAAGTTTTTTTTTTAATTGAAAATTTATCCTCTAATGCTCATCTATAGCTTTATAATGCTCCTGCATCCCTGATGCTTTTGCGGGTTTATTGGATATATAGGTCTTAGTGATTGATGGGAAGATGCAAAGTGCAGAGGTGGATGAGTTTATTTATCATGAATGCTTGATTCATCCCGCTCTCATATGTCACCCAGAGTGAGTCCAAATCACTTATAGCTCAAAAACTTTTATATATATATATATATATATATATTAAATTTTGTTCTTTTGTTTGATATTTATTTGGACAATAATTAGATTGTATACTCCATTATATGCAATGGACCGAATTTAGACGTGTTCAATAATGGTCTAAAACTGTCATTCATCTTTCATCATATATATATATATATATGTGTGTGTGTGTGCACGCGGCCAAATCTTTTTCGATTTTTTTTTTAAACTTATGCAAAAATTACTTGAATGATTAAATTGACTGTTCAAACTACTTTTGTTTAAATAATTTTGTTAGACAATTTACCTAGCTAGCCCTCTAAAAATTCATGGTAATTTACACTACATTTTAGTTTCTGTCATAATAAGCATATTGGAAATATACGTCGAATGCATGGCCCATGAGACAATAATTTGGGTCGATAATCTTTCTAGCTATATGACGAGAAATATAGTCGATACTATAATTAACTAAAAAAAAGTTTCCCCCTTGTCGGACTTTGACTCACCCAATTGGACTAAATTTGACTCATTTTATTCCGTGCAGAGCCAAAACTGTATTCATAATGGGTGGTGGAGAGGGGTCGGCTGCAAGGGAAGCACTCAAGCACAAATCATTGGAGAAAGTTGTTATGTGTGATATTGACCAGGTTCCCACAATTTCCATTCGATTATTATTAAACATACTGAGTTATACATTGTCCTGCATACTTATTTTTCTTTTTTAATAAATAAAAAAGAAGTAATTCAATTCCAACTGCGTGGTGTTTTAAATTCACATTTTTTTTTTCAGTGTGGGTACATGATAAAAAATGTGTGTCAGGCATATGTTGACGATGCTGTGAAAATTTGTCTATCCATCTCTTCTCGTCTTTTAATTTTTATTTTTAGTGAACTCTTACTGGTCATTTATTTGGGAGTAAAGTATGAACAAGAATTTCAGTATATAGGAATTAGGGATACGAGGGAGAAGTCCATTTCTATGTGTAGTTAGTCACTGCATTCTGCTTTTACCTTTCTTTGTCACTCGCAGCAACTTTATGTAAACTTGGCTTTAAATATTTATATACCTTTAATATCATATGCCTATTTGAATAATATTGTTGGACGCTTGTTTCAGGAGGTGGTCGACTTCTGTCGTAGATACTTGACTGTAAATCAAGAGACATTTTGTCACAAGAAGCTTAATCTTGTTATTAATGATGCCAAGTAAGTATTATTAGTTACAACTCAAGGGCTGTTCGGTAAATTCTGATTATTAGTTACAACTATCAAATTCAAATGACACAGCTGATTGGCTCAAGTCTCTTAATTTTTAACTAACAAAATTTAATATGTTCATTATCACCATATTTTCTTTTTGGAATTCGCATGCTTTTTTTTTTTTTTTTTAAGAATTACTTACGAGGCAATTGTCCTTATAATAAAACTGGAAACCTTTTCGTTTTTTATAGGTCATTTGACTCCGTTAACAACGTTCATATCACATTATGTAAAATAGTATAAGTGGCTTGCACATTTAAGCCCAAAAATTACAACATCAGTCAATTTAAAAGTGTGTAAATTTACATTTTTGTTATAATATGATATACACGGTCATTATTCACATGCATATTTATTTTTAATACTTCTTTACTCATTTACAGAGAGAGAGAGAGAGAGAGAGAGAGAGAGAGAGAGATGATTTGAGAGAATAAATAATATTTTAATCAAATGTAGTGAAAAATAAATAATTTAATATGGAGTGTGTTTTGAAAAATGATTGTGTAAAATAGAAAAAATAAGTTCATATAGTTAAATAGACAAAAAAAAAAAAAAAATTGCACAGGTGAATGCTAATGCTCTTCACATATACCGCATATTGATCCACTAGCTTTGGTTACGAGAGACACTACCAAGTCTAATCAACGGAATATATGGCCTAATGTATTTATTTTTCTAATTCATTGTAACTCTAGAAGCGCGATTCATTTAAATTTTAGACTTTTTATTTAATCTTTCAATAAATAACCATTTTAGGAGTCTTGGATTAACATCTTATTACACCATGTAGTGCAATTAATGCTTGCAAACTAATGCTTGCTAACTTAAAATTTATGAAATTTATTTATTATGTTATTGACATGATAATGATGACAAAATTAAGAGCGCATATTATTGCTTGTTTTGCTTGTTATATATTGTGGGTCTCTTTAGCATTGTCCTTACACGATATCATATGATTTGAATAAATTTTGTTATTAAAGGGATGAATTAGAGAAGAGGGATGAGAAATTCGATATCATAGTTGGAGATTTGGCAGACCCAGTTGAAGGAGGTCCTTGCTATCAGCTCTACACAAAATCTTTCTACGAGAAAATTCTAAAACCTAAGCTCAATGAGAATGGCATCTTTGTGACACAGGTAACATGTCACTTGGAAAAGCTTTACATAACTACTTGGAGTCATGTTCTCGGCTTATCCGATCGATAAAACAGACCAAAAATTTTTAGATTTTCTGTCGTGTAGGCTGGACCAGCGGGTATTTTCACACACAAGGAGGTCTTCACCTCTATATACAACACAATCAAGCAAGTCTTCAAGTGTAAGTCTCGCATCCAATGCAAAACAGTTCACTTAATCAACCTCCTTTTTTTTTTTTTTTTTTTGGAAATATTGAGATAAGCAGAGCTACCCAATATGGACTCCCACGTCGAAGTGTTATTAAATCTCCTATGCGTGCTTGCAGATGTGGTTTCATACACAGCTCACGTGCCATCTTTTGCAGATACATGGGGATGGGTCATGGTATGTTACATGTTTCGATAGAATTGGATTAATTTGAGTTTGCTTAGTTGTTTACGCGATAATTAAATTCAATCCAGGCCTCAGACCAACCTTTCTCTATTAACGCTGAGGATATTGACAAAAGGATTGAAGCAAGAATTAATGGCGAATTACTCTATTTAAATGGTGCTTCGTTCCTCTCCTCTGCCACTATGAACAAGACCGTTACTTTATCGTAAGTTCACTTGATTATAGAAGCAACTATATGGAAAAAAAAAAAAAAAATATTGAATTTAGTCCTAGGCTATTACGTGCGTAGTACTGTTAGTTAAGCCTCTAGTACTAGTAGACATGGTCGCTTTATATGAGACATATCTTCTTCATTTTTTTTGGTGATATAAACTCTCTTAGTTAAGATGGATTTGCCATTTCAGGTTGTTGAATGAAACTCACATCTACACAGAAGAAAGTGCAAGATTCATTCATGGACATGGGGTAGCTTATCGCCGTTGAGGTCACAAGCTACGGGTTTTTTTGGGGGGGGGGAATTGCTGTACAGAGGAAAAAGATTGAAGCATTGGTTTTACACAATAGATGTTAGCTAGCTTCATTGGGCTGTTTAGAGGGTTCAACATGATAAACTGTAACAAAAAGGTTTTATCTGATATGAATGAAATATGAGGCATTCCTCCATTCAGATTGTAGCACTGCACGTATTTAGGTTTTCTTTTCTTTTTTTTTCTTTTTTTTTTTTATGATGAAAGGGGCCCCCGTAGTTTCTTGGTCTTCATTTCATTTTTGGGTTATCAATTAAATTCATCCATTCCAGAAGATACTTGTGCTTTCAGCGACAATCATCTTAACTCTTAAGAAATGTCAACTTGAGAAATTACTAATACTAACTAGTTTGAACCATGTATGCTAGCTTTGTGCCCAAAAAAAAATAATAATAATAAAGGACATTTATTTCCAAATTCATTTGTTTCATTCCGATAATATATAAATAGCTAGACGAGTTCAAATATAAATTACTTATAAATCAATACCAAAAAGACTAATTCACAAAACAGAACCTTCAGTTCAGATACTCCTCAGTCCTCAGCTTCGCTTAACAGGGTCAAAGTTGGCAACACCAACAACAGCTCCAACAATCACAGCTAGCACGACTCCACCGGCAACAATGCTGAGTAAAAAGTTCTCAAGAGATGGGGACACACCAGACCCTGCTGCCTCAGCCACCTCAGGTATAACCATTGAGGCTGTCAATGCAGCTGCTGTTAGGCCTGTCACAACCTGATCCTTAAGAGAGGCCTGCACTTGAAGCCGACCTTTTGACTTCGGCTTCACAAACATGGCCTTTTTTGATGGTATTATTGGTAATGGCTTGAAGAAGAATTCTGAGCTAGGCTGGTTTAGCTTATTATGGGCCGCAGAAGTGAGTGGCATCGCCATTGAAACAGAAGATGTCATTTTTGCGAGTGTCACTTTGTTTATCAATCTTGCTTGGTTTGCAACAAGTGACGTCAGTATTCCATTCACCCTCTTAGAAGTTAGAAGTTAGAAGAGAGACGGAGCTTAGATATTGGATGGACAAATCAGGCCTGGAATAAGATGGGAGGTGGAAATTAGAGATTTGCAGCTTATGTGTCAGTTCGGAGTTGTCCTACATGGCAAATTCTCCACCTAGTTTGGAGGATAAGGTTATCCTCTTAGATTGATCCATTACGATTAGATTTCTCTTGTACATGAAGATACGGTTAAGACTTATAGTTTGTTCTATTCATATGGAAAACCTGAACACTAAAATAGACTGAGGGAATAAATTGTTATAATTTAAAATTTTTAAAATACCAAAATTGAAAATTTTAAAATTGAGGAACCAAAATCGAAAAATACGTCAGATTTAATGAACAAAAAAAAAATGCATTCTAAACTAAAATAGTAACAGTTAGTAACATTTTTTTTTAATGTCCTCTTTTGTCAATTCTCACTTCTAACAGCTCTTTAGATATAACATCTTTAAAGCACTTTTATAAGTGTGATTTACTAACAGCGTTTCCATACTATTATCTTTTTTTCGCAAAAGCTCTACCATTAAAAATCTATTTCCTACCACAATCCCAAACATGCACTAAATGTCAACATTTTACAAGTACTAGCATATCCATACATTCCATTCCACTGTCTTTTTCCAGCTTCTCAAAATCATCTAGAAAACTCATTTATCTAGCCTACAGGTTAATATCCTTTAATCTCCCTCGACTACAGAAAGAAAAATAAATATTACCCTCCACCTCCACCTTCTTTCATGGATGGCTCAACAAACCGGCCAAATGATAATGTCCAGTTTGCTCAGCTTCATCACTGATTCAACATGCCTTTTGAGAGTATGAAGTTCCATAAGATAAAACAGACGCACACACACACCACAAATATACTGTCCAACAACTTTCAAGACTACATTGACTTCGAGCTAAAAAATTTATATACAGTGATCTGTTCTAATAATTCTACTCCTTACTGTTTACCCAATACCTTGTTTGAAGAGGTCCTATCCAAACAGAAGGTCCACAATGGCTTTGAATAAAAAGTGTTAATGTGTATAGTGTTATGGGCTTTAGGCCCAACCTAGTTTACTTGTAGAGCACGTTATATTACTTGTACAGCACACATCTTGTACTACACTCTTACCTGTACTGCACTCAAATGCCTCCTATATAAAGGCACACTCATGTATATTTTGAGATTGAGAAATACAATACAATTATTCAGTATTTATGTCATGGTATCAGAGCCACTGCTCTGATTTTTCTCATAGCAGTCTTGTCTCCCTTGGTGTTACTCCACCCATATCGCTTCCGCCATCACAACGACCTGCAGCCGCCGTCGTTGAGGAGTCCCGCACCACAGACCACTGCACTCACCGTCTCCGCCGTGCGTCTTGCTCCGATTAATTTTTCAAAGGTACCACAGTGATCGTCTCGCCTCGATCTACTCAGTCGTGGAAGCCTTACAGCTATCGGAGCCCGCACGCGCTCTCACGCACCGCCCAAAGAAGCAGCGGCTCAGCCACGCGCCTCACGCGCTCTACATCAGATCTTGCTGACGTCATTAGTGACGTCATCTAGGGCTGACGTCATCATACGCGTCTCTGCTGACGTCATCCATTTGACAGCTGACGTCATCATTGACGGGCCGTTGACTTTGACCTTTGACCGTTGACTTTGACCGTTGACTTTTGCTGTCCAGGTGCTCCTTACCCAGTTTTTCGCGTAGATTTCATTTTTGCATATTTTGCTTCTAAATGAAGAATAAGGACAGGTCCTCTTCCTTTTGCAATAATCATCGCCGAAAATCCAACAAACGTTTTTGCAATTTTTGCAAACGTTTTGGCTATAATATTGAGACTTGCTATCAACGCAACAAATCAGCTGTTTCATTTTCTGCTGCTACTGTTGCTACCACTGAGAGTGTCCAACCAATGGCTCCCATCACTGCACAGTCTCAATCTTCTGGATCCACCTTCACCATTTCCAGAGATGACCTTATAAACATCATCGCCAATGTCATTCGTATGGTTGGTAATGAATCTTATTCCTCTTCTCTCTCAGCTTTATCTGGTATGTCTCATTCCTCTTAGCTTATGGATTCTGTTTGTTGCAATCACATGACACCTCACTCATCCTTATTTTCTGAACTTCAACCTGCACCACACCCTCTTAATATTCGCACAGCCAATGGTTCCATAATGTCTGGTCATAATATAGGTTCTATTTCTACCTCCAACCTCTCAGTTCCTGGGATCTTTAATGTTCCTGACCTTTCTTACAATTTATTTTCTGTGGGACAATTAGCTGAGTTGGGTTATCGCATTATTTTTTATTATTCTGGGTGTATTGTGCAGGATCCGAGGACGGGACAGGAGCTTGGGACCGGTCCCAGAGTTGGACGTATGTTTCCCGTGGACAACCTTCGTCTTCCACTTATTGCTCCTATTTCTGTTGCTGCAGCTGCTACAGTTTCTTCTACTCCTTCCCTTGCACTTTGGCATGCCCAACTTGGTCACGCATCTTCCTCTCGGATACAACACTTGGCTTCTAGAGGTTTGTTACGCTCAGTGTCCATAGAAAATTTTGATTGTGTTTCATGTCAATTAGGAAAACAACCAGCTTTGCCTTTCAATACTAGTGAATCAGTGTCCATTGATATCTTTGACCTAATTCATTCTGATGTTTGGGGACCTTCCTCTGTTTCTAGTATTGGTAGGTCTCGATATTTTGTTGTCTTTGTTGATGATTATTCCCGTTATAGCTGGATTTTTCATATGAAATATTGTTCTGAATTATTGCAAGTATATTCTAATTTTGCAAAAATGGTTGAAACTCAATTTTCCAAACGTATCAAAATTTTTCGATCTGATAATGCTCTTGAATACACTCAATATGCTTTTCAAGCTGTTTTGCATTCCTATGGCACTGTTCATCAACTAGTCCAGGTACCTCTCAGCAAAATGGTGGAGCCGAACGAAAACTTCGTCATATTCTTAACACTGTTCGTGCTCTCCTTCTCTCTGCCAAAGTTCCTGCTCCTTTTTGGGGCGAAGCTGCACTTCATGTTGTTCATACTATTAATCGTATTCCCAGTCCTGTCATCCAAAATCAAACTCCATATGAACGCCTTTTTGGGTTATCTCCAGATTATCATCACCTTCGCTCCTTCGGTTCTGCCTGTTTCGTTCTTCTTCAGCCACATGAGCATAACAAACTTGAACCTCGGTCAAGGCTTTGTTGTTTTCTTGGCTATGGCGAAACTCAAAAGGGGTATCGGTGTTATGACCCTTTTTCTCATCATCTTCGTGTCTCCCGCAATGTTGTCTTTTGGGAACATCGCCTCTTTGTCGAGCTCTCTCACTTCCGTGCCTCCCTATCTTCTTCTTCTGTCTTAGATCTTTTTTCAGATGAGGCTCATATTCCTTCTGTCGCTGCTCCTGATCCTCCTGTAGTTGCTCCTGATTCTCATGTAAACTTCTCTGTCCAACCACCAGATATCATTGATCCCTTTCCTAGTTCACCCTTTAATGAACAGGTGGAAGATGAACAGGTTGAAGATGAGCAACCCAACCCCAACCTTGAGCTTGGGTCCCCTGTTCCTGCTCCGTCTGAAGATCTTGCATAAGACATTCCACCTCGTCACTCAACTCGGGTAAGATCCATTCCTGCACATTTACTTGACTATCATTGTTACACTGCCCTTGCTACACTACACGAGCCTCACACCTATCGTGAGGCTTCCACTGACCCTTTATGGTAGATTGCAATGAAAGAGGAACTTGATGTATTATCTAAAAACCATACTTGGGATTTGGTGACTCTCCCCCCTGGAAAATCTGTGGTTGGTTGTAAGTGGATCTACAAGATTAAGACTCGCTCTGATTAGTCCATTGAGGGCTACAAGGCTCGTCTTGTTGCAAAAGGCTTTACACAGGAGTATGGGATTGATTATGAAGAGACCTTTGCTCCGGTTGCACGTATCTCATCTGTTCATGCCCTCTTAGCTGTTGCTGCTGCCAGTAAATGAGACATTTTTCAGATGGATGTTAAAAATGCATTCCTTAATGGGGATTTAAGTGAAGAAGTTTATATGCAACCTCCTCCTAGTCTCTCTGTTGAATCAAACAAAGTTTGTCACCTTCGACGTGCACTTTATGGCCTTAAACAAGCTCCACGAGCTTGGTTTGCCAAATTCAGCTCTACCATCTCTCGCTTGGGTTACATGGCCAGTCATTATGATTCTACCTTATTTCTTCGTCGCACTGACAAAGGCACTATTCTACTTCTCCTGTATGTGGATGATATGATCATAACTGGTGATGACCTCAGTGGCATTCAAGAACTCAAGGATTTTCTCAGTCAGCAATTTGAGATGAAAGATCTTGGACATCTCAGCTACTTCTTGGGTCTTGAAATCACTCATTCTACAAATGGACTTTATGTTACTCAAGCCAAGTATGCATCTGAACTCTTGTCTCGAGCTGGACTCACTGATAGCAAGAGTGTTGACACTCCAGTTGAGCTTAATGCGCATTTGACTCCCTCAGGAGGGAAACCATTGCCTAATCCCTCTCTTTACAGACGATTGGTTGGCAGCTTAGTTTATCTCACAGTCACTCGTCCAGACATTTCCTATGCTGTTCATCAAGTAAGCCAGTATTTGTCTGCTCCACGATCAACTCACTATGCTGCTGTTCTGCGCATTCTTCGATACTTGAAGGGAACTCTCTTCCATGGCCTTTTCTACTCAGCTCAATCTCCACTTGTACTTCGTGCATTCTCTGATGCTGATATCGTGCCCTTGCTAATACCACATCTGAGCTCCTTTGGCTATGATGGCTTCTTAAGGACTTAGGTGTGTCCACATCCTCTGCTACTCCTCTTTATTGTGACAACCAGAGTGCCATTCATATTGCTCATAATGATGTCTTCCATGAACGGACTAAACACATCGAGATTGATTGTCATTTTATCCGTTTTCATCTTGTCCATGGTGCTCTCCAGCTCTTCTCCGTCTCCTCCAAAGATCAACTTGCAGATATCTTCACCAAGTCACATCCTAAAGGACGCCTTCGTGATTTAGTTGACAACCTCAAGTTGGTCTCACATCCACCTTGAGTTTAAGGGGGGCTGTTAATGTGTATAGTGTTATGGGCTTTAGGCCCAACCTAGTTTACTTCATTATATTACTTGTACAGCACACATCTTGTACTACACTCTTACCTGTACTGCACTCATATGCCTCCTATATAAAGGCACACTCATGTATATTTTGAGATTGAGAAATACAATACAATTATTCAGTATTTCTGTCAAAAAGAAAATGTATCCTGCAGCTTTCCTCAAAAAAAAAAAAAAAATGTATCCTGCAGAAATTTCAACATTAATTCTAAATCTAGAGTGAGCAAGGGCTTTTCATAATATGGATTAGTAAGGCCTCGGATGAGCCATGCCACTGGCCAGCCACTTCAGTTCAAGTCAATTGGAGGCTTGTCGTTGCGTAACTCAAATGATTTAATAGATGAGATGAGCTCAAGGTTGAATGAGGTTTATGTAATTAATGAACTTGAGCTTGAGATCAGCCGGTTTGATGCATCAACCTTCATATGTCTATATTAAGCTAATAATTTAACATATGCTTTGCTTGTGCCAGGCTCAAGCATGAGCTCAAATTTGAGATTCAGTCACAGGCTTGTCAGATAAAATAAGCCAGGTCAAGTCAAGTGAGAAAAGTTTTATGGTATTTGTACATGCCAAGCTTGAGCTTGTTGAGCGAAGTTTGATTCTAGCTTGGAATCTATATAAACTTGACCAAACCCAGCTCTACTAGCCCAGGGTTAGACTATGCTCAGCTTGTTTGTGCATATGAATATTCACATTAAAAAATCCATGGATTTAGAATAATTGGAAGCAGTGGCAATGGGATGCAAATGGAAAGCTAGTAACTCAAGTCCTAGATATCTAATGTATATCCAAATTGAAACTCATGTGGACTGAAATGGCAAACTGACATGATAATCTCAAAAAACCCAATTCATCTCATCAGAAGGGAGAGGAAGAACAGGAACATACTTGCAGATTATCAAAGGCATATGAAGCCATGAGCAATAATCATTTGTTGGCTGCATATGTTGTTTCAGACCCAATATTGAGAAGATGAACAGCTTGGGGCAGGAGATTGTATCTGATATTAAGCTCTTCAAATATTTTCTTAATTTCAATAACTAATTCAGTTCTTTGCCTGTTCTTCTCTCCAAAATCTTGAAAGTTCATTGTGTGAAAGACGTAGAGACCCATCTTTATCTTATTCACATTTTCAATCTCCTTCACCAACACATTGTGGTTAGGATGCCAGTGTTGTGGATTTTTCTCCAGGTACCTGACCAAACAAAAGCAAATTGGGAGAAGATTCAAGCAAAAGAGTTGTACATATTTATGGAATAAATAGTAGTATTAAAACTGTTAATGACGAGAATAAAATAATATAGAGAAAAATGGAAGCAAGAAAGAGAGAAGAACACAAGGGATTACGTCGTTCGGCCAACTGCCTACATCCACAAAATAAAGCCCTAGTAGCTAATCTTTACCGTATACTCAAGTCAACAATTACAATGAACTCTTAATAGGGTGTATATAGAGACTAGAAGCTAGGGTAAGCCCAATACGGGCTTACAACATAACTAAGCCTCTTAGGCCACTACATCAACATAAACACAATACTTCAACAAAAACAAACTCAAGATCTTAAATAAAGCCAGTCCTCTGTACAGTTTGACACAAAATTCAATTCACAGAAACTAGTCTAGTTTTCAAAAGCAATACCAAGACAATGCATTTTTTTGTTGTTTAGCAATGAAGAATAGCCTATCAACAAGAGATAGAATGGTAAAGCACAGATTCAAACGTGGTTCAATTTGTGTTTTATTCATATAAGGATGGAAAGTAGGAAGTCATCTTTTCTTTGAGTGTTCATTTACTAAGAGAATTAGGAATTTTGGAGAACATTGATGCATAGCTGCATCATTGAAGTTCCTGAACTTGAATGTGAGATGGTCACTAATTGGGGTGAGAACAATTTGAAGGAAAAGAGCCTTATGGCTATAATTTGTCAACTGAATTTGGGAGCTGCTATTTATCACATTTGGCAACAAAGAAGTGCCATCATTCACCAAGAAAATATCAATAACTAAGGAGGACATGGCTGATGCAATAAAGTGCGAAGTCAGAGCAAGAATTGAAGGAAGTGGAACTTCTTTTTTTGATAAGTAATGTAAAATTTATTCAAATCATAAAAAGAATCACCCAAGTATACATGACGTATGCATTTGGGGATCATAAAAATCAAGTACATAAGTTACAAACATCCATCAAATCACAGATTGAAAAAAATGGAATGGCTTGCAACAATGGACATCCAATCAGTTGTCATTCTAAAGAAGAAAAGTTTTAGATTAGCTACTGTCCTTTCTGAATCCTCTAAGCACCGGTTGTTTCTCTTCCGCCAAATGCACCACATCAAGCAATAAGGGACAGCCATCCAAATAACACCATTACGATGACAACCAAATTTTCTTAGCCAACATGCTAAAAGCTCCACCACAGTCTTTGGCATTACCCAATAAATACTAAACAAGGTGAACACTATAGACCATAGCTCAAATGCAATAAAACAATGTAGTAAAAAGATGATCTATTGATTCTCCACTGCTTTTACACATGTAAAACCAATCCAAAATCCACATCTTCCTCTTGTGTAAATTATCAATCGTCAAAATATTTCCCGAAGCTGCCATCCAAACAAAAAACGCTACTCTGCAAGGGACCTTTGTCTTCCAAATACTCCTCCAAGGGAGCGATTGTTCACAGACACCCATCTAAGCATGATAAAAGCTACCCACCTCAAATCCCTTTCTCTTAGCAAGTTTCCAACACAATTTATCCTCACTCATACCCCAATACCATATATAACATCCATAAAATTAGACAAGGATTCCAATTCCCAATCCTAAATAGCACGCAAGAATACCAAATCCCAAAAAAGAACCCCATTAGTGAACTTCATATGGTCAGCAACATAAGCCTCTTTTGCCCTACTAATTCTAAATAATTCTGGACAGTTCACTTTCAAGGGGCGACCCCACACTAAACATCAGACCAGAATTTCACTCTTGATCCATTTCCAACCTCAAACTGAATATGGCAAGAAAAAATAGACCAGCCACTTCTATTATATTTCCATAAAATCACCCCATAAGAACCTGCAACATCCAATCTAAATATAAACTTGTGTTGATATTGTGGAATTCCCAGTCTGTAGTAAATAATGATATTAAACTTGTAATATTTTTGCTTGAGGAGCTATGGGTTGCTAGGAGTTGGGGTCTGGTCTCTAGTTTGTAGCTCCAACTGTTGCTGTTGTAATTTTGCTGTTTTTGGCTTGTTCTAATAAAAATCCTTGCTCATTTTAGGTGGGTTGGTGGAGGGGGGGTGGGGGTGTGGTTATCTGTTTCTCCCAATTATCCTTTAATAGCCATTAAGCATAAAGACACGAATTTGCAACAATTATAATAGTCTTTCATAATTGCATTATTACATAAAAGGAAAGGAAAAGCAATGGTTTAGTAAACTTACGTCTTAATTTTATCTTTCAGCATCCCAATCCTCTCTATTGGTGTCACAAAATCAATTGAGAATTCAACATAATCCCCCATATCAGGGCTTCTATAGTAATTGCTGATGGGTTTTGTGGCCAAAACTGAATTTGGACAGTACACCTTTTCATTATTGAGTTTCAGGAAGACTGTTGTTAAGATGTTCATCTCCTCAACCATCATCTGTCAATTATCAGTTAATGAAGTAACCCAACCCTTGAACTTTATTAAAGATAAAATAAAAATTAAATTAAATTAAAAAAATAAAGTTTCCTTATAGATTACCTGAACACCATCAATGACACAGCGATCACCAACGTCAAATGGATGCATTACAAATACAAATATAATAGCTTCAAATATAGTCTTGCAGGTATTTCCAAACATAAAAGCTGCCACGACAAGCTGTGATGAGAAGAAGACTAGAACTTTTGTTGTTGCAATTTCCATCAAGAGAAGCCACACGATAACAGTCACAACAATCAGGATCACAGTCGCAAGTTTGTTTAACTGCTTCACGGTGGTTTTTGTATCATTTAGAGCATGTGCTAGTGCTTTGCGGCCCTTGTAGATCTTCACCTGCACGATCACATATGTTAACGAAAGAGCATTTGATGAACCAAACAGAGTTTTCCATCTTTGTTACAGTTAGTAACATACATAAATTTGTCCACTGCCTTTTTTATATTTCAAAATCAAGTTTATTTTTAGTAAAAACCCATGTAGAGAAAACCTTCAGCAACCCCACATTGCAACAACTGACCCTGATTCATGATTACGATATGGTTCTTCCCGTCTTGAAAAGGTCATACCTAGTGCACAAAGATTCCACTTTGCAAGGTCTGGGAAAGGTGATTGGTAAGCAGCCTTACACCCCAATTTTATTTTTTATTATGTTTTTATTATTTCTTTTGAAGAGGTTGATTCTCATACTCGAACTCATGATCAGTCACTTTTGGGAGAAGACATTAGCATCGCACCAAGGCCCAACCTCCCTTCCCCTGTCTTGCATTTTCAAAATTGAAAAACAATTGACTAAATGCACCAGAAAATTCAGAATGTTGTTTGCTCTGTATGGTCACATAATTGATGAAGGAAAACAGAAGCAAATTTGAAACTTTACACAAGCATAGGTTATTAGTCTCTCTTTTTTCTTTGGTCATTACATTATGATTTTTCACAAATTATGCAGGGTGAAAAATGTTCTACAGTTTCAGAATTGCATACCTTAATGACCAAGCAATAGAACCCAGTGACAAGTGATTAAAAGCATGCTATGGGTAAAGAGATTCAGAAGACAGCAGAAAACTGCAAACTAAAGTGAAGATTTATTAATATAAAAAGAAAAAGTCTTACCACCCAATATGTAAGAGCTTTTCTGTCAATCCTTCCTGTATCTGCTCCTTCAAACAGTGGAAACACAAGATCCACTTCTTCCTTGATCATGAATCTCAGGAAGTCGTACTCATCTATGTACCTACTCATAGATATAAGATATTGAGCAACTAGCCAAACAATAACATAGAGAGGAAAGGATACTACAACATTACAAGACTTCTATAAAAGGTAAATCTCACGTGGAACCGGACTCAGCAACATTCATGAAAATGTGATAGGCGGCGGCAGTTGCTTCCATCTCATTTGTAATCTCCTTATCCATTTGCTCACCACCTCCATCATCAACACTTTCATCTAGTGCATTTGAGATTGTCGACAGCCCTGAACTCATCACTGCATCAACCAACACCTTCATTGTCCAAGCAGAAACCTTCTCTTGTTTCATCTTATGAAGCTTTGCCATATCAATTACCTCTTTCTCCTTCCCACCTTTGCTATTTTTCTTGTTCTTCGTACTCCTGAAACTCAATTGACCTGTGCACGGTGATCTCCCAACCCTCTCAGCCTCCTCTATCAGTGGAGGCCCCGAAAGGGTCTGCAAAACATACTGATGGAAGATTGATTCCTTAATTCGATCAAAGAAGGTGTTCACATGGAACTTGGATGCTAAAATCTTCAGCAATAATGTCTTTAATAGCCACAAAAACGCCCCAATGAGAAGGGAAATAAGAGTCCATGTCACATAATCCAAAATCTTGGTGGCAATCTTCGACCGCTGAACCCCGCCACTGAAGAGAAATACCCATGTAAGAAGAACCAATTATCAAAGAACAGAGGAAAAACTTTCTCTTTGCATTGAATTGAATTGAATGAAAAAAATCTACAATGTACAATACAATTTATACACCAAAACAGAGCTGGAAACTAATTCCCAAAATGAAAAACTAACTAACCAACTTTCTCACGTGAGACACTATGCTCTAACAACCATTCTCACGTGCTATAACTAACTAACTACTCAGTTATAAATACATTAAGCTACACACAGTTTTATTGCTTAAGCTACTGTCGTTTTTTAGGTTTGTAGTACTTCTTCCTTCACTGATGCAGCTTTCCTTGTCACTGGTCTAGTCAAATCCTCTTGCTTCTCATAATTCTTCTCAACATTCTGATACTCCCCCTCAAGGGAAGCTGCAGAATGGATGTTGATCATCCCCATTCTATGCACTAAACTTGAAAATTGATTGAAACCAAGTGCCTTAGTCAGCAGATCAGCAAGTTGGTAATGAGTTCTAACATGAATTAACTTGATCACCTTCTCAAGAACTTTATCCCTCACTATATGACAATCAATCTCAATATGCTTGGTCCTTTCATGAAATACAGGATTTGACCCAATGTGTAGTGCAGCCTGACTATCACAAAACAGCAAAGCTTCTTTATTGTGTTGAACTCCAATATCCTTTAGAAAATACAATAGCCAAACTATCTCACATGTAGCCACAGCCATGGCCCTATATTCTGCCTCTGCTGAAGATCTAGACACAGTGCATTGTTTTTTTGATTTCCATGAAACTAATGAGTCACCAATGAATATGCTATAACCACTTACTGATCTCCTTGTATCAGGGCATGCAGCCCAATCAGAATCTGCAAAGCCCTTCACATGTAATTCTGACTTTGATGAAAACAGGATTCCCTTCCCTGGTTCATTCTTCAAGTACTGCAATATCCTATAGACAGCATCCAAGTGAGGTTTCCTAGGCTTAGCCATGTATTGACTGAGCCTATGGACTGCATAGGTACTGTCTGGCCTAGTGATGGTCAAATACAACAACCTTCCAATCATTCTTCTATACAAACTTGGATCTTTAAGCTCTTCACCCTCATACTTACTCAATTTAAGGTTCTGATCCATTGGTGTCCTTGAAGGCTTACACCCTAGATATCCTGCATCATTTAACACCTCAAGAGTATACTTCCTCTGACATAAAGCTATGCCTTGATCTGATCTTGCAACTTCAAGTCCAAGAAAATACTTTAAATCTCCTAAATCCTTCAGCTTGAACCTTTGATCTAACAGCAACTTAAAATCAGCAATCTTATCCTTTTTGTTACTAGCCACTAGAACATCATCTACATACACTAGTAAGATCAGGAAAGACTCATCTTTCTGTCTAGTAAATAGAGAGTAATCGGCTTTAGATTGAACAAACCCCAACTCATGAATTAAAGTAGTAGAGAACTTGGCAAACCATTGCCTAGAAGCCTGTTTAAGGCCATAAAGAGACTTGTTTAACCTACAAACCTGCTCCCCCTGGCTATGAAACCCTGGTGGAATAGCCATATAAACTTCCTCAGCCAAATCTCCATGAAGAAATGCATTGTTCACATCAAGTTGAGCAAGAAACCAGCCCTTGACAGCAGCCACTGCCAAGAGACATTTGACAGAAACCATCTTGGCCACAGGTGAAAATGTTTCATTATAGTCAATCCCCTCTTTTTGAGTGAAACCCTTAGCAACAAGCCGGGCCTTATACCTTTCCACAGAGCCATCAGACTTATATTTGACCTTGTAAACCCATTTGCACCCTATAGGCTTCTTGTTGGGAGGCAAAGTAGTTAAAGACCAGGTGTTATTGGCTTCTAAAGCTGCTATTTCAGCAGCCATAGCCTCCTGCCATTTGGGGTCAGTAGCTGCTTGGTAATAATGGGTTGGTTCAACAATAGAAGAGATAGAACAACAAAAGGTTTTATAAGAAGAAGAAAGGGACTGATATGAGAGATGAGAAGACAAGGGGTGAGAGGTACCTGATTGAAGAACAGTGGCAGTGGGTGATGAAGCAACCATGTTACAATGATAGTCTTGAAGATAGGAAGGCCTTTTATGAGCTCTAGATGACTGTCTAAGAGGAATAGGATCAAGAAGAGGCTCAGGAGGTTCAGCAGGAACATCTTGCAGAAAATCATCATCAAGTTCATGATGAACTTGAAGGATAGTATCATGAAAATTGGAAGGAACAGAAGGAATGGAGGTATGAGAATGAGATAAAGAAGGAAGATCATCAAAAGGAAGAGTGGAAGCACAAGGTAAAGGTATTGCAGGGGCATCAGAAGCTGAGGAGGGACAAGAATCAGTTGTTTTATAAGGAAAAACTGATTCATGGAAAGTGACATCCCTTGAAATGAAAACTGAATGGGACTTTAAGTCAAAAACTTTATATCCCTTGACATTAAAAGGATAACCAATGAAAACACACCTTCTAGACCTAGGATCAAACTTAGTCCTAGTGGCTGCAATGGTAGAAGCAAAGCATTCACAACCAAACACCCTTAAATGATCATAGGAAGGAGGCTTATGAAATAGCAATTCAAAAGGAGTTTTATTGCCTAATAAGGGAGAAGGCAATCTATTTATCAAATAAGCAGCAGTTAAAACACAGTCCCCCCAAAATTGAAGAGGAAGATTGGATTGAAATTGTAATGCCCTAGCAATAGCAAGAAGGTGTTGATGCTTTCTTTCCACAACAGAATTCTGTTGTGGAGTATAGACACAACTTAGTTGATGAATGACACCATTGGAGTTAAAGAAATTAGACATATTAAACTCTAAAGCATTATCAGTTCTGATTTGCTTGATTTTAACATGGAATTGGGTAACAATCATAGTATAAAAGGAAGGAACAAGACATTGAACATCAGATTTATTTTTCATCAAGTAAACCCAAGTTGCCCTAGTGGCATCATCAACAATAGTCAAAAAATATTTGCATCCATCCAAGGTAGAAGTAGAATAAGGTCCCCAAATATCCATATGAATGAGATCAAAGGCAGAATTGCTCATGTGATTATTAAAAGGAAAAGGCAAACGTTTTTGTTTAGCCAAAGGACAAATGTCACAAGTATTATTACAAGCATTTTGCAAGAAAGGAAAAACTTGAGATAAAACTTGCAATCTAGAATCTAAGGGGTGACCTAATCTGAAGTGCCAAAGAGATGAGAGAGCTGTACTAGAGGCAACAGCAGCTGAGAATGAATTGAAGACTGAATTGAGTTTATGACTAGCTAGGAATTCAGCTAGAGCAGTTGAAGTAGTATGCTGAAGACTACTAGATTGTAATAGGTATAGTCCATCAAGTTGTTGACCCACTCCAATCGTTCTCCAAGAGGCAAGGTCCTGAACAAAGCAAAGGGTAGATAGAAAAACAAGGCAACAAGGCTGTGTGTTAGTGATAGTACTAACAGAAAGTAGATTGAATGTGAAAGAAGGTACACATAGGACATTGTTGAGGGTAAGGGAAGAAGACAAAATAATGGTTCCAATATGTGTTACTGAAGCAGTTTCCCCATTAGGCAGTTGAACTATAGCATTAGTAGTAGCAGTAATAGAAGACAACAAACTCACTGAACACACAATATGGTCAGTAGCTCCAGTATCAATGACCCAAGTATCTGAACCAAAAGCCTTTCTGTTCACCACATTAGCAGAAAAAACAGAATGAGAAAGATTAATACCTGACATAGCATTGGCAGAAGAAGATGCTCCATGTGTAAAAGGTAAGTCTTTCCCTTGTATAGCAGAAACAAGTGGAGAAGGAGGAGCAATCAAAGCCAGAAGTTGCTGATATTGCTCAGGAGTAAACATTGAGTTGTTGGTGCTTGTGGTTGTCAGCAACTCTTGGGGCTGAGTGACTGTGACTTGATGAGCCATTGCTGTAGTCTTATTCTTAAACTTAAAGCCAGGTGGGAAACCATGCAACCTATAGCACTTATCTGCTGTGTGACCAGTTTTACCACAGTGAGTGCAAACTGGTTTTTCTTTGTTCTTGTTACCAGGACCATTGCCAGCAAGATTGTTACCAAAATGTGCATTAACATTTGGTAATTTAGCAATTAAAGCAGTAGAATCAACCTTAACAACTGCTGGATTTGTGACTGATCTTTGGGTTTCTTCTTGAATCAATAAGGAATAAACCTTGCTAAGAGATGGAATTGGATCCATAAGCAAAACTTGAGTCCTAACTTGGGAAAATGATTCATTCAACCCCATCAAGAATTTCATTACTGATTCTCGACCTTGTAAATCATTAAGCCTCTTGTTTATATTACATACACACTTTCCACAAGTGCATGAAGGAAAATGACTCAGATTCTGTAACTGATCCCATAGAACCTTTAACTGAGTGAAGAAATCAGTGATAGACACCTCACCTTGATGAAGCTCAGCAATTTCCTTTTGAAGATTGAAGACTCTTGGTCCATTAGTTTGAGCAAAACGATTCCTGAGATCATTCCAGATCTCTAAAGCAGTATCCTCATAGATGATGCTTGCTTGAAGTTTGGGTGAGACTGAATTGGTTAACCAGGTGCCAACCATGTTGTCACATCTGATCCAAGCTTGCACAGATGAGGGAGAAGACACCAATGGCGATGAAAGAGTAAGAGTTCCATCAATGAATCCCAGCTTATTCTTGGTTAGCAAAGCTTTCCTCACAGCTCGTGCCCATGCTGAGTAGTTTTCTCCTCCAGTCAGGGGCTGCGTAACAAGGACTGTGCTTGGACTCTCTGCGTGGTGCAAGAACAAGGGATCATCCATTGGTGAGTCTTGTGAGGTAGAAGAAGGTGCATTCCCTGATGCAGAATCATTTGTAGTTGCAGCGGAAGCCATTGTGAACAAGACAATGAGAAAATTTTCTTGAAGAAAAAAGAAAGAAAAAAAAAATTTTTTCTCGAGAAAATTGAGAGAGAAAACAGAGAAAGAAAGAACAGAGAGATTGTAAACAAGAAGCTAGGAAATTTGCTCTGATACCATATCAAAGAACAGAGGAAAAACTTTCTCTTTGCATTGAATTGAATTGAATAAAAAAAATCTACAATGTACAATACAATTTATACACCAAAACAGAGCTGGAAACTAATTCCCAAAATGAAAAACTAACTAACCAACTTTCTCACGTGAGACACTATGCTCTAACAACCATTCTCACGTGCTATAACTAACTAACTACTCAGTTATAAATACATTAAGCTACACAGTTTTATTGCTTAAGCTACTGTCGTTTTTCAGGTTTGTAGTACTTCTTCCTTCACTGATGCAGCTTTCCTTGTCACTGGTCTAGTCAAATCCTCTTGCTTCTCATAATTCTTCTCAACATTCTGATACCAATCCCAACCAAATAAAGACTTGAACAATCTTCTTCAATCCATGAACAAAATAGAGCACCTTCTTCCTAAGCAGAAAGTTCATTTCAATCAAGAACACTATCAGATGCATAAACCATTTGGTAACCAACATTCCCGAGAAGATGACCGTGACAAGGACCAACCATTTCCAAAACTCCAAACCCCACACCATGAAATTCTTCAACCTCTTAAGAGTTAAGCTAGCCACCAGGCACACCACAATGCATACACAGTTAGCTCGATCAAAACCTTAGTCTTTAGTCTCCTATGCTTCTCTTTACTCAAAACAACTTTCTTGTAAATCTCTTCATCCTGATCAGCATCCCCCGGAGACGACATGAGGGGCGTCTTAGGAGTGATGGAGACAGTTCTGGCGGACTTATTATTAGGGGACGCCATGGCTGTGGCCATACTGAAGGAATTCCTAAAAAAATAATTATTAGGAGAAGTCTCAGTTTGTAATTGTTCTTGCAAATGCAAACCCTTGTTGTTGTTGTTGTTGTTGTTGTTGTTGTTGTCATTTGGAGTTAATAATAGAGGATAAGATGGTTCCCCAAATCTTGATTTGGGTTTGGAATAAACAGACCTTGCAAGAGAACGTCTGCGTGTAAGGTTGTCATTGACATTGGTGGTGGTGGTGGTGGTGGTGGGGACTTTGGGGGGCTTAGAAGTGTTAGCGTTGGTGGGACTGTACCAGCTAGAGATCTCCGGTGACCCTTTTGCTTTTGCTGATGCGTTTAATATTTTAATGGGTTTCGAATTCGAAGAAGAAGACTCTTCTACTTCTTCTTCGCCTGGGATAGGGATAGGGATTTTCACAACCACTTGCTTCTCTGTCTCTGCCATGAATTTAGAGCAAATTAAAAAAAAGCAGCTAAACTGGGACTTGTGATTTAGACCTGAAACTGCAAGCTTCTCTCTCACTCACCATCTAATCAATTCAAGGCTAAAGCTCCAAAACCAAAAGACATTTTAGGAAATAATAATAATAATAATAATAAGTAGCTAGTAATAAAAGTGTCAGAAAGAAATAACCAAACCTAAATAAAGAAACAAAAGATACATACATACACTTTTTTTAATTTTATTTTCAGATCTTTGGTTTAAGAAATGAGATTCTCTAACAAAATCAGCACCACCGTCATGCAAATCTTTAAAGAGCTTTTTAATTTTATTTCGCTTTCGCGCCAAAAATTAAATCACTAATATATATATATATATATATATATATATTACAAATAACCTAATAATTTTTTTTTAAAGGTGCTACTAAATTAGTACTACTACTGCTTTTCAAAAAAAAAAAAAAAAATAGTACTACTACTGGCATCTGATCTCTACCCGAAAGAATGAATCCACTTTAGCCATCAGTATTTGACATGCTAAAACTCCAAATATGCTAAAATTTAACATCAAACCATATAAATTTTGCATTAACCTTACTTTCAATTCTAAAAAATTTTACCATTTAGCTACAGGACCATTCTACTTTTATGACAAGCAAGATGGGTTTTTTTTTAAATAATATTTTATTGGGTTTTGGGTTTTTATTTGAGTATTGGATTATATTTTTTATTGTGTAGATAAATTATTTTAATGTGTTGTATTGTAAAATAAAAGTTGAGATGTACAAAATGATACTTCCTCTATTCCTGTTTGTTTGTCCTCTATTTCGTTTTGAAACGTTTCAAAATATTGTTTTATTTCCAAAAAATAAAAGCAATTAATATACTAATATTTCTATTATACCCCTACTTTATTTTTAAAACTATTTGAAAATAAAATTAATAAATATTTAAAAAATCAATCTAATTGAGACACATTTTTAGTTGCCTCATTAAGAATAACTCTTTAAAAAAAATTGATAAATTTATTTAAAGATAGTTTTGTAAATTTATACATTTTTATAAGACAAATAAGACAATAAATGATGTTCTTTTAAAAAGTTTAACTTTTTAAACAGGACAAATAAATTGAGACAGGGGGTTGTTTGGTTTAGCATTTCAAATAACAATTTTCAGTTTTTAAACAGCATTTTACGTATTTCTACACATTTTTTCATCCATACATATTTCAAAAAATAATAAACAACAATTTTCAAACTACTTCACCAAACACTCCCTAATGGTCAAAGAGGATAGAGACTAGACTAGACTACTACACTGTACACTCAACGGTAGGGGAAATTTTGGCTATAATATAAAGAGAAGAGAGAGGCCTTTTTTTGATGAATAGAACAGAGAGAGGCTTGTGGTCTGGGGGAACGATATGTTTTGGATAAACGAAAATGTATGCAACGAAAGGGAAGTCAAGTAGCCTATTACCTACTATAATAATAATAATAATAATAATAAGAGTCATGCTATTTTAAGAAAGTTTTGACATCACTTTTATGATAAATAAAAAAAGTTGTTAAAACATTAATTGTTTTTTTTTTTTTTACTTTTCTCCTAAAAATTTTCTTTAAATGAATTATTAACCAATACCCTAAAAGTATTCGTTAGTATTTTTCTAATAATAATAATAGGATTGATTTAATGGTTGGTGACAAAACAAAAAACCAAGCCAAATATGAAATGAATGATGTTGAAGGTGCCTGTTAACAATAGCTTTTTGCACTTTTTTTTTTTTTGCAGTTTTTTATCATTTTTGACAATTTTTTAGTAATTTTTTTTTAATCTTTTTTAACAATTTTTTAATAACTTTTTGTCCTTTTTATTAACACAATCTATTAAGGAAAATCTTAACAAGCACCACACGGTGCTTGTTAACATTTTTTATTAAATTAATTAAATTAAATTAATAAATGTAATGAAAGTGAAAGATGAAGAGGCACCACACGGTCCTTGTTTTTTGTTCCATCATTCTTCTTTTCTTTGTAGTAGTAGTACTGTACAGTTGTACAGTAATAATTATATTGCTTGAACTTGAAAACCAGAATAAATGTCAACAACGGAAAAAATAGTGTGAAAATTGAGAGCACGTGGAAGGGCAAAGGATGGGTTTTTTTTTTTTTTTTTTTGAAGGCAAAGGATGGTTAATTGGTTATACAGCTTATCCCAAGAAAAGGAGACTTTAATAATAAGCTCAGATTTTGATTTCTTATAATTAAAGAACTACTAACAAAAAGGAGAGGAAGAGTAGGAAATTACTAAAACCGCATGCATCTAATAAATTCACTTGAGCCATTAAGAAACTAAACTAGTAACTACTAATTAGCGTGAAGAAGCAAATTTCTAACAACTATTTTTGTTTCTTATGATTTTTTTTTTTTTTAAATCTTCAAAATCATGGCTGATGTAATGTAATACCAAATTCACTCTTTTCATTTGGAGTTGTGTTTAAAGTACTGGATCATTTTACTTTTACTAAATATAGACGTGGCCCAATTTCCTTTTGTTTCCTTCTTCTTTTCTCCGGATCTCCTCCCATCTTATATTTTGGTTTTTCTTTTTATTGGGCCTAAATGTCAAGACAAAGGCACGTAACTAACCCACATCCTTTTTTTTAATAAATATTAATTTCTATAAAAGTATGCAACCCATACCATACTACTAGTTTAAAGTCTTACGATAAGAGCATTCTCATCAGCTCTCTTATAAAATGTGTCATTTTAATACATCAAAAATTTACTTTATTATTTTACCACATCATTTTACAATTCCCCATATATCACATCTTTTATTCTTCAATTCTATACATTAAAATAATATATCCAACACATTAAAATAATCTAAAAAAAACTTTTACAAATATATATACACACACACACACACACACACACACAATCCTCCACTACCCACACCCACAGATCAATTGCCACAGCCCACAACCACCGACCACCCCCACAAAATCAACCACCGACCACCATCAGCCCCTACACACAAAAAAAAAAAAAAAAAAAAAAAACCACAACATCAACCACCACAACCAAAATCGGCGATGGCGCTGGTAAGACCCATCCACAGCCACAAATCTCACACCTACAACCCGATCTCACACCCACAACCCACAACCCAATCTGAGACCATCCCAAATCTCATACCCATAACCCAATCAACCCACCACCTTCAACCAAAATCAGCCAACCACCAACAATCAAAACAACCAACCACCATTAGAAACCCTGCCACAACCACCAAAAAAGAGAGAGAGCGAGATCGGCGAGGTGTGGAGAGAAGAGAGATCAGCAGCTCTAGGTTTCGCTTGTCTTCACGTCCTTAGAAGCCATTTTTCTACGGATTAGTGAGAGCAAATCAAAGTTTTCGCCCGATCTCGGCCTTATCGATATGAATCGGGTCGGATCTCCGGCAATAATACCGAAATGCAGAGAGAGAGAGGAGAGAGGAAGAGAGTGAGAGATAAAAAAATGAAAGTGAGAAAGAAATAGGGAGCAACAGAGAGATGGAGACCAGAGACGAGAGAGAGCTGTGTTGCAGACGGGGAGAGAGACATGTGTTGGGAGGAGAGAGAAAAGTAAATAAAATAAGCAAAAATATTATAGCATTCATGTTCGTACCGTCTCATATTTAAGACGGTACTGTAGTGGTGTGTCAAATTTTTTGGCATTTGACACACCTTATGAAGGTCTATTTTTGGTGTTTGGTGTGCCAAATGCCAAATATTTGGCATTTGGCACACTTGATGAGAATGCTCTAATTAATATAAATATTTCTTTTTCTTGTTAGAGCACTATCATCAGGTGTGCCAAATGTCAAATATTTGACATTTGACACACCAAACACCACTATTCAAGTTTTATGAGGTGTTTCAAATCTCAAAAAAATTTGCAACATGCTACAGTACTGTCTCAAATATGAGACGGTATGGACAGATGTGCTAGAACAAAAAAAATATTATTTTATTCAACTTTCTCTCTCTCTCTCTCTCTCTCTCTCTCTCTCTCTCTCTCTCTCTCAATATTTAATTCAACAGTTTCTCTCTCTTCTCACTGATTGTCTCTCTCTAAACCCATGGAGCTCTCTTTCTTCTTTAGATCACCCTCTCTCACCCTCAAATCAACGGTATGGCGGCCTCACCGATTAAGCCGCCGCCATCGCTTCTCGTTTGGAGACTCCATCGTCGCCGATTTGAAGATGCCATTGTCATCGGTCTGAAGCCGCCATTTCCACCTCGGTTTGAAGCTACCATGCTGCCTCGATCTGAACCCATCTTAGCCACGGCTTGAACCTGCAGCACCGCTAGTCTGATGCGCATCTCAGCCACGGTGCAAAGTCGATCTTAGCCACTACTGCCAATCTAAAGCCACCACCACCGACAAAGAAAGCCACCACTGTCGGATTTCTCTACCTTTCTTACCTATTTGTTTTTGTTTTTAATCTGATTTGTGGTGGTTGTGGCTGTGGATTTATTGTGGGTATTTGGTTGGAATTTATTTGGTTTGCATTTGAGTTGTGTTTTGGGTTGTGGAGGATGCGGTGGTTGTTGGTTGGTGGCTACTAGTTGTGGCGGTGGTTGTTAGTCGTCGGGTGATGGCCATTGCCACTGTTTGTGTTTGGTATATTGGCAGAATTTTGTGTTACAAATATATTATTTTAATGTTTAGAATCACAGAATAAAAGATGTGATAAATGGGGAATTGTAAAATGGATGTGTCAAAATGGCATTTTTTATAAGACACCTAATGGTAATGCTCTTAGGTCTTTGAACCAAAAGTAGGTCATAGGTCCTCAAGTGAGTTAATCCCATCTAATTTATTATTATTATTATTATTATTATTATTATTATTATTATTATTATTATTATTATTATTATTATTATTGTAGGGATAAGGGCCCAAAATCAAATATTGGGCCTTGGGCCTTGGCTGAGAACGTTGGTTGGTCCAATGACGAATTGACAGTAGTGAAGGTGTAAAGCTTAGGATCCCATAAGTGTGCTACGAGTGGAAAGGTTAAGGAGTTGGTCCGAAGAGTAATAGATCCTCGAACGCATCTCAAATGTGTATCATATTGTTCAAAGTGACCTTCCAAGAAATATTTAAGAGAAACTTGCTATCACTGCATTAAATGCTCTACAGTTAACTTTCTAGTCGCATTAATGTGAAGGTGATACTTGAACAATGACTTTTTAGCCTTATAGCTATTACATGAAAATTTCAAGAAGATGCTGATGGGACAAATATCAACACCAAATATCTGGTTTGCACGTGGAGGGTAAAGAAGAAAAGGGGAAGAAAGTATAAAAGGGGAAGAATGCAATAAGAAGGGGGGATCTATAAATAGAGAAAGAAATACTATAGCAACCTAGAACTACAATTGTAATCAACTTATGAATCAGTATATAAAACTAGTCTCCTCAAATTAAGCTGAGGGATAATCCACTCTATCCTAATTCTTTTGGTTTCTAGATCCATTATATTTGTTTTCTAACTCATTAGAACCTAGTTTTCTAACATATTCTCTACAAATTCATTGTTTTGGGCTTTTTGGGCCTAAGTCCATTTATCTTGTAGGTTAGGGACCCAAATAATGTCCTTACAATTGGCACCGTCTATCGGAATTACTTGTGTTTTGGTGAGTTCGACGTCCGATTATGGTGGGTTCAGGGCCACGCTAGGCAGAATTGAGGGGGTCCCAACGTCAGGATCCCTTCCTCAACCTTGAACAGAGGGGAGATCGCGAGGGAAGTGTTCATACCACCCATACAAGCGGTAACCAATTTGGGAATGGAAGTCACCCTTCTCCAAAGAAAGATACCAGAGCCATGCAGCCGAAAATTGATCACTTGAAGAGAAGCTTAAGCCACAAACGGTGAAAGTGAGTGCCTTCCAATTCTGACTCCTCTTCTGATGGTGAAGAGGATGGTAGCCATAAGCGCAGATCAAGGACTCCTCCTAACGATGTTTTCTCGTATGAAGAAGACTACCATCATGAGCGCAGAAACAGATTTTCATCTTCGAGAGGCTTGGGAAATGATGTTATAAGTAGGGCACTCCACCAAATTTCCAAGTCACCTTTCACACACAGAATTAAGGGAGGAAGACTTCCTCAGCGGTTCACTCAATCCACGTTCACCATGTATAATGGTCGAACAGACCCTGTGTGCACTCCAAGTAAGGCTATCCAGCAGTTCTCTAACCCGCCCAAACCGACTGGGTCCAACTAACCCAAAGCCCAGCGGGTCAACCCGAAACCTATAGTGAGTTGGATCCGGGTCTGCTTCTTTCAAAACCCGATGATTCGGGTCGAGTAGTGGGTTAAGGAAGAAAAAACCTGTATTACCCGACTAGACCAATATTTTCAAAAAAAAAAAAAAAAAAAAAGGTAATTCAAGGAGAAGATTCAGGAACCCATGAAGACTGAAGAGAAAAGACTGATTGGACTTAAAGCACTGAGTTTTTTCAGTTTTACACGCAAAGTCTCAAATCAACAGCCTGTTGCTAAGACTTTTACACCCAAAGCTTAAACTAAACACTATATCTACACAGTTACACTGGTGGGATGAACCATGGCCGTGCGATTTGAGCGTGATTAACGGTCTGGATCCTTCTGAAGATCAACAAAATCGTTCCTACATAGTTATACACAAAATAAAATCAAAGAAAATCACAAAAAATCTTTCTCTGAAGCTTCAAAACGGCTAACCCTCAAATCATAATCAATTTTCCACTTCCCCAAGCCATGGCCGATTACCCTCCCTTAGCCTCAAGGCCCTCAACCCTCATCTCTCTCCCTTTTAAATCAATCTGATTCTTCTCACTGTTCTGCTTTTCTCTACTCTCTAGTCTCAAGGGCTGATTCAAAATCTCTCTTATATTTTGAAACACTTGACTTCACTCCAAGACTCCCAAGTCTCCAATGGACCAAACACCAAACCTTGCTGGTTCTTATCTTCACACGTATCCCTGTTGAGTAGAGGATCAAAGTGTTATCACTGGTTTTCAAAATTGACTCCGCCGTCTATAAGCTCGTCCGTCGCACCAAGGGCACCGTCTGCCACCTCTCTGCCTTCAAGCTCGGTGACCACAGTTTCGCTTTCCTTGCCAACTAGTTCGTGTCGCACAAACAACCTTAAAAATCTGATCTTTCACTTTTTATTAGTTATTTAGATTCTTCTGATTGTTTTTTGATGCTTTTAAGATTATTTGATTGCCTTATTGTATAAAGAGTGGTGAGGATTTAACAAATCAAACAAAGTTCGTAACTTTTTGAAGTAAAAAAATATTTGAGGTGACGGATTGTGATTGTGCACCGTTACTTTTATTGTACATCTGCATCAACATTTGTGAAAAGTGAGACATTACAACAAATAGGCAATGAGTTTGAGCTCAAGCACCTCCTTTACTTGTAAGAACACCGTGATGTTGAGGAAAGTTTATTCAAAAACCATTGGCTATGTGTAACTAAGCAATTAAAAAAAAAAAAAAAAAACAGAGAACAAATTAAAGACAATGAGAGATTACTTCAACTGAAGTTGTGTCTATGATCTGGTTTTATAAAAAAAAAAAAAGGTTTGGGAAAATGTTTTGGGCCTCCATGTTTTGAACAAGGACAATTTCTTTCAAATGCTTATAGTTATATCAGTTCTTAGTTTTGTGTTGACTCTTAAACATACATACTTGTAATTTAAATGAAATCATGAAGTGCCATGTAATTTACCTTAAATCATGAAGTGCCATGTATTTTACCTTGATACAGAACACTGAGTGTTAAATGAAATCAGTACTTGGGAAGTCCATTCTTATGCATAATGATATTTCTTATTCTACAAAGTTCCAATGTATGTGACTTTGCCCTTTAAGAGGTCAACTACAATGATCTTTCTTAGGATTAGTTTTTTAATGGCTGTTTGCTAATGCTTAGATTTGATGTCTTTAGGTTATGGAACCCTCTAGCGATGCCCCCCCTTCCCAAACAACACCTGCTGCCTAAGCTGAACCCGCTGTCCAAGCTGAACCTGTTGCCACTCCAACTAATGCTAAGGCACTTCCACCTAAATCTAATGATAAAACCAAGGTGAGTAAGATGGCTGCTGATTGTGGTAATAATAGGAAAAAGTCTACTGCTTGGGATCATTTTGAAAAAATAAAGATTAGTGAGGGTCAATTTAAGGCTGTTTGCCATTATTGCCAAAAAACTTATCGTGCTAATAGTAAGAGTCATGGTACTACTAATTTATTGAATCATACACCAAACTGTGTTAAGAACCCTAATAGAGCTTCACTTAAAGGGCAACAAACCTTAGCATTTGAACCCAAAATGAATGGGGAGGAAGGGTTTTAACTTATACCAACAGTCTTTATTGTTGAGGCTTCTAGGAAGGCACTTGCTGAAATGATTATAATAGATGAGTTGCCTTTTAGGTTTGTTGAAGGGTATGAGTTTCAAAGATAATCAACAACCTTACAACCTAAGTTGCAAATTAGGAATATCTCATTTTGTCAAACTGTGGCAAGGGATGTGATTGGCATTTATGGTGCTGAGAAAGAGAAATTAAGGGAAGTCTTGAAAGGTCGTAGGGTGTGCCTTACTATGGACAGATGGACTAGTATTCAAAATCTAAATTATATGTCCCTCACATGTCATTTTATTGATGATGATTGGAACTTGCATAAGAGAATTCTGAATTTTTGTCAAGTGGAAGACCATAGGGGGGAGACTATAGGTAAAAAGATTAAGATGTGTTTGCATGAGTGGGGTGTTGGTGGCATATTCACCTTGACAATGGATAATGCTTCCTCTGATGGTACTACCATTAAATTTTTACAAACAGTAACTAAAGATTGGAAAGGGACTGTTTTAGAACATGAGTTCTTGCATATGAGGTGTTGTGCACATATCCTAAATCTGATTGTGGGAGATGGTTTGAAAGAAATTGATGCGTCCATTGCTAGGGTGCATGAAGCGGTGAGGTATGTGAAGTCCTCATCGAATAGAAATCAAACTTTTGGAGTTTTATGGAGAGATTAGATATTGAATCCAAGTGTTTACTAAGTCTAGATGTACCTACTAGGTGGAACTCTACCTATCTCATGTTAGATACTGCTGAAAAATTTGAGAAAGTGTTCCTAAGAATGGACTTTGAGGATGACAGCTATTCTTCATACTTTTTGAACAAAGAAATAGTGGTGGCTTAGGATCTCCTTGTGGGGTTGATTTTCAAAATTGTAGGACATTTGTGAGTTTCTTGAAACTTTTTTACAATGCAACAAAAAAGTTCTCCGGTTCTATGTATGTGACTTCAAATACCTTCTTTGATGAGATGTTTGTGATTCAAGAGCATATTGCTCATTTAATTAAATCTCAAAATCATCTCTTGAAAAACTTGGCAACTAAAATGGAAGCAAAATTTGAAAAGTATTTGGGGAAAGGGGATAAAATTAATCAGCTTTTGTATGTGGTTGTGGTTCTTGATCCAAGGAAGAAAATGAGGTTTTTGAAGTTTTTTTTTTCTAAAATTTATGGGGATGAAGTGGCTAATGAGATGGTTGATTTGGTGAGGAAGATCATGGATAGGTTGTATGTTAATTACTCTAGGGTTGATTCACCAAATGTGATAGTACCAAGTGAGAATGAGAGGACACACATGGAAGGTGATACAATTGGTTGTAGTGATCCATATGCGATGGCTAATTCATAATATTAGCGGTTTTTAAAGGCTGAGAAGTCTATAGGGTGTAGCAATGAGATTGAAAAACATTTGGCTGAAAATTGTGAGAGTAGAAGGGATGTGAAGTTTGAGATTTTGGGGTACTGGAAAGCCAATTCAGATAGGTACCAAGTGTTGTCCAAAGTGGCTAGGGATGTGCTGGCTGTACCTATTTCTACGGTTGCTTCTGAATCGGCATTTAGTACCAGAGGGCACATACTTGATCCATTTCGAAGTTCACTCTCCCCTCTCATGGTTCAAAATCTTGTTTGTGCTCAAAACTGGTTGCAAGCCCATTTCCCAATTTCTTTTCGCAAGTCAAAGGACGAGATGGAGGTCTTGGAAGATGAATTTCATGAATTAGGTAATATGTTTAACTACCAATCTTCTTGTCTATAAGTGTTATTAAATGTGTCATTTACTTGAGCAAAATTTAATCTATTGTCTCAATTTTTTCTTTTCTAGTTTTAAATCAAGCAACGACAGCAGCAAGTTCTAATTCCTGCTCAAACAAAGGTGGTAATCGTACCACAATTAGTATTGATGAATGATCACTGATTGGGTATGTTTCTAGCCTTATAATTTTTGTTCATATTGGTTACTTCCCTTTTGGTTATTTTGTAGCTTTTGTTCTTTGTCTTTAGATATTATTGATAAATATTTTTTCCCCTTGTATTGTAGGAGGATGGAAGGTCGTATGTTGTATAGGAGGCAGTTTTTTTGGATATATTTTGAAGCTTTTTTGGACAGATGTGTACCTTTTTAAATTTACATGAACTCTTGTCTTGCTTATAGGAAGGAAAACTTAGCATCTATGTAGGCTTTCCTTTCTATAAGTTATGGACTTGTTATTAACTATAGATAATAGAGTAGTTCTTTACTGCTTTAGGAAAGCTATTTTTTGGAAATATTTATAGTATTTCATAATTGTAACTAATTATATATACTGCTGGGGAATATTGCCTACTGCTTTAGTAGTTTACTGCCTTGTGTGGTAACTGCCTTCTTTGCTGCCTCTATGACTTTATGGAGATATAGTATTTTTAGTAATGCTTGATGCTGTGTGGTTCTGGAAATTTATTTGATGTGTGGAATGGTTGGTAGGTATGTGTTCAGATTGACATATTGATGAAAGTGGAAACAAAATGGTACTGCCCAGGCCTTAAGGCTTAGGCAATTAAGAAACTATTTGTTATAATGTGTGGATGATTAACAGGTGGTAACAAAATGGTATTGTGTTTTTATTTTTTTGATTAATGCCTAGGTTTTACATGCTATTGCTGTTTAAAAAGTACCCAGGTTTTACTTTGTATTTTTTTTGTTCCCAAATGTCAATACTCAATATGTAGGTTCTGGCCAAATTCATATAGAGTTGTAGGGAGTATGAATTCATACTCAATATTTGGGAAGTATGAATTTAGAGTTTTGGACAAATTCAAGTAGAGTTGAAGGCCCATTTTAAAAAAAATTCAGTAAAAAAGAGGCCCAATTTGATATGTCTATTAATTCCTTGAAAAGTCCAATAATTTTAGCCAAAAAGACCCAAAAAAATGAAATCCAATAAAATTTACAGAAAGGCCCAATAAGTGGTTCAACCTGCCAAACTGTTGAATCTGACCTATTCCAACCAATGATCCAACTCAGCGGGTCTAACCCATATTTCAGTTGATTGCGGGTCAGTTTTTCAGTGACCCAACCCAATCGGGTCAAGTGCGGGTTGGGCCCAAACCCGGGTTGACTCGACCCGTGGACAGCCCTAACTACAAGAACGAGGCTTTAATGTGCATGGTATTCCCATCCAGCTTGGGGCTAGTGGCGATGAGGTGGTTCGTTGGTCTGGGTGCAGGGTCCATTGATTCTTTTAAAGAGCTCACTTGGGCGTTTGGATCCCGTTTTATTACATGTAGCAGGGTTCCTCGGCCCTTGGATTCCTTGTTATCCTTGTCCATGAGAGAGGGGGAAACCTTGAAAACGTATTCAGATAGATAATAGGAAATTTTCAATGAGATAGATAGTGACGTTGATGACGTAGCCATCAGGACTTTCAAGGTCGGCCTTCCTGCCGAGCATAGCTTGAGGAAGTCTTTGACTAGGAAACCTGTTAGCAATGTGCGCCAGCTCATGGATTGGATTGATAAGTATAAGAGAGTTGAGGAGGACCTACAACAAGACAAGGGAAAGGGTAAGCTTATCCCTCAAGAGAGAAGAAGGGATTTCAAGTCGGATTGCTACAACAATAACATACCCCAGAGGGATTTTGTTGGGCAATTAGGGCTTGCAACTCCTCAAGTGGTTAACATTGTGTTCGAAGAACCAGTGCATCAAGTCTTGGAGAAGATTAGGAATGAGCCATACTTCAAATGGCCAAACAAAATGAGTGGGGACCCTTGAGGCACAATCAGAGCCTTCATTGCCAATACCACCAAGAGCAGAGGCATAGCACCGAGGATTGCAGAACTTTGTGGATCAACTGGTCAAAGAGGGAAGGTTACATTAATTTTTGTATCAAAGAGACCAATCAAGGTCAGGGGCTCAGGGGAACGCTTCTTCGAGGCCCCTGTTAGGCACAATCAATGTCATCTTTGCTGCACCTGGAATAACTGGTTCTCATCCCTCTAGGGTAATTTTTGTAGCTCGGCTACCAGCCGAGGACTTTATTCTTGAGCCGAAAAGGGCTAGAATGCATATCTGACCGACGCTGAGTTTCTCGGACGAAGGCAAGATTGGAACCGTCCAACCACACGATGATGTAGCCATTGTGGCCAAACCCTAGCTCCATGCTTAGTCATGCTTAGCTCCATGCTTAGTAATGCTTAGCTCTATGGACCACATACCTTGGGTAAATTGATATCTTTTTTATTATTGTTCTAAGTATTAAATAGAATCTTAGCTATGCCTAGCTCCTCAGTGTTGGAAAAATACATGTTTGTATCACATACAAAACATACGCAGTGAAAAATTAACGGATTTACTTCATTCGCAATTGATATCATATACTATGTAAGTTTCAGAATTTAAGAACAATAAAGCGTAACTTGGTGCGGTGAAATTCAAAACAAAAGATTAGAAGCACTCGAAAACACTTTTATTTTCTCAATTAGTTTCTAAGGAGAGAATAAGAGAATGTCCTACACTCACATACAAATCATTTCATGTTCTCATGTGATTATAATGAAAACCACTTAGAAAACTTTCTTTGAAAGCACATTCATGAAATTCTGTATGTTTCTCTCCTTAAATATAACTAATTATCTAATTGGGCTAGCCTTTTGGGCCATTCCAATTGGGCTCTAATATGTGGCTTGGAGTGGAACCAAAAGGGAACAAATAAGACTCTAGCTCCAATGGGTCTTGGGCTTTTCTGTCAACTCTTGACAAGTCCAAAGTTACCATTAATTATATTCAATACCATTATATGAATATAATTGCACTCTAGGCCTTGTTAATAAATTATATTCTAAGACTTTATTATATCTGCAACCTCTTCATTAAAATATTCGTAGTAATACAAAGTCATGAATATAGACTGCCACTTTAAAGATTACTACATCTTAATCCTTGAGTACTCAGTTTAATCCTTTATGTTATTCATCATATATTTATGAAATCCAATTCCATAAATATATACTTTAGTAACTCCTTACTAAAATGGTTGGGCCCAACATTCTGAATAACCAGCCCATTAAACTTATCTTAAGGGAATATTTTATATCTCCGTTAAGAAAGTATGAATTCTATCTTGAGAATATATGTTCTATCAACACTAAATGCGACTGCCCAACCGTTGGAAAAATACATGTTTGTATCACATACAAAACATACGCAGCAAAAAATTAACGAATCTACTTCATTCGCAATTGATAACAAGAACTATGTAAGTTTCAGAATTTGAGAACAAGAAAACATACCTTGGTGCGGTGAAATTCAAAACAAAATATTAGAAGCACTTGGGAAAACTTTTAATCTTCACTCCAATTCCACTTAATGCCCAAGATGTGTGGTCTCTCAATCAGTTTTCAAGGAGAGAATAAAAGAGTGTCCAACACTCACATACCAATCATTTCATTCCTTGTGTAATCTTAATGAAAAACACTTATGAAAGGACTTATGAAATTCTGTATGTTTCTCTCCTTATATATAACTAATTATCTAATTGGGCTAGCCTTTTAGGTCATTCCAATTGGGCTCTAGTGTGTAGCTTGAAGTGGGACCAAAAGGGAACAAATAAGACTCTAGCTCTAATGGGCCTTGGGCTTTTCTGTCAACTCTTGACAAGTCCAAAGTTACCATTAATTATATTCAATACCACTATATGAATATAATTGCACTCTAGGCCTTATTAATAAATTATATCCCAAGACTTTATTATACATGCAACTCCTTCATTAAAATATTCGTAGTAATGCAATGTCATGAATATAGATTGTCACTTTGAAGATTACTATATCTTAATATTTGAGTATCAGGTTTAATCTTTTACGTTATTCATCATATATTTATGAAATCCAATTCCATAAATATATACTTTAGTAACTCCTTACTAAAGTGGTTGAGCCCAACACTCTGAATAACCAATCCCATTAAACTTATCTCAAGAGAATATTTTATATCTCTGTTAAGAGATTATGAATTTCATCTTGAGAATATATGTTCCATCAACACTAAATGTGGCTCCCTAACATACTAAGGTTTTGACCGTAATTTATAGATTTCACTCCTGATATATCAAAGCAACCTACATCTTATGATCAGGTCCATTATTCTCTTAGGATTTAGAGTTGATCTAAATAGAAGTCGTGAGATTTATTATTCATTTGACAGTCGTTAGGAGAATAATAAATCTCATAGCGATCCAGTTCAATATGTCTAAACTCTTAAAACATATCAACATATCAACTAGAAGTCTCCACTTCCATGATCAAGACAAATCATTTTAGTTGATATGTTATAGTCTTCGCAGATGAAATGCCCAATTTCATCACTGACTACGAACTAAAATTCTGAGTTTACAAAGAACTTATGATTTATATCTTCTGTGACTTTTCATATAAATCACATACAATGCATCTCATGGATTAAGATAATGTCTCATTAGTTCATTATTAAATAGTCTTATATAATTAAACAATTTAATCATTTATGACATGCAAATAAATTGGATTTTAGGGCATAAAACCCAACACCAACATACTGAGGTTTTGATCGTGACTTATAGATATCACTCCTGATATATCAAAGCAAGCTACACCTCATGATCAGGTCCATTATTCTCTCAGGATTTAGAGTTGATGCAAATAGAAGTCGTGAGATTTATTATTCATTTGACAGTCGTTAGGAGAATAATAAATCTCACTGCGGTCCAGTTTAATATGTCTTAACTCTTAAAATATATCAACATATCAACTAAAAGTCTCCACTTCCATGATCAAGACAAATCATTTTACTTGATATGTTATAGTCTTTGCAGATGAAATGCCCAATTTCATCACTGACTACAAACTAAAATTGTAAGTTTACAAAGAACTTGTGATTTATTTCTTCTGTGACTTTTTACATAAATCACATACGATGCATCTCATGGACTAAGATAATGTCACATTAGTTCATTTATAGATAGTCTCGTATAATTAAACAATTTAATTATTTATGACAAGCTAATAAATTGGATTTTAGGGCATAAACCCTAACACTTGGATTACAAGCTTTGGGTAAATTAATACTCCATGACATTTATCTAAGTATCAAACAGAACCTTGGTCATGTCTGGCTCCACGGACCACATACCTTGAGTAAATTGATATCTTTTTATCCTTCTTCTAAGTGTTAAACAGAACCTTAGCTATGCCGGGCTTCTCGGACCACATGCTTTGGGAAAATTAATACTCCCTGACATCTATTTCAGTGTTAAATGGAACCTTAGCTATGCCTGGCTCTTTGGACCACATGCTTTGAGAAAATTAACACTATGACATCTTTCTAAGTATCAAATAGAACCTTAGTCATGCCTGGCTCCTTGGGCCACATACCTTGGGTAAATTGATATGTTAAGTTACTTTTCTAAGTTAAATAGAACCTCAGTCATGCTTAGTCTTTCGAATCACATGCTTTGAATAAATTAACTCTTTCTATTTATTTTTATAAGTGTCAAAATAGATTTCATATTGTACCCAACTTCTAGGATCAGAGGCTTTAAGTTAATGTTCTTGCATATTTATATAAGTGTTGAGTAGAATAAGGTTTGTCTGCCCTATTTATCTTCTACAAGGTATGTTATTCATCTCCATAAGATTCAGCCTTCTTTGCAAAAGGCCCAACTCTTAGTACAACAATCCTATTAATCCCAAATCTCATTAAGGGACAGAACAGTAATAAAGCCAATAAGTGAATAAAGGTTACAAGGAAAAGGAAAGATTCATGAAACAAAAGTTAAAGTCTTTTCATTGATTAAAAGGTGAGTATGTTACGAAAAATAATGAAATACCACAACAACGCAAAAAGAAACAAATAGAGAAAAATCCTATAACTAGGCCTTTGCTTTATGATGGCCCTCTTGGGAATCAGCTACCTTAAGTCGAGTATCCCCAGCCTTGGACTTAGACTTTGCATCCTAAGCCTTGAAACCACATCCCTGATCGTGAGAGCATCCTCGGAAAGTTTGGTCTTGACCGATGGCTAGACCTTCTTACCCTTACCAATCCCCACTGAGACTTTAGTATCAGGAAAAGGGGCTTGGATGGTTAAGAGCTGCTTAGGAGGAGGAAGAGGATCAACAAGAGGAGGAGCTAGCATTGTGGGAACTTCTTGGATGTCCTCCAAGAAGAAAATATTCTCAGCTCTCTTTAGCTCGGAGTCAGTAGGGACTCTTGCTCGGTGGGCGCTTCTGCCCATACCTCGGTGTAGTAATCCTTGCACACCCCTACCACCTCTTCAACCAGCTGTGTCTCTGTGTCCTGCACCCCACGTTCATAGGATGCTGTTTCCACGGCTAAAGAAGCTTCCCTGACCATCCAAGCTGCATCCTTAGCTTTCTGTAGCTCAGCCTTAAGATCTAGGACCGGCTATCTCTGGGTGGCCAGCTCTATTTCGGACATATGAAGCTGCTTACACTGGTCCTTAGCCTGGGTCTCTAAGCTTTTTAAACTAGCCTCGGCGCTTAGATGTTGCCTTTTCGCAGTGGTCAGCTTCTTGGCCATCTCTGTCTGATCTTGCTTGAGTGCCCCCAGGGACTTCTCAGTCTTAGCGCGGGAGTGGGCCTCGGCCCTAGTCTCATTACGGGCATCTCGGACCCACTTCTCAGCCATAAAAATTTGCTAAGTAACCTGCACAAGAATAACAAAGGAATCCCATATATTAAAAAAAAGATGGAAAGAAAGAATGAAGGCGCAGCTTAGCATTTAATTCAAAGATATGTTAATTAACTCACCAGGGCAAGGTCCCTCTTCAGGGACAGGAAAAGGTCTGACTGCCTCATGTGCCTGAGTGCCTTCATGTCTTTGGGGAGAAGAAGAGGCTATTCCAAGGCTTCAGCAATGTAGGCTGAATGCCCTTTCTGGAACTCCCGGACTGAAACGTCCTATGGGATGGCAACGCCATCTAACTCCAGTCGAAGAGCCCAAGTAGGTTGCTGTTGGTGCACTTCGGCACCAAGGGAGTCATCTTTGCTCTCCACAGAAGAGTCTCGTTTATCTTTAGTAGTTTTCTGCTGCTTCAGGCCCTTTGTGGGGACAACCTCTCCCTCCTCAATGTCCTTCCCTTTTCTCTTCTTCTTTTGCAAATTGGGGTCAGGAAGTAAGCCGAGAGGGGAGGGAAGAGGGGGAAGGGGGGGGGGGGGGTTGGATGATAACCCCTTGTCTCTCCCAGCTACTAAATCTTTAAGGCCCCTCCTTAAGTTCAAGTCCATTTCTTCTTGTTCCTCGGAGCTGGTAGCAACCCGGGCAACTAGAAGTCTAGGAGAATGGGCCGCAGAAAATCTGTCGAATTTAACTTCAGAATCCAAGAGCTCCATAGGCCTTTCTGGCGGTCCTTTTTCTTCTACGAAGCAAAATTGGTCAATCTCTGCCTCAAGGGATAAATGCGAGGAGGCTATTTCCTCCCTCAAAACGACTGCTTCTTGGGGAGAACGTTGAAGAGGCAATTCAACTTGTGGATGAGCTCTTCGGGCCAAGAAGCCAAGCACAAAAACGTCTATGTAAGCTAATCTGGGGTCACCAACTTTTATTGCTTGACCTGCGTCCTGGAATATATTTGACAGAGGCTTAAAATCAAGTATTAAGTGCATGGCTTACAATTGCCCGTCTGCACTTATAAATATCTCTAACATCAACAACTTGTTAAGACCCTGAGTGTTGATCAAGCTAAGTCTCGGAGCAGTGTGCCTTTTATCTGCGTAAACATTCAAGGAGAAAATCAGGGTTAGACCAACAAAACTCGCCATCAAAAGAAGACAAAATGTTAAGGGGGAAAGGTAGTAGAACTAAAAGGGCTAAATCCCATGCTGAGGGACCTAATCTTAGGGTACCCCACCTGGTTCTCCCTCCCGGGTTAGACAGTGAAGACGGTCGTGCCACTCTCTGGACGCGATCAAGTAATCATCCTTTATGCCCTTATTGGACTTAGGAAGACATGATACCATTCTAACAATGTTGGACCGAGACTTGAGGTAAAATCCCGCATCGGCAAAGGAATGACACTCGTACATGTGAACGATGTCGTGCCACGTAAGCCCTAAGTTCATATTCTCATTAAAAGCATCTACACTCCCTAAGACCCTAAATAGGTTGGGTGCGCACTAATGGGGACATAACCTGTGGTTAAGGAGATAGTCTCGGGTTACTATGCCTATGGGGAGTGTCATTCCCCCTTCTATAAAGGCGATTATAGGAATGAGTACGTACAAGTAAAGGGTCATTCAAGAAAATCGTTAGTTAATAAGTATGTACAAGTAAATGAAGTACCAACACCATGCTCTTGTATGTGTATTTTGAAAGAAGCTTCCATCTGAGAGACTGACCTCATTTGGATCAATGTACCATCCATTTAGCTTGGCTTGATTAATGTGTTAAATGTAATATTATTAGCAACGAGATGTGTTGTACCATGTTGTATATGCTAAAGTGAATGCGGAAGGGGAAGCATAGAATGGGAACATCAAGAACACGAGGGTTACGTGGTTCAGCCTTCTCGGCCTACATCCACGGAGGAATCCCTTAAGGACTACATCTTTACTATGTATAAGAGTGTAATACAATAACCTGTGTTACAATGAACCCTAACATGAGTATATATAGGCAACTAAACCCTATACTACTAGTACAAGTAGGAGTGGGCTTGGGCCTATTACATTGGGCTAATATGTCTAATATATCTCTAACACCCTCCCTCAAACTCAAGGCGGAAGCTCGATGAAGGCTTGAGGTTGGATAAGCATGAAAAGATCACTTAGAGATATCTTGAAGAATGCCTTTGAAGAAACCACAATGAAGAATGTGCCAATTGACCAATTTCAAAACTTTAAATGAAGAAACAGAGTCCAAAATTGGAATCTATGCAAAAAACTGAGCAAGATAGGCCCTTTTTAGAAATTTTGATTTTTGGTCAACGGTCAAAGCAAAAAAGTCAAAGTCAACAAAGTCCAAGTCAACTGATACATGGTCCGGGTCGGTTCCGGGTTTCCGGGTCGGTCACGGATCGGGCAGCAGAGTAGCTGACATCATGCTATGACGTGTTGCTGACATGGACTAGGGCTTGCATGGCATGCTGACGCGGATCAAGCTGGTTCTTCGGCGCGTGGAAGGCGCGTGCACATAGTCCACCGGCGCGTGCAGGAGATGCCAGAAATCCTAGAGGCGTGTGAGAGCGTGTGTACGGTCAGATTATGGCCGGAATCTTAGGTTTTGTAGATCGGTGAACAAGGAGGCCGTCTGGACTACGTGTGTCCCAGGAAGACGATCTGGAATTCAGGAATTTTAGGCAACGCGTGGGAGATTTTCCGGAGACAACTGCGGCGCGTGGCAGGGCTTTGGGTGATCGGATTTCTAGGTTTTGGTCATGGGAGGTCGTGGAGCACGTATGTGGTGTTGGTTTCATCAGGCATAGCTTGGAATTGCGCAGATCTGATAAGTTAAGTCACAACTTACTTGGTTGTTGGATTTTGACACAGCACAAAGCCATGGTGGCTGCGAAATGCCGTGGAGTCTAGATCCAGCAGACAAACATGTGTAACTTCAGATGGTGGTATGCACGTGAGAATCTTCTTTGCTGTGTAAAGATGTTTGTTTGATGCCAAGAACGAAGTTTGGCTCTGATACCATGTTAAATATAATATTATTAGCAATGAGATGTGTTATACCATGTTGTATATGCTAAAGTGAATGCGGAAGAGGAAGCAGAGAATGGGAACATCAAGAACACGAGGGTTACGTGGTTCAGCCTTGTCGGCCTACATCCATGGAGGAATCCCTTAAGGGCTACATCTTTATTATGTATAAGAGTGTAGTACAATAACTTGTGTTACAATGAACCATAACATGAGTATATATAGGTGACTAAACCCTATACTACTAATACAAGTAGGAGTGGGCTTGGGTCTATTACATTGGGCTAATATGTCTAATATATCTCTAACATAATGATTGCTGCTAAGTCGGAATTTTGATGCACAGGAGTTGGCATTAGAGGTAGAGGACTAGAACTAACAAAATTGGAATAAAGAACACCTTCTTGTTGATCATCTTTGTTGTTTATAATGAGGTGCAAGAACCCATTCTCTTGTGCTATTTGGAGACAATACCTTAGATAATCATGTGCTCTTTCCATCCTCTTCCTGTACATGAGCCGATGTTCTTTTTGGCTTTGGATTTCCCTTTCCAAATCGGCTACCTTTACATGAGAAAAAGAAGACATATAATTTTGTAACAAGAAGAAATATAAATTGGAAGGAAAGCTACTAGATCTGGCCACATTGTCAAGAACATTATATATATATATATATATATATATATATATATATATATATATATATATATTGGCCCAATAAGACAACTAGGGGAAGAATGTCAATTGCAATGGCGGGGTGTACGGTCAGGAAGGATTTCTAAATCAAGCACTGCAAGGATTTTTTTTTTTTTTTTTTTTCTTGAGAAACTAGCACGCCCACACACATACAAGGAAATTTTAATTTAACTAATTAAGAAATGGAGGTTATTAAAAATTTTATAATAAGAATGCCAAAATGACGTTAAAGATATATTCTAAAATTTCATCATTTACCTGGGCATAATTATGTTAATATATAGCTTATATATATACATCTATATATATATATATGGGGTTAATATATCTTCTTTATTAATATAAATAAAATTCCAAAATTATATGACCTTTGGGTCTTCTAATTCTCTATGTAAATAAATATTTGTTTTGTTGGATGAATTCGCGAATGCACGTCGTAGCTAAATTTAACCCGGTAGATGATAAAGGGTGACCATATGGGCTAGGATGAGTGGATAAGCATCCAAAGAGGCTCAAGCGTAGATGGATGTATCAAGCTATACCATAAACCAAATCAAACCGTTGATAAAAAGGGCAAAGAGTTTTTTCTTTTTTCTTTTTTATTTATTTATTTATTTATTTTTTTGTTGAGAAACACACACACGCACGCGCGCGCACACACACACACACACACATAGGGGAAGCGGGATGAGATAAGGGAATACACTCACACGTCAACACCAAAACTGCATGCGGCAGTTAGTGTCGCGGAGCAAGTGATAAACCCTTTCTCAATATCACACCTTACCGATGTGAGATGACTCAACAACACTGAGTATCTTTTTTTTGAGAAACACACACACATATATGTGTCAATGCCTCAAATAGACATCATTTGGAGAAAAATTCAACTTTAACACAAAATATAAGCCTGGACAAGTGTCTATTTGAGGCATTAACACATGTATTTTTGTATGAATTACTGCAACTTAGTTTACCGCAAATTCTTTCCCAATAAAAATAAAAGTAAACAATATAACTCATTGGCCTAAGAGCATTAGCATCAATATATCTATGATTTTCTGTCTATTTTACTTACACATAAAAACCTACTTTTTCTATTTCACAATATCATTTTACAAAATACCCACATCAAACCATCTATTATACACATTATTTTATTTAAATAATATTTTTCATTTTTTGTTTATTATTATTTTAATAATATTATCTCGATTAAAATATCTTTCTCATCTCAATAGTGCCCCCCTCTCTCTTTCTTTCACGTCTCTCCATCTTCTTCCTCAACTCTATGCCTCTCTCATATCCCAAACCCACGCACTCTCACACACGGAGGCAAGGAGATTCAACGAAAACGGGCCTGTGGCTGCGCCGGCTACGCTAGCTTGGCACAGCCCTTTGCAATAGGAGACAACCGCGACTCTATCGTAGCCCCGGAGGCAAGGGGCCCCAATGATGCAGCGGTAGTGGCAACAGTGGATCACCAGGCTTACGAAGGTGCAACTCCGACAATTCTGTTGGGTTTTTCTAATGGGTTTTTGTTGAGTTGTTGTAATGGGCTTTCGTTGGGTTTGGTGTTGATTTGTTTTTTGTCTAGATTGATTTTGAGTTAGGTTTGGGATGGGTTTTCTAGTGGGTTTGGGTTGATTTTGAGTTTGGTTTGGGATGAGTTTTCCAATGGGTTTAATTTGGATTGATTTTGAGTTGAGTTTAAGATTGATTTCCGATGGTTTAGGTTGATTTTGGGTCGATTTTGTCGGGTTGTGGTGGTGGAGGTTGATGGTGCTAGATTGTGGTGGTGTTGGTGGTGGTTGGGTGGTGCTAGTGATTGGTCTTCATCTTCTTCTTCACATTGAAGAGATTGGGGTAAGGGAGAGAGAAACTGATGAGAGTAGAGCTGTGGGAAGAGAGACTGACGAGAGCAAAGGTGAGAGAAAAAATTAATAAAATAATAATATACACATCTGTACTAATTTTGTAAATATACACAATTACGGTAGCAAATGTGTATATTTACAGAATAATAGCTCGATTGATGCAAGATAGATTTATAAAATATTGTGTAAATTTTGCATCTTTTTTTATTTATTTATTTTATTTTGCACCACATACGTGAGTGCTATAACTATTAAGTATTAATTGCATGCATGTTGTGCACCAAATTATAGTATGTATAGATACCTGTTGCACCAAATTCGAAATTGGTTGGTGGTGGCGAGATTGGTTGGTGGAGATAATAGACCCCATACTCATGCAGTCGTTAAGTACTCCACACCATCTACGTGACTGACTAGACCGAGTTGTATTTTGCTTTGACGGGGAAAGGGAATTCGCTGCTGGCGATTGCATAGACTCGAATGAATAAGTGGTCTTCTTTGATCTGCTCATGACTAGCTACTTCTGCTGCCCCTAATAATGTTCATCATTTTTCTTTTACCACTAGCTGTACTTGATCATGCCATCTACCTGAGAAATCAAAGAAGATAGCTAGGGGTAATCTTAATTAAAATGTCTCAAGCTGTTCTTAATTATTATTATAAGATGTTACACTTTTTGTTTTTTACTGTTGCCCTACGACATATATATATATATATATATATATATTAATATTTAGGGCGGATTTTGTGATGAACTATAGCCTGCTAGCTCCTTGATGATTTGATCAATATTTACTTTGGTTTTCCAAATACAAAACAAGAAAGAGCCACACTATTGGCGTTACTATTTGATCCATAGTGACAGTTCAACATCAAAGAAATCTGATACTATTTAGCTAGGAGCCAAAAATATAAGGGTAAGGGTAAACAAATTCCCATTAAATGTACGTAAAATTTGAGAATCATTGTGACGGGCATTAATTTGTAAATAAGACTAACAGGCGACATTTTCTATGACACTTCCGGACATTTATATGAGGGTAATGGAAACAATAGGTGGGCCGGGTTGTCCAGAAACAAGGCATAGAGATTAACTCAGGTATGCATGACACTTTTTGCGTAACATTAATTTTTGATATGTTGGTTGCTCCGGACTGGGATTTATTTAGAGCATTCTCATTAAGCCTTTCATATGCTATAAATGCTAAATTTTAGCATCAAAACACCAAAAAAGTAACTCCATTAAAGCTTTCAAATTGTAAAATTTTTGGCATACTTGCACAGTGAGCTTGTATTAATACAAGCTCACTGTAGCTTGAATTGTAAAAAAAAAAATAGTTTTTTATTCTCATGTTGGTGGGGTGGTTGGCTGTTGTTTGTGTTAAGTTATTTTATTATTATTTTAATGAGTAGTTTATATTATTTAAATGAAATGATAAAAAATATAGAAGTTTTGATATTTGATGTATTTTAAAGTGGGATGGTATAATAAATAAAGTAAGTTTTTGAAGTGTTAAATACTAAAAATTTTAGAATTCTTGATAAGAATGCTCTTATGGTGTGGAAACCATTTGGTTAATCAAAGGAGGACTATGCCCAAGTAAGCAGTCAGATTGAGGGTTTGGGATATTTTTCAACCCAACCCAATCCAACCTCTTCTAATTGAGAAATCTTCAACCAGAAGCTTAAAAACCAACCCAACTAAACATATATAGGTTTTCAGGTTGGAGCCATTTTATTAGGCCTAATTATATATATTACTAGTATTATTCCCATGCGCTACACAGTTTTAGCTATAAACTTTTAGAATAATTTTATTGAGAAATAATAAATTAATAATCACTTGAATCTAGATCATATAAATTGCATATAAAGTATTGTTCTTAAAAATCTCATGCAATCACACAATATATTTATATGAAAAAATTCATTAATTTAATAATTAAAAACCTATGGAAACTTAACCAAACATATTTCATTTGCCAAAAACTAAAACATAATTCTCTTCTAACTTATCGGTTGTCTTATAATGACATCTGTAGCACGCACACATATAATATTACTAACAAAGAAAATGAAACTGAGAAATAGTAACATAAAAATTTTACGATTCAAGAAAATTATTTTAATCTAATAACGCACATATAAACATAACACAAATACAACTTAGAAATAAAAAGGATGAAACCCTTATTGTAGGAGAGATTATAAAATTTGATATTCTTAAAGAATAAATAGATAAAGCCTACGAGAAAAAATATGAGTACAAATTATTCATAAATGCAAAACCAAAAAAAAAAAAAATTGTAGGATTAAAAAGAAGATCAAATAGCCATAGAAGGATAAATCTCCATACTGTTGGGAAATTTAGACCCTAATTGATAGAATTAACAAGTTTTAAACCCAAGTTGTTAATTAGATTTATTATGAACAAAACTTGTTAAAACAAACAAACATCAATATCATGTCAAAATCATGCAGCGGAAAGAATAAACAAAATAAGATATGATGATCTATGAAAACCAATGAAACAAACTAGTTTTACAGTAAAAACCTGGGGGAAATCCTTCCCGTAAAGCAATCCACTATAGTAAAGAGAAGTTTCAGATCTAGTGCAAAACCTCTGTCCCTAAACTCTAAAATCTCCATAGATGAACTTCCAGTAGAAACCTTCTACCACTTCAGAACCTCTGAACTCTTCAATATATGAACGTCACCCTTTTGATGCATGGATCCCAGTACGTGACTAACTCCTTTGCACGAATCCCAATACGTGACTTACTCACCAACTTGAGGAAGATGTTGGCTGCAAAGTTCTTCATTTCATCAACAATGAAGATCAAGAAGCACTTGGTTACAAAACCTTAAGGCGCAAAAACGCAGTAGCTTCTTTTAGAGAGAATAAGACATCGATCACCTTTTGCATATGTTCTCCTAGTATTCTCTTATGTGACAGCCTTTAAAATAAGCCTTATATATGTCTAGGGTTGTGAGAAAAGAAATCCTACACAAATACATAAGCATGGACCAAAAATCAGATCTGGAAATTTGAATTTTGTAATTTTCGATAGATACCTTGATAGATAGTATCTGTCGAGCCTCATTAAGTCTTGATAGATAGCTATTTGTTGAGTAGCTGTCCAGCTTTAATGAATCAGCACTTCTTCACTTGTTTCTTGGACAGACTTGCATGACTTTAACACTTGACATTGAAACCTTGTTTCTTGAAGCATTAAGCATATCCTCGATCTACCCAATTACAAGTAAAGTGTGTTTTATTTAAGGATTAGCCAATTACATAAAATATTGACATATGTTCCTAACATGAATCACATATGTCCTAACAATCTCCCCCTTTGGAAATTCGTGACAAAACCACAACAAACAAATGAGATATGAGAGAAGTCATAAATCACTCAATTCATATTTACTTGTTGAATACAATAAAATCTATCCTAACACAAACTCTTGAAAAATTTTGCAAGAAGAGAGTTTATGGCAAGTAAACTTTGACAACCCGTATTTCTGACACACTTTAAACAAAACTGATCAAGGCATCTTAGTGTGAAACAGAAATAATAGATTGCATACACTTAATAAAAAAACATATGTATAAAGATAGAAAAGAAACAACACATATAGAGGTAAGTGAAGAAGACATACATCATATATATATATATATATATAAATATCAAAGATAAGCACAATGTCTGTAAACATGGTCACAAAACCGGTGTACAAGAAGAAAGAGGTAAGCACTCCCCTTAACAAGATGAAACACAACTCCCCCTTATAAGGGCATGTATTTCTCCCCCTAACATGCAGAATCTTAAAAAGAAACCACATATACTACACAATTTCTCCCCTTTTTTGCCATAATTGACAAAGGGTACAAAAAGCTAGAAAGCTTCACCCGAGAAATATAAAGATGATCAAGGATGATCAAGTGGGCACAAGGAATCTATAAAAATGCATGAATATAATGAAACAAGATGCTATGGATGACAAGATAAAAGAAAGATGCATAACATGTGAAAAACAATGCATGCAAGAGGATCTCGATGGATCGAGAGGTGTCGAAAAGCTATCAAGTAGACCTCGATGGATTGAACAGCTATCGAGGAGATAGAAACTTTCTCGATGGATTGGGAAGCTGTCAAGAAGCTATCAAGATTGTGATAAAGAGAAGCGGAAAAATCTCGATAGATAGCCTAGCTGTCAAGAGGTGTCCAGCAGCTGTCGAGATTGCTTAAAAATAAAAAACATATGTATAAAGATAGAAAAGAAACAACACATATAGAGGTAGGTGAAGAAGACATATATCATATATATATATATATATCAAAGATAAGCACAATGTCTGTAAACATGGTCACAAAACCGGTGTACAAGAAGAAGGAGGTAAGCACTCCCCATAACAAGATGAGGTGTCCAGCAGCTGTCGAGATTGCTTAAAAATAAAAAACATATGTATAAAGATAGAAAAGAAACAACACATATAGAGGTAGGTGAAGAAGACATACATCATATATATATATATATATATATATATATATATATATCAAAGATAAGCACAATGTCTGTAAACATGGTCACAAAACCGGTGTATAAGAAGAAGGAGGTAAGCACTCCCCATAACAAGATGAAACACAACTCCCCCTTATAAGGGCATATATTTCTCTGCCTAACATGTAGAATCTTAAAAAGAAACCACATATTCTCCACAATTTCTCCCCTTTTTTTGCCATGATTGACAAATGGTACAAAAAGCTAGAAAGCTTCACCCGAGAAATATAAAGATGATCAAGGATGATCAAGGGGGCACAAGGAATCCATAAAAATGCATGAATGTAATGAAACAAAATGCTATGGATGACAAGATAAAAGAAAGATGCATAACATGTGAAAAACAATACATGCAAGAGGATCTCAATGGATCGAGAGGTGTAGAGAAGCTATCAAGCAGACCTCGATGGATCGAACCGCTATCGAGAAGCTATCGAGGAGACAGAAACTTTCTCGATGGATTGGGAAGCTGTCGAGAAGCTATCAAGATTGGGATAAAGAGAAGCTAAAAAATCTCGATAGATAGCCTAGCTGTCAAGAGGTGTCCAGCAGCTGTCGAGATTGCTTAAAAATAGTTTTTCAAGAAGAGAAAAACGCAAATATGAATGTAATCAAACATGCTACTCAAACAAGGATCTAAACAGCATTTTAATCTCTCAAAAACATCTATTAATCAAGAAAAATGTTAAGAAGATGGATCCCAAAACACACACACACACACTAAACAAGTCTAACCAATTTCATATTTCAAAAACAAGTAGGCATAGGCCATCCTTCACTGAAACTACGAAGGAGGCATAGGCCATCCTCTAGACAACCTATAAGGGAACCAAGGCTGTCAAGGATTCAAAGCTACAAAGGCTCACTATAAGCTTTGAAGAGATCAAGATGGAGGAAGATGAGTCATTTAATGAGTTCTATGCCAAGCTCAAGGACATAGTGAACTCAGCCTTTAATCTTGGGAAACCATTCCTGAACTCATGATCGTTAGAAAGGTGCTTAGATCTCTACCTGAGAGATTTCATGCCAAGATCACTGCGATTGAGGAGCCAAGATCACTGCAGACCTATGAGTTGGGTTGTCTAGGATCGGGAAATCAAGCAAAAGCAAGAGCATGGCATTAAAGGCCAAAAGCAGTGACACGGATAAATCTTCAGACGATGGAGATACTAAAATGATGTCCTACATCACAAGGAAATTCAAGAAGTTCATGAAGAATGCCAATGGGAAGGGCTTCGACAAGGACTGTAGGCAATCTAGTTCTTCTCAGTGTAAGAGCCAAGACAAAGGGAAGAAGGAAGCTAGGGATGGCGGTCAGTACACTGTTCCCTCAGGACCAAAGTGTTATGATTCTGCTTTTAGGGAGTGGAAAAGAAAGAGAAATGTGGTCACTTCAAGGGGACCAGGCCTTCATAGAAAGATAGAGAGATCAGAGTAAGAGAATGCTTGAAGTATTATTGCTTATCCTCATACAAAATCAATCCTCCCTTATATATCTGTGTAACCATCTTCCCTAACAAAAATCTGGTCATTTCCTCACTGACTAACCTTTTTCTAACTTATGCAACACACACGTTCCACTTGCTTAGTTGCTATACACTACAATGCTAATACAACACACACGTGCCACTTGCTTAGGTGTTATACACTACAATGCTATACAACACAAGATTCAGATAAAGAAGTTCCTAACATTACCCCTCCCATTCAAAGCACCTTGCCCATAAGGTGAGGAAAGACAAGCTGCAACTGATGTAGGGATTCCCAAGTAGCTTCAACAGTTGAAAAGCCCAACCATTGAACCAAAACCACAGTAATGACTTGAGATCTCAAAGCTTTTGTTCTAGTCTTCAACATGGCAATAGGTTCTGAGAGTACCTATCCTAACTCATTAACAGGTGGTAAGGTAGGAATAGGTGTAACATGCTGTCCTAGCTTCATCTTTAAACAAGAAACATGAAACATAGGAAGATCCAGCTTGTATGACATAGGACCAACCTTCTGTAAGACTTGAAATGGACCAAAATACCTTGGTGAAAGCTTCCATCTCCCCTTGGAAGCTAAAGATTGATGTCTGTATGGCCGCAATCTCAGAAAAACCCAATCCCCAACTTCAAATGACCTATCCTGCCTGTGTTTATTTGCCTAAAACTTCATTCTAGCTTGTGCAGCAACTAATTGAGTCTTCAAGGTGTCCAAAACAACCTATCTCTAACATAATAAGAAATCCAAGACATCCACCCTAGTAGTGCCAGGTATATAGGCTTGCAGCTTGGGGGCAGGGAAACCATACAAAACCTCAAAGGGAGACAACTTTAAACTAGTATGAAAGGAAGTGTTGAACCAATACTCAGCCAAAGGAAGCCAGGTTGGCCATTGATGTGGTTTGTTACTGGTGAAAGCCCTCAAATACTGTTCTAAGCACTTGTTAACAATCTCAGTTTGCCCATCTGACTGAGGATGATATGCTGAGGACATAGCCAAGTCAGTTCCCTGAAACCTAAACAATTTAGACCAAAATAGAGAAGTGAAGGTAGCATCCTTGCCACTAACTATAGATGTAGGCATACCATGGAGCTTGAAAACATGTTGCATGTAGAGGGAAGCAATCTTGGGTGCATTTTTGGGATGGGAAACTAGAACAAAGTGAGCATATTTAGTTAATTTGTCCACAACTACTAAAAGCACCTCATATCCTATAGACTTAGGAAGACCTTCTATGAAATCCAAGCTCACATCTGTCCAAGGAGTGGTGGGAATTAACACTGGCTGAAGTAGTCCAGCTGGGGAAGTAATGTCAGATTTAATCCTCTAACACACATCACAATCCCTCACAAACTTCTTAAGATCAGACTTCATTCCAGGCCAATAAAATTCCTTCTTAGCTCTTTGATAAGACTTTAAGAATTTAGAGTGACCAGCCAAGGGGCTGTTGTGGACATGATGCAAAAACTAAGATTTGAGAGAACAATGTGGACTAATATATAACTACCCTTGTAAAACAATAACCCATTCTGGAAGGTGAATCCTTTAGGTGGATTTCAAGCTTGAATGGCAGCAATAATGTTCTGAAGAGAAGCATTTTGTGAATAACTATCTCTTAATAAGGATAGCCAGGTAAGGTCAGGGACTAACAGCAGGAACAAGCAACTGGTCGTGGAATTAGGAGTATGATCTAACCACTCAAAAGTGAAAGCAGGATTCCTTGATAGAGCATTTGCCACTCTATTATCACTGCACTTTTTATATTCCACCACAAAGACATATCCCAACAGTTTAGCTAGCCATTTCTGCTGAAATGGAGTAGCAATTCTTTTCTCCAACAAAAACTTTAAACTTTGGTGATTAGTCCTAACCACAAAGGGCCTACCAAGCAAATAGGACCTCCACTTCCTGACTGCAGTAGCCAAAGCCAATAACTCAGTCTCATAAGTGGACAAATGAAGATTCTTCCCTTTCAAAGCCTGACTATGAAATGCAATTGGTGTCTGATCTTGCATTTTTCACATCTCCCAAAACACAACCAGATGCATCACACTCTGACAAATGGTCTAGAAAAGTCTGGAAGAGCTAGCACAGGAGGCTGAGTTACAGCTACTTTTAGCTTGGTGAATGCTGCCAAAGCCTAGTCATCCCTATGAAAAGCATATTTTCGAAGAAGGTCAGTTAAGGGTTGAGCAATTGAGCCATAACCCTTAATGAACTTTCTATAATACCCTGTCAAACCTAGGAAACCCCTTAAAGCCTTCACATTTTCTGGTATTGGCCACTGAAGCATTGTAGAAATTTTCTTAGGATCAGCCTTAACACCCTCTCCAGAGATTATATGGCCCAAATAATCTACTTCAGAACACCCAAAGACACATTTAGATTGCTTTGCATAAAGCTTATGCGAAAGCAAGACCCTTAAAACAGTCCTTAAATGAGAAACATGATTATCCAAGCACTTACTGAAAATAAGGATATCATCAAAGAATACTAGAACAAATTTTCTCAAATAAGGTCTAAAAATAGAATTCATTAATGCTTGAATGGTGGATGGGGCATTAGCCAGCCCAAAAGGCATGACTAGAAACTCATAGTGTCCTTCATGAGTTCTAAAGGTAGTCTTGGGCACATCCTCACTCTTCATTCCTATTTGATGATAACCTGACCTTAAATGAAGCTTAGAGAAAATGGAAGCACCTGCTAGTTCATCCAACAATTCATCTACCACTGGAATTGGAAACTTATCTTTAATGGTTGCCTCATTTAAAGCCCTATAGTCAATGCACATCCTCCAACTACCATCAGCCTTCCTTACAAGTAAGACAAGTGAAGAAAATGGACTTTGGCTAGGCTGAATATAACCCAACTCCAACAACTCATTCACAATTTTCTCAATTTCAGATTTTTGGAAGTAAGGATACCTATAAGGCCTTTCACAAACAGGTTGGGAGCCTTCCTTAAAGACAATGCCATGCTCATGACCTCTGACAGGTGGTAAACCAGTGGGAACAACAAACACTTTTGAAAATTCAACCAATAGAACAGTAAGCACATCAGGCAATTGAGACTGAGTAGGGGCAGCAGCAGCTGTAGGAGATGCTGAGATATGCAGCACTAGGCCTTTCCTTTCTGAACCACTAAGAAACCTATCAACCTTTGCAGCTTCTGAAATGGTTGATGGAGCAATCTGTAATCCTTGCAAAAACACCTTTTTACCCAAGTACATAAATTTCATGGTTAATAACTGGAAGTCCCAGCTAATCTCCCCCAAAGTACTCAACCATTGAAGTACCAAGAACCACCTTACAACCTCCTAAATGTAAGACATTAAAGTCTATGACAAATTGATACCCTTGTATAGTTATAGTGACTCCTAGACAGCTACCTAAAGTCTTGATAATTGTGCCATCAGCTAGTTTAATCTCTAATACCCGAGAGGTATCAAGTTGCTGTTGCAATATTGGTAGCACAAAAGCATCCAAGAAATTGTGGGTGCTCCCAGAATCAATAAGAGACACCACTTCTTGTTTCTTGATTTTTCCCCTTACCCTCATGGTCTTAGAAGTAGGGCACCCTACTAATGCATTTAAAGTAATCTCAGCAGGGTCAATGCCATCCTTGCTAACCCCACTACCTTGAGGCTCTAACAGCACCTCATCATCAGAAATCTCAACCAACTGCACACCTGAAGCTCTGAGTTCTACTTCCATGGATATTTCCTCCAACAAAAACAGTTTAGCTCCCTTGCATTTGTGCCCCCTCTGCACTTCTCATCACAATTGTAACATAGCCCTTGTTTCCTCCTTTCGTCCATTTGTGCACCAATCAACCTCTACAATTGGACCTTAGTTCTTGGCTCCACCCTAGCTTTCAATTTAGGGGCACCCAAAATTGAAACCTTCCCATTATCAGTTACACCTCTAAATCCTTTCCTACTACGGTTAACATAATCTTCTTGAATCTTTGCTAGCCTAAAAGCTTCATTAAGGGTTTTAGGAACTAACATTCTAATAGGCAATCTTATCTCATCCTTTCACCCACTTGAAAAACAGCTCAATTTGTGAGACTCAGATAACCCTATGATTATATTAGACAAAATTTTGAAATTACCTTTGTAAGCCACCATAGAAGTCATCTGCTTGAGTCTTGGCAATGCTTCCATAGGGTCATCATAGGCAGTGGTCCCAAATCGAGTCTGCAAAGCTTGAACAAACACTTCCCAAATTGCAAAGCCTCTTGCCTGTTCAGCCTCTTGAAACTAAATTAGAGCTTCACTACCAAGATGATATGAATCCATTATCACCTTATGATGCCCAGGAGTGTTGTGATATGAAAAAAATTGATTGGCTCTATATATCCAGCAAGTAGGATCCTCTCCTTGAAATCGTGGAAACTCAAGCCTCAGATTCTTGATTGGTCCAAGTGGTAAATGTTCATGGCCTTCATTGAAACCGTAGCATTAACCATATACCCTATAGATTATGGTGATTATTGATGTTGCTCCTCAGAATTAGCCCACTTCTGCATAAATGTGGTGAGGGTTTGTAATTGCTTCTTGATTTCTTGGAGGGTCTATTCATGGGTGTTAGTAATCTTGGATAAAGCAGCAGTTTTTTTAGAATTCTGGGAATTTGATCTTGTCTCAGTTATGTTGCCCAATCTTGGATCACTGCCCTGATACCAAATGTTATGATTCTGCTTATAGGGAGTGGAAAAGAAAGAGAAATGTGGTCACTTCAAGGGGACCAGGCCTCCACAGAAAGATAGAGAGATCAGAGTAAGAGAATACTTGAAGTATTATTGCTTATCCTCATACAAAATCAATCCTTCCTTTATATCTGTGTAACTACCTTCGCTAACAGAATGCTAGTCATTTCCTCACTGACTAACCCCTTACTAACTCATACAACACACACGTGCCACTTGCTTAGCTGTTATACACTACACACACACGTGCCACTTGCTTAGCTGCTATACACTACAATGCTAATACAACACACACAAGCCACTTGCTTAGCTACTAAACATTACAATGCTATACAACACAAGTGTAGATAAAGAAGTTCCTAACACAATGTGTTTTGGGTGACAAGGTATCAGTCACATGAAACAAGGGTGCCCCACATATCTTAAGACCATTGGGAAAAGCAAGCCACTTGCTGCAACATTGAGTGACACCAAACCTGAGGATGATTCAAATAATGAGGATGATGAAATTTTGTAAAGTTTTTAGACCCCTTAAACACAAACAGATTAACCTAGTTATTTAGCCAAGTGATTAACTTAGGTAAATTATTCAGATCTAGGTTAACACAAGTAAATCATATCATTGAAACTGTGTGAAAAAATAAATAACAGAACAATATGATAACCCAAGAAAACCAAACCGGTAAAAAACCTGGGGAGGATTTAACCTAGCTATCCTTAAGGTAAAATAGATCCACTATAAAAAAATTGAAGTTTTACAATAGCGACTTAGACCACTAACATCCTACTGCTACCTCGAGTAGAAAACTTACTACCACGACCACATTATAGCTCCGAGTCCACGGACTACTTTTTTCTTAGATTTACAGCAACTACAAGTACTCGCATTTGTGTTTTCTTTAAGCTCTTTATACAGCAACTGAAGCGATCACCAAGCATTTGACATCAATCTTGAGATTGGAAACCCTAAGTATGTATGAAGGCAAACACCTCTAGATCTCACATGAGATTCATACACACAGAATAAAACAACCTCTAAAAAACGTGGTTAGGGTTTTTCCTTTTATACCTAAGGCAAAACATAAAACCCTACATGTCATACGGGCTTGGGCTGAGTTTGAAAATTTTGCAGAAAAACAATCTGCATGTGCTTCGATCGATCAAGTCTAATTTTTGATCGATCGAGCCTTGCAGATTTACATAATAAATCCTGCAGTACACTTGATTCCAACTTTACACAAAAACACACTTTGAGCAACCTAACTCTAGACTCTAAGTTTTAATCATGGTTTGCCAACATTACACATTGAAGTTCTAAGACATTTAGATCCTAAATCCTTAGAACCTAACAAATCCAAAATGCCTTTAACGCCGCTATAAATCCTACTAAGGGGATTGTTAAATATGTGGATGATGAAGAGGACTTGGTGGACTCTAAGTTTGAGAAGATGGATAAGCAAGATGACATCCATACAGCCTATGAAAAGCTGTATAAGTTTTCTGAGAAGCATAAGAAACTATATAGGCTGGCCACCAAGAAGCTGAGTGATGTGGAACTTAATCGAGAAGAGCTTTCCACAAAGTTTAATAAAGCCAATTAGACTATTGGAGCACTGCGATTTGAGAACAATCTCTTGGCTAAAAAGACTAAGAAGCTTGAAGCGAAGCTGTTTCAAATCCAAGCTCAGATGGAGAGGACTTTAAGTGCAAAGCTTGATGAGATGCTCAGTAATCAGAAATCTGCTTTTGATAAAATCGGTTTAGGGTATGATTTCTCTTCTCCCAATATTGGTTCTTCTAGCACAACTGTTTTTGTTCCTCCTACTAATAATGTTGAATCTGAAAATAATGATGTTAAAAATGTGTTAGCTAGTAAGAACATAGACAGGGTAAGTCTATCTTAGAAGCACCCCCTAAAATTGCTAAGAAAGAGACTAAAAACCCTGGGGCTAAGAAGAGAAATGCTCAAAAGCCTAAATAGAAGAAGCAGCATCTTTGTCATCATTGTGGAGCAGCTGGACATACTCGACCAAATTGCTATAAGTGGTTAGCCACTCAACAGAGCAACAGTATGATCTCATCGGGAAACCAGAATCAGTTCCCATCCTCCTTTGCTTCTCTTAAAGATTTACTCAAAGCCCTCATGTTCTTTTCGAACTTGAACGATTTCAATTCTTCCCCATCGCCGCCGGTTCAAGGGTTTGCGTAAAGGAAAGGTTCCTCCTAGAAGTGGAAGAAAAAAGAATCCAAGTGATTTAGTCACTTTTTTCTCTCTTTCCCCTTTCTTATTTTTGATTGCATTATTTGTGTGCTTTACTTTCTTGTTTTGAGTCAGTCTAGTGTAATGCATTGCTTTGTTCAACATGTTCAGTTTTAATTTATTTTGTTTTTCATAAAAATAAATTTTTTATGAAAAATTAGAAAAATACAAAAACAATGTGTGTTATGTGTACATTGGTACTTGTGTATCTTGGATGGCCATTGAAACAAAGTTTTCTAAATTTTGTATCTTTTGTAGCTTAGATGAGCATCTGTATGCACAACTACGTAAGTGAGCTTTGTGGCTCGTGTTTGTGATGAGTAAGATTAAGTAATCTCTTGTACTTAACACTCATATCTCTCTTTTTGACGGGAAGGACTAGAAAATCCTAAGAGAAAGACATAAACAACTATCTCACTATTGTTGCCTGCCAATCATGAAATGACATTTGTATGCTTCAGCATAGCAAAAGTGCAATGTCAAAATCTTAACATAATTGGGTATCTCTTTTCTCTCTTATATACCTGTGCATGATATCCTTAAAAAGAAAAATATGCGAAGAAATAAAAGTAAAAAGAATAAAAATGCTTTATATATGATTGCAAGCATGTCTTCTAGGAGATGTGGGAGTTATAAGATGTACCTCGAAGGTGATAGTCCCCATCAAGCAATTATGATTGTGTGTAAGTTAAAGTGATTTTCTCATATCTCAAATCGTCATAACATGTAGACACTTATGCAATCTTGCGATGTTCTTCACACAGAACACGCAATATTCTTTGCTACTTTTGATACATGTGCAGGTACAATGTGATTTGGCCATCACAATGAATACATGTGTTAATGTATGCTCACTAAACTGTCTTGACTTATTTTTGAAATATAAAATTGGTTAGACTTATTTAGTGTGTGTGTGTGTGTGTGTGTGTGTGTGTGTGTGTGTGTATGTGTTTTTGGATCTAAATGCTTATCATTTTTTTGTTGAGAGATGATTTTAAGTGTTTAAAATGTTGTTTGGATCTTTGGTTGTGTAGCATACTTGATTGCATTCATATTTGTGTTTTTCTCTTCTTGAAAAACTATATTTAAGCAATCTCAACAGCTTCTCGATACCTCTTGATAGCTAAGCTATCCATCAAGGTCTTTAGCTTCTTTTTATTGCATTCTCGATAGATACTCGATAGCTATTCGATCCATTAAGGAACTTTCTGGATGCTCGATAGATTCTCGATAGCTTCTCGATCCATCGAGACCTGTGATGTGGACACCTCTCAACAAATCCTCGATAGCTCTTCGACAGCTATTTCTTGCATTTTAATTCTTGATACCTCTCAATACCTCTCAATCTATTGAGAATTATAATTTTCTATATAAAGGATTTACGCAATTTTCTCTTCACTTCTCCTTGATCTCTCTCGACGAAATCTGTCTCTTCACCTCCCAAACACCCTCTTCTCTATCAAAACCTCCAACCCACATGATTTTCAACCTTTTCTTATCTCAAATCACTTGGTATGATCTCTCTATCTCTCATTCTTCATGCATTTCTCGTATCTAGATCTAGGTTTTGGTTTTTCTTGAAAATTTTTGGGGTTTTTCAAAATTGATGAGTTTTTATCAAATTTTTGGTTTGGGTTTTACTTAAATGATTTCAAAACATCATGCATTACATCACTTATGCATTATAACAATGTTTCTTGCCTTTTAGATGCGTGTTACTTTGTTGCAATGAATGTGTGCTAGTAGGTTTGGATTGGGCTGAGCCCATGATTTTTTAAGTTTGCATGTCACATGCTCATGCATTTTCATTCATATGCACCTTCAATTTCTTTATATTCTTATATATTGATGTTGTTGGTGCTTTTCTACTTCTCTCTCACTCTCTTTCTCTCTCTCTCTCTCTCTCTCTCTCTCTCTCTCTCTCTCTCTCTCTCTTACGTTAGTATGCGTTATGGCACCTAGATGCAAATCCGTTTCGTCCCGAAACCCTCTTCTTTCCGGGGCATCATCTTCTTCTTCTAATCCTACTTCTTCTCACGTATGGTTCCGTGATGATAAAGCCCGAAAGGACTTTTAGGGAACTTCTCTAGATGAGGCATTCATTCGAAACGCCAAGTCATCTTATCAGATTTTTCCAATACTGATCTTCCCACTATCATCTACAGTCGGGGTTGGGAGTCACTGTGTGACATCCCGGTCACATGCCCTTCTGTGATCATTTAGGTGCTACACGTTCCTAAGGTAGCGCATCCTAACTACCCTAGTTGCGATCATCTGAGGACTGTGTCCAAAGACGAACTCATGTCTCTATTATGTAAGACACCTGTCTCATCTTCATTGGATGATCATCAAAACACCCGATGCTCGAACTTTGCTAAAGGTTCGAGATTCCTGAACATGGCGATGACATTCATTCTTCATCCATTGTCTCACTATAACACTATCATAGAGCCTCGTACTTGATTTTTGTTATCCCTCATTGAGGATCTCTTTATTGACTTCCCTTCTCACTTCATCCTATCCCTTATAGATGTCTATAGGGATACGATGACTTGTGATAAGCTCATTTTTCCTTCGGCTATCACACGGATCATATGCCATTTTTCTATCCCCTGTCCCGCATTTGATCCCTTTTTCGTCATAGGTGCCATTGACGCAGCTACCGTTAGACGGAGTGATGCTCAGCTTTGTTCGAAGCGGACTCAGACCGAGACGGCAGCTCCTCCAGCTCTTGCAGCTCCATCCACCTCCGCCCGTTCTTCTTCAGTGGGTGGAGTCACTCTCGAGGCCATCATGGCACAACTTGTGCGCATGGATGCTCACCTTGACACTCTCAATGATGATTTGTGCCAGGTGAACACCCATGTTGGTCGTATTGCATGACGACGATAGGCTGTCATGGGTAGTTTCACTGCGACTTCTTCTCCATCTCCACCGGCTTCAACAGATGAGAGTGATGATGGCTCCGGCAGTGATGATGCTGATGAGGACGAGGGTGCTAGCTCACCCAGTGATGATGCGATATCTACTTGATGTACTTACCCTTTGTCACTCGTGAAAAAAAGAGAAAATAGTTTTGGATATGAGAGTAATCACACTCATAGGGGGAGAGTTAGTATAGAAGATTTTTGTTAGGGGAAGTGTCTATATTTTTGGAGGGATGTAGTGAGGACTTATGTATTTTCTTTTCTTTCTTTTCTTCTTTTAGAGATACATTGTTCTTACATTGTGATAGCAAACCTTGTATTAATTATTGATGCTATATATATGATGAGGTTGTTATTACAGTTCATTCACCTATCTTTACATGTGTTGTTTCTTTTCTCTTTTTATGCACATGCTTCTTAAATTGTATGCAATCTTTCATTTTTGTTTTAAACCAAGATGTCTTGATGAGTTTTGTTTAAAGTGTTTCAGAAATACAAGTTGTCAAAGTCTTCTTGCCATGAACTCTCTTCTTGCAAAGTTTTTCAAGAGTTTGTGTTAGGATAGATTTTATTGTATTCAACAAGTGAATATGAGTCGAGTGATTTATGACTTCTCTCATATGTTCATTTGTTTGTTGTAGTCTTGTCACGGATTGCCAAAGGGGAAAATTATTAGGACATATGTGAATCATGTTAGGAACATATGTCAATATTTTATGTAATTAGCTAATCCTTTGACAAAACACACTTTACTTGTAATTGGGTAAATCTAGGATGTGTTTTATGCTTCAAGAAATAAGGTTTCAAGTTCAAGTGTTAAGGACATGCAAGTCTGTCCAAAAAACAAGTGAAGAAGTGTTGTTCATTAAAGCTCGATAACTAGTATCTATCGAAGCTTAAAAAACTGTTTCAGCCCAAGGCTCGACAGTTGCTCGATAGATAAGGTATCTGTTGAGATTTATAAAAATCAGTTTTCTAGATCTGATTTCATTCCAATCCTTGAATAGATGTTTGAGTTTTCTTTTTTCACAACCCTAAACATATATAAGGATTGTTTTAAGGGCCGTCGAAGCTGACACAACTGAATGCAAAGGTTTCTCACAAGCATATTGTGAATCAGAGACATATGCCTTAGTTCATCTTTCTATTCATGAGGCTACTCTGTTTGTACACCGTAGGGTTTTGTAACCAAGCAACTTCGTGATCTTCATCGTGTGATGAAATAAAGAACTTTGCAGCCAACATCCTTCTCAAGTTGATAATTAAGTTGCATATTAGGATCCACACAATTAGTTAGTCACGTACTGGTAGCCGTGCATCAAAAGGAGAGATTGTCACTACAGAACAAATCCAATTGGGTATTGTTAGGTTCTAAGAATTAGGAACTAATGTATTAGAACTTCAATTTGTATGTTGGCAAACCATGATCAAAACAATGTTTAGTCTTGTGTTAGACTTGCTCAAAGTATGGCGTTTATGTAAAGTTGGAATCGAGTTTACTGCAGAAGTAACTGTTAACTTTCTGCCTGACTCAATCGATCGAAAATTAGGCTCGATCGATCGAAAATCGGGCAGATCATTTTTCTGCAGAAAATTCCAACTCAGCCCTAGTCCATTTAATGTATAGGGTTTTATGTTTTGCCCTAAGTATAAAAGGGAAAACCCTAGCCACGTTTTTAGAGTTCTGAATGCTGTGTTTGTGAATCTCATTGTGAGATCTAGAGGTGTTTACCTTCACATACACTCAGGGTTTACAAACTTGAGATTCTTGTCAAGAGTTGTGTAAATCAATACAGTTGCAGAATCAAAAGAGCATAAAGATATACAAGCAGGTGCGCTTGTGATTTGCTGAAGAATTCAAGGAAAGAAGGAGTCCGTGGATCTCGGAGCTATCATGGGGTCGTGGTAGTAAGTTTCCTACACTTGGGTAGCAATAGGATGTTAGTGGTCTAAGTCTTATTGTGTAAACTTTGATTCTTTCATAGTGGATTCAGTTTACCTTGAGGATAGCTAGGTTAAATCCTCCCCAGGTTTTTTACCGGTTTGGTTTTCCTGAGTCATCAGATCTTTGTGTTATTTAATTTCCGCTGCTTTACTGTTTTTGTTTATTTGTGTTAACCTAGATTTAATTAAATTACCTAAGTTAATCACTTGGCTAATTCTCTAGGTTAATCTGTTGGGTATAAGGGGTCTAAACGAACTGACAGGTATTGGGATAAGAGTTCAACTGTAGGTTGGTATAAGGTACTAGGATTCTTTTACTTGTAACTGCTTGTTGTGATAATAGTGGATTCTCGGGAGTAGTGACCTTAAAATCACCTAGTGGGGTTTTTACTGTGTAGCTTTTCCCTATTCGTAAACAAATCACCGTGTCAATTTATTTTTCGCTGCATATTTAGTTTTTTGGTGATTTATTTGTGCTGCCACGCTTATTGTATATTAATTTGATTAATTAATCAACTTGGCTAATTGATTAGTTAATTCATCACAAAGGGTTAATACATTCTTGGCCTATCATGTATGCCATTCATATTTTGCATATGTTGTCCCCTTGATATCCATAGCATCTTCTTTCTTTACATTCATGCTTGTATATGGATTCTTTGTGCCCCTTTGATCATCTTTATGTTTCCCTGGTAAAACTTTATAGCTTTTTGTGCCCTATGTCAATCATAACAAAAAGGGAGAGAAAATGTGGCTTTTTGAGATTCTACATGTTAGGAGGAGCAATACATGTCTTTGTAAGGGGGAGCTATGCTTTATTTGCTTAGGGGGAGAGCATGATGTAGTTTGGAGTTCTGTACCCATTTTTTATTAGTATACATATTCTTAAGCTTTACTTGTTTATTATCTATTATTGTTTTCCACATGATGCGCATAACATATTTGTTAAGTGCTTTCATGAAATACAGATATGGAGCCAATCAAAACAGTCAATCCTAGTTCGTGCGATGATTTCTTAGGATTGATTGTTTTTAGATAGGCTAGTTTGTTTGAACATGGGCTCATTTATTGTATTCAGATTATTAATGTATTGGGCTTACTTTTGTACTTGAGATTTTGTCATAGATTGACAAAGGGAGAAATTTTTAGGGTTATGTGTTTTAATATTTTCAAACCATGCCAAATTATTTGTCTTTTATTGAGTTTTGATGTGTCCTAAAGTTATAATCAATGACCAAGTTGAAGAAACAAATTTTGCTCAAGAAAAGCTCAAGAAAAACACTTTTTCAACACTTTTTCAGCATGTACCTTGATAGCAACTCGACACTACCTCGATACCTCTCAATAGAAGCTTGAAACCTACTACCTCCTCGACACAAGTTCAACACCTCCTCGATTTATCGAGCGTCATGGATCAGCAAAAATCAGCAACGTGAAAAAGCCCATAACTTATTTGTTTGAAGCCCGAATTGAGATTCGTTTGAGCTGGTGTTTAAAAGAAATTATAAGCCATCTATTAGAAGGATTTTTAGAGAGGGAAACACTCTGTTTATACAGCTATGGTTTTGTAACTAAGTTTTCTCTATTTCAATAAATAAAAGAGTTTCAAAGTAAATCTGAAGATTCCATTGGTGAAGAAGTTGAAGTCATAGCAACCACCATAGACTTGCTACTATGAAGAAAACCTTTAAAACGTTCTTGAAGTCAATTGGAGGTTCCAATTGTAATTATGGGTGGAGCATTTATATATTAGAGAGTTTAGAGGTTTTGAAGTGGTAGAAGGTTTCTATTGTAAGTTCATCTACTTGGTTTATAGTGTCTAGGGACAAAGGTTTTGTACTAGATCTGAAACTTCTCTTTATTATAGTGGATTGCTTTTTGGGAAGGTTTTCCCCCAAGTCTTTTTACTGTGAAACTAGTTTGTTTTATTAGTTTCATAGGTTATTATATCTTGACATCAATGTTGACATGACATTGATGTTTGTTTGTTTGAACAAAGATTTTCATAATAGATCTAATTAACAACTTGGTTTTAAAACTTTTTAATTCTATTAACCAGGGTCTAAATTTCGCAACATATATATATATATATATATATGGACACGTTACTGTTGTTATTGTGTTTTTCTTTTCAAAATCAAGTGTTTGAATTGTCCTTTTTTTTTTCACAAGATTCTTCCTAAGGCAAATATCATTATCTTCATATCTCCCTTTGTAGGAGAAAAGAAAAGTTGCTAACAATCTTATGGAAACTAGCCTTGGGATCGCCAATCACATGCATATACACATGGTCTGTGGCTATGTCTTTTGGTAGCAACTAGCAAAGCCAAAGTGGACACTGGTGGTCCATCATCTCTCTCTAAAGTCTAAACTAGCTAGTAGCTAATGACCGGTTTGAGTGTGATCTTTCCTTGTGATGGGCCCAATTGGGGTACTATGGCAAGACACGTGAGATAGCTGTGGAATTAGTTGTGAAATAATCAAGGTTTAGTCCTAATTATACTGTTATAATCCTTGGGTTAGTTCGGACTTCGGAGTTAGTCCATAATTAGTCTACCATATGTATTTCAATGGATTCATGGTAGCCACGTAGCTAAACAATTTAGTTGATCACCAAGTAGTGTATTTTGATGGTAAAAGTATTTATATCAGTTTACATGATATTAATTAGCAAAAGTTGAGCGGTTCAAACCATGACGTTTTAACAAATATTTTTTGCCCAAAATGATAGTCTCATCAAGGTCTCAGTGATACAAATGATATTACTCATTACCATCACGTAGCGTGAAATTAATAAGCACTACAAAAAAACATGACTTGTTTCAACCCACTTTTTCCAAGGGTTCATTAAAAATGGTTGAAACAAACACTAACAAACTGGCGCGCTGATTAAAATATGAGTAATCTTGTTACAATGGCCATTAAAACCCTTGAAATAAACTAAAAAACTAAAATCCCACCTAATTGCTGCATCCAAATTTTTACAACCCCTTAATAAAAGATACCCAAATGTTTCAACCCTCGAAATAAAAAGTCTCTCTCTCTCAAACTCAGAATTCAGAAAACTAATTTTCGAATAAAGTCTTTGCTCACTCTCTTAGAAAACCCATTTTCATTTTGTTCAACCATCCTCCAAACCAAATGAGAACTCCTAGAAAATTCTCTCTCTCTCTCTCTCTCTCTCTCTCTCTCTCTCTCTCTCTTGAACTTTCAAAAACTTTCATGGAGTCCAACAACAACAAAAACACAGAGACCATCAAATTCTTCTGTAGTTATGGCGGGAAAATCCTCCCTCGCTACACCAACGACACTCTTCGTTACGCCAGTGGCCTGACACGTGTCCTCATCGTTGATCGCTTTATTTCTTTTACAGGTTTGTGTTCTCTTTCATTTTTAAATTCCATTTTTGTGATTTTGTTTGGTTTTTTGTAAATAATTATCAATTTTTTTTTCTTGTTGTTGTTACAGAGTTGATGGTGAAGCTCGGAGAGTTCTGTGGTTCATCGGTGAATCTTCGGTGTCAATTGCCAACCAGTGACTTAGAAACCCTAATTTTGATCACGTCTAATGATAGGTTGAGGCGTGATGGTCAGTGATCCTATCTCCGACGACGACCTACCGTTGATAGTCAGAGCTTTCTCCTCTGCCCTTTTGTCTGATTACAAGTCTCTCTCTCTCTCTCTCTCTCTCTCTCTCTCTCTCTCTCTCTCTCTCTCTCTCTCTCTCTCTTATTTGTTTCCAGAGAAAAAAAAATTGAATTTGGAAATTACCTATTAGAACTTTACAAAGAATTTTTTGGTATTCTCTCTTGTTTTCTCTCTCATTCTCTCCATTGATATTTCTCTTCCTTGCCAATAATATAATTTGGGGCTAAGGTTTGGATACTTTGGAAATGGAATTATATACCAGTCCTTTGGCATCTAAAGTATGGTTTGAACATATTATATTGAAAAAATGCTTAAAAAGGAGTTGGTAAGTGTTAATGGTGTAGTATTTCACTAATATCAATTAAGTATGGGTTGGATCTATGAGGTTTTTTTGTGTTGTTGTGTTTGCTAATTTTAGGTTTCCTGTGGAAACGAGCATTGGTTTATCAATAGTATTAATTTAATTTTTACTTGGTTTGGGTCATTGCAATTCAATGCTCTGTTCAGCTTCTTTACATGGCAGAGATTTTTTTTTTACTCATTTTGTTTATAAAACTTACTAGAGCTTATGAAGTTTATAAATTCATTTTCAAGTTATGTAGCTTGGAATTGGCAATCTATTTTTCCCTTATATTTTTTATTGTTCTGTTCCAATGAATACATAGCCTGCATTCTTTTTTCTTTATGATAAGATGTTTATGTTTGACCTTACTCTTCTGTCTCTCAAGATTCTACTTTTTAGGGTGGTTGTTCCTAGGCCGGGTTTAAGCCCCAATAGTAAGTTTGATTAAACTAGTGGCCCTGTAAAGTTTGTTCTTACATATGAAATAATGGCTCAAGTATGTTTCTTCATTTTTCCTTCCTCAGTTCTTCCATCTGTTTGCCTTTTTAGTTGCACTATTTTTAGATTTTGGAATATTTCTATTTTATTTTATAATGCAATTATCACTTTCCCAGGTTATATTTTAATGGATCATTTGATCACATGAATATTGATGCTACCAGGTACCATCCCTTTCTTTCTTAATAAGTTAATATATTAATATATTAAGATATTTATTTCCTATCCCTCATATATTACTGCACCTTTACATAGTGGTACCTTCTATTGAAATAAATATTTGGTTGATGTAGGTAATGATCTAGTCTATTTTATAAACTGTTGTCAAGAAATTTTAAAGTTGAAATTCGATTGCAATGTCCAAAATTTGGAAATTATTGAGCCATTTCATTCAAACCTCATTTGGAAGCTGTGTTAATGCAATTGCATTTTTTTTCTTCTAGGTTTTGAAGAAAGACATGGATGTATATTAGCTCCAGTGGTATGGTTATTGTCTGATTAGGGCCCTTGCATATTTGCATAAGCAGGTAAGATACTCCTACAATTGTATATTTAGAGAAGTCTCAAAAAATGCCTAGTTGTAAAGGTCTTTATATTGTAATTGCATTGAGTGGTTCACAGAGATGTTAAGCCTGGGAATTTCATCTTCTCTTGGAAGCTAAATAAAGGCTATCTCATTGATTTCAATCTTTCCATGGTTGAGTTGCTTATCCTACTAGTGCTGCCATACTTATGTGAATTTTTAAAGCAATCATTTCAATGAATTAAAAGTTAAAACATCAAAATAATCTAATGGTGTCTCTGTCTTCATTTTTCTTTTTCACAGGATTTGCAAAGCAAGTACACTATTGGAAGTAAGCTTTGCCATTTTAATCCTTATAAGGTGTCCTACATGAATCTTTGTCCACTGTATGAGTAATTTCTCTTGTTGGCTACTTAGTTATGTTCTTGAGTTACACTGTATGACTATACTCAGTTATCATAAATATTTAGTTTCTTCGAAATTTCTCTCCTTAATTGGCCAATTCATGCATCTGTGCAAGTAAATCATAATCAAGTCATAATGTTTCTATTAATTATGTTCCTCTCCCTCATTCAAATTCTGCTCCATGAATTAAAGATGATAAACTTTGAGTTGTGGGAAGAAATTTTATAGCTGCCAAACAACAGGCATCTGTCAATTCCAAGCCCACACATGATTGACAGAAAAATTGCTGCTCCTCCAAGCAAGATTGACAGAGAAATTGCTTATCTGAGCCCAATGCCACTGCAATCTGCTGTTGCTGGGTTACCGAAAAGCATAGGTGTAGCCAAATACAACACATTGAGAAGTTACCTCAGAATTTTCTGTCTACTAATTGCTTTAGTTATTTCTAGGGGTTCCAAAACGAAAAAGAGAAGGCCTTTGTGTTGGAACCAAGGGATTTTGTGCTCCAGAGGTGAAGTCTTGATTTATTTCCTAATATAATTTGCACATTCAATATCTAGGAATTTAGTTAATATTAGTTATACATTTTTTCAATCAATTTTGCCATATTGTATGTGTGTATTATGTTGAACTGCTTTGGCTTTCTGCTGTAGTGAAGCCAATTGCTTTGGCTTGATTGATTTTGATTTTGATTTTGATTTTGTTGGACTTGATTGATGGTGATTGATGCTAATTGCCACTGATTGATGCTGAGAGATTTGATTGTTATTTGAATGTTATTTCCATATATTATGTAATCTTGTTATGATTTTATTTTCTGTCCATATAAGATTTAATTTCAGGACTATTTAAAGGGTCTCAAGTTTGCCATTGTAACCGGATAATTATGGATTTATAAAATTTAGGGGTCTTAGTCTAATGCTTGGGGCTCTGATTCCAAGCAAGCATAAGTGCTGATTCTTGGGTTCCTTTTATGCTTGGTGTTGATTCCAACTTCCAAGAAGCTCTCTGCGCTAATGCTGAGGAGGTTATCTATTTTTCTATGTCATCTGCTTGATGTTGATCAAGCAAGCCCTAGAAGAGAAGTCTTTGTTCTCTTCCAGCCACTGCTATTATGGATGAACTTGACAACCAAGTCAGTTTCAACTTTCAAGAATACCCTTTTGTCTATTCTCTTTCTTTAACTCCCACACACTAACTCTCTTTCTCTCTCTGTCTCTCTCTACAAGTATTGGTTGAGGACAAAGCTTGGTCTAGAACAGCAATTCTAAACAGGCTTTTGGTTCTCAATTGTCTTAGTACTGCAATGGTGTGTGTCTTTTACTAGATACTCTTTGTTACTCTGTGTGCTTGTTTGTGTTTTTGGCTATTGGCCAGGTTGGCACCCAATTTGTAAAGATTGGCTCAATTGAAAGATTTGTTTTATGGGTCTTTGTTTTTAGGGTGTTTGGTTGAGAATCATTATGTTTAATTGGGTTTACTCCAATTGTGTAATATCCCGTATCTGTGTTGTTATATACCCTCCATTTGGTTCAATTGAAAACATTACTTGGGTTATTGTTTTTATGGTGTTTAAATTGACAACTATAATCATGCATAGTTATATGGCTTGAGTTTTGTAAGAAGTTTAGACCCCTTAAACCCAAACAGATTAACCTAGATAATTAGCCAAGTGATTAACTTAGGTAAATTAAACAATTCTAGGTTAACACAAATACATCATATCATGCAAAAGTGCGGAAAATAAATAACACAGGATATGATAACCCAGGAAACCAAACCGGTAAAAACCTGGGGAGGATTTAACCTAGCTATCCTCAAGGTAAAAAGGAATTCACTATGAAAGAATTGAAGTTTACACAATAGCGACTTAGACCACTAACATCCTATTGCTACCTCGAGTAGGAAACTTACTACCACGACCACGTGACAGCTCCGAGTCCACGGACTACTTCTTTCCTTGAATTCTCAGCAAAGCATAAGCACACTTGCTTGTATATCTTGAAGCTCTTGATTCTGCAACTGAATGATTACCAAGCTCTTGACATCAATCTTGATTTTGGAAACCCTAAGTGTATGTAGACAGCAGCACGACTAAATCAACTTGTATATTCCTGTAACACTTAACAAACACATAAATGCATGTGTGAAAAATACAAGTAACATAGAAAAGAAGTTCTTGATTTCACATAACACAAAATAAAGAAATATATCATGAATAACATCATAAATATAAACCAATAAGCAATGTAGCATAGTGAAACAAGAAACATATAGAAAAGATGTATTTCAGATATATCTCCCCCTATCATGAGCCAAAAAATGTAAATACATAATGAAGCACCTAGATACAATCTAAAAGCTCCACAAGCTTCACAGTATCACAAAAAGAAACAAAAACTCCCCCTAAGACAAAAAAAAAAAAAAAAAAAAAAAAAAAAAAAAAAAAACTCCCCTACAAAGTACTCCACAATGTACTCCCCCTTTTTGTGACGAATTGCCAAAGAGCACTCACTCATCATCAAAAGGAGGCAGAGGAGAACGTTGAAGGCTAGCCAAATCGGCTCTTAATGCTCAAAGCTTGTCAAGCACATCCACCAAAAGCTGACCATGAGCTGCCTGAATGGTCATGACAGTGTTCAAAGTCCGACGAATGTCCGAAACATCTGAAGGAGACGATGGAGGAACATCAGCAGCAGCAGCAGGATCAGTAGACGTCTCTGCCGAAGGAGCACCTATAAGGACAGTGTTCTTGAATATCCACTTAGTTCCGATAACATTGACTCCCTTTGGTCTAGGAACTAATTCCTACACATCATTCCGAACAAACTGATGAAATTCTTCATGCATAGAATTAACCCAATCAGCATCTTGTAGAGCTTCATCCACCTTTTTTTGTTTAAATTGGGATAAATAGCACGAGTGAGTAATCACATTTAATACTTTGGATCTCAACCTCATGTTATCATTCAAACTCCCCAATATATTAGTAGGAGGATGATTTAACTTAACTCTAGAAGACGGACCTTTGACCAATGATGTAGAGGTACTTTTCTGTTCTGATGAACTGTGAAACTCTCTCTGTTCTTGTTGAGCTTCATGAATTGGTGTAGATGGTTCTGAACTTGATGGCACAGAGGCTGTATCATTCAATAACATCAACTCTTCTTCTGTATGTTTTCCCACATAATTTTCAGGTAGAGAATCATCAACTTCCATAATCTTTTCCTGGACTGGAGATGCATTTTCTGAATGACCTTCTAAATTTAATTCATCATTAATCACAACATTGGAAGACTCCATGACTGTTTTAGTTCTCAGATTGTATACTCTGTATGCTCTACTAGTGGAAGAGTATCCCAGAAAATAACCCTTGTCACTCTTAACATCAAACTTTTTCAGGTTTTCTCTATCACGTAGAATGTAACAGTCACTACCAAATATTCTGAAGTATTTGACAACAGGCTTCTTTCCTTTCCAGAGTTCATAAGGAGTTTGCTTGGAGTTAGGTCTGAAATATACCCGATTGAGTGTGTGACATGTAGTGTTAACTGCTTCTCCCCAGAAGGATTTAGGCATCTTCTTGTTATGAAGCATGACATGAGCCATTTCTTGTACAACCCTATTCTTTCTTTCCACTATTCCATTTTGCTGTGGTGTTTTGGGTGAAGAGAATTCCTGATGTGTGCCTTGATTATTGCAAAATGTAGCCAGTTTTGTGTTCTCAAACTCTCTTCCATGGTCACTTCTAATTCTGGCTATCATAGTTCCTTTTTCTACTTGCAATTTTTTGCACAGATGAATCATCTTTTCAAGAGCCTAAGCTTTATCTTTCAAAAGTACAACCCAAGTGAATCTGGTAAAATCATCCACAACAACTAGAATATACTTCTTTCCACCTAAACTCTGAACTCTGGCTACACCCATGAGATCAATGTATAGCAATTCCAGAGGTCTTGTAGTTTGAACATCAGTTACAGACGGATGTTTGGACTTCACTTGTTTACCCATCTGACATGGTCCACAGATGCATTTTTCTATCTTCTCAAATTTGGGCAACCTAATAACTACATCACATTTAGAAATCTTCTCTAATTGCTTGAGACTAGCATGTCCCAACCTTTGATGCCATAAGTCAACTTGATTGATCTTAGCACTGAAGCATTTGTTACTTATACTTGGAGTGATACCATAACAGTTGTCAGCTGTCCTCACACCAATACACATGCATTCACCTCCTTCATCAAGTATCTCACATTCTTGCTTAGTGAAGAGAACATTCAATCCATTGTCACAAATCTGACTTATGCTAAGTAAGTTTGCCTTCAGTCCATCCACATACCAAACATCTTCAAAGACTGGTAATCCTGGAATATCAACAGTGCCAATGCCTCTGATCACAAATTTGCTTCCATCTCCAAATGAGACTGTCCCAATCTTTCCTTCAAAGAGTGTCTTGAACAACGCTTTATTTCCTGTCATGTGCCTGGAACAACCACTATCCAAATACCAAAGACAAGAATCACGTGCCTTTAAGGCGATTAAAGCAGTATAGCATAAGTAATTTTCATCATAAGTAATTATACCAAGATACTTAAGAAAAGATTTAACAAAAATGGCAATAGGCAAGCACACCAAGTAGACAATGTGGCAAACTAAAGAGAAGACTTTAAGAAAATCCATGACAACAGGGGTCAAGGATCAGCTTTAAGATCAAAAGATATAAAACAAAAAAGCTACCCGCTCTAATACCACTTGTAAGAAGTTTAGACCCCTTAAACCCAAACAGATTAACCTAGATAATTAGCCAAGTGATTAACTTAGGTAAATTAAACAATTCTAGGTTACCACAAATACATCATATCATGCAAAAGTGCAGAAAATAAATAACACACGATATGATAACCTAGGAAACCAAACCGGTAAAAACCTGGGGAGGATTTAACCTAGCTATCCTCAAGGTAAAAAGGAATTCACTATGAAAGAATTGAAATTTACACAATAGCGACTTAGACCACTATCATCCTATTGCTATCTCGAGTAGGAAACTTACTACCACGACCACGTGACAGCTCTGAGTCCACGGACTACTTCTTTCCTTGAATTCTCAGCAAAGCACAAGCACACCTGCTTGTATATCTTGAACCTCTTGATTCTGTAACTGAATGATTACCAAGCTCTTGACATCAATCTTGAGTTTGGAAACCTTAAGTGTATGTAAAGGTAAACACCTCTAGATCTCACAAATAAGATTCACAAACACAATATTCAGAACACTAAAAACGTGGCTAGGGTTTTCCCTTTTATACTTAGGGCAAAATATAAAACCCTACACATTAAACGGGCTTGGGCTGAGTTGGAAATTCTGCAGAAAAAACAATCTGCACGACTTTTGATCAATCGAGTCTAATTCTCAATCAATCGAGCCAAGCAGAATTGTACAGTAATATCTGCAGTAACTCGATTCCAACTTACATAAAAACCTCATACTTTGAGCAAGTCTAAACAAGACTAAAAAATGTTCTGATCATGGTTTGCCAATATTACAAAATGAAGTTCTAATACATTAGTTCTTAATTCCTTAGAACCTAATAAGTTTGCTCGAGTAAACCTAGAGACACAACCAAATTCACAACTGATTGAGGTGATGATTTGTGCATTACAACTTGCAAACTCAACTGTTGTGAAAAAAGTTGTGGACTTTATTGTGCAAGTAGACTTATTGTTTCTCTCTCTACTCTCTAGTGTTAATTTGTAGTAATTTTTTTTTTGTGTGTATATATATATATTTGTGCATGGTTATCGGTTTTTTTAAAAAATAAAATAAAATCTTATTTTAGGGGTCAAAAGACCCCTTAAATAACCTTATTTATCAAGGGTTGTAAATGTAAATCTTTTAAACCTTGGTAAAACGTTATTTAAGGGTCTCTTAACTCTCAAAATAAGATTAGAGCACTTGTTTTGAAGGCCACGAAGGCTTTCAAAATTTCTTTTTTGATGGTATAAGTTTCAAAGGTTATCAAGGGTCAATTGGACTCTTAAAATAATTTTTCTCAAGGTTTTTTAATACATTTTTCAAGGGTCAATACATTTTTCAAGGGTTTTGACCCTTGAAAAAAGTCAGATTTGTTGTAGTGAAATCCACATCGAAAACCCTTTTTTTCATTCAAAAAAAAAAAAAAAAGAGGTTCCATTTAGGGGTTTTTTTTTCTTCTAGATGTAGGTTTCTAAGTATGAGTCACATTCAGTGATGATAATTATTTTGGGTCTCTTTTCTTTCAATTTAGTTCTTCCTAATATTTTCTTATTGTACACGCAGAACTTGGTTATCTCTCTCTCTCTCTCTCTCTCTCTCTCTCTCTCCATTTCTGCCAGCCAATCCTATACGGATCAGTCTTTATTCTTGTTGTGCTAGCTGTTGGGCTTTATGGAGACTAGTTTATATTTGATCCGGTTGACGACCCGACCCGACCCGACCCGAATAATGTTGCGTGGTTTTTAATGGGAGATTTTTTGGGCCCGTTTTTGTAGCTCCTGTGCCCAGGATATAAAAACCGTTTTTTTTGGTGATTAGGGTTTTGTCTTATTGTAGTTTTTGAGAGAGCAAAAATACTGTAGCCGCACTCTGTAATTTTTCCCTGATAATAGTGAAATCCCTGCAATTCCGTGGACGTAGGCAAATTGCCGAACCACGTAAATATTGTCTTGTGCGTGTGATTGTTTTCTTTGGCGTGTGTTTTCTCTATTTTTTTTGTTTCTCATAGGTTGGGAATTTCGGGTTTAATTCCCTACAACTGGTATCAGAGCCTAGGGTTAGGTTTGAGTGGAAGCAATGGCAGAGGAAGCAGGAAAGGCGTCTGGAATAGAAAAGTTCGATGGCACGGACTTTGGATTTTGGAGGATGCAAATCGAGGATTATCTTTATGGGAGGAAGTTGCATCTGCCGCTTCTAGGGGCAAAACCTGAGACTATGAAGGCTGAGGAATGGGCTCTTCTTGACAGACAGGTACTGGGAGTTATCAGGTTAACTCTGTCTAGGTCTGTTGCGCACAATGTCGTAAAGGAGAAGACTACAGCAGATCTGATGAAGGCTCTGTCTGGTATGTATGAAAAGCCGTCAGCAAACAACAAGGTGCATTTGATGAAGAAACTGTTCAATCTGAAGATGGCAGAGAACGCATCAGTAGCACAACATCTGAATGAATTTAACACTATCACAAATCAATTGTCGTCTGTAGAAATTGATTTTGATGATGAGATTCGTGCACTGATCGTTTTGGCTTCTTTGCCAAACAGTTGGGAGGCAATGAGGATGGCAGTAAGCAATTCTATAGGGAAGGAAAAGCTAAAGTACAATGACATACGAGATTTAATTCTGGCTGAGGAGATTCGCAGAAGAGATGCAGGTGAAACCTCAGAATCTAGTTTTGCCCTAAACCTTGAAACAAGAGGCAGAGGTAATGACAGAAATTCAAATCAGGGCAGATCAAAATCCAGAAATTCTAATCGGAACAGAAGTAAATCTAGATCAGGCCAACAAGTACAATGCTAGAACTGTGGGAAAACAGGTCACTTTAAGAGGCAATGTAAAAGTCCTAAGAAGAAGAATGAGGATGATTTTGCTAATGCTGTAACAGAAGAGGTACAGGATGCATTACTTCTTGCCTTCTAGCTTGAGGACAGGAGGATGAGTTGCAGGAATGAGGGATTGGTTTTTTGGAAGACAACGACTGATGTTGGTAATTGAACTAGTCTCCAAGTGGGAGATTTGTTGGGCTTTATGGAGACTAGTTTATATTTGATCCGGTTGATGACCCGACCCGACCCGAATAATGTTGCGTGTTTTTTAATGGGAGATTTTTTGAGGCTTAGTCCATGGAGCGGAGGCTTGGGCCCGTTTTTGTAGCTCCTGTGCGCAAGATATAAAAACCGTTTTTTTGGTGATTAGGGTTTTGTCTTGTTGTAGTTTTTGAGAGAGCAAAAATACTGTAGCCGCACTCTGTAATTTTTCCCTGATAATAGTGAAATCCCTGCAACTCCGTGGACGTAGGCAAATTGCCGAACCACGTAAATATTGTCTTGTGCGTGTGATTGTTTTCTTTGGCGTGTGTTTTCTCTATTTTTTTTGTTTCTCACAGGTTGGAAATTTCGGGTTTAATTCCCTACACTAGCATCTCAACAAAACTCCATACGCGTCTTTATGTGTCCTTATTAAATCTTTATATTTTTTGCATAAGTTTGTAGTATATCAATTATGTAAGAGACCCAAGCTTTAAGTTTGACTATGTTATAACATAAATTAATGAGCTATATCGATGCCTGATGAACAAGTTTAAAGTTTTACCAAATAAAAAAAAAAAAAAAAAAAGATGAGCAACGATAAGAAATATGAATAGAGGGAAGATGATGATTATGATTGATGAATTGACAGAATTGTTCTAATGGGTCATGTCTAAAATGAAAAAAGTAGTAGTAGAAGGTTCAACGCCTACGCAGTTAGGTCTGTGTATTTAACCCTCTTCTCACTCCTCAAACAAGATTCTTCTCATCATTGCGCCAGCGACTTCCCCATCTCGCCGACTGTACGGAATCTCTAACCAAGGAAGATTAGGAATGGTCTTAAAGAAAAACTTGATACCATTCTAGTCATCTAAAAGCAGTTAAGTTTATCTTTAGTTCCATAACAAACCTTTTTAAACTATTTTTCAACACTTCGAATCATAAAGAGCTCCAATAAATAAAAAAATTTAAGATTGTGGTCTACCTACATTTTCTAGAATAAGTTACAAATCCACCACAGCTTTCGTTTTTTTTTTTTTTTTTCTCAGTTTTTAATCATATGATCATGTTAGTTTTGACTATGGAGAAAGATTCTTTTAAGTGGGTCTTCTCATTTTCACATAGCAGGCCCGGTGCATGCTTGTCACGTACTATAATCTTATATTACTATCTCATTTTTTATGAACTTGTTATGCTTTTAAACTAATTAGAACATGTTAATAATATATTAATTGATCATTATGAGATCTACCAACAATGAACCGTCATAGGGGTTGTTAGGTTCTAAGAATTAGGAACTAATGTATTAGAACTTCATTTTGTAATTTTGGGAAACCATGATCAAAACGGTTTTAGTCTTGTTTAGACTTGCTCAAAGTATGGGGTTTTCATGTAAAGCTGGAATCGAGTTACTGCAGAATTTACTATGCATTTCTGCTTGACTCGATCGATCGAGAATTAGACTCGATCGATTGAAAGTCGTGCAGAATGTTTTTTTTGCAGAATTTCTAACTCAGCCTTAGTCCATTTAATGTATAGGGTTTTATGTTTTGCCCTAAGTATAAAAGAGAAAACCCTAGCCACGTTTTTAGTGTTCTGAATATTGTGTTTGTGAATCTTATTTGTGAGATTTAGAGGTGTTTACCTTCACATACACTTAGGGTTTCCAATCTCAAAATTGATGTCAAGAGCTTGGTAATCTTTCAGTTGCAGAATCAAGTGCTTCAAGATATACAAGCAGGTGTGCTTGTGCTTTGCTGAGAATTTAAGGAAAGAAGGTAGTCTGTGGACTCGGAGCTATCACGTGGTCGTGGCAGTAAGTTTCCTACTCGAGATAGCAATAGGATGTTAGTGGTCTAAGTCGCTATTGTGTAAATTTCAATTCTTTCATAGTGAATTCCTTTTTACATTGAGGATAGCTAGGTTAAATCCTCCCCAGGTTTTTACCGATTTGGTTTCCTGGGTCATTATATCGTGTGTTATTTATTTTCCACATATTTGCATGATATGATATATTTGTGTTAACCTAAAATTGTTTAATTTACCTAAGTTAATCACTTGGCTAAATATCTAGGTTAATCTGTTTGGGTTTAAGGGGTCTAAACTTCTTACAAGTGGTATCAGAGCAGGTAGCTTTTGTGTTTTAGATCTTTTGATCTTCAAGCTGATCCTTGACCCAGGTTGTCATGGAACACGGACACTCTCTTGTTATTCCACCTCACTTTGATGGGAATAATTATACTTATTGGAAAGTAAGGATGAAAGCATTCCTGAAATCTATTGATGAGAGAGTCTGGAACTCTGTTGAATATGGTTGGGAGAAGCCCACTACTCCTGTGAGTGAGTGGCAAACTTCTCAAAAAGAGGTAGCTGCTTTCAATAGCAAAGCTATGAATGCTATTTTCAATGCTGTCTCTATGGAGGAATTTAAGAGAATCTCTAATGTTGAAGTTGCTCATATTGCTTGGAATATCCTTCAAACTGTGCATGAAGGCACAAAGGCAGTTAAAATAAATAAATTGCAACAATTGACTACTACATTTAAAAGCATTAGAATGAATGACGATAAATCTTTTGATGAATTCTATGCCAAATTGAATGACATTGTTAATTCTGTATATAATCTAGGTGAAATCTATGATCAACCTAAAATTGTTAGGAAGATTCTTAAATCTTTGACTGAGGATTTTAGACCCAAAGTGACTGCCATCACTGAAAGCAAGGATGTTGACTCCGTCCCTATTGATGAACTTGTAGGATCTCTTCAATCCTATGAGTTGGACCTACCCAAGACTACCAAATCCAAATCAATGGCTCTTAAGTCTGTTGATGATGTTGAGGCTGGTGGATTTGATGATGAATTCTCTGCTACAGAGATTGCCTATCTTGCCAAGAACTTTAGAAACTTTCTTAGGAACAATAAAAGAAGGGCAAGAGGCAAGAACATTACTGAACCTATAAATTTTAGGAGGAATGAACCCACTAAGGTTAATAACACTGAAAAATCTAAAGAGAAAGTAGGTCAACCCTCTAATAATTCTATGGGACAACAATGTTTTGGATGTCAGGGGTATGGTCATGTGAAATCTGAATGCCCTACATACTTGAAGTCTAAGGGTAAGGCTATGGTTGTAACTCTTAGTGATGATGAAGTTTCTGACAATGAATCAGTCAGTGATGAGGATGGAAACTTCATTGCTTTCACTGCTACTGCTGTAGTCAATGAAAGCGTGTCTGTTGAAGAGAACCCTTCTGATGGGGAACTCTCTGAAGATGCAGCTTTACAAGAAGCCTACAATAAACTTTGCAAAGTTACTGCAAAGGATGCCATAAATGTTGATTTGGGCTTAGAGAAAATCGCATCTCTTGAACTTGATAAGAAAAATTTACTTGTGAAACTGTTTGATGCTAATGAGCTTTTGAATAATGTGAAGACTAAGAACATACTTTTGCTTGATAAAGTTAAAAATTTGAAACTTGAATTATCTGTTGCTAGGGAACAAAATAATAGATCTGCAAGCTCCAAACTTGATCACATGTTAAGTATTCAAAAGTCTCCCTCTGACAAAACTGGCTTAGGTTTTGTGGAAAGCATTTCTGCGTCTGAACCTCATTCCACAAACTTTATTCCTTCTACTCAACTTTCTATTAGTGAGATTCTTAAACCTTCTGTGAGTGAAGTTGTTAAATCTGTAGAAGCCACACATCCTAGAAAGATTAGAGTTGATCTTCAAGAGTCTAATTCTAGAGCTTCTAATTCTTCTAAGGACAAGTTACATGATAAGCCTGTTTGGGTTTGTCATTTTTGTGGAAAGTCTGGGCACATTCGTCCAAACTGTTTCAAGTTGCAAGCTGCTAAGCGAGCAAATAAACCTAAAGTACCTGTGCCTCAAGCACAAAATCCTATGGTACTTATTGGTGAATTGGTAAAGGCGTTAAACCTTTATTCCAATCCTGGAGTTACTCAGAATTCTAATGTGAATAATAACTCCAATGCTAGAATTGCATCTAAAAGGTTTTGGATGCAAAAGGCTCGACCTAATTAAGTCTATCTGTCATGGTCCTTGTTCTCCATTGAACTACCTCTTGTAACCATTTTTTTAGGATCTGCATTGCATAACATTCATGCATCTCATTCTAGGTTGTTCTTTTATTTTTTTTATTTTTTTTTTAAAAAAAGGTAACAAGAATGGTTTTGGAAACATGTGTTTTGCTGTTTTTTTCTTGAATTTGAAGACAAGGTTGGTCAATCTATTTTTACATAACATGTTTATGTACTTTGCTTAGCTTAAATGAGCTTATTTTATTGCACTTTACTAGTTAAAGTTTTGTAGTGCATGCTGTGTGGGAAGATGTTTATGGTATTTGATCACAAGATCTTAATCTTAAAGTTATACGCTTTTGATTGTTGGACTTGAACTTTTTGAGAAAGGCATAAATAACCATCTCACCACTGTTTATTAGCCAATCATGAACACCTTAGTGCATATCATAAGATTTTGTGCTCGAGAAAGTGTAGCACATGCACAAAAAGAACATAAGGTGTAGCCTCTGTTAAAATGTTAAAATTGGTGTGTACATTATTGATCTATAATAATCTCACAGTTCATATAAAATTGGTGTGTACATTATCCTAGCTATTTCAATAAGTTTTTAATTAATTAAAATTTGGTATAAATTATGAGGCAATATCAAAAAACTTACATGATTGCAAGCTTTTATTCTAGAAAATGTGAGAGTTATATGATGTAATGAGTAATAGTCTCTTTCAAGTTCATGTGATGAATTTTGTAGAAATTTTGATTGATTACTCTTTGCATATCACCTCACGTGTTTCTCAAGTTCTTGCTAGTTGCACACACTACACAAGTTATTCTCTGCTAAACTGTGTACATGTTATTGCGTGTTTCTTTGGTCTGACCAACCAAATTTGAAAATTTCTTGAAAATTGTTGCAAAACATGTTTGTTGTTTGAGTTTTTGAGGAAAATTATGTGAAAATCTTATCTTTTGGGATCTGGGATAAATACATGTGTTTTTGAAAAACATTTCATCTCATAATCATGCATTTTATTCATATTATTTAATGCTTTGTTGAGCCTTGCACTGAAATTGGTTCGTTTTTCAAAAATTAGCTTTTTCCAGAATTTCGATCGATCGAATCTGTTTTTTGACCGATCGAAATTGTTTTAAAATCCCTGAAAAGTTTCTGGTTGTTTCGATCGGTCTTCGATTGGTACTGGATCAATCGAGGTATTTTCGACCGATCGAATCTAATTTTCAATCGATCGAAAATCGGGTTGAGAGTTTATAAAAAGGATTTTTCTCATGTGTTCTTCACTTTTCAAAAAACTTTTCAAACTCCTTTTTCTCTCTCACCAACCGGTCAAGCCTCCTTTTGGATTGTTTGTCGTTTTCCTCCAGATTTTTTGCAAGGAATCTCTCTCCCAAGGCCGGTAAGACCAAACTACCCTTCTTTTTGTTTTTATTTTCAGCTTTTCATGCATAAATTCATGCATTTCATTGGGTATTTTCGGCATTCTTATTTTTTGAATTTGATGATGTTTTGATTGTTTTCTTTCACAATGATTTGTTGGCTTTTTGTGGGGACACCATCTACAAATGTAACAAGTGGTTTAATTTGATTAATTTGGTGTTTTATGTTGAATTGAAAATTCTAGGGCTTGAAAAATACCGAATTTGGGGCTTTCGTTCAAATTAAAACAATTTGATGAAATTGGCTTGTTAGATTGATTAATTTGATCATTATATTGTGTTTTATATCTGTTGTGATGATCAATTTCTCCATTTGTTGGGTTTTGTGAAATTGGGTTTTTCTAATTTGGGAATTTTTGATATAAATTTCATGCTCAAGCCAATTTTGTGATATTGGATCATATCTGAACTGTGTGCCATTGCATTAGATCATGCATCATTTGGTTATTTTGCTCATGCATCATATAGCATTGTTATTTCTTTATTTTTGTTGTGCTAACTTGCAGTCTGCCTTTGGTTTTCTTTTTGTCTGTTCTTTTCTTTCTGTGTCTCTCTATTCTGTCCTTAGCATCATGCCTAGGAAAACCAGAGCCCATAGGACTTTTGTACCTTCACCTTCCTTTGATAGTGATAGGTTTCCTAGTGAGAAGAATCAGGAGACATACGAGACTCTTAACCTTAAGCGTCACATTTGGGGTGAGCATAGGGTCATTTTAGATGAGGTTGATGATGAGGTGAGGCATAATTTTGAGTGTAGGGGCTGGTTACCGTTGTTAGACGTAGATCATCTGCCTCCTGCTACCCTGATTAGAGAGTTCTATTCGAACCACTCTATCCACGTCTATGATTCCAACACTCTAGTTAAGAGTTGGATACGAGGTGTGGAGTATCACATTACCCCTTCGGTAGTGTCTGATGCTCTTGGGGTGCCTGTGGTTGATCATCTAGTCTTTCCCTATGATGAGTCTCCTCTTCTCGATGACGTGATGTCATACATCACTGGATCTTCTATCTAGTGGGGTTTTGATCCTTGGATCACCTCTGCTGAGCTTTCTGAGCTTCATTACCTTTTCTTTAGGATTTCTTGTCATTCCTTGTGGCCCATTTCTCATCTCTACACCATCCCTATTGAGCGATGTATGTTTTTGTATGCTCTTGTTACTGATGCTCCTATCAGTTTTCCCCATTTGTTTCTTCGTTCCTTGAATGAAGTTCATAGGAGTAGTTCTACGGCTCATGCCTTATTCTTTCATGTCTTTATTCATAGGATTCTTCTTCATCTAGGTTTAGGTGATTTCCCTACTTCTGAGCCTGTTCACATTATTGCTCCTATAGGTGATACCTTTTTGAGGCAAAGGGCTGCTCAGCTTCGAGCTAGCTCTAAGTGTCCTAGGGTAGACGTCTGCTGATCTTGCTGTTGTTGCTGATGTTCCTCCACCATCTCCTTCGGATGTTTTTGACATTCGTCGGACTTTGGACACTGTCATAACCGTTCAGGCGGCTCATGGTCAGCTTTTGGTGGATGTGCTTGAGAGCTTCGAGCCTTGCGAGCAGATTTGGTGAGTTTTCAACGTTCTCCTCCGCCACCTCCTTTTGATGATGAGTGAGTACCCTTTGGCAATTCGTCACAAAAAGGGGGAGTACAGTTTATTGTGGAGTACATATCTTGTAGGGGAGTTTTTGTTTCTTTTTGTGATACTGTGGAGCTTGTGGAGCTTTTAGATTGTATCTAGGCGCTTCATTATGTATTTACATTTTTTTGGCTCATGATAGGGGCAGTATTTTTTTTTTTGAGATACATCTTTTGTATATGTTTCTTGTTTCACTATGCTACATTGCTTATTGATTTATATTTATGATGTTATTCATGATATATTTCTTTATTTTGTGTTATGTGAAATCAAGAATTTCTTTTCTATATTACTTGTATTTTCCACACATGCGTTTATGTGTTTGTTAAGTGTTACAGGAATATACAGGTTGATTTAGTCGTGTTGCTGTCTACTTTTGCAATTGATAGATAGTAGTTAGGTTGAATTTGTTTAGTCTCTATTGTTTTGTAATGGGCTTTTTATTTTGTAAACTTTGAGCTTTGTTTTAAGTTTGTGTTTTGTCACGAATTGCCAAAGGGGGAGTTTGTTAGGTTCTAAGAATTAGGAACTAATGTATTAGAACTTCATTTTGTAATGTTGGCAAACCATGATCAAAACGGTTTTAGTCTTGTTTACACTTGCTCAAAGTATGGGGTTTTCATGTAAAACTAGAATCGAGTTACTGCAGAATTTACTGTGCATTTCTGCCTGGCTCGATCGATCGAGAATTAGACTCGACCGATCGAAAGTCGTGCAGAATGTTTTTTTCTGCAGAATTTCCAACTCAGCCCTAGTCCATTTAATGTATAGGGTTTTATGTTTTGCCCTAAGTATAAAAGGGAAAACCCTAGCCACGTTTTTAGTGTTCTAAATATTGTGTTTGTGAATCTTATTTGTGGGATCTAGAGGTGTTTACCTTCACATACACTTAGGGTTTCCAATCTCAAGATTGATGTCAAGAGCTTGGTAATCTTTCAGTTGCAGAATCAAGTGCTTCAAGATATACAAGTAGGTGTGCTTGTGCTTTGCTGAGAATTCAAGGAAAGAAGTAGTCCGTGGACTCGGAGCTGTCACGTAGTCGTGGTAGTAAGTTTCTTACTCGAGGTAACAATAGGATGTTAGTGGTCTAAGTCGCTATTGTGTAAACTTCAATTATTTCATAGTGAATTCCTTTTTACCTTGAGGATAGCTAGGTTAAATCCTCCCCAGGTTTTTACCGATTTAGTTTCCTGGGTCATCATATCATGTGTTATTTATTTTCCGTATATTTGCATGATATGATATATTTGTGTTAACCTAGAATTGCTTAATTTACCTAAGTTAATCACTTAACTAAATATCTAGGTTAATTTGTTTGGGTTTAAGGGGTCTAAACTTCCTACAGGGGTTTCTTTTTTTATGCTTGAGCATGTCCGTTGAGTTCATGCTGCATTAAGTTATAGTCTTTGAGAATCATTGGTTCTAGAAGTATTTGGCCCTTGTCCCTATATATTCACTTCGTATAAGATGTGGCCAAGATTGGTTGCCCGAAAAGGAACTACTATTTGCAATTAAAGCTTAGGTTGGTAGTGTATATATGAAACTTTGTGACAGAAACTTTAAGCAAATTTCAATAAATTAATGGAAATGATGCTTGACCACTGCCCAAGTTGGTTATACAAGAAGAACGTTTATTGTATATTCGATGTATACACGTTTAGATTCTTCACGATTTTGAGACTCACATACCATGAAAATGATGATGTATACATATTGAATGTAGAAGATAATTATTGTTGTTGACATATATAGGCCTTGGGCTTTAGACTCACTCGCTTTCTTGACTTTCACTACTACATATGCTCAATCGTCTCTTGTTCTCCATTACTCTAATGTTGATTGGGCTAGAAATCACATTAATCAAAAGTCAACCACCACTTAAATTTACTTCTCAGGCTGCTCTCTATCTCCTCTCAAGATCAACTTGCATATATTTTTCACTAAGTTATACCCTGAGGAATGTCTTCATGCTTTGGTTGTCAAACTTAAGTTTGTCTCTCACGCAACCTTGAGTTTGAGGAGGGTTATTAATGTGAATAGGTCTTAGGCTTTAGAATCATTTTCCTTATTTTACATGGCACACGTGTTTGTACTGCATAAGTATGTCTTATAGTACACTACTATGCTTCTTACATAAAGGCGATTTCGTACAATTTATTGCATGTGAAATACAATAAAATCATTCAGTATTTTTAACAATTGTAAAAAAAAATCAAAGTGGTTAACTTTTAATATCTTTCAGGGTTGATTGCATCGTAAACTTGCACTATAAAAAACGAGGGCTATAGCCACATTTTTAAAACGCGGCTATAGACCATGTTTTGGCCGCATTTTAAAATTGAAACAATAGGAGGCTTTGGCCATGTTTTAAAAACGTGGCTATAGACTTGTTTTGGCCACGTTTTAAAAATGTGGCTAAAGCCTCCTACAGGTTTTTTTTTTTTTTTTTTTTTTTTCCCTAGCTAAATCACAAATTCCTGCCCAAATACAAAAACCAAACTGGTTTCAACAAAAAAATCACTTAATCCAGGGTGGGTACAAACCACAAGTTGTACCATTCTGGTCATGATAACAATAATTTACGAATTGCAATAATAATAAAAAATGCTTGCTGGAACCAAATAATTTCCAGTCAATCTCATTTGTGAATAGCAAATGATCTTTCTGAAAAAAGACTTAACTCCAAATAAATATGTCAAGGCATTAAATGTTACTCTGCCCATTTTTACCATCTTACGCATATGGAACTCCAAATAAATTAAAAAAGACTTAACTCCAAATATATTGACACCCTTCCACCATCTTCTGAACTTGCAAAATAAGTATCCTTATCACTTCCCTACATATTACAAGGGAATACAAGTTGGAGAAAAATTGGGCCAAAACAAAAAAACGCAACACAATATCAAAACTTATCTAAGATACATCATTAAAGTTTTTTTTTTTTTTTTTTAAAGGTAAGATACATCAGTAATGTTGTTCCCACATAAACCGATAAACACACTATGCATAATGTTGGGCTTTGTGGAGTCTATTTATGTTTGATCCGATTGACGACCCGACCCGACCCGAATAATGTTGCGTGGATTTTAATGGGAGATTTTCTGAGACTTAATCCATGGAGCGAAGGCTTTATAGCCCATTGTGAATCCTGTGCGCAGGATGTATAGAAACCGTTTTTTGGTAATTAGGGTTTTGTCTTGTTGTTTTTGAGAGAGTGAAAATACTATAGCCGTACTTTGTATTTTTCCCTAATAATAGTGAAATCCCTGCAACTCCGTGAATGTAGGCAAATTGCCAAACCATATAAATATTGTCTTGTGCGTGTGATTGTTTTTCTTTGGATTTTCTTTTTTTTTTTCTTTTTTTTTTTCTTTTTTGTTTCTCACAGGTTGGGAATTTCGAGTTAATTCCTTACAACTAGTATCAGAGCCAGGTTTAGGTTTGAGTGGGAGCAATGGCATAGGAAGCAGGAAAGGCATCTGGAATAGAAAAGTTCGATGGCACAGACTTTGGATTTCGGAGGATGCAAATAGAGGATTATCTTTATGGAAAGAAGTTGCAAAGTGAACTAGCCAACAAGAAACATCTAATTGAAGTAGAAGTTCCTCAACAAACAAAAAATTAAAAGGTTCTTTAATCATTGAGTATAGAAAAAAGAAAAAAGAAAAAAAAAAAGAGGAATAGATTCAAAACAATGCTTTTATTAGTTTGACAAAGATCTCCACAAATAGAGTTTTGAAAGATTCTTGCAACTTAAATAATAATAAAAAAAAAAGGAGTTAATAGATCCTAATTAAAATGGTACAAAAAATAATCTAAGATATTAAACATAATAATCTAAGGAATTTATCACATAACCTATAACTGCCTTCAAAACTAACATTTTAGTCTATTGAGGCAATTACATCACCCTTAACTCTCACAACCCTTTTTCCCATTCCCAGCTCCACCTTGTCTCGGATCACCCACAGCCAGCCTTAACTATCTCTCAAATAAACATAGCCAACAACTCATCCACCCTCAACTCAGTTCACCAACTCACTTCAACCCACCCAAATTCACCTAAGCCAACTCAAAAGCAGGCACATAATAAAATTTAATGAAATAAAATGGATTACCCACCATTTTTGCTTGCACTACACCATTAACTGCAGATCCATCTTTACGAGTATGCAGTTTTGACTGTAATGCTGCACGCTCTACAGGACGTCCATCCATTTTTGTCTGCAATATGAACAGCATATTTATGTAGTGATGAATATTGGTTCCACATCAACTTACGATAAGTCAAATCATTTAAAAATTAGTCATAATACTTATTACCTTCTTTGCAGTGTGCATGGCAGAGCTACATGAATCAGCAGTATGAAAGTCCTCATGTTTAGAACAACAGCCCCTTTTCTTCTCTGACTCTATCTACAAAATTATGGAATTTCCCACAATTTTTAAGCAAATAATGATTCCAGTTAAATTGAAATACCGCCTAGATAGAAGAATTTGAATTAAAACCACAAGGATAAGAAAATCCAACCTTACAAAACTAAATAAAACAAATTTTAGAGAAATCAGAAATCAAAATCTATAAGTCAGTGCATGCAACTAATACAAAAACAAAAAAATAGACTTACATTTTTACACACAACCACAAGTGTTTCAATCAATTTCACAACATTTATAAGCAATTCCCTCCTTGAAACATCTTATATACAAAAAAACAAAAGCCAACTAGGTTAGATTTAAGAGCTCCCTCTTAGAAATTGATATTCCAAATAATCATATAGTTTAGAGTTTGATTTAAAACAAGAGGGGATGCACTCACTCACTCACTACAGCAAACTCAACAAGTATAAAATTAACAAGTATAAAATTTGAATAGTTTATCATGGAAGAATCTTCATCTTTATTAATATTTTCCTAAGTAATTATGAGCATCCAACATTTCTGCTTCATCCTATAATGGAAATTACCTACCACATATTGGCTGCTTCTACTTGTAGAAAATTCTTTTGATAATAAAATGGCCATCAATATTACAAATTCTCATTTTTTTTTCCTTATTAAATACAAACGAACAGACATTATAGGGTAAGGTGGTGTTTTAACTTATGAGCTTTTAGTAGCAATCAATTTCAACCATGTTTAGTAAAAGTAAACTATTAAAAAAAAAAAAGAAAGCCAAGAAAGCAAGAGCAAACAAACATACTATGTGGTTTTTCAAAAGAGAGTTCAACAATATATTCATACTAGTACAGGGAAAAAAAAACTCAGATGTGTAAAGAAAAGAAAAGGCAAGAGAAACAACTAGTTCAAAGTTTAAGCCCAAACCTATAATGGAGATTATATAAACAATATGATCAACTCGAATCAGCAAAGAACTATAATACCCCTGAGAAACACACGATTCATCAAAATTTTCTAGTTGATCACTGAGAAACCTAAAAGGATAAAATATTGCTTTCAATTCCAGAACATATAACACTAGGCTAAAATATAAATCAATAACTCCTGCCATAAATAATAATAAGAAAAATTCCTACAATTCAAAACATCTAGACTCACATTTTCTGAGCAACCAAACAGAACATACAGCAACATTTAACAAAAAGTAGTTTAAATAAGAAAAAGCAACTATTTTTTAATATATAGAAAATTTTAAATGAAGTGGGAAAGTGTGTGCTTCAATACAAAATTTTAAAATTTGTTGATCATCTAACCATTTAAAATGAGCCTGCTCTATCTTTTTCAACATTACAATTTCTTCACAATTTTAATATTTTTCAAAGGCATTAGAATTGAGTTTGAGTTACTCACATCAGGTATGAACATGAAACTAACTAAATAGAGAATACACATGATTTAGAACTAGCAACCAACTGTATCTACATACCACTGCATCCTCAGTATGCCAATGGTCAACAAAAACATCTTAATCTTCTGGTATGCATCCCTTGGGTCGATTGTTCTTCACCCGTGCTTTGTTTCTTGGATGAGGTATGTAATGAGCAGTTTTCAGCCTACACTTGTGATCCCTCCAAGCCTTCCCAATTTTTTGTAAGGTAAATGTCTCCAAACCCGCATATGCAGTAGGATTAGTAGCAAATTACAAATTTTTTCATGCTCAAATGCTTATGTATAACCTAGTGCAAAATGTCATAATTACATGTATTATAAGTTCTGGGTTAGGGTTAGGTCCAGTGTCTAGTAGTACTAGACCCGTTGAAATAATGACATATGTCCACTTTTGGACACGTATCATAATCTGACTAGGTCCAATGCATTGGACCTAAACCAAGTCCATAAGTTCCTGGTTTACCTCTACAAGATGCCAACACTCTTCTTTTAGTTCTTCTGGCATGTCCTTCCAACTTAGATATCTAATCAAGCATATGTGGGGTTTTCGAGCAATCATCCCCAAGAAACCAGTAAAAGCCCTCGTCCCATCATCAATCGGCTGATGCATACTATTTAGCGGCAACTCAATTACTTGGTCATCGGGAAGATTTCAAACATCCAAGTACTTGCTTGGCCCGCGAGTGGCACGTACGAGTGGCTACATATCTGAAATTTAAGGGAGACAATATCGTTAAAGTAAGTAAATATATATGAAACTAAATATATAAAGCTTATTTAGAGTTCACATCAAATCGATCACTTTGTAACATAATTTGAATGAAATGTGGTTTTAAATAAAATTCAACTATCTAGATGGATTAGAGAGAAGGCATGGATATGAGTTTTGCTTATTAAATTTGCAACTATGATTGATACTCTTATTGTTTGAATAACAAACTTGAGCATGATTATATTGATTAGCAATTAAATGATTAACATGAACCTAACTATATAACTTGAGAGTTTCAACATGCATACAAGCATAACAAATTAAACTGTCACATTTAAAAAAAATAGACATACAAATTATTCACCCTAAATTTACATGTGCTGTTTTTAATTTAGTCATGGATATGTGTTTTGCTTATTAAATTTGCAACTATGATTGATACTAATATTGTATGATGTTTTAAAAACTAGAAATATTGACCAGTTTTTAATATATGACAACAACCATCATGAGACATATAGGGCAAGGGCTGAGACATAGAGGCTGCTCCTTTATTTTTGTTTTTTCAAATAGAATTTTTAAGCAAACTAATAGCAAATTTGATATCAAGTTGTAAGCCCATACCTTGTGTAGAAGCTTTGTGCATTTCTTGGTTTGTTTCTTGATCCACAAGTTCTGTAGAAGCCCTTCCACAATTATGCTCTTGAAACACGTGCACAAATTTGCTTTTCGCCTTGCCATTTCAACTGTCAAAGTGTAAAATAAAAACAAGTATATAAGCACAACTACAAGTAAAAAACAAGTTGTTATAAATGAAATATAATGTTGGACACATTACATAACATAACAAAAACAAAAACAAAAGCAGAAAAATGTAATATGAATGAAATATAATGCTGCATGTAACTAATTATTAACAACAACAATACTTGTAAAAAGAAACAGAAAAAAAAAAAGGGAAACAACAACAAAAATAGCCCTCAACTAATAATTCATTCATCTGTTAGAGTTTTAATAAAGAAAATAGCAGTTTTGGTTTTGGAAGAATTGTTTATGGAGCAATCAACTTTATAATCTTTATTCTAAGACATGTAAATAAATTATAAAAAAAACCACCATTGAACCACTATTTTCACAAAGTTTTTAAGTAACGGACTGATTAGTATAATATCCCTTCACATGGAACCACCATTGATATCACTTTTATTATATATTATTCACAATTTGTCACTTCAACAATATTGAAAAGACAAATAGTGAAAATTATTGTGTTTTTAGACTTATTGTAGAATTGGTTGAGAGGGGTTGGAAGCTTAAGTTTCCTAGTCCTATCCTACCTTACCCCGGCCTATCTCATTGACGCATGTTAAAATGTGTTGAATCATGATATAAAGGTAAGAATTAATTAAAGATAAGATTTAATGCTCACTATTTTTTACTTTCTAACAATTACAATCTATAGGATTTACGTTGATTGCATTGTTTATATCAGACGAGATAAATCAACCAAGCATGGGACACGAAATGCATAGATGACATGAAATTGAGATAAGAAAGAACATGGCTTCTTTTATCAAAAGTTAAAAATTGTGCACCAAGCCCAAGCAGTCTAGGTTATGCAATGTATTTTTTGTTTGGATAAGTAGTTCTACAATGTCAAATGATCTTGTTTTTCCACCAAGGTGTGGAAATAACATGAAAACTTTCAGTATGCGTAGTATGCCCTATGCACGGACTCTCTCTTTTCACTATTAAAGTACATAACAATTTAAGTAATACTGTTAAAATCAAAACCTAATTGCTCAACAAGAACACTTAATAATATAGAACTCCAAAAAATGCAGTTGTATAATGATCCCTGGAAAGTACTGAAATTTAGGCTCACCACAAAAGGGCCGTAAGGAGCAATACCTTCATGCAAAAGGTCATAGTCTCACTAATGCATGTTAGAAAATGTTGAATCATGATATAAAGGTAATATTTAATACTTACTATTTTTACATTCTAACAAATATCCAATATGTAGGATTTGTTTTAAATGCATAATTAATATTAGATGAGATAAATCTATCAAGCATAAGGCACAAAACGCATAGATGACAAGAAATTGAATATATGAAATATGAACTTATAAAAACAGAAATAACAGAAGCAGACTGCATTAGGCTACAATGCATGATATGACTTCATTTATTCCTAATTGAAAGAAGAAACACATCGCCAATGATTTCTAGAACAAATGGCACCTCCTCTCCCCATAAGAAGGTGTTGAAAGAAAGGTTGTGGCTTTAAAAACCAATGGTGCACGGGAAAAAACATCATTTACTCATTTTCATAAAACTATCGCTACTAATAGCCAAACCCTTTGAAAGCTATCAACTTTTGCATATTCCACATTTAATAACAGACCCATGTGATGATGTGTAAAACACAACAAGCAATAAAATTCAATTCCTGAAGCTTCATGACAACTAAACTTTAATAAATCACATCTAGGCTAAATCAGTCCACTTTTTTTGCCCCCAAGTTCATATGAATGTTCCAATGCTATAAAATGAGAAACCCATTACTTTTATATGAAATGTTTATTAAATCAAAAAAATCTCTCAAACCCCCAAAAAAAACCAAACCAATCACACAATCAACCCAATAAACAAGCCCAACATCAATAAATTATTTCAAAAATTAAAGAATCAAAGAATTTAGAGGAATTATTTGGTTTTTGACTAGAAAACATCCTAATATATTACCAAACAATCAACAAAACATTCATTAACAACTCAAACCAAAAAATAAAAAATATTCATTAACAATCAAACAAGAGTAGTAAAATACCCTAATCATAGGGATACCCATAATCTAATGTAAAATTTTCATTAACAAATCAACACACATTTGAAAATCACAGGGATAACACATCACAAGGAAACATAACACATCACAGGGATACCCATAAACTGATAAAGCACAAACCAACGCTCATTGAACATAACACATCAAATAAAATAAAATAAAAATAAAATAGAGAGAGTGTTCGAGACATCTTACAGAGAGAGTGTTTGGTTTTTGGGAGTGAAATGAGGTGGCAGCGACAAGGTGGATTGGGGTTGCTAGGTGGCGGCCACTGAGTCGACGTGGTTAGGTGGTGATGGTGGGGTTGTTGTGAAGGCGATGGCGGTGGTGGGATTTTGGGTCTGCGAGTTAGAGATTGAGAGAGAGAGTGAGAGAAAAAGAGAAAGGACTAGAGAGAGAAAGATAGAGTTTAAAAGATAAATGGTGTTTGAGCCGGGTGTTTGGGTGGGATTTTGGGTCTCTGAAGAGTAGAGAGAGATACAGTGTTTTTGGGTCTCTAAAGAGTTAGAGAGATAGAGTGAAATGAGATAGAGAGATACAGTGTTTTAGGCAAAAATGAAAAGGGGCTAAAAATGAAAAGCCAAAAAAAATAGAGGGAAGATTTGGGGAAAGGTGGGGAGTTTGAAGGTCTATAGTGGCGGTCTAGCCCGCCGCTATAACTAAGAAAACGTGCCGCAAAAAAGAGTCCCTATTAAGATGGTCATATAAATACCGCTACAACTTGTATATTGCAGCGTTTTCCTCTACTGCTACTATAGATCTGTACAAAATGATAAATTTATTGCAATGGGTTTTTGGAGCGCCGCTATATCTAAGTTACCGCCGCTAAAACATATATATTGTGGTGGTTTTAGGACCCACCACTATAGGATGTCGCAAAAGACTATACCTATAGCGACGGTCCCAAAAAACGCCACAATATGCGACATATAGCGGCAATTTTTGCACCTGCCGCAAAAAACCACCGCAGTAGTACAGATTTCTTATAGTGAATCATTTCAATTTTCTTTATTTTATAGCACTCTCCACTAATATTTTGTGATTTGGACCATAGCATCTTGCTTGAATCCTCTCATAACTCTCACTCTACGGTAAATAACATTATTTAAACCCCGAAATACCCATTTAATTAGTGAGGAAAAATAGAAGAAGAATCTGAACTACCAATATTTTACAATGCGTACATTTTGAATTATATTATCTTTATTAGTTTCTTAAACATTAGGGAAAGTTCTATATTGTGTGTTTCTCTAGGTTTACAAAACATAAATGGAATGAATTTTGTCACTTAATTAATAGATTTTAAATAGTGTTAACTGTTAAGTCATTTTTTTGATTGAATGCTAATGATGTGATTAAAATTTAGCCTAATTATTTAACAATAGATTAATAGAATTTGTAAGAACTCTACGGTTAAATCATTCTTAAAACTTTAGATAATCTTTGTTAGGTTCTAAGAATTAGGAACTAATGTATTAGAACTTCAATTTGTAATGTTGGCAAACCATGATCAAAACATTCTTTAAGTCTTGTGTTAGACTTGCTCAAAGTATGGCTTTTTATGTAAAGTTGGAATCGAGTTGACTGCAGAATTACTGTGCACTTTCTGCCTGACTCGATCGATCAAAAATTAGACTCGATCGATCGAAAATCGTGCAGAACGTTTTTCTGCAGAATTTTTCCAACTCAGCCCTAGCCCATTTAATGTATAGGGTTTTATGTTTTGCCCTAAGTATATAAGGGAAAACCCTAGCCACGTTTTTAGAATTCTGAATGCTGTGTTTGTGAATCTATTTGTTAGATCTAGAGGTGTTTACCTTCACATACACTTAGGGTTTCCAAACTCAAGATTCATGTCAAGAGATTGGTAAATCATACAGTTGCAGAATCAAAAAAGTTTCAAGATATACAAGCAGGTGTTGCTTGTGCTTTGCTGAAGAATTCAAGGAAAGAAGGAGTCCTTGGATCTCGGAACTATCATGTGGTCGTGGTAGTAAGTTTCCTACAGGCAGGTAGCAATAGGATGTTAGTGGTCTAAGTCTTATTGTGTAAATTTCGATTCTTTCATAGTGAATTCGTTTTACTTTGAGGATAGCTAGGTTAAATCCTCCCCAGGTTTTTTACCGGTTTGGTTTTCCTGGGTCATCAGATCTTTGTGTTCTTTATTTTCCGCAGCTTTATTGTTTTTGATATATTTGTGTTAACCTAGATTTGTTTAAATTACCTAAGTTAATCACTTGGCTAATTCTCTAGGTTAATCTGTTGGGTTTAAGGGGTCTAAACGAACTTACAAGTGGTATCAGAGCGGGTAGCTTTTGTTTTTGATCCTTTGATCTTTGAGCTGATCCTTGACCCCTGTTGTCATGGAACACGGACACTCTCTTATTGTTCCACCTCATTTTAATGGGAACAATTATGCTTATTGGAAAGTAAGGATCAAAGCATTCTTGAAATCTATCGATGAGAGAGTCTGGAACTCCGTTGAGTACGGATGGGAGAAGCCCACTACTCCTGTGAGTGAGTGGCAAACTTCTCAACAGGAGGCAGCTGCTTTCAATAGCAAAGTTATGAATGCTATTTTCAATGCTGTCTCCATGGAGGAATTTAAGAGAATCTCTAATGTTGAGGTTGCTCATACTGCTTGGAATATCCTCCAGACTATGCATGAAGGCACAAAGGCAGTTAAGATTAATAAGTTGCAGCAATTAACTACTAGATTTGAAAGCATTAGAATGAATGATGATAAGTCTTTTGATGAGTTCTATGCTAAACTGAATGATATTGTTAATTTTGCATATAATTTGGGTGAAATCTATGATCAACCTAAAATTGTTAGGAAGATTCTTAGATCTTTAACTGAGGACTTTAGACCCAAAGTGACTGCCATCACTGAAAGCAAGGATGTGGATTCCATTCCTGTTGATGAACTTGTAGGATCTCTTCAGTCCTATGAGTTGGACCTACCCAAGACAAACAAATCCAAATCAATGGCTCTTAAGTCTGTTGATGATGTTGAGGATGATGGATTTGATGATGAACTCTCTGCTATAGAGATTGTCTATCTTGCCAAGAACTTTAGAAACTTTCTTAGGAACAATAACAGAAGGACAAGAGGCAAGAACACTGCTGAACCTAGAAATTTTAGGAGGAATGATCCCACTAAGGTTAATAACACTGAAAAACCTAAAGAGAAAGTAGGTCAACCTTCTAATAATTCTTTGGGACAACAATGTTATGGATGTCAAGGGTATGGTCATATGAAATCTGAATGTCCTACATACTTGAAGTCTAAGGGTAAAACTATGGCTGTGACTCTTAGTGATGATGAAGTTTCTGACAAAGAATCCGCAAGTGATGAGAAAGGAAACATCATTGCTTTCACTGCTACTACTGTAATTAATGAAAGCGTGTCTGTTGAAGAGAACCCTTCTGATGGGGAACTCTCTGAAGATGCAGATTTACAGAAAGCCTATAATAAAATTTGCAAAGTTGCTGCAAAAGATGCCATGAATGTTGATTTAGGCTTGAAGAAAATTGCATCTCTTGAACTTGATAAGAAGAATTTGCTTGTGAAATTGTTTGATGCAAATGAGCTTTTGAATAATGTGAAAACTGAGAACATGTTTTTACTTGATAAAGTTAAATGTTTGGAACTTGAATTATCTGTTGCTAGAGAACAAACTAATAGGTCTGCAAGCTCCAAACTTGATCACATGTTGAGTGTTCAATAGTCTCCCTCTGACAAGACTAGCTTAGGTTTCGTGGAAAGCATCTCTGTACTTGAATCTCATTCCACAAATTTTGTTCCCTCTTCTGAACCTCCTAAGAGTGAGATTGTCAAACCCTTGGTGAGTGAACTTGTTAAATCTGTAGATGTTACACTACCTAGGAAGGTTAGGGTTGATCCCCAAGAGTCTCATTCTAGAGCTTCTACTTCTACTAAGGGCAAGTTGCATGATAAGCCTGCATGGGTTTGTCATTTTTGTGGAAAGTCTCGACACATTCGTCCAAATTGTTTTAAGTTGCAAGCTGCAAAGCGAGCAAATAAACTTAAAGTACCTGTGCCTCAAGCACAAGATCCTATGGTACTTATTGGTGAATTGGTAAAGGCGTTAAACCTTTATTCCAATCCTGGAGTTGCTCAGAATTCTAATGTAAATTATAAATCCAATGCAAGAGTTGCATCTAAAAGGTTTTGGATGCAAAAGGCTCGACCTAATTGAGTCTGTCTGACATGGTCCTTGTGCTTCATTGCTCTATCTTTTGTGACCTTTCTTTCTAGGATTTGCATTGCATAACATTCATGCATTTCATTCTAGGATGTTTATTTCTTTTATAATATATAAAAAAAAAAAAAAATTTTGCAAATTGTGTTTTTGCTATTTTTTCCTTGAACTTGAAGACAAGATTGGTCAATCAAATTTTGCATAAGATGTTTATGTATCCTGTTTAGCTTTGATGCATTATTATCATTGCACTTTACTAGCTAAAGTTTTGTAGTACATGTTGTGTGGGAAGATGCTATATTTGTTGATCACATGATCTTGATCTTGAAGTCTTATGTCTTTGATTGTCGGACTTGGTCTTATTGAGAACGGCATAAATAACCATCTCACCACTATTTATTAGCCAATCATGAACACCTTAGTGCATATCATAAGATTTTGTGCTCGAGAAAGTGTAGCACATGCACAAAAAGAACATAAGGTGTAGCCTCTAAATAAAATTGGTGTGTACATTATTGGGCTATAATAATTTCACAATTCATAAAATTGGTGTGTACATTATCCGGGCTATATTATTAAGTTTCTAATCAATTAAATTGAATATTAATTTTGAGGCAAATCAAGAAACTTACAAGATTGCAAGCTTTTATTCTAGGAGATGTGAAAGTTATATGATGTAACTCTTTAGGTGATAGTCTCTTTCAAATTCATGTGATGGATTTTGTAGAAATTGTGATTGATTACTATGTGCATATCACCTCACATGTCTCTCAAACTTATGTTAGCTGCACACACTACACAAGTTATTCTTTGCTAAACTGTGTACATGTTATTATGTGTTTTTTGGTCTGACCAACCAAGTTTGAATATTTCTGAAAATTGATGCAGAACATGTTTGCTTGTTTAAATGGTTGAGGGATATTAAGAGAAAATCTTGCTTTGAGGGATCTGGGTTAAAAACATGAGTTTTTGAAAAACATTTCATCTCATACTCATGCATTCTATTCATAAAATCTAATGCTTTGAGGATTTTCAGCACTGAAATTGCTTGGTTTTTGAAAAATATGTTTTTCCAGAATTTCGATCGATCGAAAGTATTTTTCGACCGATCGAAAATGTTTTTAAAATCTCAGAAAAGTCTCTGTGTTTCGATCGGTCCTCGATTGGTATTAGATCAATCGAAGGATTTTCGACCGATCGAATGTAATTTTCAATCGATCGAAAATCGGGCTGAGTGTTTTTTTAAAAAGATTTTTCTTCACGTGATTCTTCACTTTTCAAAATCTTTTCAAACACTTTTTTCTCTCTACCAACCGGTCAAGGCATTTGTTGCTGTTTTTGTCATTTTCCTCCATTCTTTTTGCATCAATCCTCTCTCCCAAGGCCGGTAAGACTCTTTTGTCCCTCCTTTTGTTTTTATTTTCATGTTTCTTGCATTATTTTCATGCATTTTGGGTTATTTTCGGCGTTTTAGTGTTTTGGTATTTTTGGCAATGATTTTGGGTGCTTTTCTTTCAAATTAATCATGGGTTTTTGTGGGGACATTATATACAAGCACTACAAGTGGTTTAATTTGATTACTTTGGTGTTTTGTGGTCAATTTGAAAATCTAGAGCTTGAAATTGATGAATTTGGGGATTTTATTCAAATTGATTTAAATTGATGAAATTGACTTGTTAGATTGATTAATTTGATCATTATATTGAGTTATATAACTATTGTGTTGATCAATTTATCAATTAATTGTGTTTTGAAAAATTGGCTTTTTCAAAATTGGGTATTTTTAATTTAAAACTCATGCTCAAGTTAATTTTGTTAATTTGGATTATATTTGAACTTGTCACTGCATTAGTTCATGCATCATTTGCATATTTTGTTCATGCATCATATAGATTTTTTTTCTATATTTTTTGCTATGCTAACTTGCAGTCTGCCCTTGGTTTTTGTTTTTGCTCTTCTTGTTCTGTGTCTCTCTTTTCTTTCCTTAGCACCATGCCTAGGAAAACTAGAGCCCATAGGACTTCTGACCCTTCACCTTCATTTGATAGTGATCAGTTTCCTAGTGAGAAGAACCAAGAGACTTATGAGACCCTTAATCTTAGGCGTCATATTTGGGCTGAGCGTAGGGTTATTCTAGATGAGGTTGATCCTGAGGTGAGACGTAACTTTGAGCGGCGGGGTTGGTTATCTTTGCTAGATTTTGAGCATCCTCCTCATGCTACCTTGATTAGAGAGTTTTATTCGAACCTCTCTATCCACATCTATGATACCAACACCTTGGTTAAGGTTTGGTTACGAGGTGTAGAGTATCGCATTACCCCTTCGGTAGTGTCTGATGCTCTTGGGGTGCCTATTGTTGATCATCCTGTCTTTCCTTATGAGGAGTCTCCACCTCTTGATGATGTTATGCCATACATCACTGGGTCTTCTATCCAGTGGGGTTCTGATCCTCGGATCACATCTGCTGAGCTTTCCGAGCTTCATTAGCTCTTCTTTAGGATAGCGATGTGTGTTTTTGTATGCGCTTGTTACTGATGCTCCTATCAGTTTTCCTCATTTGTTCCTTCGTTCTTTGAACGAGGTACATAGGTCTAGTTCTACGGCTCATGCTTTATTCTTTCCTGTTTTTATTCATAGGATTCTCCTTCATTTAGGTTTAAGTGATTTTCCTGCTTCTGAGCTCGTACATGTTATTGCTCCTATCGGTGCTACCTTTTTGAGACAAAGGGCTGCTCAACTTCGAGCTAGCTCTAAGCGTCCTAGGGTAGAGCCTTCCGGTGTCACTCCACCCCCTTCTTCTTCTACAAATGCTCCTGCAGCTGAGACGTCTGCTGTTCCTGCTGCTGCTGCTGCTGTTGATGATGCTCCTCCACCGTCTCCTTTGGATGTTTCTGATATTCGTCAGACTCTGGACACTGTCATGACCATTCAGGCGGCTCATGGTCAGCTTCTGGTGGATGTCCTTGATGAGCTTCGAGCTTTGAGAGCGGATTTGGCGAGTTTTCGTCATTCTCCTCCGCCACCTCCTTTTGATGATGAGTGAATGCCCTTTGGCAATTCGTCACAAAAAGGGGGAGTGCATTCTATTGAGGAGTCCATGCCTTGTAGAGGAGATTTTTGTCTTAGGGGGAGTTGAGTTTTTGTACCTTACTGTGACACTGTTGAGCTTGTGGAGTTATTAGATTGTATCTAGGTGCTTCACTTTGTATTTACATTCTTTGGCTCTTGTTAGGAGATTTTTTTTTTTTTGAGATACATTTTTATGTATATGTTTCTTGTTTCACTATGCTACTTTGCTTATTGATTTATATTTATGATGTTATTCATGATATATGTCTTTATTTTGTGTCATGTGAAATCAAGAAGTTTTTTTATGTTCCTTGTATTTTCCACACATGCGTTTATGTGTTTGTTAAGTGTTACAAGAATATACAGGTTGATTCAGTCGTGCTGCTGTCTACTTTGCAACTGTTAGATAGTAGTTAGGTTGAATTGTTTAGTGGCTTTTTAATTTTGTAATGGGCTGTTTCAATTTGTAAACTTTGAGCTTTTTGTTTAGTCTGTGTTTTGTCATGGATTGCCAAAGGGGGAGTTTGTTAGGTTCTAAGAATTAGGAACTAATGTATTAGAAATTCAATTTGTAATGTTGACAAACCATGATCAAAATATTCTTTAAGTCTTGTGTTAGACTTGCTCAAAGTATGGCTTTTTATGTAAAGTTGGAATCGAGTTGATTGCAGAATTACTGTGCACTTTCTGCCTGACTCGATCGATCGAAAATTAGACTCGATCGATCGAAAATCGTGCAGAACGTTTTTCTGCAGAATTTTTCCAACTCAGCCCTAGCCCATTTAATGTATAGGGTTTTATGTTTTGCCCTAAGTATATAAGGGAAAACCCTAGCCACGTTTTTAGAGTTCTGAATGCTGTGTTTGTGAATCTATTTGTTAGATCTAGAGGTGTTTACCTTCACATACACTTAGGGTTTCCAAACTCAAGATTCATGTCAAGAAATTGGTAAATCATATAGTTGCAGAATCAAAAGAGCTTCAAGATATACAAGCAGGTGTTGCTTGTGCTTTGCTGAAGAATTCAAGGAAAGAAGGAGTCCGTGGATCTCGGAGCTATCATGTGGTCGTGGCAGTAAGTTTCCTACAAGCAGGTAGCAATAGGATGTTAGTGGTCTAAGTCTTATTGTGTAAACTTCAATTCTTTCATAGTGAATTCGTTTTACCTTGAGGATAGCTAGGTTAAATCCTCCCCAGGTTTTTTATCGGTTTGGTTTTCCTGGGTCATCAGATCTTTGTGTTCTTTATTTTCCGCTGCTTTATTGTTTTTGATATATTTGTGTTAACCTAGATTTGTTTAAATTACCTAAGTTAATCACTTAGCTAATTCTCTAGGTTAATCTGTTGGGTTTAAGGGGTCTAAACGAACTTACAATCTTAGTTGATGATCCCATAAAAACCATTAAAGTCGTCCATATTAATGGACGATCATTGCGTCATTAGTAGACCATCAAAGATAGATGAGTAATCGTCTAACATATTCAATAACGACCATCAAAGGTCTTAAACTCTCTCATCAAGACAAAGAATTTTACAATTAGGGTAATAATCACCCTCATTTATGTCCAACAGCTACCTAAGTTACCTATAAAAGGGACAATCTGTCCATTTACTAAGGTACGTCAAAAACTACTACAAAACACCATCTATAAACGATAGATATGGGTTGATACTAACTTAAGCATCGAAGGCTCCCCTTCCGGGCATAACTCGATGGTCTTTTCAATCAAATTTCTTTATCTTGCAGGTCCTACAAGATCGTCAAGAGCTCTGGATTGGACGAGTGACCCAACTGACAATTTTGGCATCATCAGTTTGGCGCCGTCTGTGGGGAACGTGATTAGTCATCTAGCTTTTCCTACAACAAATGGTTCACTCAGTTCAATGGAGAATCATGAATACAAAAGGACTGATCTAAAAGTACCCCACGGGATAATATCTTGTGATCATCTCTTCATTCTACTTATGCTCATTCCATTTAATCTACAATTGGGCTGAGATGGGGGAGATAAAGAGGCATCACTAAGACACCTTCGTCTTCAAAGCATGACTTGTCAACCAAAAAAGTAGACGACGATGTGAGATCCAAGACACAATGTCTCAAATCCTTGGCCTTTAAATTTAGGGCCCACATCACTGAAACAAAGAAACATAGCATCCATTTAGGTCTAAAGGTGGAGGCAATCAAGTGGGTGGCTCATTGTAAGGCAAGGACTAAACAAAAGGCAACCACAAAATTCCAGCGACCTCAACAAGCCTCAAGGTTATGACCTAGATCTTGGGTCTTAAGGTCAGATTTATGCATTTTCCGTTCTAGCTCTCCAAATATCTGCAAGTTGCAATAGTGTTCATATAATTGTTTTGGCATGTGGCTTCTTTTTTCTTTCATGCTAAATTGCTTTCAAAATATTGGATTGCCTCACTCTAAAAGTTTTCTAAATTAAAATGTTTTCCTCACGGGCTTTAGATTTAGAATAAGCATGGTTGTCTGTTGTCCTACCAAGCTTAAAGACCCCAATTTTGGGTATTCAAGAGGTGAGGTCAAATACTCAAATTGCATTTGAAAATACAAGTTTTTAGCATAAAAACAAATATCATTACGGTTTAGCCACATTAAAAGACCATTTATTGTGTACAAAATTTAAGAAAAATAAAAAGAAGAAAACTGTTGAGGAAAGCCAGCTGCCGTGTACATAATTTTAATTGTATACTCATTATTGCATTAGGCAACGTAATTTCTGGAAAGTATACTAGAACGTTGCTTAATAAAGAATGGTACCAATTAAGGAGAGTGCCTATTAAGGAAGTCAACTATGAAAATGGTAGAAAATACAAAACAAATCAATTTCTTTTGAAATATTTACCATAACTGTTGTTATGGAGAAGAATTATGTGCATGAGTGTATCCCATATGGAATCAAATCAAAATTTATGTCCCATAAATGTTGTTACGCCAAAGGTGGTGGGTAGCAAACGGCGACCATTTACCCTATTTTATTTGTCCCAATCCAAACAGCCACGTAATTAAAACACAATTAAGCTCTCACTAGAAATTCAAATGATTTTTAGCCTGGACTTAAACCATTCTAAGCTTACTGTTCACAAGGCCAATCATAAGCAAATCACAAATCAGTTTTGCTCTTACACCATAACTCAAATAATGCATTTTATTTATCTCACACAAGAACTCCACATGGTTCACATTTGCTAAAGGAATAGGCTAACACATCGGGATTCAAAGCCTTTTAAACACTTTACCAAGTACGAATAGGCCTATTTTTTACTGTCAATCTTAAATGATTTTAAGATACTCCCTCTTATTATTCCATCAAAAACCTAGAAACTTAAAAGAAAAGTTTCAAGAAAAATCATCAATTTTATATTTGCCTTATAAGCTTAAAAATAAGAGAAGCTGCTTTTTGACTTTCCAAAGCTTAAAGATCCCAAATTTGCATACTTAAAAGCATGAAACCAGATATTTTTGAGCTTGAAGTCCTTAATTGCTGGTTTAAAATGGAGCATGACATGCCTAAATTCTAGATTTTAGCATATGCACAAGCACAACTAATTAATTACATGTGCAAAACATTATTTTCTTTTGATTAATATCTCATATGCTATACACTAATGTATGCAAGTAGTGGAAGAAATATTTCTCAGTAGCTCTCTTTTTAGGAGAAATACCATGAGCATATGATTGATTATGAATTCACAAATAATAATCATGACCCACTATTCCAAACTTTTCTAAATGATATCGGCTGCTTTAATTTTGAGAAGGAATTCCAAAATATATTTGTGTAATGTAAACACTCTAAGGGATATTATGCTATGTCATAGACGCATTGACATATATTGTCCTTAAGTTAGAAAATTTTTTTATAAATTTGTGGTTAATATTATTTGTGAATTTCTTTATTGATATCATTGCTCCTAGTCTAACACTTTGCACAAAAAGAGTACATGTAGTACAACTAGACTAGAGTAACTAGACTATCTCGACTATACATATACTTTCAAGTCCATAGGATTAAGAATGAGAACTCATCAAGAATAGCTTACTAAAAAAGAGATCAGAGCTATGTGACATGATAGCATCATACCACCCCATCTCTATCTATATATAATTGTTGACACTGCTATAAGGTAATTTTGTACCAAGGCCAAAAAGCATGGAAAAGCCTAGACTCTTTTCATAGCATCATGAATATTTCTTTTAAAAAAATGCTATATCGGTATGCTATATGTCTATTACATAATGGTTCACACAATGATATGTAAGAGACGTGATGTTAAAACATTAGCTTGAATATTTATTGAATGTGAAAGTATGATGATAGGTCACATGTTAAGCATAAATACTCTCTTTTAATTGTAGTATATGCATAACCAATTAGGCATGTAATAATAGAAGCACCTGGCATAATAACCTTCGTCCCTAAAGGAAGGAAATATAACCTTGAACAAACAACGTGTCCTAGTACTTGCACCTTCAAAAGAATGAAGCAAATGAGATGTTAGGCTATTTCCGCTTACTTTATTGTTACAAAACGGACTTGGCAACCGATGCGCACATGCATGTCATATGGGTTGGAATATATACAAGAATTTATTCCCTTATTTGCTTGCTCTAATTTCCCTTTGTGAATTATATGCAGCCATATCATAACCTCCTCTTATCATTTCATAAGGTTGCCATCCTTGTAAATATATGTTATGCTATATAATCGACAAAGGTAAAATGAGACACAAGTTTCTCATAAATGGCCTATATGTCTTTTACTAGTAGCCACCTTGGCTGGAGGTGTCAATATAATTGATTATGGAATTTCATATCTTGAAAATATCACACCTAAGATGATGGTATTTTCCATATTTATTCCTCCAAAATTGAATTACTGTCACCCTGCAGCACGAAATAAATTATCCAGTTAACTATTTCTTTTGTTCTACTCATTTATTTTAAAGGGTAGCAGTGTCTTTTTGGGACCACTCTATTATTTTATACATAATTCTCTATCATGAACATATTACCTCATCTCTATCCATACATATGTATAGGCATTGGTCTATAAGTATCTAAATTTTGTTCTAATAAATTAGACATGAAGTTTTATCTACATCGAATGTACAAACCATGACAGGTCATTCTTTTGGTCATCATCCAACAGTGAATGTACCTTTCATGTTTGAACGGGGGCAAACCCTCTGGATATATCTACATCTTCAAATAGCTAGAACAAAATATAGCAACAGTGCATCCCAGTTCTTGAGCCTTAAGGTTAGATTTAAAATTTTCTTTTCCTTTTAGCTCTCCAAGTATTTGCAACAACATTTGAAGTCAAGTTTTAGGCATAATGACAAATATCATTATTGCCAAATAAAAAACCTAGCTATTTACGAAATTCAAAATAAGATCATAACTTTTTACCATGATAAATATGATGACTGTTTATCAAAATGGCAAATATCATTAAACACATTTGAACACTTTGCCAAGTGTTATTTAGTTGCACGAGAATAGGGTAATAGTTACGAAAACGATTGCTGGAAAGGCAAATTGCTAACTTACAAGATTAGTACAAACATGCACAATTGACACAAAAGGCTAGATAATTTCTTGCTAAAGTTAAAAGGCTTAATTAGTAATATCTTCTCTATTTTATACTTTTGGTCTCTAACCGATCAAATGATCTTAAGTTTGTCCATTTCTTTTGCTATTCTACTATCGCCAAAACAAAGAAAAAAGTGGAAATGGTTGTGTTAGGTTCTAAAAGCTTAGAACAATTGGCAAATCGTGAGCACACAAGAACATGTAAGCTGCAGAAAGAAGATTTAAGAATCTGCCTGGTTCGATCGATCGAAAGACAGGCTCGATCGATCGAGAATCGTATCTGCAGAATTTTAAGTTGGCCCAAACAGCAGTTCTAGCCCATTTAGGATTAGGGTTTCAGATCTACTTCTCCCACTATATAAAGGAAACCCTAAGCACGTTTTTTATAAGGCTTTTTAGAGAGAAAAGAGGGTGTCTCTTTTGAATTTAGGGTTTTGTTCCTAAAATCTCTCTTATTACTTCTACCGGTGTTGTTCCTTGAAGAATCTCAAGATCCGGTATTACTGAAGTTGCTGCCTTCTCTAGTCATCAAAGGAGCTGATGATCTAAACCTTCAAGGGTGGTCTTAGAGTCACAAACAGGTGAGTTTGTGTTGCTAAACCTTTGAGTGGGATCTCAAAGTCACAAACGGTGGTGTTTGTGTTTTGCAAAGATTAAGGAAAGAAGGAGTCCGTGGATCTCGGAGCTATCATGGGGTCATGGTAGTAAGTTTCCTACACTTGGGTAGCAATAGGATGTTAGTGGTCTAAGTCGCTATTGTGTAAACTTCAATTCTTTCTAGTGGATTTGCTATTTTACCTTGAGGATAGCTAGGTTAAATCCTCCCCAGGTTTTTTACCGGTTTGGTTTTCCTGGGTCATCATATCGTTGTGTTATTTATTTTTCCGCTGCTTTACTTGATATGATTGTTATTGTTTTAACCTAGATCTGAATAATAAACCTAAGTATTCACTTGGTTAATTAATTAGGTTAAACAATCTAGTTTACAGGGGTCTAAACGAACTGACAGGTTGAATTGCCTATAGAGCATATGCTTCATACATAAAATAAGACAATTTTATTTGATCGCATGGCATTAAATGTGACTTTAATCCTCACTAGGTTTTCATACTCTTACATGAAATGATATTGATTGGACGTAAGCTATATCAATTCACCCAAAATTTTGTATAATATGTAAACCTATAAGAGGTTTGCTAGATTACTAGCTTCATATATGCAAAAAATGGATATTCCAAATTTTCTAAGGGGATGTCATAATTTGACGAAGAAAAACCCTTAAAAAAAAATAGAGATATAGCCAAAAGTTCTGAAAATTCCATCTACATCACAAATGCCGAGTTTAACTCCTATAAATTATGGAGTTGTACAAATCCAACAAAGAAGAACTCTATAAGTAAGAGTTCAATGACGAAGAGTTCGTCAAGAAGACTACAACAATAAAAAGATCAAGGTACGTACACAATAGTATTGAGATTTAAGGTCTTCTATTAAGGTAACTCATTTCTTTCTTTCTTTTTATCCATGAGATAATTTTATTGAAACTAAATAAATATCAAACTTGCATGATTATTACAAAAGTGTATGTAGAACATGTTGAAAATATTGCTATAAAATTGTTACAATTATCACAATCAATATGACTATATTATCAGTAGCATATGTTTCATCGTCATGAATTTGAAAAGTTCTATTAAGTTTCCTAAACTTAAAATTCTAGATAATCGTGTTTACAATATGCTCATGAATTTAAGTCTCAATAAGTTTCTGCTATCTCCATCAACTCACCAAAATCTTCTTAAATTGCTCTAAAAATCATATACGGTGCAAGCACCAAACAAAGACCAGTTTAAAGAAGCATATAGTCAAATAGCTTCAACTTTTATACTTCTCTATGATTCATATAGAATGCACTTCGTCTTGTGTAGCATGCAATTGCATATTTGTACATCGTCATGCAGCTAGCACTATTGAATTGACTTAAGCGTACAATTAAAGAACAAGAAAGAGGAAATTGCTATTACAAACGGCAATGACCATAGTCGTCAAAGCACACCAAAAAAAAAAAAAAAAAGGTTCCAATCGTGATAGACCATACCTCTAGTCGTCAACAAACAAGAATCGTACTTTTCACATTTGAACGAGGGCAAAATCGTTGGCCTAGTTTTTATGCCTTAAAAAAATTGAAGCAAAAGAGATCTAGGCCTTAGACATGAAGTATCATGTTGAGTTTAAAAAAAAAATCTTGAAAAGAGAAGAGCTTGTCAAGAGGATCCCAAAAATAAAAAGATCGAGGTATGTGACAAAATAATATCGTCATTTAAGGTAACACATTTATCTATGTCTCTTTTATATTCGTCTATAAAGATTTACACCTAGTAAGGTTTTATACAAAAATGTATGCATTACTAGACAGATCACAAAAGAGGTAAAACTCTAGGATTACAAGGAAATAAGAAAAATGTCCACATAGGCTATTGGTAACTTATTATTTATATATAAATTGTTCTAAAATTCTTGTTTAACCAAGTCTTGGCAAGTGCATGAGCTACTCAATGTAAATATCAACACGGCCTCAAGAAGGTCCAAAACGACATAGAGTCAAGGAATCTTTCCAACCTAAGTGACAAGATCCCTTAAATGGATGTAAGTCACCAAAAAATGGCTAAGTGATAAGATTCCGCCAAGAAGGATGTAAATCACTAACGAAGCCTAAGTGACAAGATTCCTTAAATGGATATAGGTCACCAAAAAAAAAAAAAAGGCTAAGTGACAAGATTCCGCCAAGACGGATGTAAATCACTGACGAAGCCTAAGTGACAAGATTCCTTAAATGGATATAAGTCACCAAAAACTGGCTAAGTGATAAGATTCCGCCAAAATGGATGTAAATCACTGATGAAGCCTAAGTGTTAAGATTCCTTAAATGGATGTAGGTCACAAAAAAAAAAAAAAAAAGGCTAAGTGATAAGATTCCGCCAAGATGTCCGTAAATCACTGACGAAGCCTAAGTGACAAGATTTCTTAAATAGATGTAGGTCACCAAAAAAAGAAAAAGAAAAAGAAACCTAAGTGATAAGATTCCGCCAAGACGAATGTAAATCACTGATGAAGCCTAAGTGACAAGATTTCTTAAATGGATGTATGTCACCCAAAAAAAAAAAAAGGACAAGATTCCGCTAGACCGATGTAAATTGTTAACGAAGTCCAAATGACGAAGCTCCATAACTGGATGCAAGTCACCTAAAAGTGGCTAAGTGACTAAATACCCTTGGACGAGTACAAGCATACGAGGATTCTCACTCAAACGCAAGTCACACGCAAATTAAGAATATCAAACGTGACAACCAAACAATGAATAAAGAAGAAGCATCAAAGTGATCAAAAATGGTCGTCCAAAGAAATTAGCTTACTCTTCAGCAGTGATAAAAAATTATCGTCCAAAGAAATTAACTCACTTTCAACGTCAAGTTATGATCCCTTGAACGTCCAAAAAGACCTTCATAATGTAGATACTAAAAAGTCGTCACAAAAATACTACCATTCCCGAAGAAGAAAGTAGTTGAAGATAAAGAAGTTGGAATTTAAATGAGTTAAGAACATTCCCTAAGCCTGATCAGCATAAAACAAAATCAGGCTTGGGAATGAGGGGCAACTAATGAGCCCATAAAACCCATTAAAGTCGCCCATCTTAATGGACGATCATTGCGTCATTAGTAGGCCATCAAAGATAGATGAGTAACCGTTCAACACATTCAATAACGACCATCAAAGGTTTTAAACTCTCTCATCAAGACAAAGAGCATTACAATTAGGTAATAATCACCCTCATTTATGTCCAACAGCTACCTAAGTCACCTATAAAATGGACAACCTGTTCAATTGCTAAGGTACAACCCGAAGGCTCTCCCATCTATATACGAAAGATATAGGTTGATACTAACTTAAGTATCGGAGGCTCTTCCACCGAGCACAACCTGGTAGTCATTTTGATCAACTCTCTTTATCTTGCAAATCCTACAAGATCGTCAAGAGCTCTAGATTGGACGAGTGACCCAACTGACGATTTTGGCATCATCATTAGTCCTACAAAACACATTATCATTTTCATTAAGGGAAATGCTAACGAATGCCCTTAGGGCATTGGTTAATAATCCATTTAAGGAAAGTTTGTATGGGGAAAGAAAAAAAAAACAATTAATATTTTGACAGTTTTTTTCATTTTTCATAAAAATAGTGTAAAAACTTTCCTAAAATGAATTATTAGCCAATGCAGGGCACTCGTTAACATAACCTTTTAATTAGAACCTCAAATCTATAATGCTTTCAACCACATACCCACACCTCTAATATGGTTAAAGTTACGTTGTATTGAGACTTGAGTGATGGTGGTTGCACTTGCATGCCCCATTGAATTTTGGAAAAATGTTTGGGTTCAAAAGTAGAAATGGCTACAAATCCAATTTTCCCATACAATTATACCTTGCTTTAATTTAGATTTTCACCCACGGATAAGTTTAGTTTTGGAGGGATGGGCCTCAGCTAAAACAGTGAATTTTATATTTTCTTGGTTGTTGGGAGTTGGGACGGGGGATTCTAACGCAATGTTCAAGAAGGGGGTTGGGGGGTTGTGGGGGGCCAACACAGTTCCAATTCCAGAGAAAGAACAAAAGCAAAAGCTTTAAACTTCACTTTCTCTATTCCCATGGGCGAAGATCTGCCTTTCCCTTTACCATCAAACCCTCTCTCTCATTCTCATTTTGCTTGTGATTACGATCTCGAATCTTTCATTTTTCCTCCTCTTTTTCTTTCTTTTTTTCTCTCTCTTTTCCTTCTTCCCTATCAAACTGTATTGTCAGTATCTACCTGAGAGTGTTACATCATGATCAACAACTAACCTATGACGCATCCCCCCACATTCTTTTCAGAAACTCAAAACTTCCAATAAGCTTTTCTTTGTTTTTCTCAAACCCACTCCCCCAAAGAAAAAAAGATCATGCCATTCACTGACATTAAATATATATATATATATATATATACATATATATATATATATATATATAAACTGGTTTATATAATCAACAACAAAATTTGAAATTGAAAGACAAAACCCTTAATTGGTCGACCGGTATGATATGCATGCTGTTGCCATCAAGCTCAAAATTATCTAAATATGACTAGCAGTATATGTTCATTACTATCGTCATCGTCCAAATCAAAATCAACTCATTATGAAAAGAGATATAGGTATAGAACTTATAGCAAATTGGTTCTACATGACTCTCTTGGACCGCAAAATTTGGCCCAACATAAAGCATACTTCCTCACTATTTACATAAATACAAAAATTTTAAGTTGATCAAGCTTAAACAGATTGGTGCCTAGAATGAGTTCCTGCAATTTCTAGGCCTTCATGAAATCCAATCCATTAATTAAACTGATACCAATAACCAACTTAAAACATTTATGACATAAATATATATATATATATATATATAAAATTTTGGCTCTGTATAATATAACTGGAATTACATTATCAAGCCATTAGCAATGGCCCGATTAGTATCAACATGAGTGGTTTCATACACTGGAAGCTCTTCACTATACCTATTTTTCCCCATTACAACAAGGTGATCAAGCTCAAAAAGATCTGAGCTTGAGCAACTGGATGCATCATCATCATCATCTTCATAAATATAATCATTTTTGGCATGAAAATCTCGCATTGTTAACTCGTTCTTTTTCTGTTTTTGATGATGATAATCTCTTAGAAACTCTCTAGCCGCCTCTTCCACGCGCCGGGTTTTCTCCAAGACCTGGAATTTGAGCTCTTCTTCATTCCTTCTTGTAGGAGATCGTCCAATTTTCCACGCTGTTGGCACTGACCTCGCCATTAGACTCGAATTGTCTTCCTCGTACAAGCATTTTTGCCCACATGGACGACAATCTTCATCAACAATCACACTTACCGGGTAGAATCTGACCGTCCTTTTAACCCCATTGCGTAGCTTTTCTCTAGAAGAAGGTGAATTTTTGCTCAGGCATGATCTTGAAAACGAAGATGCAGAAGAACAAGCTGTTGAGGCTTGCACTGACTTGGATTTCCTCTCCACGATAACAGCATCATCATACCCTTGAATTGACGATGTTGACGTGTTCTTCGTTTTCTTTGTATTCCCCGTTGCAAAAAGAGAATTTAGGAAATTCGCGAAGCGACCACCAGGTGAAATTGGCTGTTTCACCTTCTTTAAATTGGCATAAATCTTTAATGCCCTCGATTTTGACTTAATTATGCCTTCCTTAAGCTTTGGAGTCTGCCCTGTAGTAGTGTTATGATGATAACCGTCACACATATGCAACTCCTTCTGTTCTTGATACAGATTGCTCTGTTTTCTCTCTGTTCTCTCCGATCGAGCAGAGACGCTGGTGCATACAGATTTATGCCTTGGAGGTGCGAAACAGGAGGACCTCGATCTCACACCGAACACAGACTCCGTATCAGAGGATGAGAATCCTCCGGAACTAGAATCTGAAGAGCTTGAAGTGGAGCTGAAGAACAGAACATCTTGGTCATGATCATGATCGTGCTGTGATTTTCTCTCCAATTCTGTCAAGTACTGTCTTTGATGTGTAGTAGCCTTTTCTTTGACCTTCTTATCCATCCACTTCTCCATCAAACAGGCTCGGCGAAGACTAGCCAACTCTTCCTCTTCCAGAGCTCTATTGCTTTTCCCACTACCTTTGCTCTGTTTTTTTCCCATTGTTTCTCTGTAAAATTTCAATTCTCCACTCCTTTTGTCACCGTCATCAATGGAACGGTAAATTTTGTCGAGCAGAGTTGAAGAGAAAGACGGGTTTTTTCTCTCGTGGCTGTATCTATCTTCTCTCAATGTTTTCTCCCACCTATGCATGTTTTTGTAGGTGGAAAATGTGTAGGAAATTTAACAAGTGAGAGAGACTGTGTGTGTGTGTGTGTGTGTGTGTGTGTGTGATAGAAGAAAGAGAGTGACAAACGAGAAGTGAAGGTTTAGAGCTGGTTGTCAGTTGCTGTCTGCTAAGATAGAATAATAAAAATAAAAGCTGGTGATGAAAATCATGGAAAAGAAACTCCTAGAGAAAACCGGTGGGTATTATTATTGGAGCAAATGGATTTTGTCTCTCTGAAAATTTCTGGGTAATGAAAATGTGAGAAGGAAACATGAAGTATAAACGGGGCTATTGAGTACTGATGCTTGGGGTGGTGTTGAGAGAGAGAGAGAGAGAGTGAGAGAGAGTAATGAGAGCTAAATGGCACGCCTTGAAGATGAAAGGGAACAGGAAGTGAAAGAGAGAGTGAGAGACTTTATAAAGGGTCTTCACTTCAGTCACGCGCGTGCATGTCCGTCCAAATAGGAATAGGAATAGGAAAAGGAAAGGGAGAGCCAATGCCATGCCAGTTTGGCTTTTTCTTTTCTGATCCCCCAAAATCAAATAAAATTTTACCTCTCCCAAATCCCAATGGAAATGAAATGACGTTTGTAATTTTGTAAATGGCTGTATTCCTTACCTTCCAATTCGAATTTCAAGCCGTTGATCGTGTTTAATAATAGCGTACGCTCTCTCGTACGTAGAAAAATATAAGTATATGCAGTATGATGCAGAGAGAGCAGAACAATTAGTGTCATGGTCATACTGGCGGGCTCCACGTTTTGCCTGCCTGTAGTGTTTTTTTGGACAGGCATGTTGATGTTGGTCAGTTTGGTGTAACTTTATGTTCATGTTACTGCTAGATAGATTAATTAGTGCGTTCTGCTTCTGCTTCTGCTTCTGCTTCTGCATGGGTAGTTTTTGGGTAGAACTGCTACCTACTGGATCATCTCTCATTTTATAATATATAGTTTTTGAAAACAAATGTTGGGTTCTTCAGAGGGTAGATAAATTTTCTTTTTTTTGAAACTCAGAAGATTATTGAAATTCAAACAAATTTTCTGAATTCAGTTGAATCATTTAATTCAATAAGTTGGGTGGAACTGGAATATTATTATGTTCCTATATGTATTAGGTAGTAGCATCATATATATGATCCTATATTTGGTGCTTCTTTCTTTTCTCTTCTTTTTTGGGCTGGGGCTGCATTTAAAGATTCTACCTTTACTGTTAAATTATTTAGCATTCAAATTGGTCCATCAATCCACTTATGTGCAAATTCTCTTCTCTTTTTTTTTTTTTTCATTTTAGATTGAATTATACTATAACTTAGTACCCGTTTGGGTATTGCGTTTTGCGTCCACATCTGGACGCAAACGCGTTTCAGCCCTTCTTTTTTTTTTTTTTCTGTGCCGTGATTGTTGACTTAATATAGTGTGAACAATGCACACCTCAGCAACTTTTTCAGCACCTTTTAATCAACTTTTCAGCAACTTTTCAGTCACGGGATCTACAAATATCACTTTTAGCAATTTTTTTATTAAAAATGGGTCCTACGATACTATTTACACATTTAAAAATTATTTTGCTACAGTATTTTTCAGTTTTCAGTTTTCAACAGTATCTAAACGGACCCTTAATATAATGTGTGTAAAGCTTCCTTTTGAAAAATTGAATCGCAACCCTTGCCTCCTCTATTTAATGACTATCACTTTAAGGGTGCGCATTGGTATGTGAAAATTCTTTACCCCAGTTTGTTGAGTTGAATTGACCTCAAGATTGAGGAGGCCATGATAATAAATCATACGCGTACAATTATTAAATTTAAATCCCTCTCTTGAATTAATTACGGTAGGAATGATTGAAGAAGCCAGGCATGAAGGTTCCGCGCTTTTGTTATGAATTGTGAAAGTCTCATCTAGCTGGCAAACTAGTAGTTGATTATTTAATACACTATATAGGTCAAGATATATGTTGTTCAATGTCACCATATACAATATGTTAGAATTAGAAATTTAGAATGCATTTACAATATATAAGACTATATATAAGACTTCTTCCTTCTTTTGTTTGTTTCTTGTCTTTGCTAATAAGAGATTTCACTTCTTTATACAATAGTTGCCTCGGTCATGGAATTGTTTGATATATACAATATGTTCAAGTGAAATATCTAAAATGATATGCTTATTAAAAAAGAGTACTTCTCAAAAATCATTTATATATATATATATATATATATATAAAAAATAAGATCTTTCTAAGACATGTCCAGTTGCTCATCTTAGAGCTGGCATATACTTTTAATAAGATTTTCTTCCCCTTGGCTTAAAGATGCGATAATATAGGAAACTGAAGTTCTACATTTTGCAAAGTTAAGTAGAAAAAAAAAATTATATAATTAATTAAGATCACAATTCCAAATACTTTACATATTCACATTATTATTGTTATTATTTTATTAAGTAGGTATATACAGGCCAAAACATTATTCTGGACCATGCATATAATTGGGGGAAAGATTCTCCGAAAAAAAGAGGGTTGCCGGGGGGGGGGGGGGGGGGGGGGGGGGGGGGAGCGAGGGGAATAGCTCATTAATTCTACGAGGGTATAATCATTATTCATTAATTAATATCTATTATTGTATTCTAAACTTTTTATTCCATTTAGATTACACAAAAGTCATGCATGCGCTATATATTGTACTGCCCGGGTAAGGTAAACATTTTAATGGTAACCATCCAAATCCAAGACATTAAAAAGAAAATTGCTGATGGAATCGTCGACGACAATGAAGAATTACAGGTAAAAAAAGATAAAGATTTTGCATAAAAAATCCCTTTAGCTCCTAACTGGTAATGACAGATAGTTCATGGGCCCATGCATTTTGCTTTGCTATCATGATTGTTTGAATTTTGAAAGTGTTAGAAGAAAGCTCCATTACCGAAAAATGGAAATGACAGTTTAAAAAGAGAAAAACAAGTGGATGAAAGATCTTCTTCAATGATGCAAAATTGGCGTTTCACCCTGGGTAAATTATATATATGCATGGAAGGAGAGCCTCAAATTTAAATATTGACTTTCAATCATTCCAAACCCAAATAATCCATAACCCTCTCTCTCTCATACGCGTAAAATTGCACGTTTAAATATGCTTAATTTGATAACTACTGCTCTCTCACGCTTACGCATGATGATTGATGAAGTTTGAAACTTCTTCATGTATTACCTTTTTCTACAATTTAACTGGGGCTGCGTTAGGATTGAAACCAGCAGTCACCATAATTAACATTAAAAATTTATTAATTCACTATTAACTTAAGTCAAAAATAAAAAAATTTGTATTTTTGGCTTCTTCTTTTTTTAGTTAAATTTTTAGAACCATAATACGATCTTTGATAAAGGGTCCTAAATATTTTTATTGGAATTAAAAGCATTATAACTCAATGGCATGTTTATACTCTCCTTTATCAAAATAAATTACTAATATTTAAATCTTCCTCCCCACAACTACTAATTTTTTTTCTTTAAAAAAAAAAAACTATTGGTAAACATATAATTTACACCCTATAAATTCTATAAATTGTCATTTTAGTCCATTAAGTTTAAATCTTGTCATTTTAGCTTGTTAATTAATTTTTAAAATATTGTGATTTTAGTCCTTCAATCTATTTTCATTTTCAAAATATTGTTAACTCAATTTCTTAAAACATCCATTATATGTTTAATTTTATTTTTTTAATTATTACAATAAGTAGAGGAGGAGAGGTCGAATCTTGGTTCTTTATAGAAGGGAGATCAGACAAAGAAATTTCGTTCCTGGACCCCTCGAGCCTCACCTTAATTAGCACCAAAACTCATCAAAAAATAATAATTAGGAAAAAAAAAAAGGAGAAATCCATCCAAAAAATAATCAGAATGACAGGACAAGATCAGAAGGCAAAGATATGGTTAATCAAGCTACAAATTGGACCTGCATGCGGAAGAGATAAATGGTTGGCAGGAGGTGTGAGCAACCACATAAAAGACCACTCTCACTCACATCACATCTTAATTTGTTACCTGGTTTGATAAGTCAAAATTGTTGTTTATTTCGCATTTAGCAAACCAACAACATCATTAATTAGACTGAAAAGGATGGGTTGGACGTACATTAAGATCCAATATAGAACCCCACCAATTAATTGCCTTAGACTGCATGGGCACCATAAGGATCTGCCCCCATAATCCTTGCCAAGATCACATGTTTCCCAAATTTGGTTTTCTCATGTTCAGCCATCTCAAGACAGAAGTTATGATGCATTCTACATCTATAACCCTTTATGCACCCTAAGTTGAAGATAAGAAAAAAGGGTGATGCAGAAAGGTCTTTGATTTGGTCTCTTATATATATTTGGTTCCATTTAGTATGTTAGCTGATGAAGTGCAGATTCGTCAGTTATCGTGCGTGCACCGGGGTAGAGCCGTCCTTCCGTCCTTAGTGCTTTGAGGATGGAATAATATCTTCCTTTTTCTGTGGTCACTGGTGTGGTGCCTGCCACAAAGGCTCCGATGCCAAAGTCAGTATCAAAAAATTTCTAGAAAATAAACAAGTATATGCAACAATATATCATATAGATATCTTTTTCTTTTTTTTGTCTATACCTTCTTTTATGTTGATGCCGTGATGGCTATATATACATGTGTCCCTAGTCGTTGTGGCCATTATTGTGGCTTTAATGTCCCTTTGTATAACGCCTCCTGCTTTATTACGTGAGCCTTGATTTCCCTTCCAACGGTCTATACAGCTATGACTGTAATCGTCTGAGGCGTTTACTTGACTGCATTGAATAACTTCTTTTCTTTCGTCATTAAGGTGGATTTCTTCGTCGGTGGCGTTGGATAAGTTCGTCAGTATACATTGCTTCGTTGACTTGGATGAGTTCGTTCAAGTGAGTCGCGCTCGTTGATCCCATCAGTTGCCCTTGGATTCTATGGTCGTCATGACGCGTCATGACGATTTCAGAAGGTGAAAAGTCTATGAGCTGTACATACTTCTCGGATTTTGCCCGTATTTAATGCTTAATGGCGGCGCCACACACATCGTGGCCACGTGGCCTGTTGTGATTTAATGTTCTAAATATGTGACCCTTGGGTTTCCCGCTGAATTTTAGTTTTTTTGAGCCTTTTGGTTTTTTAAACCTTTTTCGCTTCTCACTTTTTTCAAAACCTCCAATCATTGCTCTGAGTGTTATCTTCTTCATCTTCCTCTTTGCAACTTTCCTTCACAACGTGGTGGTGCTGCTTCCTATATTCGCTCCCTTTTTTGAGGTATGTTTCTCTTCCTTGCTCCTACCGTTTTTTTTTTTTTTTTTTTTGCGATAAAGCTTTTGATTTTTTATTTTCCTTGCTTTTTCCTTCTTGGCTTTTGATTTTTCTGTCGATCTTTTTTGGGGCTTTAGTGTCTGTTTTTTCATGGTTGATAGTTCTGTGGTTAGGGAGGTGCGTCCCTCAGTTTCTTTTGTGTTTGCTCGCTTGGGAGCTTCTTTGGATACTTCTAGTGTTTTTCTTCCTTTGATTAGGAGTTTTGTTTTCGAGGGTTGTGGTTTAGGGGTTATAGTGGATGAATTGTTTCTTGTGCTCAGCCAATCGGTTAATTGGTTTGGGGGTTTGGTAGAGGAAGGGAAAAGGATGTCTAAAGTGCAATCTAGCAACCTCGAGACTAGGTTGTCGTCTAGCGATGGCCCGGTGGAAGAAGACACAGCCGTCTCTTGTCCTCGAGAGATTAGATCTTTCTATGCCCTTGAGGAGGTGTGTGGGCTGGACGCGGACACACTGGGCAGGTTTAAGGATAGGTTTCAGTTCCCGAAGCGGGTTAGAGTTCGTCTGCCCAGTGAGGGGGACTGGGCTTGTAACTTCTTCCCCGGGGAGGTATGCTTTTATGCGGCTGCCTTCATTTGCGGGCTAAGGTTCCCCGTCCACCCATTCTTCATGGAGCTGCTAGATCGCTTTGGTATTGCTCCAGGGCAATTTATGCCCAATTCTTGGAGGATTGTGGTCAGCTGTATGTGAATATGGCTGGCCGCTACTGACGGTGGTATGCTCAAAGTTGATGAGCTCATCTATTTGTACCGCTTAAAAGAGTCCAAGAAGCGTGGGTATTATGAATTGGTGCCTTGGAAAAAAAGGACTAGAATCGTCAGGGGTTTACCTTCGTCCTTCAGGTACTGGAAATCCATATTTTTCTTTGTGCCCAGGGACAACTTTGAGACTCCCTCTTGTGGGGAGTGGGGTGATCTCCCGAGGTTGCGTCGTTGGTGGGGGACCCCACCCTTAGGTGCGTCATTATCTCTTCTCGTCATTGAGTTCGTTGTGTGTTTTTCTTTTTTATACATTGTCACTGACCTCTTTGTTCCGTGAACTGCGCAGTCAAAAGACGACCCAAACTCAAGGGCAGGTACAAAAATCGGGTGGAGAAGGCAATTGAGTACGCGAAGACGATTGAGGATTAGGACAATCTGGTGGACCCGAGGACTCTTGCCTTCTACTGTTTGGGTCCCGAGCCATCTGCCTTTGTTTTGCGTAATATTGACATTGACGAAAAAAAAAGTAAGTGTTTAGGTTCGTCTGTTGTCTGTACACATCGTTTTTTTTTTTTTTAAGTGTTTTCTTCTTTGTAGAAATGACGACCAAGTTCAATAAGGATATGTATGCGAGGATAAGGTCAAAGAAGGACATGCCATTGTCCAGCATAGGGAAAAGGACAGTACGTGTCACTGGGAAAGGTCCCTCCGTCACTCCGTCTGCGTCGATTACTCCCATCGTCTCTGGTACTAAGACGAGGCGGATGGCCTCTCTCGCCACATCAGTTGAGGAGATACCTACTCCTGCCTCCAAGAAACCGCGCCTATCAGACAGGGAGAAGGATAAAAGTGACTCTCGTTCGTCAACTATCTGGGATGACGAGAGGCTAGCTTTGGACAGGGCACACGAGGTTGTGACGGCCGAGAATTTGAAGGCCCTTTTTGACAAGCCTTTCAACGTGACCGCTGCCCGCCACGTCCATAAACTTGTTCAGGTAAACAGTGTTGGTCTTACTTCTAATCTCTTTTTCCTTTCTTTCCTCATGGTGCTGACGGTATTAATTTTCTTTTCAGGTGTTGGGGGAGAGTCTCCATATTACTACTGAGTACCTGACTCAGGAGGCATGGCGTCTCTGACATCCAGGATGGAGGCTCTGGAGGCTGAAAATTCTACACTAAAGAAGAATCTTATTGATTCTGTGGGCGAGGCCATCGCTCTAAAGGAAAAAGTTAAGTCCTTGAATGACGTCCTTAGGGCAGAGCGTCAGTTATGCATGGAGAAGGATGATCAACTTCTGGGCGCCAAGGAGAAACTCAAAACTATTGCCGCTAAAGCTGTCGAAGCCTTCCAGCAGAAGGACGAATACAACACCGTCCTTTTCAGCTGGTATTTCAAAGGTTTTAAGCTTTTGAGGAGGTATCTCGTCAAGCATTCTCCTGGAGTTAACTTGGAAGGCTTGGATTTGGAGGAAGTAGACAAGGAAATGATGGCTGACGAGGCTGCCCCGTCCTCGGCTCCCGAAGGTGATGTGCCTGAAAATGCCCCTGCTGGAGACGACGCTGCTGGCGATGCTTGAACAGAGATTTCTCTTTATATTTTTATTTTTATTTTCGTTTTCGGGTGCCCGTTGTGTTTTGGGCTTTTTTGTGAAATCCAATTCCAGAACAATTTCTATTCTGTGAACAATGTCTTTTGTTCTAATGTTGACTCTGTTTTGGGTGCAAAAACAATGGTGACTGCCCTTCATTTTTTGGCTTAAATTAGATTGGTAATTTCATACTTACTTGCTTGTGATTGTTGGATCTCTCCTTCCTTCGTCAACCATTTGTTGTGGCATACTTAGTTTTTTTTTATTGTAAGGAATTTGCCTTTTGTGGCCTAGTAACTTACATCCGTCGAGACGGAATCTTATTACTTAGTTAATTTTTGGCTTATCCCCCCTTTTTATAGATTCATCAGTAACTTACATCCGTCAAGGCGGAATCTTGTTACTTAGCCTATTTTTGGCTTTTTCCCATTTTATGGATTCGTCAGTAACTTACATCCGTCGAGGCGAAATCTTGTTACTTGGCCTATTTTTGGCTTTTTCCCATTTTATGGGTTCGTCAATAACTTACATCCGTCGATGCGGAATCTTGTTACTTGGCCTATTTTTGGCTTTCTCCCATGTTATGGGTTCATCAGTAACTTACATCCGTCGAGGCGGAATCTTGTTACTTAATCTATTTTTGATTTACTGAAATATTAACTGAATAATTCTTTTATTGCTTTCAAGAAAATGAATATAATCACTGGTTACATTTAGTGGTGATACTTCTTCAAGTGCTCGATGTTCCAAGGTCGGGGGAGTCTCTATCCGTCTAAAGTCTCAAGATGGTAGCTGCCTTGTCTAGAGTAGTGCACGACCCCGTAAGGGCCTTCCCATGTGGGACTGAGCTTACCCTGGGGGGGGGGGGTCCTTGGTAGCTGGGGTAACCTTGCGCAGGACAAGGTCCCCTATTTGAAGTCGTCTAAGTTTCACCCTCTTATTGTAGTATTCGGCCATCTTCTGCTGGTACTTCGTCATCCTGTTGGAGGCTTTATCCCTGACTTCGTCAATGCAGTCCAGGTTGAGCCTTAATTGGTCGTTGTTGCTTTCCTCCTGAAACATTTCTCGTCTAGTGCTGGTTACTCCTACTTCGATGGGGATTACTGCTTCAATGCCATAAGTAAGTTTGAACGGGGTATCTCCCGTTGGGGTTCTTGCCTTGTCCAACTTCCCTTAGCCTCATCCAACTTTGCTCTGATGATCTTGAGTAGTGTCCGTTTGCTTGTGGGTGTCTTGGGGACGAGAACTGATTTTTAATTCCAATCCTGAGCAGAAGTCTTTGAAGCTTTGACTGTCGAATTGACGCCCGTTGTCCGATATGATCGTCCACGGTATCCCGAACCTACACACTATGTTCTTCCACACAAAGCTCTGGATTCTTGCCTCTGTGATGGTCGCCAGTGCCTCTACTTCGACCCATTGTGTAAAGTAATCAATGGCAACTAGCAAGAACCTTACCTGACCTTTTCCTTAGGGCAATGGTCTGACGATATCGATCCCCCACTAGGCGAACGGCCATGGCGTGGTTATTGCCGTCAGTTTCTCGGCGGGAACACGCTGGACATTCCCGAACCTCTGGCACTTGTCACACCTCTTGACAAGCTCCAGTGCGTCCACCGGCATAGTAGGCCAAAAATAACCTGTTCTGATAGGTTTACTTACCCAAGATTTGGGGCCTGCGTGGTCACCGCATACCCCATGATGAATTTCCTTCAAGATGTATTGGGCTTCTTCTTCATCAACGCATTTCAAGTAGGGCATGGAGAAGCCTCTCTTGTGTAATGTGTCGTTCAGGATCATGAATCTGGCTGCCCTTTTCCTGACCTTCCTGGCTTCATCGGTGCTTGGTGGAAGGTGTCCATCTTGAAGGTAAGTGCTTCATCCACCTATTTGTGCTCTAGATCGTAAACATAGGGACTTCCTCTATGCTGGGATGCTTCTGGATCTCCATGTGTAATGTTCCCCTTCCAGGCGTTCCTTCTGACGAGGCCAATTTCGCGACTTCGTCTGCTATCACATTCTGGTTTCTCGGGATTTGTTCGAATTTTACTCTGTCAAATCCTTGCGATAAGTGCTTCGCCAATCTAAGATGCTTTTGCATTCTTTCCTCCTTTGCTTCATATTCTTCCCTAATATGCCCTATCACCAACTTCGAGTCACATTGGACTAGTAGGTTCTTAGCTCCGAGTGCCTTCCCGAGTCTCAACCCCGTCAATATTCCTTCATACTCGGCTTCGATATTGGTGGCCGGGAATTTCAGCTGGACTCCATATTTGAGCATTTCTCCGTCAGGGATGGTTATGACGACCCTTACTCACCCCTTCCTCTAGGCCGACGAACCGTCAGTCTATATCGTCCACTTTTCTGTTTTATCTGAGGGGCTGTCTTCTTCATTAGGGGTGAATTCAACAATGAAATCTGCTAGAGCCTGTGCCTTAACAGTTGTTTTGGGATGATACTCGATGTCGAACTGGCTGAGCTCGATCGCCCATTGGACCATTCTTCCGGCTGCCTCGGGTTTGTTCATGGATTTTTTGATTGGTTGATTCGTCATCACCAAGATGGGGTTTTCTTCGAAGTACGGTCGTAGCTTACGCGAAGCTACTATCAATGCGAATGCAATTTTTTCAATCCGGGGATATCTAACTTCCACTCCGTGGAGAGCCTGACTGACGTAGTAAACTGGTAGTTGTTTCTTGTCCTCTTCGCGAATTAGGGCTGCACTCACGGCCGTATCTGATGCTGCTAGATATAGATACAGATTTTCCTCCTCCTTGGTCGGACTTAGGAGTGGTGGGTTGCTCAAGTAGTGTTTGAGTTCTTGAAATGCTGCCTCACATTCGACAGTCCAAACGAAGGCTTGCTTCAGTGTTTTGAAGAAGGGCAAACATCTGTCCGTTGCTTTTGAGACGAACCTATTGAGTGCCACAACCCTTCCTGTGAGCTTCTGGACTTTTTTGACAGTCTTGGGTGATGTCATGCTGAGTATAGCTCGTACTTTTTTTGGGTTTGCTTCTATCCCTCTTTGGGACACCATGAATCTCAAGAACTTCCCCGAGGCTACTCTGAAGGCACATTTGCTAGGATTCAACTTCATCTAATATTCTCTGAGGGTTGCGAACGTTTCTTTTAGGTCGTCCAGATGGGCAAGTTCTTCCCTGCTCTTGACGAGCATGTCGTCCACGTATACCTCCATGTTCCTGCCAATTTGTTTGCTGAACATCTAGTTTACTAACCTCTGGTAGGTTGCCCCTGCATTCTTAAGTCCGAAAGGCATTACCTTATAGCAATACAATCCTTGACTTGTAATGAAGGCGGTTTTATCCTGGTCTTCCTCGGCCATCTTTATTTGGTTGTACTCCGAGAAGGCATCCATGAACGTCAGTAACCTATGCTCGGCCATGGAGTCCACCAATTAGTCTATCCGTGGCATAGGAAAACTATCTTTTGGGCAAGCCTTGTTTAGGTCCGTAAAGTCCAGGCACATCCTCCACTTCCCACTTGCCTTCTTTACTAGGACAACATTAGCGAGCCACTCTGGATAGTGAACTTCCCGAATGAAGCCTACATATAATAACTTGTTAACTTCGTCTGTAACCGCTTGATTCCGTTCAGGAGCAAAGACTCGCCGTTTTTACTGGACGGGCTTTATCTTCAGGTCTACATTGAGTTTGTGCTAAACGACTACTGGCGATATGCCTAGCATGTCCTCATGACTTCATGCGAAAACGTCTAAGTTCTCTTTGAGAAATTGGACATGCTTGGTTTTCATCTCTGGGGTCAGCGTCATCCCTATTCGGGTCGTCTTTGTTGTTTTGCCATTAACCAATTCAACCGTCTCCAAGGATTCCACCTTTTCTTCCTCCTTCTCCTCGATCATCCAGGTGTGGTTTTCTTTGGCAGCTAACATGGCCTGATAGCATTCCCTAGCCAATACTTGATCGCCTTTTACCTCGCCTACGCTGTTCTCCGTTAGGAACTTCACTTTCAAACAATAGGTGGATGTGGCTGCTTTCCAACAGTTGAGCGTGGCCCTTCCAATGATCACATTATAGGATGAAGGGCAATCTACTACCTAGAAGTCCAACTGACGAGCCAACTATCTAGGATGAGTCCCGACTGTAACTATCAACGTCACTATGCCTTTAGGATATACCCTGTCTCCACTAAAACTGACAAGCGGAGAGTCAAATGGTCGCAGCCTTCTTAGGTCTAGGTTCAGCAGCTGGAAAGCTGAAAGGTAGATGATATTTGCCGAGATGCCATTGTCTACAAGGATTCTCCTAGTGTTGAACCCCTTGATCATAAGCATAATTACCAACGGATCGTCATGGGGCTGTTTCACTCCCCTGGCGTCTTCTTCTGAGAAGTACATGTCCCGGTCCGTTCTTTTTTGCTTGAATGGGGGCATCCTATGAACGCTATTCACCTGTCTCTGATGTGCTTTCCTAAAGGATTTGAACGACCCACCTGTGGATGGACCGCCCACAATTGTTTTTATTTCTCCTATCATGCTCGGTGTGTGCTGGGAGGTGTTACCCTCGTCTCTAGGTGCACTCTTGCGCTGGTTCTTGTTGTCGCCCCTGGGCCTGCTAGGCTCTCCCTTTCTGACATACTTCTGCAGCTTCCCTTTCCTAATGAGTTCTTCTATCTGCTCTTTTAGGTCCCTACAATCTTCTATGTAATGGCCATAATCTTTGTAGAATTAGCAATACTTTTTCTTGTCTCAGACATTGGGGGACGAATGTAATGGCCTTGGCCACTTGAGGTAATGTTCGTCGTTAATCTGCGCTAAAATCCTGTCAACAGGCATAATTAAGGAGGTGAATTTTACTGTGCGTTGGACTTTATCATCCCTCCTTCTATTACCGTCAATGCTTCGACGATCTAGCTAATCTCTCTTTCTTCCCCTACGATTGTCTTCCTTTTTTCCCATGTCTCCTGGTTTTTCCATGTCTCGTATGGCGGCTAGTGCATCCTCTACGTTCATATACTTTTGTGCCTTTAAGAGGGTTTTTTGCAAGTGAAACCACGAATTCTCTAGACTTCAAACCTGCTTTAAAAGTCGTCAACTGTACCTTATCATCTGCCTCGTCCACCTCCAGAGTCTCCCGAGCGTAGCGTTTCACATACAATCTCAGGGTCTCTTTCTCTCCTTGCCTAATGGTGAGCAAGTAGTCTACAGGCCTCTTGGGGCATTGCCCCCCAACAAAATGACGTAGGATAGCGTTACTCAGCTATTCGAAGCTATTGATGGGCGAGGTCAGTAACTTTGTGAACCACTCTCTTGCAGCCTCTTTGAGGGTAGTAGGGAAAGAACGACATAGTATCTCGTCAGGAGGTTACTGAAGGCCAAGTGTGGTCTTGAAGGTATTGAGGTGGTCTTAGGGGTCTTTGAGTCCGTCGAAGGGCTCTAGCTGGGGCAACCGAAATTTCGATGGTACCGAGCATTCCAAGACTGCTGTGGTAAATGGGGAATCCGTCGCCTTGACCATTCTATCTAGGCTTTGGTCCGTCCTCCCCCTTATCGCGTTCCTGAGCTCGTCCATATCCCTCCTCATTTCCCGTAGGAGATCGGAGCTGTGATCATCAAGGGTATTTTGATCCCGGCGGTTGCTTCTCCTTTGGCTGTTCTCCTCATCTCTTTGATTGTCTCTGGAGCGGTTCTCTTCCTACTGAAGTCGTTGCCTCATTTCTTGATTTTGTCTGGTGAGCTCTTCGACAGCGGCTGCCAGAACCTGTACTTGTTAAGCTAGGGCTGCTAAATCTTGGTTGGGCTTCGTCCGAATGCAAAAGTTGGTGTGTAGCTTATGCTCTCAAATAATCTTCTCCTTCTCTTCCCACAGACGGCGCCAACTGATGAAGTGTGGATTCGTCAGTTATCGTGCGTGCACTGGGGTAGAGCCATCCTTCCGTCCTTAGTGCTTTGAGGATGGAATAATATCTTCCTTTTTCTGTGGTCACCGGTGTGGTGCCTGCCACAAAGGCTCCGATGCCAAAGTCAGTATCAAAGAATTTCTGGAAAATAAACGAGTATATGCAACAATATATCCTATAGATATCTCTTTCTTTTTTTGTCTGTACCTTCTTTTGTGTTGATGTCGTGATGGCTATATATACATGTGTCCCTAGCCGTTGTGGCCATTATTGTGGCTTTAATGTCCCTTTGTATAACTCCTCCTGCTTTATTACGTGAGCCTTGGATGAGTTCATTCAGGTGAGTCGCGCTCGTTGTTCCCATCATTAGCCATTTTGGTTTAGGCTATAAATAAGATTCACGCAAGGTGGCTTCCACCAACAATTAGAAAATAATCTTATGTACTTTAAACGTCTGATGGACATGGCCTAATGGATTTTGGAGAGATTAAATATTAGCTAGGTAAGGCCTCTTTAATTTGAGGGACTGTGACAAAGTTGTAGACCATGCACCTAGGCAAGGCACTTTCCTTTCACTTCTTCAATCCCATAATGAAGACTCGTCAGTGGCCATTGGCCAGTGCCTTGGAGTAAGACCCACATTCACTACTCTTGGCCCTTCATGAATTCATAGAATCCTCTCCCGATTTCAACATAAACGGTTTCATTGAAAAAGAAAACCCTTCATATTTTAGATTTCTTTTATTAGTGATCAATATGATTTCCTAGTCAAAGACTTTAGTCTATTATATACTTTAATCTAGATTTTATTGTAATAGTGCAATTATTTGTAAAACTAAATAAAAGTCCTTGATATAACCTAGCTAGCAAGTATTTGTAATGCTAAAAACTTTTGGATTTAACTAGGGAATATTTTCACCATCTCAAAATTTGTTTAACACCCTTGAGTCGTTAGGGACTAAGGCATCATCAAACCCAATAGCATTGTCAAGCACCCAAGGGAGCATCAGGCCTCCCACGCGTCAGGTGATGCCAATGGCAGTGGTCAGGCACTTACCCATCTGGTACTTCATGTGGCTGATGAATCTCCCCCGACCGAAGACCCTTCATATTTAGTTCCACATCATTGGTTTGTTCTCCACTCAAATATCTCCATATGGAAAGAACTTACATGCCACCTAAAAATCTTTTTACATATTCATATCCTCCAAACATGGGAAGTTATGCCCAAGGATCTCATAGCATTAATTTCATACTCTCCTTATAAGGAAATAGCTTATATTCATAGAATCTTGGTCAGCTCTATATCACTATATAAGCACCAAACCCCTTCCTCTTCAAGATACGTAGAATTTCCTAACTCTCATAGATAGTACCTCACTGGTATCATCTATATGTTCTTTACCTTTTATTCTTCAAATACCCTCTAGTCACTGTGCATCTAGACGATTGACTCATTGACGATTTTAACATCATCACCTACTATATATACTTTTTAGATTTTTTTTTTTTTTTTGTAATATATAGATTTAATAGTAAAGAAATAAAGATGTAGTTAAGTGTTTCTTATTATAATTATATATCTCTAAGCCCAAACCATGTTGATTCTATGCATTCTCTTTTTCTCCTTTGACAGGCCAAAAATGTATTGACCCATTGTGATAAATTAACCAATTAATTTAGCCAAGTAAATTAATTAAGTTAATTAACATGCAAAGCGCGTGGTAGCACAAACAAATCACCAAATAACTAAATACAGTGGAAATTAAATTTGACACTGGTGATTTGTTTACGAATGGGAAAAACCACCGAGGCAAAACCCCACTGGGTGATTTTAAGGTCACTACTCCCGAGAATCCACTATTATCAAAACAAGCGGTTACAAGTAAAGGAATCACAATACCTTATACCAATCTACAGTTGAACCCTTACCCCAATACCCAATTGGACTTATACTGTGGTGACAATCTCTCCTTTTGATGCATGGCTCCCAGTACGTGACTAACCAATTTGATGCGGGGATCCCAGTACGTAGCTTACTCCTTTGCACGAATCCAAGTACGTGACTAACTCCACAGCAACCCTTTGATTGTTGTAGTTGATTTGCAGCTGCTTCACAAAGAAACACCAATAAGATCTTCAATGTTGGTGCAAGAGATTTTGCTTGGTTACAGAACCCAAAGGCGTACAAGAAACGTAGCAAGAACTCTTTCTTCTATAGGAGGAGGCTAGGGTTTCAAAAAGAAAAACTTATGAAGCTCTTTAGGGTTTTTTTTTCTTTTTCTTTTTCCACCTCCTTTAAATAGGAGCTTAACGGGCTCTCCTATTCCAAATAGGTTTTTACAAACCTTGGGCTTTCTTAGTCCAATAAGAATTATACAAACCCATAAACAAATAGCCTTTTAGAGTAAAAACATTGCTGGCTATATTCTGAATCTCGTAAGCTCGATAGATCGAGACAGGTATCGAGCTTTAATGAATCTCGACAAATCGAGCTTCTGTCGAGGAGGTATTGTGACCTACAGATTGCACTTTTCTTGAGCAGTTCTTGAGTAATCTTCATGTCTTCAATTTAACCGCTTATAATGATCATCTTGAACCTACTTAGATTTACCTAAATACAAGTAAAGTGTGTTTTGCCAAAGGATATGACAATTACATAAAAATATGGCCCTAACATTCCTTTTGTTTCAATATATTTCCATATACTTTATTACCTTTGATTATCAAATAGGGGACCGGTGCTAATCTTTCTACGCCGCCACTACAACCGATCACAGAGCTGATGCTGGCGATCAGAGTGTGAAGGGAGTTCCGATGCCAGTGCAATGCAGTCTCACCAAACCAAACCGATACCTGTATATAATTTTCAGATGTTTGGATACGGCATCATTTTACTGAGTATCCATTTTAATTTTTTTTAATAAAACGTCATCGTATTGGGTGTTATTAAAAAAACAAAACAAAACGGTGCCCTTTTATGCTAGGTTTCTAGATTTCTACCCTTAGTATAAATTCATTCTTTTGCTCTCATAACCCTTCACTCTCTCTCTCTCTCTCTCTCTCTCTCTCTTGCTCTGGCCTCTCGCTGGCCTGATGCCTCGCCTTTGAGCTCTCGCCCCTCAGCTCAACTAGCCTCTGTAGCAAGCACTCACCAATCACCGGCTCACCATGGCGAACCACCAATAAGCCCCTCTCCTCCCTCACCTCTCAACAAAAACAAAGAGTCCAAACTAAGCTTATAGTTTATAGTATACTATTACTATGTACGAAATTGAGGATCACTGAGTAATACTTATCATGTTTTTTATCATTTTTTCAGCACTTGTTTCAGTTGTTTGGACTCAATGGTAATTGTAATAGTATAAACTATAAACTATAAACTTGGTAATACTTATCATGTTTTTTTCAGCACTTGTTTGGACTTTGGAGTGTTACATTGTTACTTTAGTCCCACTTAATTCTTTAAGTAACTTACTTGCATAGTTGCATTGCATGAGCTGGCAAATTAGTGACTCGGTGTGTCACAGTCTACAAAGTACTAACCTTTTTTTTTTTCAGCATTTTAATTTTTGAGGGAGACAAGATTGAGAGAGTTCTCGCTTTCAATCCTTCACCGAGAGGTAATCATTAATTACTCACTATATCCAACATTTTCATTTTAAATTTTTTGTACTCAGTAACAACTGCTTTAAGTTTATATATATAAAATTAGCTTTTATTTTATATTTATATTGAGAATAATATAATGAATTCCTTGTTAATATTAGTGACATGAATTGTTGAGTAACGACTAATGATTAATAGTATATTATTGTTGCCTTGTTGTAACTAAACTTATTAGTTATTGCTATTATTGGATCTGGTTATGACATTCATTGATTGAGAGTGAGCTATTTGATATTTTATTTGCTTGAAAAATTATAATTTGACATTGTTGTGGAAACTTTGCTTTTTTGTTGGTTGGAAATTTTTTTATTAGATGGATGTCGATGCCCAACCTAGATTTTGTGCCCCTAGGGATCCTAACCCACCTCCTCTTGGTGGTGCTAAACCTAATCCACCTAAACCTGCAGCACTAATTGGACTTGGTGTATCACTTCCCCCACTGTCACATAAATAAGGTGGTAAGGACCCATCTATAGTAAGGTAAAGCTTCATTAAGGTGGCTGGTCCTAACCCCAAAAAGCCTAGGTCTGAATGCAAGTATTGTAAAAATCAATATAATTGCCATGGTAAGAAAAATGCTACTTCGGGCATGTTGCAACACATGAAGGCGTGTAAGAAGTGGCCTTTATCCCGTGACGATAAGCAAAATACTTTGTCTTTCCAAGCTAAGATGGAAGGGGAAAGTGGTTCAAATGTTTTAGTGATTGCAAACTATAGTGAAGAGAGAATAAGGTTGGCGTTGGCAAGGATGATCATTATTGATGAATTACCTTTTAAATTTGTGGAGCATCAAGGCTTTCAAGAATTTATGGAAATAGTTGAGCCTAGGTTTCCTATTCCCCATCACACTACCATTGAAAGGGCTTGTATGAAGATTTATTCTAGTGAGGTGGATATTTTGAGAAGGGCTTTTGTTGGGCAACGGGTTTGTGTGACAACGAATACTTGGACGTCCATACAAAACTTGAACTACATGGTAGTCATCGCACGCTTCATTGATGGGGATTGGACTTAACAAAAGAAAATCTTGAACTTTTGCCCTATAGCTAATCACAAATGGGACACCATAGGTAGAGCGGTTGAGTCATGTTTGTTGAAGTGGGGTATAAACCGGTTGTTTACAATTACAGCAGACAATGCTAGTTCTAATGATGTGGCAATTGATTATGTGAAGAAGAAAACAAAAGAAACAAATAGTAGCATATCAGGTGGTGAGTTCATGCATATGCGTTGTTGTGCGCATATCTTGAATTTGATAGTGCAAAGTGGGTTGAAGTCCATTCATGAATCAATTGCCAAGGTTCGGAATGTTGTGCAATATGTGAGAGCCTCTCCCGCAAGGTTTGAGAAGTTTCAAGAATGTGTTGAAAATGAAAAAATTAAAGCCAAATGTTTGTTGTTCCTTGATGTTCCAACAAGGTGGAATTCAACTTATCTCATGTTAGATTGTGCTTTGAAATTTGTGAGAGCATTTGATAGGTTGGAAGAGGAGGATGGGCATTACAAACTTTATTTTTGTGAAGTGGGTAGAAATGTGAAAAAGCCCATTGGTCCTCCTAACTATCTTGATTGGGAAAATGTCAAAACCTTTGTGAAATTTCTTGGCATATTTTATGAGGCGACACTTAGATTTTCTGGATCCTTGTTTGTCACTTCTAATACATACTTCCATGAGCTAATTAGCATTGAAGATCAATTGCAACGGTTGTGTAGTGTTGATGGGGATCCACTTTTGAGGAGTATGGCGGTAGAGATGAAAAAAAAATATGATAAGTATTGGGGAAGTATAGATAATATCAATTTGATGCTTTTTGTTGTTGTTATTCTTGACCCAAGGTATAAATTGAAGTAAGTCAAGTTTTGGTTCAGGGAGTAGTATGGAAAGGACAAGGGAGATGCGATGAGCTCTAAGGTTCAAGATGCATTGAAGAGGTTGTATATGGAGAGAGTGGGTCAAAATGGAGCTTCGAGTTCTAGTGGTAGTGGTAGTAGTGCTTCATTGTCTAGGGACTCCAGGCCAAGTGTTGGTAATGCTTCATTGTCTGATCGCATTAAAAGCTATAATAATAGGTTTAAGCAACACTTGGCTGTTGAGGACAGTGTGGAACGCAAACTTGAGTTGGATAGGTATTTGTTGGAATCTTCTGAGGACCCTGATATGGAAGATTTTGACATTTTGATGCGGTGGAAAATAAATTCTTCTATATATTGAGACATTTCCCAAATTATCCATCATATGTTGACTATTCCTGTCTCTACAGTTGCATCCGAGTCTGCTTTTAGTATAAGGGGCGTGTTTTGAATTCGTTCCGTAGTTCACTATCTCTTAATACAATTGAAGCCCTTATTTGTACCCAAAATTGGTTGAAGGATGCAAAGAAAAAAAGACCAATAAAGCTTCGGGAGTGCATGGATAATGTGGAGGATATGGATGGTTTTGAGATTGACACTAGTTAAAATATATATATATATATATATATATATGTTCATTTTGTTTGTTGTATGCATCAATTGTTTATTTATTTGCTCAATGCTTAATAATCATTTTGTTTTAAATAGGATTGTAGAAATTGCATCGGTTTGCCCAATGCCTATGGAGGAGGATCCAAACACCGTTGTGTTGGATGATGATGAGTGATATGCTACTCTTTGCTTGGAGTTAGTTAGTAGTTAGTATTATGTAAGTATACTTGCTATTATCATTCGCTTGTGCTAATTATAAATATTTTATTGTTCATAAACGTTTTATTATTATTAACACGTGTTTATTTTGTTTTGTGTAGTATTTTGTAGTAGTTCTATAATGATGCATAGTGCACAGACTTACTAGACAAAGGACTTAAGAAATTAGCATTCTTTTGTCTATATGCTAATTATATTTGTACATGTTATTGGTAGTGGACTTTTCACTAATGGTAGTTATTTAGTTACTCATAGGTGGGATTATCAATGGGGATACAAGCAATTAGCATTCTTTTGCCTAAATGCTAATTTAATTTGTATATCTTTATTTTGGCATTTATGGACATCGACAAATGGTTCTATAATACGTTATTAAGTGGATACATTAACACTTATTGTTATTGACACTAACACACACAGTGACACTAATGATATTATATGCTACATGATAGTGTTTTGGGAGTTGAACTCTTATTGAGGCAATTTCAAAACATTTTTGGACAGTTTGTCTTGTGTGAAACTTTGAATAGATTGGACAAGTTTATGATGAAATTTGGACAAATTGCTTGTGTGAATGAAATGATGAAACTTGGACAGTTTGTTTATGTATGAACAGATTTGAACAGTTTGAACATATTGAACAGATTTAACAGATTTTTGAATAGATTGAACAGGTTTTTGAACAAATTTTATGTGTGAACAAGTTGAACAGATTTTTTTATGAAGTTTCTCTGAAATTTGAACAGTTTTGTTGTTGTTTTTTGAACAGATTAAACAGATTTTGTTGCTGTTTTGTGAACAGATTTTGTGTAAACAAGTTGAACATATTTTTTTATGAAGTTTCTGTGAAATTTGAACAGATTTTGTTGTTGTTTTTTGAACAGATTTTGTTGCTTTTTTTTAATAGATTTTGTGTAATAGATTTTTTGAACAGATTTTTTTATTTTAAAAAAAAAACAAATAGAATTTTTAATGTTTCAAACCGACCGCAAGAAACCGCACTGCTATAGGTTGAAAAACCGACCCTAAGCGGTATGCATCGGTTTTAATTATGAGAAAAGTGATCTCTATCGGTTTGGTAACAAATTTGAGAAAAAATCGAGCTGACCGAACTGCACACACCCTCAAATGCAAAAAACAACAGTAAAAAATGAAGTTCTAGCTCTGTTCATTCAACACAAATACATGCTTAATTATGAGAATAACAAATTTAATTGGAGTCACATTATATAATAAGTTTAAAATTACCAAAATTTGAATCCTTTGATAGACAACTATCCCAAAAACAAAATGCATGATAATTTATAATTGATAAACTATTTTTTCTCCTTTTTTATTACTTTTGACTTATTCAACTCATAATGACTTTTTGTTACCTATATATTAATGTGAAACCCATCTGTCCTGCTGCTGCGTTGCATTCCTTGTCATATGGTCTCTAACGTACAAGTATAAGTTGCATTAAAAACTCTCTTCACGCATTACTTAGGCCCTGTTTGGTTTTTTTTTTTTTTTCTCACTCATCACTCCTCACTCAATTTCCATAACTCATCACTCATTACTCATCACTCAAAATTCCTTAACTCCCTACACCCCACCCGTTTGGCACCATCACCTAGTTATCATCACTCAATATTTTTCAACTATTTGTGGGTCCCATACCTGTCACTCGGTATAGTATTTTTTTTTTTTCAGTACCCAAATCACCTGAGAAAGAAGAAAGGGGAAAAAAAAAAAAAAAAAAAAAAAAAAGAAGCCCAAATCACCCGAACCCAGTGAAAAAAAAAATACCAAAGAAGGAAACCCAGGTCACCAAACCCAGTGAAAGAAGAAGAAGAAAAGAAAAAAAAAAAAAAAAAAAAAGAAGAAGAAGCTGAAACCCAGAAGACGAGCTAATCAGAAGAGAGGAAGAAAAAAAAAAAAAAAAGAAGGAAGAAGACGCTGATAAGAAGAAAGGAAGAAAAAAAAAAAAGAAGGAAGAAAATGCTGATCAAAAAAAAAAAAAAAAAAAGGGAGAATGAGTCAAAAGTTGCGGTTGGTGAGTCCCTTTGTGTATGTTTAATTACAAAAATGCCATTGAGTTATGAGTTATGGAAACAAAGTTATGAAAATCCAAACGGACTTCTCAGCCTTAGGTCCCACCATTTTTGAGTTATGAGTTATGGAAACAAAGTTATGAGTTATGGAAACTCAAAATCCAAATAGCCCCTTAGCATTTAACCCTAGTAATTTTTTTTTTTTATAAAGAGAGAAATAGCCCTAGGTTTATACATCTGGACAGAAAGTGTCCATATATATATAAACTACTTGAAATTGCTTAATGAAAACTCCTTCAGGTTTTTTATTTTACTTTCTATACACAAAAGAGTGATAAATTAAAAGTCCATCATGACGTTAACGTTTAAGGGAATAGAGATTTTAACTGTCATGTCGATCTTAGAAGCTTCTTAAAATCTTTTTTGATAGTTGTTTTAACTTATTGGGTTAAGAAAGACTTGAATATCGATTCTCAACCAAAAAAAAAGGGTAAATTCCACAAACCACCCCTGAGGTTTGTGATAATACCAACTAAATCCAAAACATTTTAAAACTTACCAATTTCGTCCTAAAAGACAGTTTTGTCCCTAAAAAAAATGCCCCTTTTTTTTTCACATTTCTGTCTCTTTCCTCTCCCCCTTTCTTCTCTGAGTTCTCCCTTTCAAAACTCTCTCTAACGGAACCTTAGCCACGGTGAAGCCAATGACTCAACCATTTGCTTATATTCTTCCTACTTAAATCCCTCTTTAATTTTCCAAACACCCAGAATGATGTTCAAAAAGATGTCAAAATGAATCTTATTCAATTTCTAGAATTCAGAACAACATAACATGAATCAAGGAGTACCCTTTTCTTTTTTCCTCTCATTACTTTCCCGGAACCCAAACAAAAGTATCATAAAATGCGAAAACCAAACCAAATAGTTTTTGACCTAAAATAGCTTATCTATATATCAAAGCACCTAGACCCCACTTCATATATGAAATTATTGTTTAAAAAAAGAAAAACCCAGATTTTCAATCTCAAAGTTAAAGCATTTTGTAGGAAAAAAAAATGATGACAGAGAGACCGTGGAGGGTGGGGTGGCAACCATCCTTGCCCCAGTCGATGCCACTAGTGGAGTCGAGATATTGTTGGACGAGGTGTCGACACTTCTAGAGATGGTTGATGCCTTCGACGCGGTAGCACCACTTGAGCTTCTCCCTGATGATCTTGGCTTTCTCAATTTGGATCCACTTGTCCCTCACCAAGTGCTCCCTTATCTCCAGCATCGCCACCGGGTCCTTGTACTGGATCGATGGATTCATATGGGGGCTAAGGTTCCATTAGAGAGAAGAGTTCTGAGATGGAGAACTCAGAGAAGAAAGGGGGGAGAGGAAAGAGACAGAAAAGAGAGGAAGAAGAGAAAAAAAATAAAAATAAAAATTACAGCGTTTTTTTTTTTTAATGTTGAGGACAAAATTGTCTTTTAGGACGAAATTGGTAGGTTTTAAAATGTTTTGGACTTAGTTGGTATTATCGCAAACCTCAGGGGTGGTTTATGGAATTTACCCCAAAAAAAAAAAAAAGAGTTGAACATAGTAGTTTATATATGACATGACTAAGTGTATAGCTTTCCATAAGTTCTAATATGTAAAAAATCTTCCCTGCTATCTCCTTCCTTCTAGGATGCTTGGAAGTTAGATGCTGATCTCTTGTTGGTTTAATAAAAATTCTCTTTATAAAATTTAAAATAAAATAAAATAAAAACTATGACATACATTTATGTTTTATTGCACTATAAAATAATTGGTAATTGGGAGGAATATAACTCAAACAGTATTTCTTCTTTGAAGAAGGCTCAGCTTCAATCTATCCCGGCCCAGAACTTAAAACCCTTTTTTTTCAGTTCATTTTCACCTCCAATTTATTTACCTTTCTTTCAAAATTTATTTTTGTACTAAACACTAATTGCTATCTTGCAGTAGTGGGCCCTATGAATTAAGTCAAAAGTTTTTCTTTTTTCTTAATAAACCTGCAATTATTAATGGGTGCTAATATCTTGCGTGACGCTTAGCTTAGCTGACGATATATATGTTGGGCTTTTGTGAAACCTAGTTGTGTTTGATTCGGATTATGAACTGACCTAAAATAATGTTGTTATGGTTTTTAATGGGAGATTTTCTAAAACTTAGGGAATGTTTGGTAGACTGTAATAGACACTATAATGTAATAGATATTCCTATGGCATAACTATTCAGTTGTTTGGTTATGTCTTTATTATAATGAATAATTTTCCTTATGAATAGTTATTCTTCAAAATGAGGAATAACTATTCCTTATCAAAAGTACTGAATATCTATTCTTTCACCTTATGTAATAACTTTTAAAAAAAATTTCCTAAAAAATCATTAGTTACCACATCTTCAAAAGGAAAGAAAATAAATTTTCCATGTTGTTAATTATTATCTCTATTTTGAACACCTTAAAATAAGTGTATTTTAGGAAATTTGACTTAAAAAAGATTTAATTACACATTCTTTTTATACTCTACTAAATTGTGGATGCATATTCAGAATTCTATTCCTAAATAGTCACCAAACTAATGAATAGTAATACTTATTACATTCCAACTTAATGTATTCATTATAATACTTATTCCTATTCCCATGTAATAATCATTACAGTGTACCAAACGTATCCTTAGTCCATGGAGCGGAGGCTTGGGCTGATAGGAAAAAAATTTTGGCCTATTTGGTAGCACATTATGAATCATGTGCATGTGCAAGATAGAAAAACTGTTATTTTGGAGATTAGAGTTTCATGTAGTTTTTGAGAGAAAAAAGTTTACTGCCGCATCTTGTATATTTCCCTAAGAATAGTGAACTCCCTACAACTCTATGAACATAGACAAATTGTTAAACCACGTAAATATTGTCTTGTGTGATTATTTTCTTTAGCGCATATTTTTCTCTATTTTTGCATCTCACAGATCTGGGAATTTCGTGATATTACCCTTCAAGTAGTATCAGAGCCTAGGTTTAGGTTTGGGTGGGAGAAATGGCAGAGGAAACAGGAAAGGCGTCTAAAATAGAAAAAATCAATGGCACAAACTTTGGATTATGGAGGATGTAGAGATTGCACTACAAGAAATCTGTACTATTGCGTTAGATTTTTAGCGGCGGGTGCAAAAAATGCTGCTATATGTCGCATATTGTGTCACTTTTTCAGACCGCCACTGTAAATGAGGTCTATTGCGGCATTTTATTGGAGCGTCGTAGTAGCTCTAGTCTTTTGCGGCGTCCTACAGCAACGGGACATAGAACCGCCACAATATATATGTTTTAGTGGCGACAACTTAGATATAACGATGCTCCAAAAACCTACCGCAATAAATATATCATTTTGCACAGATACTATAGCGGTGGTAGAGAAAACCGCCGCAATATGTGAGTTGTAGCGGCGTTGATATGACTGCCACAATAGGTACCTATTTTGCGGCGTGTCTTCTTAGTTATAGTGGCGGTAGAGACCGCTGCAATAGACCTTCTAATTCCCCGCCTCCCCCCAAATCTTCCCTTTGTTTTTTTTTTTTTTTTGGCTTTTCTTTTTTAGCGCCTTTTCATTTTTGCGCAAATACACTGTCTCTCTCATTTCACTCCCAAAAACCAAAAACGCTATTCACTCTATCTCTCTCTTACTCTTCAGAGAGCCAAAATCCCACCTAAACATCCAGCTCAAACTCTATTCACTCTATCTCTCTCTCTCGCTCTTTCTCTCACTCTCCCTCTTAATCTCACCACCGCAGGCCCAAAATCCCACCGCCGCCGCCTTCACAACAACCCCACCACCACCACCAAACCATCGACTCAGTGGCCGCCACATAGCAACCCTAATCCACCTCATTTCACTCCTAAAAACCAAACACTCTCTCTGTAAGTTTTCTTGAACACTCTCTATGATGTTTCGAATTTTTACCTTCGTTTTTTTTTTTTATCTGATGATGAGAAACAAAGTTCAATGTGCGTTGGTTTGTGCTTTATCAATTTATGGGGGTATCCCTGTGATGTGTTAACCCTGTGATTTTCAAATATGCGTTGGTTTGTTAATGAAAATTTTGCATTAGATTATGGATATCCCTATGATTAGGGTATTTTACTACTCTTGTTTTATTGTTAATGAATATTTTTTATTTTTGGTTTGAGTTGTTAGATGTGTCCAAATGCATTATCATAGTCTCGGTTTGTGTTTGATTGCTGACAATGTAGTGGAAGAGAAAGGAAAATGGGGAGCTTGAAATTGATTTTTTTTTTTTTTTTTTTGGTCTTGGTTTGTGTTTGGTTGTTGAGAAAATGGTAGAAAGGAAAGGAAAATTAGAGGGAAATTAGCTCGGTTCAGAAGTTTGATTTTGTTCTATGAATTGCACACATACACTTAATTGAAGTTAGAAAATGAAAAGTAATGAAAAAGTGAATTGAAGTTTGCAAAACTTTTTTCTGTTTGGTAATGAAAAAGTGAATGAGAAGTCAATAAATGGATAACCGATTCAACATTTCATGACAAGTCTTAATAAAGTTTATAATGACTTGATTAAAACTGATGTAGCACCAAACTTTTTATTGATAATGACCTTTGTGTTGTTTAGAAACTGACTTAGCACCAAGGGAAAATGGGTTGATGTTAAAAAAATTGTTTAGGCTATATTTGAGTTGCAAGAGAGACCTACAGTTACTAGCTAGTGATAGGCCAAAAATGTATTGACTCCTTGTGATAAATTAACCAATTAATTAGCTATGTTAATTAATTAATTCAATTAACATGCAATAACGCGTGGTAGCTCAAAATAATCACCAAATAACTAAATGTAGCGGAAAATAAATTTGACACGGTGATTTGTTTACGAATGGGGAAAACCTCCAAGGCAAAAACCCTACCAGATGGTTTTAAGGTCACCACTCCCGAGAATTCATTATTATCATAACAAGCGGTTACAAGTAAAGGAATCTCAATACCTTATACTAACCGACAATTGAACTCTTACCCCAATACACAATTGGACTTATTCTGTAGTTACAATCTCTCATTTTCAATGCAACTCCCAGTACCTGACTAACAAATCGATGCGCGGATCTCAGTACACGACTTACTCACCAACTAGAGAAGGATGTTGGCTGCAAAGTTCTTCAGTTCATCAACACAATGAAAATCACGAAGCTCCTTGGTTACAAAACCCAACGGCGTACAAACGCAGCAGCTTCTTTAAGAGAAAGATGAACTAAGGCAAATTCTATCTCCGGTCACAATTTGCATGAATAAAACTTTGCCTCACACTTACGCAGCCTTTGACTGCCCTTAAAATAATCCTTATATATGTTTAAGGTTGTGAGAAAAGAAAACCTAAACATGTATACACGGATTGGTGTGAAATCAGATCTGAAAAACTGATTTTCATAAATCTCGATAGATAGCTAACCTGTCGAGCATCGAGCTTACATAGCCTTTTAAACGACGATAGATTCTATCTGTCGAGCTTTAAAATCCAGCACTTTTTCACTTGTTTCCTAGACAGATTTGCATGGCTTTAACACTTGAACTTGAAACCTTGTTCCTTGAAGTATTAAACATATCCAAGATCTACCCAATTGCAAGTAAAGTGTGTTTTGTTAAAGGATTAGCCAATTCTAAATGACATACATTCCTAACATGATTCACATATGTCCTAACAGTTAGTTAGGATGTCTACTTTCCCACAGTTTTTGTAAAATTGAAAACCAACTACTTTGGTAACTGTTTTAGAATTGACCACCAAGTATGGAAAAAATGTTACAAGGTGCAAGTTTTGTTGGATGTTGGCGTTGGTAATGTTACTTTATGACATATTTGTGATTCTGTAACTTTGGATCAAATTGTAATATAGGATTTAGTACAAAAGTAGAAAATGAGAAACTATCTTTGAAATATAACATGCTAATGTAAAGCAAAGGATAAAGATTTACTAAGTTTAATGATAACTCCATAGTAATGTAATATAGGATTTACTAAGTTTAATGATAACTGCATAGTAAGTTAATGCAACAGCATTATGTAAAGCAAAGGATATAGAGAAAAGGAAAAAAAAAAAAAAAAACTTAATGTTCCTTTCAATTGCTTCGTGTTAATATCATGCACAAGTTTTGCAGTATCAACTTGATATCAACTTGTTTTTACTTGTCATTGTGCTTATATATTTGTTTTTATTTTACACTTTGACAGTTGAAATGGCAAGGCAAAAAGCAAATTTGCACATGCGTTCCAAGAGCGTAACCGTGGAAAAAGCAAATTTGTTTTTATTCATTGTTATCTTACTGCTAGGTTGGGTAATTAGTGACCTTTGTCTTTTCGTAGATGACAAGCTAAATAATTTGTTTCTTTAGGTTGGTCTCATAATCTGTCTCAAGCATCATTGTCATCTAATGTTTGTTTGTCTTGTAAATGAAGTTATTCCATGTGTAAAATGTTGATATATTTTGTAATTCCATCATTTTGTAGATAGAGTCAGAGAAGAATAGGGACCCTCGTTCTAAACAGGAGGACTTACATACTACTGGTTCATGTAGCTTTGCCATGCACGCTGCAAAGAAGGTAATATGTATTATGACTAATATTTAAATGATTTGACTTATCTTATGTTTATGTGGAACCAATATTCATCACTACATAAATGTGCTATTCATATTGCAGGCAAAAGCGGATGGACGTCCTGTAGAGAGTGCACCATTATATTCAATATTGTGTACTCGTAAAGATGGATCTGCAGTTAATCCTGTAGTGCAAGCAAAAATGGTGAGTAATCCATTTCATATTCAGGGTATAGTGGTTTTGTTAAAAAATGGTGAATTGCTTTTGTTTAAGATAGTAAAAATTTAAATAATCATATGGCACATGTCATCCCACATTGCATTATTAAGCATAATCATTAAATTTGTACAGTAACATCCAACAAGTCATGCATGAGGGTCTTACTTTTTGGTCTGCCAATAGCTTACAACTGATGCAGTGAATTCTTGTAAAATTGAGAAAGTCATTCATAACCTCAAATATGGGTTGAGTTTGTGGTTAAGAATAAGTAAATGTGATTTCTATTTAAAACTTGTGACCAATTTTGCACCTCATTAGATACTGAGATGTGAAAGTTCTATAGTAATGAACCAACACAAATTCTTAAGAGGGGTTAATGCCCTGCCCAATTTAATTGTATTTTTTCATTAGGAAAGCTGCCTTTTGAACTAAGATGCCAGAGCACAGTGACAGATAGGAACAGGATCAACAATGGGTGTTAAGGCTTAAAAGTATATTGTGCAATCGTTTTGGTGCATCACTACTCTACTGCTCTGCCTGGAGCAAAAATTTCTTGATTACTTAGGTAGGACATATTCAAGGATGCAAGGGTTATCATCTTTTTTCGTCCAACTTTTTTAGGTCTACCTATGAATGGGACTTGTGAATGACAATGAGTTTCAGATATGGTTAAACTGCTTTAACTTTGAAAGATGGACTGCCTACTAGTGCATGTTCTGCTTTAAGATACCATATTCAACTTGGATTTCATAGAAATTTGTTCCTAAATATTCAATAGCATCTGTTAAATACTTTTGTGTTATGTTGAGGTGAAAGCAATTGCGAGTCTAAAGGAGTTTTTGATTAATTTCCTTTATTTTTAGACATTGTATTGGAAATTGTGTATGCTTCGCAATATATTTGTATTAGTCTCATGATAAGAGTGCTACTGCTATGTTGTCTCTTCGTGTATCATAATAATATGTATGAGGTGATATTGCCTCATTTTGGCCAGTAACATGGCTAAAGAGTGAAGATAGACATGGTTCTTTTAGTGTATGTTGACAGGTTTTTGTTGGAAGATTTGAGCTTCACTTGAAATAGCTAGGAATTCTTGAAAGTTTTTTGGGAGTTTCTAGACATAACTTATCATTGGTTCTGATGATGTTTTTTTTTATTCACCAATTAATTGTTGGAAAAATGCATGTTTGTACCACATACAAAACATACGCAGCAAAAAATTAACGAATCTACTTCATCCGCAATTGATAACATGTACTATGTAAGTTTCAGAATTTAAGAACAAGAAAGCGTACCTTGGTGCGGTAAAATTCAAAACCAAAAGATTAGAAGTACTTGGGAATACTTTTAATCTTCACTCCAATTCCACTTAATGCCCAAGAAGTGTAGTCTCTCAATCAGTTTTCAATGAGAGAATAAGAGAGTGTCCAACACTTACATACAAACTGTTTCATGTTCTAATGTGATCATAATGAAAACCACTTAGAAAACTAACTAAAAAACACTTATGAAAAGTCTTATGAAATTCTGTATGTTTCTCTCCTTAAATATAACTGATTATCTAATTGGGCTAGCCTTTTGGACCATTCCAATTGGGCTCTAGTGTGGCTTGGAGTAGGACCAAAAGGGAACAAATAAGACTCTAGCTCCAATGGGCCTTAAGCATTTCTGTTAACTCTTGACAAGTCCAACGTTACCATTAATTATATTCAATACCACTATATGAATATAATTGCACTCTAGGCCTTATTAATAAATTATATTCCAAGACTTTATTATACATGCAACCCCTTCATTAAAATTTTCGTAGTAATACAAAGTCATGAATGTAGACTGCCACTTTGAAAATTACTACATCTTAATCCTTGAGTACCCGGTGTAATCCTTTATGTTATTCATCATATATTTATGAAATCCAATTCCATAAATATATACTTTAGTAACTCCTTACTAAAGTGGTTGGGCCCAACACTCTGAATAACCAAACCCATTAAACTTATCTCAAGGAAACATTTTATATCTCCGTTAAGAGATTATGAATTCCATCTTGAGAATATATGTTCCATCAACACTAAATGCGGCTGCCCAACATACTAAGGTTTTGATCGTGACTTATAGATCTCACTCCTGATATATCAAAGTAACCTACACTTCATGATCAGGTCCATTATTCTCTCAGGATTTAGAGTTGATGTAAATAGAAGTCGTGAGATTTATTATTCATTTGACAGTCGTTAGGAGAACAAATCTCATAGCAGTCCAATTCAATATGTCTTAACTCTTAAAACATATCAACATATCAACTAGAAGTCTCCACTTCCATGATCAACATAAATCATCTTAGTTAATATGTTATAGTCTTCGTAAATGAAATACCCAATTTCATCACCGACTACGAACTAAAATTCTGAATTTACAAAGAACTTGCGATTTATATCTTCTGTGACTAAATCACATACGATGGATCTCATGGACTAAGATAATGTCCCATTAGTTCATTTATAGATAGTCTCATATAATTAAACAATTTAATTATTTATGACATGCCAATAAATTGGATTTCAGGGCATAAACCCCAACATTAATACACTGCTACCATGGGTTACAATATCTTCTGTCCATGCATATGTGACCTTTATTTTGTTATTTACGTTTTACTTTTCTTGTTCATCATCGAGTTTGGAATCTTAGCCTATATGCTCCTCTCTTTTCTGCTCAGAAATGTGAGTTAATTTTTTATCCTGTTTTTGCAGCTTTTTCTGTCTATGCTTATTGTCAAATATATTGCGTATGCTTCTCAATATAATTTTTGCTGTCTTGAATCAAATGATGTTGCTTTGCCTCTAATTGTTTTGTTTTGTTCAAATCCAAATATCAGGATAAAATGAAGGAGTTGTTGGTTGAACCTTCGAATGTATTGCAATCATCTGACACAAGTGGTAGTATTGCATAGGAACCGGATGATGTGTTTGCCAAAGTGATGGGTAAGGAACTCAAAGGTCGTATTCATGGGGTAGGATTTGGTCTAAGCTCAAGTGGTCGAAGTAGCAAGCGTGCTCTCACAAACCTTCAAATATGATCAAGTCAAGCAAGGGATGACAAAGTTGCACAACTGAAGGCTTCCTTGGCTGATATGCAGGAGAAATTGTCCTTTTTTGATGAAATGAAGGAAAGACTTAGCCAATTCAAAGAGATGGAGCAAAGAATGGCTCGCATGCTTCAACAAATGCAACAAATAACTTCATAATACAGTCAGGTTGGCATTAATGTTTGTTTAATTCCTTTGATCGTGCAATTTCCTTGATGGGTTTGTCTTATAATTGCTCTGATGGTTGGCATTAATGTTTGTTTGCTGAGTTCCTTGCTAATAATTTGCTGTGATGGATATGTTGTTCAGTAAGGTTATTTATTCAGTTATTCACCCTTGCTGTGATGGATATTTAGCCAATACGAAGTGCTAGTTGAGCTAGAACGCTTTTGGCTATTGTTTTGATTTCTAATAATACTCAAATTGCAATTGCTAATTGGTTGTTAGTAGTGGCAGTCAATGAAACTCATTTATTCAGTTATTTGCTCTTGCAATTTAGCCATAATTAGTGGAATTTGAATGGCTAGGTTAAAAGGCTGAAGTCTTAGCAACTAACTGATAACTTGTTTGTGTTATTAACTTTTTGTGGTAGCCCTTCCTAGTTAGTTTACAAGTAGTATGTTTGTTTATAAATGTTTTTGCCATTGGAGACGAATGTATATCACATTTTGTTCTTCTTATCTTATTGTGCACCATGTAATCAACCACTACCATTGACTTAACTTGCTGTGTTTTCACATTTTGATTATGTAATCTCTTGAGTATTGTTTGTTTCACTCCTTCTAAAGCAACATGCCTCAGAGTTTGCTTGTAGATTTTAGTATTACAATTTTCCAAATAAATTTAGAACTCCAAGCCACTCTCTTGAGATACGGTTATATAAAGCTTAAAATAAGTTGCTCAGAATACCCCATGTCTTTGTTTTTCAATAGATGCCATGTTGATATTACTTGCATTGTTTTGGTTGATCTTTCATACCTGTACATGCTGACATGACAACCAAAGCAATTTTGGATGTTTCAAAGCAATTTTGTTCTCTATTTGCTTGCCTTATAGTATAAGAATGTGATTTGTGACCAAGTTTTGAATTTTACATATATTTGGCATTTCTACGCTTGGAAGTTTCTAGATTGTTCTTTATCAAGGGACAATAATAATGCCTTTTTCTTTTTCTTTTTCTTTTTCTTTTTCTTTTTCTTTTTTTTTTTTTTTTTTGGTTTTTCAACACCGTTTACTGTTTTAAAGAGTTACGGTTAATTAAACCTAATCTGCTTGGAAGTTGATTAGTGGTTAGAGATTTTTTTTTTTTTTTTTTTTTTTTTGGGGCCTTGAATCCTCCAATTAACTATACATTAATACACGTACTGTAATTGATCAAACAAATATAGTGTGATTCTGAATTTTTTTTTTTTTCACTCTTTTTCTTAATTGATGCTCAATGTCCTATATAATAATTTCACTTTCAGGTTAATTTTTGAAGTGGTCTTCTATTTGCTTACATGCTTTTATTAATGTAAACTATAATTAAGAGACCCATGTTTTCAATTTTACTTGTTGCAAATGCTATTAAGATGTTAGCTACTTTTGCTTCTCATATATAATTCAGCTAAAATTTTCTTTAAATTTTTATTCTAGATCAGAATTACCCATGTTAGGTATTTAGTTTTTCTTTTTGGTTTGCTGTAATCTTTATTTAAAATGGTCTCACTGTAAAATCCTTATGCCATATTTAATACTTTTGTAGTATTGTTTGTGCATGTATAGTTCTTTGTCTTGGTTTTTATTTTATTTTTTATGTAATCACTTTGATTGCATGCTGGATCAAAGGTGCATTCAAGATATAATAATAGGCATTGGTTTCAATGTTGTGTCCTAATTATTGCCTCTCTTTTTTTGTATGTAGGACGTTCCTCCAATCCTACAATCCCCAGCTCTCCAAAAATCATCAGCTGCATCCCATCAACCAAGCAACTTATAAATTTTATGTTGGTGTTTGAGGACATATTGTGTACAAAGAACCACATTTGAACAAACACATTTTTTGCAAGTGTTGAAAAATATTTTGAAACACTTTGAAACTTTGATTATGGTATTAGTTTAATTTAAGTGTTGAAGAACTTTCTGTGTACAAAGGACCACATCTTTAACTTTGATTATGGTATTAGTTTAATTAAGTGTTGAAGGACTTTCTGTGTACAAAGGACCACATCTTTCTTTTGTTAATTTTATGATAATGGTTATAGAAAATGTTATGTATTTGATAATATATTTCTATGTTAATATAATGTTAGTTTGGAGACATTTGTGGTGTTATCTAGTTACATTTGTGGTATTGTCTTAGTGGAGCTAAAATTATTATAGGTTATTTGTAATAGAAATGTGGTTTTAGAACCCAGTAGGAAAAAAAATTAACCTATAGCGGCGGGCAAAAACTGCCACTGAAGGACTAAAATTATGAAATAATTGGAGACCTATAACGGCGTTTATAGTCCGCCGCTAAAGCCTCACACATATAGCGGCGGGCGTAACAGCTGCTAAAAGGCGCGTAGAGTCTGTTGTTTAATAAACCCTATAGCGGCGGGTCTATTCCGCCGCTAAAAGGTCACTTGACCCGAATGGTAACCTCATATGGCAACAGTTTTCTGCCGCCGCAATAGGCCAAAAGTGCTACTAAATGGCCGATCTATTTCGGTGCTTTTTGTGACCGCCACAATAGATCTATAATGGCACCACAACAATGGCAGGTAGAACCGCTACAATAGCCCCCGTCGCTAAAGGTCAAATGGACCTTTTGCGGCAGTTTTTTGGGCTTTTGAGGCGGTTTTTTAGGCTTTCGCGGCGGTTTTGGCCCGGCGCAATAGTACATTTTTTTGTAGTGTTAAGGACTACCTCTATGGGAAGAAGTTGCATCTGCTGCTCTTGGGGGAGAAACTTGCAACGATGAAAGATGATGAATAGACTCTTCTTAACTGACAAGTGCTGGGAGTTATCAGATTAACTCTATCCAAGTCTATTGCACATAATTGTTTTGAAGGACAAGACCATAATAGATCTGATGAAGCCTTTGTCTGGTATATATGAAAAGTCGTCTACAAACAACAAGGTGCACCTAATGAAGAAACTATTCATTTTGAAGATGGCAGAGAATGTGTCAATAGCACAACATATGAATGAATTAACACCATCACAAATCAACCGTCTTCTGTGGAAATTAATTTTGATGATGAGATCTGTGCACTGATCGTTTTGGCTTCTTTGTCAAACAATTGGAAGGCTATGAGAATGGCAGTAAGCAATTCTACTAGAAAAGAAAAACTGAAGTACAATGACATACGAGATCTAGTTCTAGCTGAGGAGATTCGTAGAAGAGATGCAGGTGAAACCTCAAAATTTGGTTCTGCCCTAAACCTTAAGACAAGAGGTAGAGGTAATGACAGAAATTCAAATTGGGACAGATCAAAATCAAGAAATTCCAATCGGAATAGAAGTAAATCTAAATATGGCCAACAAGTACAATGTTGGAACTGTGGCAAAGCTAGCCACATTAAGAAGCACTGTAAAAGCCTTAAGAAGAAGAATAATGATGATTCTGCTAATGCTGTAACAAATGAGGTACAGGATGCACTATTTCTTACTGTAGATAGTCCACTCGATGATTGAGTTTTGGACTCAAGAGCTTCGTTTTATACCATTCCACACCAAGAAATTATTTAGAACTATGTTGGAGGTGATTTTGGTAAGGTGTATCTGGCTGATAGAGAAGCCTTAGATGTTATGGGTATGGGAGATGTCTAGATTATACTGCCTAATGGGTCTATCTAGTTACTGCAGAAGGTTCAACATATTCTTGACTTGAAGAGGAATCTAATTTTTGTTTGACAACTTGATGAAGGGCATGCAATACTATTTGTTGGTGGTACTTGGAAGGTTACAAAGGGTGTCATGGCATTGGCTCGTGGAAAGAAAACTGGTACTTTGTATATGACCTCAAGTCCAAGACACACAATTGCAGTTGCTAAAGAAGGTACTGATGCAAGCCTATGGCACCGCAGACTTAGCCATATGAGTGAGAAAGGGATGAAGATGCTATTGTCAAAAGGGAAACTACAAGAATTGAGGTCTATTAATTTTGACATGTGTGAAAGTTACATCTTAGAAAAGCAAAAAATGGTGAGCTTCTTGAAAACTGGCAAAACACCGAAGGCTGGAAGATTGTAGTTAGTACACACTGATTTGTGGGGCCTTCTCTGGTTGCATCCCTTAGAGGTTCAATCTATTACATAACTTTCATTGATGACTCAGACAGAAAAGTATGGGTTTATTTTGTAAAAAATAAATCTGACGCATTTGAGACTTTTAAAAGGTGGAAGGCTATGGTTGTGACAAACAGATTTGGAAGTAAAATGTTTGAGATCAGATAATGGAGGAGAGTACATAGATGGAGGATTCAATGAGTATTGTGCTGCACATGGAATTAGGATGGAAAAGACCATTCTTGGGACACCACAGCGAAATGGTGTGGTTGAGCGCATGAACAGAACTCTCAATGAGCATGCTAGGAGTATGAGGTTACATGTTAGATTAATAAAAACTTTCTAGGCTGACACTGTTAATACTGCAGCTTACCTGATAAACCGAGAACCATCAGTTCCCATGGAGTTCAGAATTCCTGAAGAGGTTTAGAGCAGTAAAGAGGTAAAGTTTTCCCATTTAAAAGTTTTGGTTGCGTTTCTTATGTTCATATTGATTTTGATGCTCGTAGTAAACTTGATGCAAAAATCTAAAATATGTTTTTTTATTGACTATGGTGATGAGCAATTTAGCTACCGGTTTTGGGATGAACAAAACAGAAAAATCATCAGAAGTAGAAATGTGATATTTAATGAGCAAGTTATGTACAAGAACAGATCAACTGTAGTGTCAGATGTTACAGAGATAGATCAAAAGAAATCTGAGTTTGTCAACTCATATGAATTGACTAAGAATACAGTCTAGAAAAGGGGTGAAAAAGATAAGGAGAATGTAAATTCACAGGTAGATCAGAGTACACCTATAGCTGAAGTTCGCAAATCTTCTAGGATCACTAGACCTCCATAGCGTTATTCCCCCACTCTAAATTATATCATGTTAACTGATGGTGGTGAGCCAAAGTGTTATGACGAAGCCTTGTAAGATGAAAATTCAAGCAAGTGGGAGTTAGTCATGAGGGATGAGATGGATTCCTTGTTAGGGAATCAGACATAGGAACTGACTGAACTGCCAACAGGAAAGAAGACTTTGCACAATAAGTGGATATACAGAATAAAGAATGAGCATGATGGTAGCAAACGCTACAAAGCCAGATTAGTTGTCAAAGGTTTCTAACAGAAGAAAGGCATTGACTACTCAGAAATATTTTCTCCAGTTGTGAAGATGTCAACAATTAGACTAGTACTAGGAATGGTGGCTATAGAGAATCTACATCTTGAGCAGTTAGATGTGAAGACGACATTCCTTCATGGTGACTTGGAGGAAGACATTTACATGAGTCAGCTAGAAAGGTTCACTATTCAGGGGCAAGTAAGTCTAGTCTGCAAACTGAGAAAGAGCTTGTATGGCCTAAAACAAGCTCCAAGACAGTAGTACAAGAAATTTGACAATTTTATGTCTAGAACTAGGTTCAAGAGATATTAATCTAATCATTGTTGCTATGTTAAGTTCTTTGACAACTAGTATATCATTTTACTACTGTATGTGGATGATATGCTCATTGCGGGATCTAACACTGAGGAGATTAATAATATAAAGAAGCAATTATCAAAGAAGTTTGCAATGAAGGATTTGGGAACTGCAAAACAAATCCTTGGTATGAGAATCACTAGAGACAAGGCCAATGGAACATTGAAGCTTTCACAAACAAAGTATGTGATGAAGATTCTCAGCAACTTCAACATGAATAAAGCTAAACCAGTGAGTACACCTTTGGGTAGTCATTTCAAACTAAGTAAAGAACAGTCACCGAAGACAAAAAAAGAAATGGACCATATGAGTAAGGTACCTTATGCCTCAGCTATTGGCAGCCTGATGTATGCTATGGTGTGTACAAGGCCAAACATGGCACATGCAATGAGAGTTATGCGTAGATACATGAGTAGGCCAGGAAAGCTACATTGGGAGGTAGTCAAGTGGATTTTGAGGTATCTGAGAGGTTCATCAAATACATGTATTTGCTTCACAGGTACAAGTTTGAAACTGTAGGGTTTTGTAGATGCTGATTTAACTGGTGACATTGACAGCAGAAAGAGTACTACAGGTTTTTTATTTATTTTGGGTGGTACAGCTATATCTTAGGCTTCAAATCTACAAAAGATTGTTGTTTTGTCTACTACAGAAGCTAAGTATGTTGCGACGACTAAAGCTGCAAAGGAGATGATTTGGCTACACAGTTTCTTGGATGAATTGAGTAAGAAGCAAGAGATGGGCATTCTACACATGAAATTATATGCGAGACAAGAAATTACCTTAATTTCATCTCTCTTATTTTCATTTTCTAATCAATTTTGATAATTAATGCAAAGAGACAATAAATAGCCTTGGCTCTCTCTCTCTCATGGAATTTGATCATTATAATGGTTTTCTTAAAAATAATAATAACAAAGTGACATTATTTTATTAGAGAAATGAAATGGAAAGATTGAACCTGAATATGTACTTAAATAATTTTGATTGTTTTAATGTTTGAACGAGTTGAATCTTTTGATAATACTAAAAAATAAATAAAAAGATAGAATTCATAATCTCATTAATCGTAACTAGAACAAGTTGTTGGACTTTGCCTCCTTGAAATGGCTCTTAGGCGACAATGACATATAGCTTCTTAAACTTCTTTGTTCGGAAATATATGTCCTAAACATTCCCCTCTAAAAGAATCCAATATTAATTATTAGGGCAACAAGACTCCTTAGGATCCACAATAGCCCTCCTTAACCGCATACCACGTGAGATGGCATGGACACAAGCCGATGACAACCTCATCTATATAAAATGATTTAGGACCACACTTTGTGTCACAATTTTACCACAACTTTAATGTGGCAAGTTGTGAGTAATTGAGAAAAGTAGTAGGTCTATGTGAAAATGATAGGTATTCAGTCACAATTTGTCACATTAGATGGTTGTGGAAAAAATGTGTGGTAAAAGACATGGTCCTAGAATTAATCCTAATTTATGTTTGTCAATTTGTGATTGAATTTTAGCACTTACATACAAGACCAGCAAGAGTACTTGCTGGAAAAAAAAAAAAAAAAAAAAAAAGATTTAAGTGCACCACTCACAATGTGACACTTAGAATGTTGTAGATTTAGGTGTTTAATTTATAGTATCTCTAGCATATTTGTTAGTACTTCCATATGTATAGAGCCGCCACCATTGAATTTTTTTACGTTGGTCTAGCTAGCTTTGCCTTATATTTATAGATAATGTTTATTACGCACAAACTATTTTACACACTCTAAAAGCAACTGAAATTCAAATTAGGACTTGAAGCCACAATTTTCAACACTTGTGTGCAACAAGTTAAACACTATACTTATTACAATGGGTCATCTCTTATCATCAAGAACATTTGAACCTCGTCATCTTGATTGAAAACTGATGTCGCGAAAGCTTAAAGAAGGCACACACGATACTCTTTCTGATAGAACAGAAACTAAACTGTTAATTTCAATAGTAAACCTCGAATCCACAAAGGGTTTCCCCAAATCCACAAGGAGATAACTGGAATCCACTAGAGAAAGAATTTGACAAAAGTATGTATTTTGTTGATAATAAACTGATTTGCCTCTGACGGCTACAAAACATATAAATAATGAGAAAAACATCTAAAACCCTAATTCGCAATAATTATGCGATTAAGTGACAAAATACCGAAATTTACCAAAAATTGCAAAATTAAGTTAAATGCAGAATCATAAACTACTGACCTTAAGGGTTGTCCCAAAACAGACGGGGCCTTATTCTGACTTTTAAACTAAAAGTTATTAAGGAAAAAACAAATATTACTATAAATAGCAAAAACACTGTTTTCGAGGCCTTAACAAAGGAATTCGCCTAAATTTAGGTGACACTCATATAATTATGATTTTGAATCATAATGCAATTTCCCTTTAACCTGTCAAATTTCATGTAATTCTGACACTGCCGCCACAATGCCCTCTATTGACACCTCCCCTTTGATCTTGTGTTGTAACTTCCAGGACCCTTGTTGCTCCAGGAAGGCATGTGCTATCTATTCTACATCAAAAACACTAAAAACTATCAAGGAAGTCTCCCCCCCCCCCCCCCCACCCTAAAAAGAAAATAAAATAAAATAAAACAATACAAAATGATTTGAGATGGGAGATGGGGGATTCCTATGAGAACGAGAAGGGGTTGTGATCAAATTAACAATGGTTTTACTAAAGTATGCTTTAAGAGCATACATTAGTAAACCATTGATTAAATTTTTTGATAACTTTTTTAATTTCTCAAAAAAAAAAATTTACTAATGTATATTGGATATCGTTTATTGTTGAAAACTAAAAACATTGTAGCAAAATAATTTTTAAATGTATGAATAGTGCATTGAGACCCAATTTTGATAAAAATTTTGCTGAAAAAAGTACTTGCGAGTTCTATAAATAATACACAAGACCTATCATCAAAAAACACACCACTTAAAAACTCACTTTCCAAACGAGCACTTGCTTCCCATATATCAACCGGACCCAATTAACAAAGGAAACAGTGCTCTTTTCCCAACAAAGCTGATAGGGATAAAATCCCCCACCAGACGACAGCAGGCCACACTCGCCGACGGACGGATCCGTGACGGCTGGAACACCCGACGGACGTCAGGTCTCGACGACCCCAATCCTAGGGGGGCGACGGGAGAAGGCGGACGGTTGTTGGTATCAGGCACTGGGACCAGTCTTGCCACGTGCGCTTCGCTGGAAAGAGCGAATCTTGTCGCATACGCTACTTAGCCGGGTATCTTACGAAGCACGACTCCCGCCCCCAAAGAAGGGAATCGTGCCCAACACACTTAGCTACCCCAGAAGAGTCTTGCGCCCTACGCTACTCGAGGGCAATTTCGGGACAACGATATCTTCTCCAACAAGCCTTGCCCAAAGGCCACTACCACTACTATAAATACCGCCACACCCTCCAAAAATCGAGGTACGTTTACTAAGACCCGACTCTGGCACTCTAGAGCTGTGTAAAATTCTAACTTAACCATCGGAGGGTCGCTGGCCGGTACCACACCGGTACTCCCCTTTGAGGTTTTTCCTACTTGTGCAGGACCGTCCGGAACGCGCGTAAACCTTGCAGCTCACTGGTTTGATTCTTGACCTCATCAAAAGCTACAGATTTAGTTTAGCAACTTCAGATCTTCTTGGGTTCTGGTCTTAAGTTCTCTCTCTCTCTCTCTCTCTCTCTCTCTCTCTCAGTTTCTGACAATACCTCTCTCACACTCTCGCTGAGGTTTCCGTATGTCTGAATCTATGAAGTGTGAACTATGATGCATTTTCCATATATGGTGCACCCACCCACGTGCACTTGCATGACATTGCTGCTTTCTTGATTCTTGGGGACTCAAGCACCACGTGCACCTCGTGCTTTCTTGCCATATTACATATGGCCTATGTAGTACGTACTAAGAAAAGATTTTATCTCCGTGAGGAGATCATATAACGTGGTCGATCCATATATCGGATTTATTCTAATAATTAATTTTATTTCTTTAATAATATAAATGATAAATAAATATCTATTTTAATAAATATGTTAATGTTAAATAATTATGTGCTGAACAATTTTCTTTTTCTTTTTTTTTAAATCATATCAAATTACTACGAATAACTAATTTCTTTGAAGTAATTTATAAAAGACTCAAGTTTTGATAAAGATTATCTCAAAAAAATAAATTTTTTGATAAAGATATTCCATGGCCTAACCTTTTGACCAAGTATATGTTTCTAGTAGATGAAACAAAGATAGGAGTTAAGGTAGAAAATTTTACATTAAACTAACGAGCAATGATAAAAATGCAAATTTTTTCATAACTTATTATGGTGTTTAGTTGTGATTTATGCAATATTTACTTTTGCATGAGTCAGCCTCACACACTAATCACACTAAGATATTCTAGCACTAAGATATTCTAGCAAAAAATAATAATAATCACAATAAGATATGCTAATACTTGTGAAATTAAGTCTAAAAAGAATAATTGTAAAAAATTTATGACTTACTCAAAATTAGTATCAAGAAATGAGTTTTTAATTTAATGCACTTTGAACATTCATAGCTAGGGGTATCTTTCTTTTATTCTACTACGTATACGTATGCTGTGTATAAAGTATCTCACATGGTGTGTGTGTGCATATTGTATACAAGTGCATCTCTGTTTCAAGGAGAATGCTTATTATGGGCAAGTTGTAATACAATGACATTTTTTTTTTATTTTAGAGACTAAGGCATCAATCAGTTTTTGGTGTAGATGGGTATGGCCAAAATGGGCATTTTCCCCTTTTGCCCAAAAAGATGTAGCAAAATGCCTCTGTTCTGAAACTATCTAGCAAAATGCTCCTGTTTTAAAACTCAATTTTTAGAAAATCGAGTTTCAATGAAAAACTTGATCTGATGAAAATCTAGTAATGTGAGAAATTTTACATGGAACTCAAGTTCCATGTTTTTTTTTTTTTTTTTGTAAGTTTGATTTCACATAACTCAATTTTATAAAAATTGAGTTTTTCATTGAAACTCGCTTTTTAGAAAATCGAGTTTAAAATAGGGACATTTTTGCTAGATAGTTTCAAAACAGAAACATTTTACTAGAAATTTTTGGCGAAAGGGGCAAATGCCCGTTTTGGGCAGAAGGGGATTAAACCTTAAATCTTTTATTCAACCATCAAAGACTTTACCAATTGAGTTAACTAGAACCCACATATCATGACATGTTTGAATTTAAGTGAACTAATGAGAAATGTATATATCAAGGGATTTATAAAAGAGAAATACTATATTAAAATACTATTGTTAACGAAATTCTAGTCCTTAGTGTAAAAATTCTCGTGCTTCCATCAAAGGTAGGCCGTAGGAAAATGGCTTAATTAAGAGTAGTGACATCTTAAAGCACTTCTTCTTTTTTTTCTTTTTTTCTTTTTTATTTGATTGATTTTTATTTTAACCTATGGTGTCCTCTTAATGACAGCTCTTTATCATCAGACCAAGACACCAATTGGTTTTTGGTGTAGGCGGAGATTGAACCAAGAGAGTCAATCTCGTACCGGAGGTTGTACCGATTTAACCAGTGGACCGATATATTTCGGTACCAGTCAATACTGGTGTACCGTTTTGGGTTTACCGCTATTTTGTGTGTGTGTGTGTGTGTGTGTGTGTGTGTGTGTTATAATAAATATAAAAGTTTACCATAAAACATTACTTTAATTCAGAACAAATTATTCATGGTTTTAGACTTTAGTATCAATTAAAAGAAAAAAAAAATAAACACAACATAAAAATAGAAAGCTTAATTGTATATTGCATACTAAAAAAAAAAATACTAATAAATTAATGCAAATAAGTTACCATTCTGCCCTTACAAAAATTCAAAAATTACAAAACTAAAAAAAAGAAAGTTTTTTTTTTTCTGTACCGGTCGGTACACCCGGTACTAGCCGGTATTGCCCAAAATCGGCCGATATGGCCAGTACGGCCGGTATTTAAATCGGTACTAAACGTTAACGTTTCGATACCAGTATATGTACCAATACGATATATACCGGCCGATACGACCAGTACCATTATGGAATTGACTATACATTGGATTGAACCCCAAATTTCTTATTCAACCATTAAAGATATTAATAACTAATTGGGACCCACATCTTAAAGCACTTTGATAATCAGATAATATATAATTTATAATTTGTATAATGACATCTAAGTTGTGATAAATTCATGAAAATCGGGTCCATAGTTCGGAATAGGATAAATAATTAAAAACTCATGTAATGTGAGACTGCTCAGAACAAGTCGGATAGAACATTCTCGATTTTTTGCTCTCAATAGCGGGAGCTTGGACCATACATACTACGGACTTACCCTAACCGGCTAACCCTCTCTTAAAAATCCCCTATCTTGGTAGGAGGAATTTTTTTTTTTTAAATAAAAAAAATACCAAAACTTTTCCTTTCATCAGTGGATAACTTTGTGCTTTCAATCATATTTTACTGTTTACCCAAATTGCAATGATAGTGAACAAACTTGATGTATCCTAAAAATGTAGACACAATGTATAGAACCCTTGATCTTGGTTCAGAGGTTAATTTACGAGATGGAAAGGGATTAAGCATCCATCTCACCCAGTAAAACACGCCTCCTAGGTTAAGGTGGCCAATATCATGTCATGTCAAACAAATGCAAATAATATATCACATAAACATGTTAATTTGCAAGAATTGTAAACAAACATGTATTGGGGAATTTAATGTAAAGAGAAACAAATGGTGAAATTTGTTAGATAACAATGCAAATGTAAAGAAAGTATGAAAGTAATGGCATGTTCGTCCAAGAAGTTAATATAAAGCAGAGAATTCCTAGCCTAGACATGTTCATCTAAGCATGTAAAGGAAAACAAAATTGTCATGTTATTTTTCATCAACATAATTGCAAAGAAAAAAAATATATATTTTTAGGCATACCAATCATCCAAGAAGTTATGAGAAGAACAAAGAAAATCACCCGGACATGTTTATCCAAGTATTTAAGTGAAAATCATAATGTTAATTAGACATGTTCGTCTAAGCATTTAAAAAAGAGAGTAAAACAACTATCTAAACATATTCATCTAAGCATTTAAGTGAAAATTTTGCATTAGCCTAGAAGTGTTCATCTAAGCATATAAAAGGAACATCAATGAGATATCTAGACATGTTCATCTAAGTATATCACCGGAACTTTAGAAAATTCGAATGTCATGTGTCAAAGGATTAGGGAATGTTATTACATTAATTTCATGTGAAAATGTATTGTATTACAAGAAACCAATTCAATATATACATTTGTTAAAAATCAGCATGTGTTATGAGAACAACTTCAACATATAGAGTAAAGATCACAGATCTAACATGCAAAAGGAATTCAAGAATTTAGCATGTGATGGAAAAAAAAATCCGAGCATGTTGGAGGAAAAATAAAATCAAGCATGTGACAGAAAACAAAAGTTTAAGCATGTTAGAAGAAAATGAAAATCAAGCATGTAACAGAAAACAAAATTTTAAACAAGTTAGAATAAAATGAAAATCAAGCATGTGATAGCAATCAAGAGTTTAAGCATGTTGGAGGAAAATGAAACTTAGGCATAGGATAACAAACCAAAAGTTTAAGCAAACTCAACATTTAAGCATAAATGTCAAACTAAAGGCCGAATATAATATATATATATATATGAGATCATAAACTCAAGTCAATGCAATACATATAGTTTATATATATGTGACATGTACATATAGTTTATTAATATGATACATTATATAAATAAGATTAAAAAGAAAGAAACCAAGTGATGAAAAGAAAGCTTAATCAAAATCTACATATATTTTATGAGAACATGAATGAAATCAATTTAGAAATTTAAGACAAACTATAATGAATCTTAATATTTTCTGAAAGACTAAAGAGGGAGCAAGAAATATAAGGAATAATAAACTAGTGCAAAAATTTAAAGAACATAATTAACTACTTACCAGCATAGAGCATAAATTAAAGGGGGAAGTGATCACTTAAAGGGCTAGGGAGAAAGCAAAGAAGTACTAAACTACAACTAAAGTAAGAACAATGGTTGCACAACAACTTTTCTTTTATGCTTTCTCACTAGCTCTCCAGAGGGAATGGGATGCCGAAAATGGAAGAGGTCTTCTCTATTTATAGGGGAAGGGATGGCTTAGCTTTAAAGCTAAGTTATTAGCTTTCTTCTAAGGCTAAGGGAGGAGATAAACCTATTTAGATAAGCTGGAACAGATTTGGTGTTGATCCCCATTTGAAATTTTGAAAGAAAGTTGAAGATGATGCTGAATTTGTGTTATCTTCTGCACCTGTTTCGTATTTTGGCTCTAACTTTCTACTCAAAATTCTAATTGATTCGAGATTGGTGTTTTTTGAAAGGAAATTCAATTCTCTACAACTTTTCCAGAAATAGAGAAAACCACATTTCAACGTTTTCCAGACCAAAAATGCAATGCATGTTATTGCTGAAAACAGTAACGTTTTTGAGGATTTTCAAAAGAGCAGATAAGATGCCATAAAGGAAAAAAAAATTTATTATTTCTTAAAAAATAATAAAATGAAATGAAATCTAATCAAAATTCACACTTAATTACTTTTAAATTAATTCTTACTAGAACCAATCAAAATTAAGTGTTTAAAATAGGACGTGATCAGGCCCATTGTGTAGGTGAGCCACGATCATTGAAAATTGTTTGTGATGATACACGATAAAATCAGTAGACTGAATGCTTCGGGCTTTGGTGGTAAGAAAATTATCTGAAAAACCTGAAGAGAATGAACACACAATCAAAGGTGACCAGGGAAGACCGGCCAAAAATCCTCCGATGATAAAGTCAGTATATCTCTCAAATTCTGGAATTCCAAAAAATTTGGAAAATGATTTTCATACCTATTTTTGTTGCCAATGAGCCTTTATATAATACATAATAGGAGCAGTTACTCGTTTAGTAACTTCGCCTATATTTGAGGAGGTCGGAAGGTTCGAAGTTAACTCCCTTAGCTGCCATGGAAGTTATTTTGCTTGATCTTATCTTCCATAACTATCATTGGAAATGGTTTTGTAGCAATGAACCTCAATTAGTACTTGTGTTTTGAAGGATGTGGAGCTCGTCCAAAACTTGTATGTAGAACACATGCTTAGAATGTTTGTAGGCCGTCCAAGCAATTATCTGGACGGACGACCCTGATATGGACGAGAGCTCCATGCGAAGTCTAACTTCCTTTCTGCCCTGGATGACTCTATGGACGAGTGTTGAGTTCGAAGTTATTTTATACACCATCAGTTACCCCTTCATCCATGGGTCGTCTAGGGAATTGTATAGCTTGATGTCGTTCCCTAGACATGTGTACTTCTGTCAACAACTAGGTTCGCCACGTGTCACAATTCCATTGCTGACTGCTCGCATCAATTCGTTTTTTCAAGGGGCGTGCCACATGTCAACTTTCAGTTGGTTGTAACCCCCATTTTGGGATAGGTGTCTATGAATCTTCTTTTTTGGGGGGGGGGGGGGGGGGGGGAGGTTTAGGTTACCTTTAAACGCCTTTGCTAGGGAGTTACTGGTTAGGTTAGGTTTAGCGGTGTGTCAGTTTAATCCCAATGCATGGAGATTGGTCGTCTCTATGCAAATTTTGTAGAAGGGGGTATTTGGAGAGGACCATCCCCTTTCTGTGGATGAGTTCCTCTATTGTTATAAACCCTTAAAAATCAATCAATCTCTTGGTTTTTACCAATTTATAGCTAGGGGCGCAAGTTGTAGGTTAATTAAGTCCCTAGTCTAGTCTGACAAAAACCGAAAGATGGAGTTTTTTTTTTTGTTTCTGGTTTCTGGGCTGGGAGCCCAGTGGAGGTTGGCAGGGACACATTTTCCCCTTACACTGGGGACTTAGGAAACCTTCGTCCTGAAGGTATGCCCCTTACCTTATTTCCTTATTATTATTATTCTTACTATTTTACGTCTAATCTTTATTCTTCTCTTTTTTTGTAGCGGTTGGACGACCCTTTAAGCAAGTTCCACCGCGACCACGTCCACAGGACTCGTCTACACATTGATAGGGATTTCCACTCGTTGGTGACCCTTCAATGACTTTCTACGTGGGGACTTGGTCTTAGGCCGTCCATTGAAGCCCTCGCTCACGAGCTCATGGTCCGCAAACGTGGGTTATTTTTTACTTAGGAAATTTTATTAGTGTTATTTGACTTATACTTTTTACTTTCACTTTCTTCTTCTTCTTCTTTTTTTTTTTTTTTTTTTGAGTAACACTTTATGCTTTTCTTTCAGGAATGGCTACCATGAAAGAGAATAAAGGAAAAGAAGTGTTGGACGAGGCAAACAGACATGAATCTCAAACCCTGCCTCGTCCTTCTGTTGGGGACAAGAGAAACTCTTTATCCAAGACGCTGGACTTGGGGAACCTTCCCAGTCGTCGAGGGAAGAAAACCAAGCATGGGTCATCTAAACCTGGGATCGTCAAGCCCAATCTTCCTACCTCTCCGTCCGTCCAAATATTTGATGTTGACTCGTCCGTGCCTGTCGATGTCACCCCGTCCAAAATTGTTGCAACTCCCTCATCCTAGCCTTCCCGGAGGGTCCCCATGAACCTTTTGGAGAATGAAGACTTAGCCTGGGAAAGGTTTAAGAAGAGTGTGGCTGGTGAGGACGTGGCTGCATGCTACGACATGTCCTTGAAAGATTTTGAGCACTCCGGTGTTCATGATCTTTTCAAGGTAAGTTTCTTTTTGCCTCATCCTTTGTTGATTTATGCTTTTCTTGTCTAAAAAAAAAATTTTTTTTTTTTTTTAGGCAACGTCGAAATTTATCGCAGCGTCCAGGCAGGCTACCCAGCTAGACAAGATGAGGGTTTTATTGGAGACAAAGCTATAAACGAGGGCAAGGAAATGCAAAACTTCGTCAAGGAGCTGAAGGCTAACATCGTCAAAAAGGATACCCGTCTTGATTATCTTCAGAAAAAAAATGACGAGCTGAGCGCCAATCTTGCGAAAGCCAAAGAGCATGCTGTTATGGAGTTCAAAGCTTCAAAACAGTATACTGATCTTTTAGACGCAAATTATGCTGCTGGCTTCAAGGATTTTTGCATGGACACTGAGGAACGCTTCCCAGAAGTTGACTTCAGTTCCATCAAGCATAATGTTGGTGCTGCAAGCTCCCTTCTTTAAACAAGCTCTGAAGATATCAACATTGAAGACGATGCTACTACTCAGCCAGCCCAGGACGACCCTAATGCTGATCCCCCCCAGTGAAGACGAAGTTTTTATACTCCATTAATCCTTGTAAATTTTTTATTTGGTCTGTTGTTTTGGACCGTTGAATGTAACTTAAGTACATTTGTCTCGTTTAAAGTTTTAGGACGAGCTCTTAAACAAGTTTCCTTGTTAGTTTTTACTCTTAAGGGTTTTTGGACGTAGGTTGTCCACCCTTTTAATTAATGAATGTTTGTTTCCTTTATCTCTTCTTTTATTCACTAAAATATTGCATGGACAAACTCATTTTGCATCCCAGATAGTAATCTCAATCTTTGCTCGTCCATGATTAGAATTTGTTCATGGTAAGCTTCATTTGAATTTACTGTATAACTCGTCAGTGGGTGGCTTTATTTTTGTTAGTCTTACATAGACTCAACTCAGCATTACCCCTCCTCCATAGGTTTGACAACTCTTTGTTCGTCTTTGGGGTGTTGCTAATTTTCTTGTCCATAATGTTTAACTTTTTTCTCGTCCAAAGATTGGATTGTTTTAGTTGATGTCCTATGGACCATGTTTACGCGCGCATTTCCTCGTCCATGGCTAGATTGGGCATTCCCTTGTCCATGACTGGATTAACACGCTTTAAGGCTTCAGCTCGTCTCTTGTTTGGACGAATATGCCTTGTTGCTTTATCCTTGTTTCGAGGAAAACTTAGACGTTAAACCCCTTTGTCTAGGGATTTTTATTTGTCCTTAAACCTTAGCCTTTTTGTGGATGAAGTTATGGAGAAGATTTCTACATCATATGTATTTGAAAGTCCAAACCATTCTCATAATATAAACATCGTCTACAAGTATGGCACATGCTTTAGGAGCTAGTGCCTTATTCATTCAAACATCTAAGTTTATGATTTCGTCCACAGTTAATTTAAAACTAATACATCCTTAAGGAATTAAAACATAACATATAATGTTAACAACACATGCAACAGAAAGTAATATGAACTTTGGTTCATCCAGGATGAAAGGCCTCGTCCAAGATAATGCTCGTCTAGTCTAATATTTCACTGATAATACCTTCTTAAGTTCTCAATGTTCCAAGGGTGCTCCAACTTTCTCCCGTCTAGGGCTTCCAAGTAATATGACCCTTGTCTTTTGCATTTGACAACTCTGTAGGGTCCTTCCCAATTAGGTCCCAATTTCTCGTGAGCTGGGTTCCTGGTTGCCAAATAGATCCTTTTCAAGACGAGGTCCCTATGTTAAAACGTCTAGGCTTTACCATTGCATCATATTGTTTGGACATGACGTTTTTATACCTCGCTGTCCTTTGTTCCGTATCCATCCTTACCTCATCTATAAGGTCGAGGTTAAGGCGCAGTTGATCTTTGTTATCCTCGCCTTGGTACTTCATCACCCTGTGACTGGCCATGTGAACTTCTGCAGGTATCACTGCTTCACTTCCGTAGGCTAGCTTAAAAGGAGTTTCCCTCATAGGGGTTCTCATAGTCGTTCTATATGCCCACAGAACACCTGGTAGCTCGTCTGGCCATACCCCCTTTACCCCTTCAAGTCGAGTCTTGATGATCTTTAACAAAGATCGGTTTGCTATTTCTGCCTGGCCGTTTGCTTGAGGGTGGGCGGGTGAGGAGTAATGATATTGAATTCCGAAGTGTTCACAGAAATCCCTAAAGAGTGTGTTGTCAAATTGTCGTCCATTGTCTAATACCAACACCCTGAGCACCCCAAATCGGCATACAATGCTCTTCCAGACAAAGTTCTTGACATTCTGTTGTGTGATATTTGCTAGGGGTTCTGCTTCTACCCACTTAGTGAAGTAGTCAATACCTACCACTAAGAACTTCATCTACTTGGTTCCAAGTGGAAAGGGACCCAAGATGTCTAATCCCCATTGTGCAAAGGGCCATGGGGCCATCATAAAGGTGAGATACTCTGATGGTTATCTGGGGACATTGCTGAATCGTTGACATTAGTCACATACTCTGATGTAGGCTTTTGCTTCTGCTTGAATGGTTGGCCAATAATACCCTGCACGGACGACTTTATGTACTAGTACTCTCGCTCCCGAGTGGTTTCCACATGCCCCTTCATGAATTTCCCTCAACACATAGTTTGCCTCGTCCGGAGCTAAGCATCTCAGATAAGGTTGAGAGAAACCTCTTTTGTATATTACCTCGTCTATAAAAACATACCTGGCCGACTTGATTCTTAGTTTTCAGGCCTCGTCTTTTCCCTCTGGAAGCCTTCTGTCCTTGAGGTAGATGATTATTGGAGTCATTCAATTTTCTCCTTCTTCAACTTCTTGTACTTCCAGTAGATCTATGCTCAGCATGTACTAGATTTCATCAAACTTATCCATGGCCTCCCCCGACGAGGCTACTTTTGCCAAAGCATCCGCTTCCATGTTTTCTTCCCTCAGGAGTTGAACAAAACTGGCTTCTTTGAATCTCTTGACGAGCTGCCTTACCTTGTTTAAATACTTTGCCATCCGATCTTCTTTGGCTTCACACGTTCCATTTACTTGATTAATGATCAATTAAGAATCTCCTCAGACGATGATGAACTCTGCCCCCAAGGACTTGGCTAATTCTAATCCTTTGAGGAGTGCTTCATATTCGGCTTCATTGTTGGTGGCTTGGTACTATAGACAGACTGCGTACTTCAACTTATCTCCTTCCAGGGATTTGAGTATGACTCTGACTCCTCCTGCATGCAACGTGGACGAGCCGTCTTCACTGACGACCCATTCTTGAACTTTGTGCAACTCGTCCAGCTCTCCTTGACTAGGGGTAAACTCCGCAATGAATTCCGCCAACACTTGTGCTTTAATTGCATTCCTTGGTTGATACCTGATATCAAATTCACTAAGTTCTATCGCCCATTGGATCAATCGTCTTGCAGATTCTAATTTGTTCATTGCCTTCTTTAATGGATGGTCGGTCTAGACGTTAATAACATGAGCTTGGAAATAATGCCTCAGCTTCTTGGAAGCTGTAACCAAAGCGAAGGCTAATTTTTCCATCATGGGATACTGTCCTTTCGCTCCTCTTAGTGCTTGGCTCGTATAGTATACCGATTTTTGCACTCTTCCTTCTTCTCTAATTAGAGCCAAACTCACTGCATTTGGGGACACCGGGCACGAACAGACACCGGACACCGCCAAATATAAATACAACTCTTCACCAGGCACGAACGGGCTTAGTAAGGGAGCCGTAGTGACACTCATCCGTCCATTCGAATGCTTTTTTAAGAACCTTAAAAAATGGCAAACATTTGTCAGTAGCTTTAAAGACAAACCTATTAAGCGCGGCTACTCATCCGGTAAGAGACTGGACTTCTTTGATACTCCATAGAGGCTTCATATCCAGTATGGCTTGAATCTTATCAGGATTCGCTTTAATTCCTCGATGCAAGACCATGAATCTGAAGAATTTTCCTGATAAAACTCCAAAAGCACACTTGCTGGGATTCAACTTCATGACCATGAATCTGACGAACGACCCTGATATGGACGAAAGCTCCATGCAAAGTCTAACTTCCTTTCTACCCTAGACGACTCCTATGGACGAGTGTTGAGTTCAAAGTTATTTTATACACCATCAGTTTGTATGATAACTTTTGATCAGGTGGTTCGATCAAAGCCCATGACATACCATTGTGATCGTTAGAGCATCAAGATTTGTTTTATATCATAAATATGAAGATCTAAATGTTGAAATTGCGATCATGCCCTTGGTGCAACATTACTGTTTTGCCCTTAATATTGGTTAAATGCAAGTTGTAAAATGAGGTGTCTACAATTGGAGGAGGAACACAAGTTAGTTTAGGAAATTCTACTTCAGATTTCCCAAATGCCCGTGTTATGCAATGTGAACCCAATGGAGTGCCTCTCGGAGTGGAGAATTTTAGAGAGACAGCCAATATCCACTTCCATCATGGGAAACAAGCCAACCACAAAGCTGGTACAAGTCTTCCAACTAATGGTGACCTTCAATCTCCATGTTTTGTCTCAAGAAATGGAAATAGGAGTCCTTTGGCATAGTTTGACATTATATCCCTGAGAGAGGCAGACAAGGGAGGTGCTCAAGTGGATCGGATGGAATTTGACGTAGAAGGCAAAGTCGATGTTGCCTTTTGATGAATGTCCAACTCCAAATCATAACTTCCTCATATCATCATTTGGGTTTATCAAAAAAAAAATCATTATTTGGAATTGTAGCGGTGCTCTAAAGCCCTTTTTTCAAAGCCGTGTCAGAGAGCTGGTTCAGAATCATAATCCAGCAATCCTTGTTGTGATGGAAACCCAGGTTGGGGGAGAAAGAGCAAGGGGGATAACTAATAGGCTTCCTTTCTATGGAGTAATTCACACCAACATTATTGGATATGCAGGTGGGCTTTGGGTGCTGTGGAATTTTGACAAGGTTGACATATCCCTGCTATCTAACACAAAGCAAGAAATTCATGTTGTGGTCAAGGTACGATTTTCTAGTGCTACATGGTTATTTTCTGTTATGTATACTAGTCCTAGAAGTGCTGAAAAGCATGTTTTATGGAATAATCTTATGAGAGTTGCAGAGCTCCACAATATGCCCTAAATCATAGCAGGCAATTTTAATGAATCTCTATTAGAGGATGATAAGTTTGGGGGGAGAGCTGTGAGTGTTAATAGATCCTTATTATTCAAAGAGTGCTTGGATAAGTGTAATATGATAGATATTGGGTTCTCAGGTCCTCGGTTCACTTGGACAAAAAAAAAAAAAAAAGTCCAAGCTCTGATATAGGAAAGAATAGATAGATTTTTGGTGAATCCTAGTTGGTATTTGATGTATCCTAAGGCAATAGTTACCACCTTACTAGATGTCACTCAGACCACTGCCCTATCCTAATAGAGATGCAGCCGACAGCAAATACTGATAAGAAGTAGCCTTTTAGGTTTCAAACCTGCTAGCTTTTGGATTCTACCTTTCCAAGTATTGTTTTTCAGGCGTGGGGAAGTGGCAATAGATTAGTGGATGCCATAGAGATTTTCTCTAGAAAAGCTGACTGGAACAAGGACCATTTTGGGAACATATTTGCTAGAAAGAAGAAACTGATGGCAAGGATTAATGGTATCCAAAGGGCAGTTGCTAATAAACCTTCCAACTTTCTCCTTAATTTGAAAAATGAGCTTCTAAAGGAGCTTGATGTAGTACTTAATCAGGAGGAGGAGCTTTGGGCTTTGAAATCCTGGGTGAATTGGATGATCCAAGGAGATCGTAACACGACCTTTTTTCATGTTTCGATGCTGGTCAGAAGGAAAAGAAATCAGATTATCGCAATTAAAAATGTTGTGGGGGAATGGATTTATGAAGAAAAGGATATTAAAGATTTCATTAGAAGCAAATTTGATGGGATTTATTCGATGTCTCTGTTTTGTGCTTCTAGATCAAATCCCATTATTTCCCAATAGCAACCTAGGCTCTCTGAGGAAGAAAGGACAATATCAATGGAGGTGCAACTGATGATGAGATTAAAGCTGCCTTGTGGTCTTTAAAACCTTTTAAGGCCGAGGACCCAGATGGTCTTCATGCAGGCTTCTTCCAAAACTTTTGGCCAATAGTGGGGAGCTTCGTAATAAGAGAGGTAAAGAAGATTTTAGCTAATAGGAAAGTCCCTAAATTTTTAAACAAAACTCACATAGCATTGATTTCTAAGATCCAAAGTCTAGAAACTTTGGGTAATTTTAGACCCATGAGTTTATGCAATACTGTGTATAAAGTGGTGACAAAGATTATTGTGACAAAACTAAAGCTCTATTTGGAAAAACTCATATATCCTCTGCAGACAGCTTTTGTGCCAGGTAGAAAGGGAATTGATAATATTATTATAGCTTAGGAGATTATTCACTCCCTAGGCAAAAAGAAAGGAAAAGTGCGATATATGGCTCTAAATATTGATTTGGAGAAAGCTTATGACAAGCTAGAGTGAAGTTTCATTAGAGAAATTCTTTTCAAGGCAAAATTTCTAGCTAACTTAATAGACATCATCATGAGTTGTGTTTCAATGTCTCAACATCTATTTTGTTCAACAGTGAAGCTCTAGACCCAATATTTCCATCGAGGGGGATAAGGCAAGGAGAACCTTTGTCTCCTTACCTTTTCATTCTTTGCATGGATTTCCTTGGTCAGCTTATTGAGGAGAAATGCAATGCCAAGCTTTGGCAACCAGTTAAGGCTTCCCAAAGTGGTCCTACCTTCTCCCATCTTTTGTTCGCAGACGATCTTATCTTTTTTGCAAAAGCTGATGGTGCTAATTGTTCAGCCATAAGAGATGTACTTGATGAGTTCTGCTGCTTATCCAAGCAGACAGTGAATGGGTCTAAATCAAGAGTTTACTTATCCCCGAATGTGGATAGGAACACTAGGGAGTCCTTGTGTGATATCCTTGGGTTTGCTTCCACTCCTTTTCTTAGCAAGTATCTTGGTTTTCCCCTTAAGCAACCTGGTTCCTCATCCCAAAACTACAATTTCATCCTTGATAGAGTGAAGCAAAAGCTTTCGAGGTGGAAAGCTAATATGCTATCCTTGGCTGGCCAATCTATTCTCATTCAGGCCTCCTCGGCTGCTATATCGTCTTACATTATGCAATGTTCTCACCTCCCTAGCAGAATTTTGGATGGTTTAGATAGGGTCAACCAGAATTTCCTTTGGGGGTCTTCGGATACAGTTAAGAAAATCCACTAGGTTGGATGAGACAAGGTGACCAAAACCAAGGAGGAAGGGGGCCTCAGGTTGCAATCAACCAATGGGAGGAATATTGCCCTTCTTTCTAAGCTAAATTAGAGATTCCACACTGAAAGAGAGGCTCCTTGGGTCCAAGTCTTGAAGATGAAATACTGCAACCATAAAAGAAGAACTACTTCAAAAGCGAATAAGCTTCCCTACTCACCTAAATAGGCAGCAATGAAGAGAGGCATGGATACCTTCAATAAAGGCAGTAGGTGGATGGTGGGAAGGGATAGTAGATTGAATGTTTGGTCTAGCAATTAGACGAAGGAGAGTCCACTTAGGTAGCTCATTCAAGGACCTTTTACTAAGGAAGCAGGTATTTTGGAAATTAAGGACATTATGTCGAACACGGGTTGGGATTAGGAAGAACATGGTTTTATTTGGGCTTGCTCTGGGGTTTATGGCCCAAATGATAATATCTTAAGGAGGCAGATGTGGGACGAGCTGAGTGGAATTCAGCACCTTTGGGATGTTCCTTGGTGTTACATAGGGGACTTCAATACGGTCCGCTTCCCGAGTGAACGGTTGGGGGGATTGCACCTTACTCCGGCTATGGAGAATTTTTCTGAGTTCATTGAGGAACTTAGTTTGATAGATTTGCCTTTGGAAGGAGGGAGTTATACTTGGTCGAGAGGCTCGGATCAGCCTTCATTGTCCAGGATAAATAGGGTTTTGGTTTCTCACAATTGGGAGGATCACTATCCGGATGTGATCCAGCGGGTCTTACCTCGTCCTATCTCAGACCACTTCCCCATATTAGTGGAGGCTGGGAGGATAATAAGGGGAAAGAGTCCTTTCAGGTTCGAGAATATGTGGTTAAAGTCAGAGGGATTCACAGATAAGGTCGGTTTGTGGTGGAATCAATACTCCTTCTCCGGTACTCCTAGTTTTGTGCTTGCTAAGAAGCTGAAGGCTCTGAAAGGAGACATTATTCAATGGAACCGCAATGAGTTTGGAAACTTAGGTCGTCAGAAGAAAGAGTTGTTGGAGGCCTTGAACCTATTGGATGCTAAGGAAGGGGAGTTTGGCCTTTCGGGAGTGGAGATTGATGAGAGGGCTATGTTGAGATCTCAACTACAAAACCTTCTTTCTTTGGAAGAAGTGTCGTGGAGACAGAAATCGAGGATGCTTTGCATTAAGGAAGGAGACAACAATACTAAATTCTTCCATAAGGTGGCTAACTCCCGAAGAAGGTATAATCACATTAGTATGTTGGAGGTGGATGGGGTTATTTATGAGGATGAATCAGAGATGGCGGACCAAGTAGTTCAGTTTTATAAAAACTTATACAAGGAGACGGAGGAATGGAGGCCTTCTGTGGAAGGTCTGGAGTTTGATCAGATTGCAGGGTTAGAGAGGGACTGGCTTGATCGGAGGTTTGAAAAGGAGGAGATTCTTCGTGTTGTTAAAGAGTTGAAAGGTGATAAAGCTCCAGGTCCAGATGGTTTTTCTACGGCCTTCTATCACCATTGTTGGAGAGTTGTGGAAAGAGATGTTTTAGCTGTGTTCGAGGAGTTTTATCAACACAGTAAGTTTGAAAAGTCTCTCAATGCAACTTTCATAGCCCTAATCCCTAAGAAGAATGGTGCCTCCAACATTCGCGATTTTAGACCTATTAGCTTGGTGGGGAGTGTTTATAAGATCTTAGCTAAGGTGTTGGCAAATCGCTTGAAAGAGGTTTTGGATCAGTTGATTTCTGAGTCTCAAAACAGTTTTGTGGGTGGCAGACAGATTCTAGATTCAGTTCTTATAGCTAATGAGTGTGTGGACAGTAGGGTAAAGAGTAAAATTCCAGGGGTTATTTGTAAGTTGGACATTGAGAAAGCCTATGATCATGTGAATTGGGAGACACTTCTAGTTTTGTTAAAGAGAATGGGTTTTGGGGAGAGGTGGTGCAGGTGGATCCGTACATGCATATCTACTGTCCAATTCTCTGTTTTGGTTAATGGTTCTCCAGGTGATTTTTTTGGGAGTTCGAGGGGATTGAGACAAGGGGACCCGCTATCCCCAATGTTGTTTCTGGTTATGATGGAGGTTTTCAGTAAGATGATGAAAAGAGTTGAAGGTGCGGGTTTACTTCGAGGTTTCAGGGCTGATGGTAGAAGAGGTGAAGGGGTAGGTGTCTCACACCTTTTGTTTGCAAATGATACGATCCTTTTCTGTGATGCAGATGAGGAGCAGATTTTGCATGTTCGGATGCTCCTTCTTTGTTTCCAAGCGGTGACAGGATTAAAGGTTAATGCTTTGAAGAGTGAGGTGGTTCCCATTGGGGAGGTTCCTAATATTTCTGTCTTGGCAGAGATTTTGGGCTGCCGGGTGGGGTCTTTGCCCATGACCTATCTTGGTATGCCACTGGGGGCGTCCTACAAGTCTCCCACTATTTGGAATCCTATTTGGAGAAAATTGAGCGTAAGTTGGCTGGTTGGAAGAAGATGTATTTGTCAAAAGGTGGAAGACTGACGTTACTTAAGAGTACGCTATCTAGTCTTCCGACCTACTTCTTATCTCTTTTTACAATCCCTATGCTTGTCCCCAATAAAATTGAGAGGTTGCAAACGAATTTTTTGTGGGGGGACTCCAAAACTCATCTAATGGGTTGGGATAAGGTGTGTGCTCCTCTGGAAAATGGTGGGTTAGGAGTAAAGAAATTAACTACTTTTAATAAAGCCTTACTAGGAAAATGGTTATGGCGGTTTGGGATTGAAGAGACAAGGCTTTGGAGAAGGGTTGTAGCCCTAAAGTTTGGGGAAGGATGGGGGGGTTGGACTTCCAAGCTCGATAGAGGGGTTCATGGGTGTGGTTTATGGAGAAGTATCCGGATGAGCTGGGAAGTTTTCAGCAAAAATATTCGTTTTGAGGTAGGGATGGGGGATAGAGTGAAGCTTTGGACAGATCAATGGTGCGGGGACTCTCCACTTCATTTGACCTTTCCGGTTGTGTACGGGGTTGCCTCTAATAAAGGGGCTTCAGTGGCTTCTTCTTTTGAACGGTTGGGGACAGAGGTTCAAAGAAGCTGGGATGTTCACTTCATTCGGAGACCAAATGATTGGGAAATGGGTGATGTGGATGCATTTCTCCGTACTCTGGGCTCTAATTTGCCTCCAACTGAGAATAGAGATCATATGCGTTGGAAGTTGTCAAAGAAAGGGGATTTTGATGTCAGATCGTTTTATAATAAGTTAAGAGGCCCCTTGCCCATAATTTTTCCTTGGAAAGGTGTTTGGAAGGTCAAGGCCCCTCGTCGTATTTCTTTCTTTGTGTGGACTGCTGTTTGGGATAAAATCCTTACAGGTGACAACTTGAGGGGCAGAGGGTTGGACTTTGTTGATCGGTGTATAATGTGTCGTTGTAATGGGGAGACAGTGGATCATTTGCTTCTTCATTGTGTTAAGGCTTACCGTTTGTGGAGTTTGGTGTTTAGATCTTTTGGGATTCCTTGGGTCTTGCCAAGATCAGTTGCGGATACTCTACTTGGCTGGTGGAATTGGCTTGGAAAGCATTGTTCTAGCATATGGAATTTGGCTCCTTTGTGCTTAATGTGGAGTGTGTGGAGGGAGCGAAATTGGAGGACATTTGAGGACATGGAAAGTTCTGATGACCAGTTATTGGCTTCTTTCAGTGGCTCCCTCTTTGATTGGTCTAGGGCTTGGGGACTCACCTCTAGTGACTCTCTCCCTATGTTCCTTAGCTCCCTTCTTTGTACTTAGTTTCTTTTCTTTCTGTTTTTGCACTTTTATGTATTTATCTCTGCCTTATGTTTTCTGCATGAGGTAGTTTTCTTAATATATATCTTTTTACTTATCAAAAAAAAAAATTAGGAAAAAATACCCTTTAAGCTACCCCAAGAAATCAAGATGATGATTCAAGCAACTCCTACTTCCCTCACTAGCAACGGCTCTGATAGATTGGCCTGGGCAAACTCTCCTAAAGGCACCTTTGATTTAAAAAGTGCTTACGAGATTACTATGGGTATTAAGGATACCCCCCTTTCTCAGCTAAGTGGATTTGGAAAGCTGACACTCTCCCTATAATTAAAACCTTTCTCTAGATGTGTGATCACAATAGTATTGGGGTCAAGGTGTGTCTTGAGAGAAGAGGTGTAGTTCATGAGAACATATGCCTTATTTGCCAAGAAGGATCGGAGACCATACTACATGCTCTCCGTAATTGCCCTCAAATTAAGCATGTGTGGAATCAGCTGGAGATTATGTCCTTAAATCAAGCCTTTTAGAGAAACAATTTTCAAGAATGGCTATCATCTAATGGTAGAGAAAGTTGAAGGTATGCGGCAAACCCCCCGTGGAAAATTGTCTTCTCGATTACTATGGAACATTTGGAAAAGTATAAATAGATTTGTTTTTAGTAGGAAAAGCAAGAACCCGAACCCGAATACGACTAGGGAGATATTAAACCAAGCTATGGAGTTCATTCACTGTGTGTCTTCCTCTACAGCCCCAACTCAAAAAGTGATTAAAAGAATTTGTTGGGAGAGACTGCCAGAAGGTTGGATGAAACTTAATACGAATGGCTCGGCTAATGGTGATTCCAAATTAGTTGGCTGCGAAAGGGTGATTAGAGATGATTGTGGTTGTTGGATTAAAGGTTTTAGTAAAAGAATTAGGATTTCAAGTAGCTTTGTTGTTGAATTGTGGGAACTTAGGGAGGGGCTCAAGCTGTGTTGCAACCTAAATATATCATTCCTTGTTGAATTAGATGCCAAAGTTATTATGGATGTCCTAGGCAACTCTTCTTATGCTAACAATATTATCTCTCCTCTTAGACGATTGCAAGCTGCTTGCTTCTCACATTTAGCAGATTCGAATTAAGCATTGCTTACACCAAGCAAACCGCTGTGCTGATGCTCTTACTAGAATGAGTTTTAATCAGGTTGTTGATTTTTCTTCTTTTGATAGTCCAACTATGGACATGATTGACGTTTCTGAGGATGACCTCAATGGAATGTACTTTAACATGATATGTCCTAAACCTCTTGGAATGAATCCTCTTTCTCTTTCTTTTTTTGATAAGTAACGAAAATTTTATTAAACAATGGAAAACAGCCAACCCGAGTACATTGGAAATGTACTATGGGGGCATAAATCAAGATTACAACGATCAAATAAAGCAGGCAGGGAAGAACAAGAAAAATGACAAAAGACCACACTCTAATCGAGGAGAGTGTGTAAAAAGAAAGACTTAATCTCTAACATAGAGCATTCACGTCCCTCAAAACTTCGAGCATTCCTTTCATGCCAAATACACCATAACAAGCAATGAGACACAATTCTCCACAACTCTATATTTCTATGTCGTCCAAACTTACCCTGCCAAGACTCAAAAAACTCAATAACCTTCTGAGGCATAACCCAATAAATTCCAAACAAACAAAACACCAACCACAACTCACAAGCAATGGGGCAATGAAGAAGAAGATGATCTACTGACTCCCCACAATTCTTACACATATAGCACCAATCAAGAACTAGCACACGTCGTTTGCGAAGGTTGTTAAAATCTTACCTAAGAAAGCAAACCATGAAAAGAAAGCTACCGTTGGAGGAACCTTTGATTTCCAAATCATCTTCTAAGGAAATGATAAGAAGGTAGGAGGGTAGAAAGAAAGATAGAATCTTCTAACCTCAAAACCTCCACTCTTTGCTGGCTTCCAACACACCCGATCTGGACCCAATCCCCATACCGTCGAAGAGTAGACCATATCCATAAATAGATCAAAGAATTCTTGTTTCCAATCTTGTGGAGGACGACGAAATTTAGCATCCCAATGAATCCTTCCACTAGACCAACACATAACCTCCGCTACTGAGGAATCCTTTGTTCTACTAATACAATAAAGTTCCGGAAAAGCCTCTTGAAGAGTACGATCTCCACACCACACATGCTTCCAAAACTTCACTCTAGTACCATCTCCCACATCATACAGAAGCAGCTTAGAAAAACTCATCCAACCACTCCTAATATGTCTCCACAAACTAACACCATAAGCACTGGTCACCTTTTTCGTACACCAACCACCCCAATCATTTTCATATTTCATCTCAATAACCCTTCTCCATAGAGCGTCAATCTCCATGCCATACCTCCATAACCATTTTCCTAACAAGACAGAATTAAAACTCCTCAATCGTTTAATACCCAACCCTCCAAACTGCAGCGGTTTACAAACCTGAGCCCAACTGACTAAGTGTAATTTAGATTCACCATTAATACCACTCCACAGAAATTCTCGTTGTAACTTCACAACAACCAAAAAAAACCACACGATTGAATCTTAAAAGAGAAACCTAAGGAACAATATTTAAGTACTATTCCTAAGTTTTACCCTATTTAATTATATATGCAATATAAAGCTTGGGAATTTTCGAACATATTAATAATACACAAAAATACAACACAAGCTCCAAATCACCGACTACAACCACACAATATTCTCCGAAATGTTTATGCAAACAGAGTCTAAAATATAATGCTCACATTTTTATTGCACTAACATTTTCTAACTGAAATTCGCCCCACACATCACAACAGTCCTCTAGAATTCCTTTCTCCAGTCACTGAGAATTTAGCCTTTTAACATCTACCAATTGGTAAAGATCACCTCGTCGTTGCTTTAACAAGGGGAGACTTCTCCTGAGTATTTTGATCACAGAATTAGGATAAACATTCAGTAATTACAATTTTTTTTTTTTTAAATCCACATGAAAGAGAGACATTATATTAGATCAGAAGGAACATAACCTCCGGAGCTCAAGTAATGAATAATCAATCTCTGCCAAGATTATAGCCTCCTCGTGTTCAGTAGTTGCCAGGACTTCTCCAAACTGTCACAGTTATTCGTTTTTTGTAAGTATTTATGTGGCAATGGTAATATTACTTAAGTTACAAGTGTAAAAATCTCCACTCAGTTTAGAAACGAAAGTGTGAAATAAACTTTGAAGCAATCATTTTGAACTTCTCATGCAGTACATATCAATCTGTCAAGGAATGACTGTTGTCCAAAAGAGAGAAACAAAATATCCACTTACTGGTCCAACAAGAGTGGAGTGGCCCCAAGCCACATAACCAGCCCCAGCCTCTCGAGCAGGTGAACAAGTTGCTACATACACCTGTCATAAAATTTTCAACAAAAATAAGCAACCTTGACATCAGTAAATACAGAGAAATTTCACTCATTAAAAGTATAGTAAACATTATTAACAATAAAAAAAATAAAAAATAAAAAACATGTTTGCAATCTATATGTCGTCCAAGAGATAACCATTCATTTGATTAAAACATGAATCAGTAAGATGCTTTTTCACACTCTAAAGACATGCTGAATCACGTTTATTGGCTAAGACTCAGCTGTAAAGTTGATTAATAACATGTATTGACTACTTAATTCTGACCAAATTTTGTTTGCAAAACTTCCAATTATGACCAAATTTTAAAGAGGAATGTCTAGGAGGCACAATTATAGAATATGTTACCACTAACACTCCAAAGAGCTCCAATCCTAACTATCAGGTGTGGGAACCCTAATCTACCATTGTCTTCATTAATATTCATACTTTCATCTAAACAAGTGATTATCTTTACTAATACATCATCAAACATTCTTGTCTCTCTTATATGAGAAGATTAATCATTTACAACATCGGAAAACAAAACATTAAAAAATGATCATTAAGGATTAGGGTGGCAGAGTCATGAAATAAGATGCAAACTTCAGCGCGAGGAATGAAGAAAACAACTAACTCTCTATGTACAAGTAACACAAGCTCTTACAAAATGACAATATTTCGTGGTTTATAATCCAAAACAAGCAAATCTTCCACACACTATTGAAACAAATGTAAGATAGAAACACAGAAGTTCTGTCAAGTATTATTACAGATTATGATTTAATAGCATAAGAAGAGGAACACCAGGACCAGATTTATAACACTCTATTACTAGTAATTCCTAAGCATAGAATTTATCACAAAAATTCCATATAGAACCATGACATGAGCTCCAGAAAATACCTAAAGATACCAACAATGAGACAAATGTAAACCACAAGACTGATCATATACAACAACAACAACAACAAGCCTTAACTCCCAAATTTTTGGGGCCAGCTATGGATTCTCAACAGATTAGTTAAGGTCAACCACATGTATTCTTTTCCTCCATTCTATTCTATCTGAAGTCATATTCTCCGTTACTCCCTTAATTGATAAGTCCTTTTTTATTACTTCTACTAATGTTATATTGGATCTTCCTCCACGTTTTTTAATTCACTCAACTTAGATCGACTCACTCTTACCAGTGCATTAACCAGTCTCCTTTGAACATGGCCAAACCATCTCAAGCGATTTTCTCTAATCTTTTCATCAATAGGAGCTACCCATATCTTCAAGCAGATTTTCTCATTTCAGATCCTATCTTTTTGTGTATTTCAACTTATCCAACTTAACATTCTCATTTCGGCTACACTCATTTTATGAATATATTATTTCTTAATAACCCAACATTCAGTACCATAGAGCATAGCTGGTCGTATAGTAGTCTTATAAAATTTTCCCTTTAACACAATGCTCATCATACACAATAAGAAAAATGAATTTTTGTTAGCATACCTGATTATCTACAGCCCTGCACATGGAAAATGATCAACATATTAATAGAAGAATGATGAAATTAACATCTAAAGCTACAAATAGCATAAATGACAATTTTATACTTAAAATTACAGGAGATTACTGAATAATCAATGAGGGGAATGGACAAAGGCGGGACATTAAAAGGAGAACAAACAAAGTTCAAGAACACAAGTAAATATATTTTCCTTTTGTTAAAAATATATACATATATATATATATATATTTCCTACTTCACTAATTTAAAGTTACCCTCTCAAAAAATATTTCCCACATTTTTCCCAGCCTACACATTGTGTGAAAACTATATATATAAAGATCAAGTTCTACTGTAGACATCACTGGAAAATCCCACTAGTTTTGCACATTAATTAGTAACTTGAAAGCATTGTTGTAGGTATAAGATCAAATAAACCCCAAGGGATTGGCCTAGTGATTCCTAAGGCCTCATGAGATCCGTAAAGTCTTGAATTCAAATTCTCTAGCCAACATCTTGGGGCCACTCTCAAGAGATTCCTTCTTGTAATTTCTTGGTGTGTGTGAGACAGGGAACCGTAAAAACCCAAGGGAAAGTCAGGTGCTCAAAAAGCTCTAGGCACCCTCATAAGCAAGCAGAAAAAAAAAAAAAAAAAAAAAAAAAAAAAAAAAAAAGGGTATAATATCAAGTAAGTGCCAACTGGGCCATTGAGAAAGAGCCTCGGGATATCAAACTATCATGATGATTACAACACAACATTTTGAGGAATATAAATTCTTCCATAAGTGAAATTTGTTGCTACCTTGCCCTCTGCAATAACTCCCAATGCAATGGTCCAGTAGTCATGTTAAATGCCCCAGGATAGCATAGCAAGTGAGCCCCTGATGTAAAAACTTGGATCTGTTAATGTTTAGTACCTTATATTAAGAAGACGATCAACATGCGCAATGACATACAAACTAGACAATTACTACGATGAAGGGGGGCAATAATTTCAAAGTCTACTGAGGCATCAATAGCGAGGTCATGAAAACAAAGAGACTATTACAAATTTCAAATATATCAGAAGAATCACTAAAACAGCAAAAAAAAGGACTGGATGCTGTACAAGTAAACCATTTTTGTATTTAATCTACTACAATATTGATAATAGAATGCTTATGAGAGACTGAAAAAATTTATACTAGGAAGAGTACTGACTGGTAAAAAACAGTATTTGCAAATGATAAATCACAACTTTTATAGTAATGAACAAAAGAGAAATAAGGATAATAGAAGCCAAACAAAGAAACTATAAAAAGTATGCACTTATATCACAATCTTACAGGAGAAGCCCCATCTTTGTATAACCTCTTTCACACAATTATGCTAATGACTAGAAACATTTTTTCAATGATTTTTGAAAAATGCAATCATGGAACTTGAAATTGTGAGGCAAAGAAGAATACTCGTCGCTGATCCTGTGTAGTTGGGATTAAAACTGTACCTTGTTGAATATAAAATCTAGAAATATCATCTTTTTGCACATATGAATAATTTATAAAACAACCACCAAATCTTAGTCCCAAAGCTTTGAGGTCAGCTATGGATCCTTCCATACTAATCAAAGGTCAACCACATGTACTCTTTTCCGCGATTCTATCCTATCCAAAATCATATTGTCTATCACATTTTTAATTTTTTATTAGTAAGTTACACATGCACCCCATAGATCTTGAACCCACAATCACACCCTCCACCTAAGACTTACATGGGGAGGAGGAGCCAATACAGCTAAAGCTCATTGGCCTTTATCACATTTTTAACTGACATGTCATTTTTTTACTACTTCTACTAATGTTATCTTAGGTCTTTCTTTGTCCTTTTTTTTTCCCTAGACTTCAATCTACTCACTCTTCCTCACCAGTGTTTTAATCGCTCTCCTCTACACATAACCAAACCATCTCAAGCAACTCCCCTGCATCTTTTCATTAATAGAGACCACTCTTATCTTCTTTTTTTATAAGTAATAAAAATATATTAAAAAAAAGAAGGATGTCACCTAAGTATACAGGAAGTATACATCAAGGACAAAAACAAATCAAGTGCATAAAGTACAAAAGTCCATGAAACTATGGACCGAAAAAAAAAGAACAAAAGCCTAACACTGCAACCCAATCCAAAAGAGTCTTAAGGAAGAAGAATTTAAGATCTGAAACTGATCTCTCTAAATCCTCAAAATGCTTGTTATTCCTCTCCCGCCAAATGCACCACATCAAACAATGGGGCACAGCCATCCAAATCGCAGAATTCCGATGCCTCCCAAACTTTCCTTGCCAACAAGCCAATAGCTCCACCACTATTTTCGGCATAACCCAATGAGTGCCAAACAAAGTAAACACCATAGACCACAAATCAAAAGCAATAGGGCAATGGATAAGGAGGTGGTCTACTAATTCCCCATTTCTTTTACACATACTACACCAATCTAAAATCAAAATCTTCCGTTTCCTAAGATTATCAGTAGTCAAAATATTCCCCAAAGCTACAGTCCAAATAAAAAAAGCAACTCTAGAAGGGACCTTCGACTTCCAAACAATCTTCCAAGGGAAAGACTGATAGAAACTTTTTATTAGAACTTGGTAATAAGAACGAACAGCAAAACCTCTTCCCATAGCAAGTTTCCAACACATATTATCATCCCTAGCTCCTCTCAAAGAAGCTCCATAAACTTTAGACATTAAACTGTAAAAGGATTCCAATTCCCAATCTTCACTGTATCTTCTAAAATTTAGATCCCTGAAAAGAACACCATTTGAGAACTTCATCAAATCAGCCACATAGGCCTCCTTATTTTGACTTATAGAAAAAAGTCTCGGATAGCGCACACACAAAGAAGCGTCCCCACACCAAATGTCCTACCAAAATCTAACAGTAAACCCAACCCCAACCTCAACCTCAAATTGTACGTGACGAACAAAAGATGGCCAACCACGGCTAATAGACTTCCACAAACTCACTACATGAGAGCCAGTAACAGGAAGAGAGCACCAACCTCCCCCTTCACAACCATACTTTGCCCTTATCACTCTCCTCCACAAGGCCTGTTGCTCATTCCCAAATCTCCATAACCATTTTCCAAACAAAACTTTATTAAAACTTCTCAAACTTCTAATAGCTAAACCTCCAGAATGAAGAGCGCAAATCGTAGCCCATTTCACTAGGTGAGTTTTTTTAACATCCCCCATACCACTCCAAAGAAAATTTCATTGAAGTTGTTCCATACAGTTTGCAACCTCCACCAGCATTGGAAAAAGAGAGAAAATAAGTTGGAAGATTGGAAAAAGTAATCTTTTTTTTTTAAATACAAGATAGAATTCTACTCTAACCTAATCTAAATGTATATGTGTGTGAAGCTCCCTCCTGGAAACTTAAATCCCGGCCCTTGCCCCCCACACCCCACAAGCACTTATACTTGTAGAATGATCATCGCACCAAGGGTGTGCGGTTGAAAAAGTACTCTTAATAAGAGTAACTTTACCTCCTTTTGAGAGATACAGTAGATTCCAACCTGCTAACCTCCTCTTCATCTTCTCAATAATTGGATTCCAAATAGAACTATCTCTAACATTAGCACCCAACGGAAGACCTAAATATTTCATAGGGAAGGAGCCTTGCTTGCACCCTAGCACATCCACCATATCTGCTATATTTACCCATATTAATTTTCAGACCAGAAACAACTTCAAACCAAAACAGCACTAGCTGGAGAAACAGAATCTGACCAAGATCAGCATCACATAAGACCAAGGTATTATTAGCGAAGAGAAGATAAGTCACCTGCAAGGAGTTACCTATGGGACCCACTCTAATACCAGACATGAGCCCATCCTTCATTGCCTTATCCAACATTTTACTAAAAGCATCCATAACAATGACAAACAATAAAGGGGATAATGGATCACCCTGTCTTATACCTCTAGAGCTTTCAAAGAATCCACACGAAATTCCATTAATGAGAATGGAGAGTTTAACAGTAGAGGTGCAGAAGAAAACCCATCTTCTCCATTTTTCAGGAAAACCACAAAGATCCAACATATAAATGAGGAAGTCCCAATTCACATGATCATATGCCTTCTCTACATCCAGCTTACACAACACCCCAAGAACTCCTAATTTCAGCCTACTATCCACTCTTATCTTTAAGTGACTATCTTCATTTTGAATCCTATCTATCCTTGTATTTTCACTTATCCATCTTAACATTCTCATCACACAATACTTATAGCGTAACTAGCCTTATAAAAGCCGAATAAAATTTTCTCTATAACTTAATAGGTATTCTACGATCATACAACACTTTTGACATGCTTCTCCGATACTCCACTTCATCCACCATACTTTTGTCCTATGGTTCACATCATCTTCAATCTCTCCATCCTAATGAATTATTAATTTAAAATATAGAAAGTAATCACACTTTGGTATCTCTTGATTATCAAGTCTTACAATCCCTTCATCTTTATTTCTACATTTAATAAACTTACATTCCATGTACTATGTTTTCATCCTTCTTAGCCCAAATGCTTTTAATTCTAAAACACCTCCAAATTTCTGAATTGATATTAACTCCACGGTTAGTTTTATCCGCTAAAACTACATCATTTGCAAAAATCATACACCAAGGGACTTCATCTTATATCGATTTAATGAACTCATCCATAACCAGTGTAAAGAGATATGGATTAATGTTGATCATTTACATAAACATATAATGATTAGAAACTCTATTATATGCCTCCACTTGTTCTCTAGTTCTCTAGTTATAGCTCCATCATACATATCCTTAATCAACTTAATATACTTTAAAGCAACTCCTTTCTTTTCTAAAACCCACCTAATATCCTCTCTAAGTACCCTATCATATGCTTTGTCTAAATCAATAACCATTTAGAAATCTTCAGAGACTTCACTATGCTTTTGCACTAGATGTCTGCATAAAAATAGCTTCCAATAGATTGCCCTAGAAAAATGACGCAAGACAAAAGCAAAATGCCACAACAATTAATTGAAGAACAGAAATAGAGGATTGGAAGCCTAGGAGTCAATCCCCTAGGCTTGCTTGGAGTTAACACCAAGTAAGAGAGAACCTCTAAGAGTTAGCACCTAAGGTTGATTGGAATCAACACCAGACTATTAGAAGAATTATAAGAAAATTATTATTATCAATCAAGCTGTCATCTTGTCTCCATAGGAGTACAATGTGCTTATATAGACTACTAAAAGTAAACCCTAATTCTAAGTGATATTGAACACCCTAACTTTAATTGACTTGGAAAATCCTAATTATTAAATTACAAAAATAACCTTGACTCTAGGAAATAAAATACTAATGACCTTGCTTATGTCTTTGTGACGAGGAAACTAGGAATCATCTTCTGCTTCATTGTAAGTTTGCTCATGCTCTGTGGAGTGAAGTTTTCTGGTCTTGGGGTTCAATGGGTGCTGCTGAATACAGTTGTTTCTCTTCTTTTTGAATGGAGGAATTGGTTAGGGAAATTTTCTTCAAATGTTTGGAATATGGTGCCGGCTTGTCTTATGTGGTTAATCTGGAGGGAACGTAATTTACGTACGTTTGAAGATATTGAGAGACTGGTGGATCTTGTAAAGTCCTTGCTGGCTAGGATTTTGTTTGAGTGGTCTCGTATTTGGGGTTTTATGCATTGTATTTCCACGTTTGATTTCTTAATTTCTGTAGCTCTTCCCATTGATTTGTTTGTATTCGCTTCAAGTGCAATGGGTTTACTATCGTAAACACAATGTACTTTTCTTTTTAATAAAACTTCTATTACCTATAAAAAAATAAAAATAAAAAAATACCATTGATTTCCAAAAAGAAATAAAACTAAGTTAAAACAAATATTTCTTTGCACTTCCTGCATCATACTCCCTCCCTTGGTTAGAGAAAACTTGACCTCGAGTTTTAAATTGTTGAAGGATAAGAATTTTAGCAATGGATTCTTGCTTCAATTATGAAATCACTAAGAAAAAAGAAGCCTTATATTCTACCACATCAATAAATTTGTCTGGAATTATAAAATCTATGTGTAGAATCAGTGATGCAAATGAGACAGCCTTATCTTGATTCATAGAAGGTACCGTTGTTCCTTTTTTATCGATATAATTTCTATGCTTATCCCAAAAAAAATAGAAGGTACCATAATTACCATTATATCAAGCTTTTCCAATTCATGCACCAAGAAGGGTCAATCGGTAGCACATGCATCAAACTCATTTTCTATATGTGCACCCTATAAGTCTTTGCTCTCATGTTGAACTTTCTCTTCTTCAAGCAATAGGAGATCTTGTTTCTCAAAGGTAAGCAATATATCTAACTCTTCAACAGGTTGGCTATTGTCCATTAGATATGGTTCAAATATTTCACCTTACGACTTAAGCTCTAAAGTAGGATCTTCTTGCTGCAGAAACATTACAGCAACACTTTTTATTTTTTGATAAGTACAGCAACACTTTTTAGCACTTGTACTTCTATTCCAGTACTAGGTTTTGATGGCTCGGCGCTATTGTATCCCATCTATGAAGCTTTGCCTGCAAAGTTCAATCTGTTTTTGGACTTGTATCTCAAGTTGAGTGTTTAGACATGTCTTAAAAGGCTTTCACTAAATTCTATAATATTTTTTCTTTGGTAGACTGCGTTGGAATGGACTTAGGACTGAAAACTACATGAACACTCATCTTTTTCAAATTGTGCAACTGAAGGTCTATTCCCTTGCCTCATATTGTCTCTTCAATCTAGAAAATTATCATAATGAAATTGGGGTAAATATTCTTTCTTCAAGAATTTGAATAATATTCATCTCAAAATTTTTAATTTCATCTGTTACCAATCAGTAATGGCAGATTCGTAGCAAAGGTTCTCGACATCATTCCAATAATCCCTAGCTGTACCAACAAGCCTCATTACTGCCATGGCATCAACCAAATAAGAAGCAATACACAGGTCAATCACTATTTCAACACCAACAGAGGGTCTGACGCGTTAACACAGGCTGAAACACGTGTTAGGAACAAAAAACAATCTCTTGCATGCCTAGATATCAAACTTTAGCACTCAGGCCTCCTTTCTTCTGCAAAAATTCCAAAGTCAATTTGGAGAGACAATCAAGGCCACAATCAGGGGCAATCTAGCAACAATCACAAACATCCTCGAGGAAACCGAGGGCTCATTTTTAGAGCAATTGAAGTTGTTTTTCTTGGTTTGACGATGATAAATCGACTCTCTAGTGAACTCCTAGTGATGCAGCATGTAGGACTGATGATGAAACCGTTGAGGTACTCAGGATTGTGCACCAAGATAATCTTGCATCGATTAATCACAGTGGAGATCTTTTGGAGGCTGGATAACATATCAGAGAACTTGTGGTCTCAAAATCAGGATTTTTAGTGGCTGCTGACTAGACCTTGGTTTGGCTGAGCAAGGCTGTATTTAGTAGTGCAGGGAAGGGGACTAGAGTTGGGTAGGGGGACAAATATGGGTCGTGTTTTTGGAATACAGCAGGATGGATTATTCAGGTTGTCAGTCAATGGAGTTTGTTGGCTGTTTTTGGAATACAGCAGGATGGATTATTCAGGTTGTCAGTCAATGGAGTTTGTTGGCTTGGCAGCGATGGCTTTTGATGGGTAGAAAAGTATGACGGAAAAGGATTTTGTCGTAGAACTAAATTTTGTCGTAGGACAAAACCAAAACAATGAGTCAACACCAGACCATAGGAAGAATTCCAAGAGAAGTTTTATTATCAATCAAGTTTTCATCTGTTCTTATCTCCATAGGAGTACAATGTGCTTATACAGACCACTACATATAAACCCTAATTTTAACTACAAAAGTCTCTTTTTTTCCATTTCTCCTATCTTATCAAGTTTATAAATATTATTTACTCCATCTTTTGTCCTTAACTTGCTATATAATTCATCATAAGCCTTAAGAGTCTTTTAGCTTCTAGTGTTTCCAATGAAGACGCCCAAGGTTGAAATAACCCCCCACCCCCAACTATTGAATTATAAAAAAAATAATTATTATTATTATTATTACAAGCCTTAAACTACCCTCTTGGACAAAGTTTTTTTTGCTTCCCATTCACCACTTTATAAAGCGACATTGTCTCTACATCTAGTTTCTCTCTCTCAGTCATTTGCCCACATCCTTTAGATTCTCCAAGTATTTCTTTACAGTGTTCGTTAATATCCATACATCATTGCAAACTCTAGAATAGCATCTCTTGATTCACTTCTTACTTCATGCCAATGGCATACATGAACTCTTTGAAAACCCTCCACTATAGTTTCCAACATTACCATTGAAGTCCCTTCTAATAAAATATTTTCCCTATTTGGTACCCCTTGAATCAATTCATCAATATCCTCCCAAAATTTATAAAATACCATAATTACCAAAATTCTATTTGGCTACTAGTCATTAGCGATCGATAGGTAATAACAACATCCACCAGTGTAGCAAGATTTTAACTTTTCACATGTCAAAGGGAGGAACAAACAAACCTCTTGCTGCATATATCATTGCCAGTTCCTGAAACCGAAGGTCATAACAGATGCCTATACCAATTCGCCCAACTTCTGCATGAATGAATAACGAATAATGGTTACATTGATTCAAAAATAAATGAGAAATTCCTTAACAAAATATTAAAGGCAAAGGAAAAGAATGAATATACAGAAAAGGCCAATCATAAAAAGATGGTAAGATAAGAATTCTTAATGCGAGAAGAGAAAAGATGACTTTGTGAGCCGCTTTAATATAATCATTTTTCTTCTTTTCCCATTTACAACTAAAGTAATTCTCTAATATACTTGTAGATTATATGAGTTGCCAACAAATTGTCTAGACAGAACTCATAGTGCATGAAGATTTTATTACACCAACCAACCTACAATTAAGTCAAAAACCCAAGAATAAGTAACAGTAGTTAATTAGGTCAGTAATATTTAATTTTATGTTTTAGTTGGTTTTTTCTTAAAGTTTAGTGTATTTTTGTAATTCTATAATTATACATTATGGGTCATAGTTAAAGGATGTAATTGGTTCAGTGCGATCGGTATGGAGGGGATAAGAAATTTAAGATTAGAAGGAGAGTATCCTTTTTCCCATTTCCTTCTCTCTTTTTCTTTTCCCTCGGGTGTATTGTCACATGCATTGTTAACAGTTCATAGTTACTGTTCATACATTGTGGACAGATATGATCTCGTTTTCTTTCACCTCTTTTGCAGCCCTAAAGCAAATCTTTTCCCTCCCCTACCAAAACTCTAGTCATTCTTGAACCCCACCCCTTCTTTCTAAAGTTCTAAACCTAGATTCACAAATTTTCCCAAGCCAACCACAAACACACGTAGACAGATTCCCCAATTTGTCCCTCATGAAAACACCCCACCCCACATGGAGTAATTTGATTAGTAAATTATGCATGAAAGAAGATGAGCTGAAGGATAATTCAGATAATCCATCCTTTTCAAATGCATTTAGTTATCAAGAAACTTGACAAGCATGTGACATTATAAGGAGCTTTTGTCTAGGTCATCATAATAATTATCATTGTAAATAAACCTGTATCCACAATGGTAGGAGTCTCCCCTGCCGTGAGAGTCTTTGACTCCATAAAGGTAATCTTCCCAGGAATGTCAATATCGAAGAGATGTATCTGAAGCCAGACAGGAACATCAGAAATTAAGTAGAAACCAACATAAATGAATTATGCGGTATGAAGCCTACTTATCTACAAGTTTAGTTTAAAATAGTCAAGACGAATACAGATGCGAATATTTGGTTTGTCAATACTTAATATTAGACATTGAATAGAAGAAAACCTGAAACCACATTTTATCTTAACACAAAGTAGCAAAGACAATGTAAGGTAGCTCAGTATAATTTATGTAACTTTCTTTGTAATTGTGGTGGCAGTTGTTGTGTAATATGAAAGTCATTTGACATCAGAATCCTTAAAAAGGGTAGACAGTGTATGTATGACTATCTATCCAAGTCCGCAATATCCAGAACAAGAAGAAGAGTACATAACACACACACACACACACTAACACAGAGCAATAGAAATTGAAAGGAAAGTAGTACCACCTTGCGGTGCTTAGCTTTGAGGTTTCCATCGGTACAAAAGACGCAACAAGTATTAAAAAGTCGATCTCCAGAGCGTTCGGGTATAGAGCCACCAACAATAGTTATGTTGAGATTACGAGAAAGTTGAGAGAGCATGGCTGTGGAAGGAGAAGCATCACCACCTGCATCAATGTCCTCGGCATAGACAGGGAAGCAATCATTTGAATATGGACTATTCCATATTTCCTGAGATGAGAAAAAATAAAACAACATTTTGACTTGAGTTTGACTGAAGTAGAGTGAGTAGTTAGTTGTTACCGGAAATAGATTTAGAACATGAATTGTATCTGTATGTAGCAAATGGGTTTAGTTTTAATATAATCTTAAAACAACCACACCCTAGTACTACTGAATTTGAGAGTTTTTTTTTTTTTTATCATATAATAAATAAATAACATGAAATTAAAAGAGTAGAGTTGAGATGGTGACACAGACGGGCAAGAGAACAAGCTTGGCACCCTTAGCGGCAGCCTCCTGGATCTTGCTACGAGCATGGGCGATGTTCCTCTCCTTATCGGGAGTTACCGTTATTTGGCACAACGCAATCTTAAACTACACACCATTTATAAATAAAATTAAATAAATAAATAAAGAAAAAGCACAAATAAATGAGAGAGAGAGAGAGAGAGGAATTGGAGGGATTTGCCTTGTCAACAGGGGGAGTGGGCAAAGGAAGAGCAGGAGGGGCCCTTGCTTGTTCGGCCACGGAGGCGGAGGAGGAAGCCATTATCCTTATACTGCCACTGCCACTGCCACTGCCGTGGAGGATTTGATTTTGATGAGTCAAATTCTTATTATTATTGGTGTTTAGTTTGGGGTAAAATTTTAAAATGGGAGATCTAGATACGGAAACGGAAAGGGATGATGATGATGATGATGATGATGAGAAGAAGAAGAAGATCGAGCGAGATATACTAGAGGGATGATGAAATGCTAACGCTGCTTTCATTTCACTTTCTCCCACTTTTCACTTTACCCATCCTCTGCTCTCGCTCTCGCTCTCGCTCTCGCACGCACACTACCATTCCTTTTCTTTTTCCTTTTATCTCCCAATATTTATTTATTTATTATTAAAATGGTAAAATAGAAAAACTACCTTCCCTTCCCATAATTTCATGTGCTGCCAAAATATTTCAAAATTATTCCATAAATAAATATATATATATATATATATATATATATATCTCTCTCTCTCTCTCAAAAATACCTAATTTGCTCCTTAAACAAAGCCATAAACTTAACACCATTTAAATAATAAATATATTCCCCTACTCCTACTTCCTTTTTTTCATTTTTAGCTGTTATTCATTTATCATTACCAACCCTAAGGCTCCGCTTGGGAGTTCATAAGGGAAGGGAATGGAATAGAATGAAATAATTATAAGGGAATGGAATGGAATAGAATGGAATGGAATGGATTTAAGTAAGGGAAAGGAATGGAAAAGAATGGAATGGAATGGAATTAAGTAACCTTACTTGGATGTTTTAAAATTAAGGAATGGAAAGGAATGAAAATGAATGGAATGTAAGTAATCTCGTTTGGGAGTCACACAGAGGGAATGGAATGGAATCATTTTATGACAATATTACTATTAGACCCCTATTTTAAAATAAAAGGTTGAATATATAGGGGTATTTTGGAAATTTTAGTAAAAAAATTATTAAATCTAATTCCATTCCCTCCCATTCCTCCCAATTTCGGGGGGAATGAAAATTTGAGGTTTTAAGGGAATAGAAAGGAATGAGTGTTCCCTCCTACTCATTCCATTCCCTCCCACTTAAACTCCCAAGCAAGGGAATGAACTTTCCATTCCCTCCATTAAAACTCCCAAACAAGGGGGAGGGAAGAATATTCTAAAAATATTCTTTTCATTCCATTCCATTCCATTCTATTCCCTCCTCCCAAGCGGAGCCTAATGCTCACTGTTTGAGAAAACGAAAATCATACTCCTTCTTCTTGTTGAGAACAGTCCCCTTGCGCAAAGTTACTTACACCATTGCCATTGCCTAGGAACCCAATAGACAAAGCCCTAAAAAATTAAAAATACATTGGGTTTTTTTTTTTTTTTTTTTTTGAATCCCAGCTTTTCTTATTCCGTAGAGCAAGAATGCTCTATGAGACAATAGAAATCCAACTCAATTGAAATTTTAAATTGTTTTAGGGATTAAAAATTTAAAGTGCACCAAATCATTATTGATGATCAATTTTTCATGACGGCTTTAGACTCCGTTCATTTGAAGTGAAAATAAGGAGAATGGAAAATAGAGTAGAAAATGCTATTTTTTACTGTTCGTTTGGAGAAGAAAAATAGGGAGGATAGAAAACCCAAGAGAAAATTTTCTCTCCCGAGTTAACAATTTTTTTCTTCCCAAATTGGGAGGAAAAGTGCTACATTAGCTATTTTACTAATATACCCTCATCCCAACTGCCCCATTCATTACTCAGCTACCCACCTGATTGCCCACAGTTATCACTTTCCTCTTTCTCTTCTCTTTCTCACCAACAGGTCCAGCCGTCCAGGTTTTCCTCTCTTCTCTCTTTTTTTTTTTTTTTCTTCTTCTTCTCTTTCTCATCTCCTTCTCACCAATGGGTCCAGGTTCTCTTCTCTCTTTTTTTTTGTTTTTTTTGCTTCTCTTTCTCATCTCCTTCTCACCAACGGGTCCAGGCTCTCTTCTCTCTTTTTTGGAGATTTCTCTCCCGCCGGTCACTCAATTCTAAATTCTAGAGAGAGAGAGAGAGAGAAGGCTGTGTTAGTTGAGTTTGGAAAAAACTAAAAACAATAAAACATTAAAAAAAAACAAAGAGAAAAAATAGGCGCCGGGTTTGTGTTAAAGTGTACTCACGGTCTGGCAACGAAAGAAAAATCAAAATCAATCTGACCCCTTTGATACGAAAGAGAACTACAAAAGCTTATTTTGTGTGTTTGTCTTTTTGTTTGTTGTTGTTGTTGCTATTGTTGTGTTTTTTTTTTTTTTTTTTTTTTTTTTTTTTACACTTCTTGTTCAATTCAGAAGTTGATGGAAGGAATTCTGCAGGTGCTAAAAAGTTTCAACTCATGAGAAGCAAACCACATCAGCAGAAGTGGTAATTATGCAGCACATACATTGGCTAGATATGCCAAAAGTGTGAATAAGTGTACAATTTGTGTGGAAGATACTCCTACCATAATTCAAGATCAAATTCATCGTGATTTTTTTATGCACAAAATCAATTAATTTTAAAAATATTATTTAACGTAATATATTTTTTTTCATATTCATTTAATTTAATATTAAAGGCATCCTAATGTATGCCCTTATGATACTCAGTTGACAAAAGTTTTGATATTATAATAAAAATAATAATATAAATTTATATAATTTATATGTACACTATTATAATTTTTATATAATAATAATAATAATATAAATTTATATATATAATGTGGTAAATTTCATATTATTTAATAAGTACAAATAAATCTATTTTTTACATATTATGTAACAAGGGTATAATAGTCAATTTATATAAATTATATTTTCCATCCTTCCATTTTTCTCTCCAACCGAACACAAGAGTTTTCCATCCTCTCACTTTTCCATTCCTCCAACCGAACACACAAGAGAGAAAACTAAATATTTTTCATCCTCCCACAATTTTCCATCCTCCTACTTTTCCACTTTTGTAGGCCATTTGCCCACACAATAAATGTAAAAAAAAAAAAAAATCAATGAGAATTAATTCATCTAAAAAAGAGATAGAAGATAATGAAAAAACACAAATGAAATATAGTAATTATCATAAAGATGTTCAAACTTGCAATATATTATAACAATTACTGATTATATAAAAAGAATAACTTCATTTCATTTTTCAAAAAAAGAAGGGATAACTTCTGTAAGGACACGGACTCGTGAATCAGCCCAAATTGAATGAGACAGCCTAAATGATCCTTAAACAATGAATTTGTAGAGAGTGAGATACGAAAGTTGGGCCAGAATGATTTAAACGTCCAATGCAATAGGTTAAGGTTTACAGAAAGAGAAAATAAGAGATCCAAGTCTTGACCAACTCTCCTCTTCAAAGGTCCGAGGAGACAAATTCTACTGTTCACACTTCCTTTCTCCTGTTTTCCAAAAAAAGAGGCTTTCCCCCTTTTCTAGGGGAGAGTTCCTTCACATTATATAGCTCCCTTCAGACCGTCTCCACCATACACTTGTCATCCATCTGATTCTTCACTTGAGTGCATGTCCCATCATGCATCCTTCTTTGCCTGCTGTGAGTCACGGTGGCCAAGGTTGCACTGTTTGCGAGTCTTCTCCACATAAATGCGGCCAGAAGAGTTGGTGCAGCACAATTAATGCAGTAGTGGTAGCCTTACCTTAGGTATTTTTGGGGATTCCCACCTCCCCGAAGCCGGAGTTACTCCTCGAACTGCCTCCCCTACTTCAAACGTAGCAAACCACTGTCTAGGGCCCTGCATGTTCATTTCCTCCTCCTCGGACCATGCCACGCCCTCAGACATGGCGGGGGCTCAGCACACCATTATGGGCTTTCAACCCTACGAGGCCCACCACGTGATCTCGGGCTTCTCGGCCTCTTCATGGCCCAATGCGTGATCTTGGGCTTTCCCCCACAACTTCATTTTAAAATGTATATTATTTGATTAGATTAGGTCCGATCTGGTGGCAAGAAAGAAGCCATGTTTCGAGAGCCCAACAATGGACCCAAATTTTTATTTTTGTGTTTAAAAAAAAAATGAACCCATTCCATTCCATTGCAACGGTCATAAACTACCAGTTGAGCCCGTTTGCATTGGCAGCCACCCCTTGAAGTTGAACTTCATAAAAACCTCTCTCTCTCTCTCTCTCTCTCTCTCTCTCTCTCTCTCTCTCTCTCTCTCTCACATTCAAACTCTCTCTATCTCTCTCTTGGCGGCACTTTCCTTTCCTTCAGGCGCCGCTACAAAACTTAGTAAGTACAGAACACTAGGACTGAGTGACAGTTGATGTCAATAATAAAAATAATATAGTATTAATAAAGGCCTGGATCTCATCTCATCTGAACAAATTAAGCATAAAAATAATAATGGCAGATCGTAGTGCCATAGTGCCATACATTAATGACCCATACGAGGAGGAGGAGGAGGAGGAGGAGGAAGACATGCAAGTGAATTTCATGGATGATTCCAATCCTACCCTGGTTGATTTATCAATGCCAATGCCAATGCCAATGCATGAGCGTAATTTTGATGATGCGCATGCATTAATGGCTAACACTAACCATCTCTTCCAGCAGGACCCCTTTTTGTGGAAATGGAATCCCAGAACTCCTCAAACTCGTTCTAATTCTCAAGCGGGTGTGGGTGTGGGTGTGAGTGCGAGTGCGGGTCCCTCCAATGTCAATGTCAATGTTGAACCAACTCCTCCGACCGACCCTTTTTATTTGAATTTGAATATGGAGATGAGGCCTCTTTCTACTTGGCCCGTCTCACCAATCCCATTTAACTGTACTTATTGCCATGTCCTCCGAGAGATCACAGCCGGCTCTAGCATATAAGCAAGAGAGGCAGTCGCCAAAGGCCCCCGGTGAAAAAAAGGCCCCCTAATTTTAACCAATAGAATTATTTCTTTCTTTTTAATATTATTAATCAAGCTCAAATATTAGCCAATAAATAAAATAGTATTTTTTTACAAAAAAGAAATTCTACGTTCACAATATTTTTCACAATACTTTCATAATAAATTTTAAGTAGCAAGATGTTATTGGCTGTTATTGATGGTTAAAAAAATAATTTCAATGGTGTGTTCAAATTAGAATTAATAACAACTTAATACTTAAAATTTGTCGTGAAAATGTTATAAATTTAGCACTTCTAAAAAAAAAGAGCAATACATAAAAAATTTCACAAGATTTTTCACAGCAATTGAGTTGGCAAATTTTTACTAATTCTCATCTAGGTCTACCACTAACGTCACTTTCTTACTTACCATTATTAATTTGCCACATCAACAGGTGTGAAATGTTTTGTCAAATTTTTTGCATCTATAGACATTCTCAAAAAAAATATCTTAGGTCGTTCATATTAATTAGTAATTTTGCATCTAACAAGAGAATAGAGTTTAAGCAATATTTAGATTTTTTTTTTAGTCATTTTTAAATATATAGAAGGCCTCACTTCATTTTTCGCCTCAGACCCCTCATTGCATCAAGCCGCCCCTGCGAGAGATCATTTTTACTAATGGTATTCTTCTCTTCTTTTCTTTTCTTTCTATATCACCATTCCCATAAATATATATATATATATATATATATATATATATATATATATATATTGTCACTAATCGTTCAAAATTTTATAAATTTCATTTCCTGCTCGTAGGGACTAAGACCAATAAGCTTGAGATTCATGGAAGACTCGGTGTGGTCTGTCATGCTATTCTTCAGAATCATCAACATGTTGATGTCAATATCACTTCTTCTTCAACCAATCAGTCTCAAATGTTTGAGTAAGATTTTTTACCTTTTCCCTATATTTATATATATATATATATATATATATATATATTAAACATGAACAATATTGCAAAATTAAGTCGACAATAACACTTCTTTAATGATTGTTCTAGTTATAGTTATGTTAATTAATTTTCAGATTTTTTTTTTATTATTATAACTATTTACACATTATTGTAGTTCAATCAGATTATGTGTTTTGAAATTTTCTTACTTTAATTTCATTGAATTCAAATTTTAATGAAATTTTTTTATTATTGTAATCAGTTTTTGCAAGAAAAGCATTGAAGATATAAGGCAGTTTCTAATAAATTACTGTGTGGAGCAAAAACTAGCGGGCTACGTTATGGTGCAAGATCCACTGGCATTCTTTTAAGAAGCCATCTGTGTTGGACTGGACTGGGATGACGATGATGTTTTTGAACCATCCCCAACGAATTCAGGTCTGTTTTGTGATGAGAACTTAATTAATTCTCATTCACAATTTTAATTGGATTACTAAAACTCATATGCCAATTGCGTACTAGAATATATAATAGAAACCATATATATATATATATATATTAATCTTGTCTCGATTGCATATGCCATTTAAGTCTCTAAGATTTAGTATACATCTAAAGGCAGAAGATATATGTTTATCTCAAAATCATGTTTCATGAGATGAGACTGAGAGCTTTTAATGTTTAAATATCAGGAGAGGAGGCCAAGCAGGAGACACAGAGAACGCCTAAGGTTTCCCTTGCCGCACAGGTTGTTGCTACTTGCTACTCTCATATCATTTTTTTATTAGTAAGTTCCCAACCTGATCCCAATTCACGCCATATATATGCTTCTTCATTACTTTCTTTTTAATATAAATTTGTTTTATTAATTTAACGTCAATCAAAATTGTCACTTTTTTGCCCTAATAATAATAACCAGTAACAATCTGCCATTAAAAATTTGTTGTAATAATATTGTAAAAATGTTGTGAACATATCATTTCTCTTTTAGAATGCATGTTATTTGATTAGATTAGGTCCGATTCGGTGGCAACAAAGAAGCCATGTTTCGGGTTATGTTGCACAAACACGGACACGGACATGGACACAGAGATATGACAATTTTTGAAAAATAAGAACACGACACGACAGAGACACGACGGTTAAATAATTAATTAAATTTTATATTTAGACATATTTTTTAATATTTTTAAACATAAAATATATTTATATCTAAAATTTAAATTATGTAAGAACTACGAATAATTAAACTAATATCTAAAATAGTACAATAATCCACCTAAAATGTTCAGAGAATTAAACCATAAAAGGATAACAAGTACACCCATGACCCATTCACCAAAACAAAATACTGACTAAAGAAACACAGTAACAGTAACACTGTAAGAGTGGGATAAAAAAAAAAAAACGCGTTAACTTATATAAATAAAAATAAGTGCGTAACAGGTGACCCATTCACCAAAAGACCCAAAACTAATATCTGAAAAAAAAAAAAAAAAAAAAAAAACAGAGAGAGAAGAGAAGTTCGGACTTGTTGTTCACGCTGAGAGAGAGAGAGATCGGAAGGGACAGCCGGACAGGGCACGGCGTCGACGTCTATGGAGCTCGCCGATCGGCCCGATCTAGCTCCGGCGAGGGATAGAGGGTAGCGGCAGCGGCAGCAGGCAGAGGTCAGAGGGAGGGTGGGTTGAGAACTTGAGAGTTGAGATGTGGGTCTAAAGACTTCTCAGACTCTAAACTTGCTTTTTGTTTTAGGGTATCTCACAAAATCAATGGTATTGCCGTATTGGTAAGTCCATCCGTCAAAATCTGTGATTTTCTCTTTTTTTTTTTTTTTTTTTTTTTTTTTTCACTGCTGGCGTGTCGGACCTGTCGGCGCCGTGTTGGAGAAGCGAAAAAAAAGAGACACTCGCCGGACACCGGAATCCGGCGAGTCGTACCCGTTCCGGTGTCCGACACGTGTCCGACCCCGACACGACGCCAAAAATGGCGTGTCCGTGCAACCTAGGTTTCGGGAGCCCAGCAATGGACCCGAATTTTATTTTTGTAATTTAAAAAAAAATAAACCCATTCCATTCCATTGCAACGGTCATAAACTGCCAGTCGCGCCCCTTTGCATTGGCAGCCACCCCTTGAAGTTGAACTTCATGAAAACCTCTCTCTCTCTCTCTCTCATTCAAACTCTCTCTATCTCTCTCCTGACGGCGCTTTCCTTTCCTTCAGGCGCCACTACAAAACTCAGTAAGTACAGAACACTAGGACTGAGTGACAGTCGACGTCAATAATAAAAATAATATAGTATTAATAAAGGCCTGGATCTCATCTCATCTGAACAAATTAAGCGTAAAAATAATAATGGCAGATCGTAGTGCCATAGTGCCGTACATTAATGACCCATACGAGGAGGAGGAGGAGGAAGACATACAAGTGAATTTCATGGATGATTCCAATCCTACCCTGGCTGATCTATCAATTCCAATGCCAATGGCAATACATGAGCGTAATTTTGATGATGCGCATGCATTAATGGCTAACGCTAACCATCTCTTCCAGCAGGACCCCTTTATGTGGAAATGGAATTCCGGAACTCCTCAAACTCGTTCTAATTCTCAAGCGGAAGCGGGTGCGGGTGCGGGTGCGGGTGCGGGTGCGGGTCCCTCCAATGTCAATGTCAATGTTGAGCCAACTCCTCCAACCGATCCTTTTTATTTGAATTTGAATATGGAGATGAGGCCTCTTTCTACTTGGCCCGTCTCACCAATCCCATTTAACTGTACTTATTGCCATGTCCTCCGAGAGATCATTTTTACTAATGGTATTCTTCTCTTCTTTTCTTTTTTTTCTATATCACCATTCCCTTTTTTATATTTATATTTATATATATATATATATATATATATATATATATTGTCACTAATCGTTCAAAATTTTATAAATTTCATTTCCTGCTCGTAGGGACTAAGACCAATAAGCTTGAGATTCATGGAAGACTCGGTGTGGTCTGTCATGCTATTCTTCAGAATCATCAACATGTTGATGTCAATATCACTTCTTCTTCAACCAATCAGTCTCAAATGTTTGAGTAAGATTTTTTACCTTTTCCCTATATATGTATATATATTAAACATGAATAATATTGCAAAATTAAGTCGACAATAACACTTCTTTAATGATTGTTCTAGTTATAGTTATGTTAATTAATTTTCAGATTTCTTTATTATTATTATAACTATTTACACATTATTGTAGTTCAATCAGATTATGTGTTTTGAAATTTTCTTACTTTAATTTCATTGAATTCAAATTTTAAAGAAATTTTTTTATTATTGTAATCAGTTTTTGCAAGAAAAGCATAGAAGATGTAAGGCAGTTTCTAATAAATTACTGTGTGGAGCAAAAACTAGCGGGCTACGTTATGGTGCAAGATCCACTGGCATTCTTTTATGAAGCCATCTGTGTTGGACTGGACTGGGATGACGATGATGTTTTTGAACCATCCCCAACGAATTCAGGTTTGTTTTGTGATGAGAACTTAATTAATTCTCATTCACAATTTTAATTGGATTACTAAAACTCATATGCCAATTGCGTACTAGAATATATAATAGAAACCATATATATATTAATCTTGTCTCGATTGCATATGCCATTTAAGTCTCTAAGATTTAGTATACATCTAAAGGCAGAAGATATATGTTTATCTCAAAATCATGTTTCATGGGATGAGACTGAGAGCTTTTAATGTTTAAATATCAGGAGAGGAGGCCAAGCAGGAGACACAGAGGACGCCTAAGGTTTCCCTTGCCGCACAGGTTGTTGCTACTTGCTACTCTCATATCATTTTTTTATTAATAAGTTCCCAACCTGATCCCAATTCACGCCATATATATGCTTCTTCATTACTTTCTTTTTAATATAAATTTGTTTTATTAATTTAACGTCAATCAAAATTGCCACTTTTTTTTTTTTTTTTTGGTTTTAATTGTTGCTAACTATTGATGCTATAGCTAATTCAGTTGTTAACGTAGTTACTTTTATAATGCTGCGCAATGCTGCAGAGGGACAGAGCAGGAAAGTTAACATTGGAAGAGGTTGGCCGTCACTTCCATCTCCCTATTGAAGAGGCTTCTAGGAGAATGAAATTATGCCCCACTGTTCTGAAGAAGATATGCCGAAGATATGGAATTCATCGATGGCCCTATAGAAAGGTTTGTGTCACTCGCTAGCTCTTTTCCTCTGATTCTCTCTTAATTAATAATTATGGCTTTGAATTGAATGTATCTTTTTTTTCTTTGGAAGATGCAGGTTAAAAGCATTCGGAGGCAAATATCAAATTTGACAGCAAGTTTAAATTCACATGATGCAGAGGGAGAGGCAAGGGCAAATGCTCAAGCTGAAATTGATAGACTTCAACAAGAACTGACCAATGTTTGTGCAGGGGTCTCAATAGATGCTGGTTAAAAGAATCAATTCTGAGGCAAATATTAAGTTTGAGCGCAAGTTTAGATTTAAATGATGCAGAGGCGAGGGCAAAGGCTCAAGCTGAAATCAATGGACTTCAACAAGAACTGACCAATGTTGTGCCAGAGTCTCAAAAGGATTATGTTAAGAATGTTATTTTGTACAGACAAACACGTTGTATTACAGAGTGGATAATTTTTCTTTTTTGGTGATGAAGAGATTTGATTTTAGATTCTATATTTTGTTATTTCTATAAGAAACTAATTAAGGATATTTTTTGGAGACTCCTAGTAATGGTGATACATTGTAGAAGCTATGTGGGATTTAATTTTAGCGTACGGATCCATGATTTAATATGAAAGGATTAGAGTTTAGACACTTCTTTTTTTTTTGTTTTTTTTTTTTTTTCCCTATGAACAACTTTCAGTGTTACGACACCTTCCCAAGTCATCGTATAGTGTACTCATCCACATTTTTGGAATACTTATATCGCCCTTATCTATTATTTTCAGAAGAGCAACTCGATCCATATCATCTGATTAAAAATCCATTAAAATTCTAGAAAGAAACATGTCTAATGCCTGAACAATTTTGGCCGCTGCTAATAATTTTATTGTTATTTTGTATGTCACGACTCATCTCTACTGTATGGAATTCCATGCACTCTTTCCGATCCTTATACTAAATAAACTTCACCTTGGAAACAAAGGAGTTAACTGAAAGAGTGGTTTATTTAACCTAGTAATAAGAAGCTTGAGTGTAGGCTGCCTTGGTATTGTCATATCTATATCTATATCTATCTATATATATCTAAAAGCTGAGGCATAGCATTTATTGTTGCTACGCTCCAATTGAACCACATTATCGCCATGTCACAAAGTTTTTATTTTCCTTTTTTTTTTTTTGCGTTTTCACTTCATGTATTATCTTTAATCAATCCCATTCTATCTCTCAACTCATCATCTTCCCATCAAACAAATGGCTAATATTTATATTATGAATGACTTTCCCATTGAATCCAAGTTCCCTTAAATTCAACAATCAGTCATTCTCTCTCTTTGACTTATCATCTCCTCCCCCACAAAGGAATCTATTTCTATTTGGTACTTGTAAGGCTAAAACTACTGATCTCAAAGATAGCACTCTCCAAGTTTTCAACTCCAGTGTCATAACCACCTCATCAGGTGCAGCCTAGTGAGTAGTGTGCTGTTTCCCAAGGTTTTCTAGCCGCTTATAAGCTGCTGAACCCCCAAAAATAACCATGATGATAAGAATTTTGGAGTGTGTTTCATGTAACTTTCCTTGCATATTTCATTGAATGTTGACATATCATATACGACCGGAAAAAATTTGAGGGCCAATGTATTCAATAATTGATCAATAATAGATGATTCTATTCTGTAATTTATGTAACGGACTGATTATCTAGTAAGTAATAACCAATCACATTTCAACTTGTTGTCTAAATATTTTTTTCCTTGAAGGAGAAAACTAATTCCATAGGAAGAGAAATAGTTTGGGGAAGGCAACAAAAAACTACTACAGTGCAAATAGTGCAGAGCATAAGACTATGGTTTCTACCTGGAGTTTCAGAAGTTTCACTTGAATTGATTCCTCAACCAGGAGAAGTGCGGTTCGGAATGGACATTAAACGAACAGATGAGGTAACATTATTGCACCTTAAAACTTCAAGGTTAACTCCCTACTCTCAGCATGTGGATTTGTAACTTTGTACGGTACCTAAACAAAGGAACTGTGTATAAAAAGTTATCGAGTACAATCATCTTGAAATTGTAAATAGTTGCCATTACACATAAACTAAAAATAGGGCTTTAATGTTTTTATTTTTATGAAGGAAATATTTGAAGTGATCATCTCTAATTATATACATATATTTAAACTTGTCTACAAGGCTTTATTTGTGTCTACTCAGTTACAAAAGGTTTAGCTGCTGACCGCGCTGGGCTTGGGAGCCTGTTTGAAGAAGCAATTGCATTTGGATACCTTCTTGTGATCTCTCGACTAGAAGGCAAGAGTGTGATGCCTTCCAATGCGAGCTGTGATGGGCTTATACATTGTTGTGACCACAATGAAATTAGGGACACCCTCATTTCAGCGATCGACCAAATGGATACAATTCAGCTTTGCATAATTGCCTGGCCTAATCAAACATGTCCTGTTAATACTAATATTCAACCAATAGGTGCTTCATCACTCCGTCCTCCAATAGGGTGCATCTTCTTCCCCGATACTTGACCATTGCAACAAATTTTAAATGTGATACTTATTTACAGCAATCAATTGGAAGAGGGGGGGGGGAGGGGGAGAGACTTTGTAAGATATGTAGCCCCAGGAAATTGGATCAATGTTTATACTATTTTTCAGGATGATACTAAATTCCACTCATTTCGAGAAATTGCAATGTAGCATTTCAGTCAACTTAGGTTCATATGTCCATTCCGGTCCATTTTGGTTCACTTTGGTCTATTTGGTCTATTTTGGTCTATTCGGTTCAATTTGGTCTATCTCGGTCTATTTCAGTCAAATTTTGATAATTTCGGTCCATTCAATCTATTTTTGACTAATTAAAACTTAAATTGATTTGTGGGGGAGGATTTTTGTTCCAAGCCCGCACGCAGTTTGTCCGCTCTAGGACTCAAGGACCCACACGGCTTTGTTCCTTTAAGCGACATGAGCAGTTTTTGAAACTTGCTCCCACATCGAAGAAAGATGAGCCCCACTCATGCCTTATAAGCCTTAACTGAAGACATATAAGGCATGAGTGGGGCGCATATTTCTTCGATGTGGGAGCAAGTCTCAAAAACTGCTCATGTCGCTTGAAGGAACAAAGCCGTGTGGGTCCTTCGGCCTCAAAGCGGACAAACTGCTTGCGGGTTTGGAACAAAAATCTCCCTTCCCCACAAAAAGGCCCTTTTGAGGACAGTGCCCATCAAAGGCATTTACCGCTTTGGGTGGCAGTTTTTGAGACTTGCTCCAACCGCACGAGTTTGTAGAGCCAAAAACCAACTTTGGTTTCATTCCCATCTAAACAAAATTTAATCAACATAAACTAAACTTTAGCACAACAAAATGGTCACGACATTGATGCCACAATGTACAATTGCTTAATTAAAGGATATTGTGGGGATGGAAATGAGCAAATGGCAATGCGGGTTTTCTATGAGATAATTGAGAAGAAATATGTCATTAGTGTGGAAAGCTTTTCAATTTTTGTCAAGGAGTTGTGTGCAAAGAGAAAGGTTATTGAGGCCATGATGGTTTTTGAGGAAATGTGTAGGAGATGCTATGTGCTTGATGTAAGTAGTTACAGAAGGTTGTTAGACGAGCAATAATGTTTATATGTGGATAAGCAGCATCGGAGTATGCCCCTTGGTCACAATGAGTACAACAAAGAGGGAAATTCTTGAGCATGAAAAACATTGAAGTCTGTTCTTGCTCTTTAACCGGCTACTGATTCAATTACCTAAACATTAGAAGTTGACTTCACTTTCAACTGATTCCAAGAAAGAGCTGATTGGCATTGAGTTGTACATGATGCTATACTGAAACATGCCATTCCTTGTTTCATGGTTGGTGATCAATTGTCTCTCAGCCTCAGATCCATAGGAGATCATACAAAACTCTGATACTCATCAGTTGGTAATTGGCAATTTAAAACTATGACCACATGCTCTGACATCATGAGCACCATCAAAATTTGACATTTTGCTGCAACCAAGATTTTGATTCTTCTGCTTTCATCTTTGGATGGCTGCTCCATGTCCAAGAGGAATGACCTCAATGGCAACAACAATATGTTCCCATTAGGCTTACGAAGGAATCAGCTCTGCAAGTTGTATCCTGCATGCCAACAGATACATATATGTGTAATGTTCCATGGGCAACACTCAATGATCCACTCTTGAGACTACTACTTGTAAGAACCAAATTGTGAATTTGTTTATTGAAATATACGAGTATTCCTTTCTTTGTATAGAACTTAGAACCTTTTACATATGGGATTGTAATTTATTGTTGTACCCGAGGAACAGATAATTGTTTTGTGGGGGGCTTAAAACAATAAAACACTTTAGTTTAGTTGGCAAAAACGAAGACCAAGGAAAGTAGTTAGGCTAAGGAATCTGAACAAGTTGGACTTCATTTGGTAAAAAAGACGTCAATTTAAATTTTAAACTCATATAATGGATGGATGTAATTCTTGGGGGTGAAAATACTAGGCTAGCTTCATTGTTGTTGTTGACGGTAGAAAGGAGAGGAGAGTGGGTGATGAGAAGAAATAAACCTTAAATTAAAATTTGAATCTCTCCTTCTGGCGCTCAAATCCCATGAAGTGTGTTTGATTAATTCAACTGCATTGTGCAATCATTAGGATAATTCTAAACTCTGGGCATATATATGGGATGTTTTATCTTGATCTTAGTTTATGGTATGGTATTGAATTCCAGGCAGCTCTCCTTGTTTTACGTTATTTGTACTTGCACATCATGACTCATTATGGTTTTTTTTTTTAATTTATTCCCTAAACACTTATGAGTCTTACTCTTAGATTAGAATATTAAGACTAGGGATGGCAATAAGACGAGGCGGGGTCGAATGATGGGGTCTTCGTTCTCGTCCCGCATGGTTTTGTCTTGCCCTATTCTCATCCAGTCTCGCATGACGGAAATAACTTTTTCACCCCATCCTTGCCCCTTGAGGCCTCGCGAAGCCCTGCTCCAACCCGTAAAACTCCACATTTTGTTAATTTTCCCTACAACTAATACAATTTTTTTAATGAAACTTATTTCATTAGTAAAAATATACTTGAAATTACAACTAAATTTATCCTATCAAATCAAATCAATTTTTAGAAAAAAAAATTGAATAATATATCCAAATGTTTAACAAGACAATCACAAAAAAAAAAAAAAAAAAAAAAAAAAAAATCTTATAGTATAACACATAACAAAATAAAGGCAGAGAACCACTTTGAGTAGAATAAAATAAGTTAATATTGATATATTTGTTTAAATAGTAAGGTTTTAGGGTATAAAAAATTTACAATTATAACTTTTAATAACACAGGGTGGGGTGGAGACGGGGAAGGGCGGAGTAGGGTGGGTTTAAAAAGTGTAAACTCATCCTCGCCCCACCACCTTTGCTAGGCGGAAAAAACTTGCACAGGACGAAAGGGGGAGGGGCGGGACAAAATTGTCATCCCTAATTGAGACTATCAAATTGAATTAGTACTAGTATTTTTATTTTTATTTTTCCCAGTTACAAAGAAGGAAGAATAGTATAAAAGCATTTAATGGGAGGAATATGAATATCCAATCCGTTATACTTTGTGGGCGATCAGTATTCCTATCCTAGTCCTGGAGAAGAGAAGAGAAGGGCCCAAACTTTGAAGCTCTAGTAGAGAGGGCCACACCCACACAGATTGATCAGAACGCCGATCTGCGTGGGAGCTGTGGTCTTGACTTTACAGTTGACACCTCACCTGACCTGAGTTACATAATTATAAACTAGTACATCTACATATCATCAATTTAGTATTTTTTTGCATTTAGCATTATTTTTATAATATTTTAATTAGCTGTTTAGCTAACAAAATTATTTAGCAAACTAGTATCTCGAGTGTCTAGAACTCGAGTTTCAAGATAGAACTCGAGTTTCAAAGTCTCGATTTGCAAGTGGTGGCATCTAATATAGAAAAAAATCTACATGGAACTCGAGTTTTTAAGACTCAAGTTCCACCATTTATTTCCCACCGTTTGTTCTTCTTCTTCTTCCTCTTCTCCACCCAGCGTTTGTTCTTCTCTAGCCAAATCGTCCACCCAGTGTCTGTTCTTCTCCAACTAGATTGTCTTCCTCTGTTTTTCTTCGGAGCTGTAGATTTGAAGAACAGATCTTCCACCTAGCATCTGTACTTCTCCAAACAGATCATCTTCCTTTGTTCTTCTTCGGAGCTCCAGATTGTTTTCCTCTTCCTCAAATCTGCAGATCGTCTTCTTCCTCTGTTTTTCTTCATTTTGGTTTTATGGAACTCGAGTCTAAAACTTGAGTTCCACATGCATTAATTGTTCCATATGGAAGTAGTCTAAACTCAAGTCTTTGGGGCTTGAGTTTGTCACTGAATTCGAGTTTTACGGACTCAAGATTCTAATTTCTTAAATAGTTTCAAATATGTGCTTACTAACAAAATAGTTTTTGAAAATTATGCTAGATAGCATATATCCCCCATCAATTCATAATCATCATCAGGGTCCACAAACCCCCTAACTATTATCTGTGGTGGGTCTTCCCTCTGCCGTGGCGAAGTCTGAAGCTCAACCATTTGATTTGATAATCTGATCGAGCCCTTTATTACTTAAAAAAGAAAAAAAAAAGCCCAATTTCAATTTTCTAACTCCAAAAATAAAATATGCAAAAATATCCGGATCCACCCCAAGAATTATGAAATCCGGTTAAGTAGATAATTTCAAATCCGTAAAAGAGAGAGTGAGAGAGAGAGAGAGAGAGAGAGAGAGAGGTCAAATATTTTCACACCTTTCCCTCCTTTTTGGTACTCTCTCTCTTCTCTTCTCAGTCTGATAAATTTTCGATCTTTTCTTTCTTTCCCTCTTCTCTCCTCTCTTTCTGAAAGAAAAGAAAGAAGGAAAGTGTTTGGAAATTCGATGGACGGCGGTGCAGCTTACAACCCACGTACGGTAGAGGAAGTGTTTAGGGATTTCAAGGGCCGCAGAGCTGGCATGATTAAAGCCCTTACCACTGGTCTCTCTCTCTCTCTCTCAAATGTTTTCTCTTTTTCTTATTTCTCATATTGAATTCGTTTCTACTTTATTTGTTGGTGCAGATGTTGATGACTTTTATCAGCAGTGTGATCCTGGTTAGTTAGGGTTCTTCTCTCTCTCTCTCTCTCTCTCTGAAATTTTGTAAATTTATAGTAACACTCATAATTTAATTATAGATCTACACCCTCCTCATTCAACCAAAATTTTTTTTTTTGATAATTCAATAGTTACAATGGATTTGAACCTTTAAAGTACCAAGGCTACATAATTTTCTTCTTTTTTATACCAACCAACCAACCAACAACAATACCCTTCCTTCATTTTCTACTATTCAATTTATGTTTTTCACACGATACAATTATCTATCAATCATATACATACATACTATATTAGTATTACTAAGACTAAGAGATGCTTTACTTGTTCAACCCTCTAAATTTAAATTGCCATTATGTTATTTAAAATTAATTTGGAGGATTGTCGAATTATGTGGCTCTCCAACTTTAAGTTAATCAAACTCTCTCTTTAATTATATTTTCAACTTCAACAACTATGTTTATTCAAATAAATATAGCCATTTAAAATTAATTTGGAGGATTGTCGAATTATATGGCACTCCAACTTTAAGTTAATCAAACTCTCTCTTTAATTATATTTTCAACTTCAACAACTATGTTTATACAAATAAATATAGCCACTCTGGATTTTTATCCAACCATAGCTTTGAAGTTGGATAAAATAAAATATGTTTACTTACTTGAATCTCTTTGGGTACTGAGGATGAATCTTTGGAACTCAACTCCTCCTATAATAATGAATGATAGTCATATGTTACTTTTAACTAATAAGACTCTTATTACAAAGCAATGCTGCATACTGTAGGCCCTGATTGCCTATATATTTTAGCAATCATTTCATTCTCTGGCTGGTAGCATAATAAGTGAATATATGAAAAAGCTTGTTTCTTTACAGAGAAAGAAAATCTTTGCCTTTATGGATTTCCCGGTGAGCAGTGGGAAGTCAATTTACCTGCTGAAGAGGTGCCTCCCGAGCTCCCAGAGCCTGCACTAGGTATTAACTTTGCCAGAGATGGGATGCAAGAGAAGGACTGGTTATCCTTGGTTGCTGTCCACAGTGATGCTTGGTTACTTTCTGTGGCCTTTTATTTTGGTGCTAGGTTTGGATTTGATAAAGCCGATAGGTATGTGTTTCTCTTCATCCTCTTTCAGATGCTTTTTTTGACATTAATGGCCTGTTTGGATGGAGGGGGGAAGGAGGGGGAGTAAAGTAGAGTTGGTTAAAAATAAGCTAATTTTGTGCTAAATCTACTCTCTACTCTCCCTCTCTCTCCCTCAATTCAAACGGACCATAAAAGACAACTTTTATTTGTTAATAAGTTATTAGGATGTTTAATTTGGAAGTAAAATCTAGTCAGTCCCCTAAGAAACTTGAAACCTTGTTCTCAACTTTTATCCCACTCCCCAAGTAGGCTACCAAACATTAAAAAAAAAAAAAAAATGTCGGTCTTTATTTTTGTTCAATTTTTTACTTCATACTATTGAGTCGTAGTTTCATTATTTTTGTAATATATATATTTGAACATTCATTAATGGGTCCTTTAATAGTTGATTTTATGATTTAATCTCTTGTTTTGTGTCACATAGAATGGTTAACTAGGGATTATGCTGTTTTAGTAATGTAGTATGTAAGCATTATAATCTGACAAATATCTGTACTTTGTGAATCTCAAATGCTATAATTGGACAAGAAAACTACTTACTGTAGCCCTCAAAACACTTGATTTTGCTGCTTCTTTAGTCCCCAAAAAAAAAAAAAAAAAAAAACTGCTTCTAGGTTATCTATATTACTATTTAAGGGGCTTTCTTGTTTGGGATCCTCATTTTTTTGGTTCAAAAAAGCTCCTATACCCCTATGTTTAAGTAGAAACAAAACTAAAGGACAATCCGGTCAAAATACAACTATAACTCTCACTAAAACATTGCCTAAAAAATAGGGCCACTCTCTTTATGATTTTCAAATTGCTTTATCCACTTATAAATTAAATTCTCAAAATAAAAAATATATATATCAAATAAAAACACAGTTTTTTTTTTTTTTTTGCTACAAAAAAAGCCTCATCACACACATGAAGTGTGTGTGTGTGTGTGTGTGTGATGAGGCTAGTTACCTTGAAAGATTAGTCACAGCTGGTTGCAACTGATTGATCTAGTTCTGTTTGGAAAGAGTAAAGCCGGTTAAGACCTCATACAATTAGTACCCTTCTTTTCCATTTTTTATTAAACATGTTTGATTTATTTTTCTGCCTAAATTTTTGTTCTGAAAATGTTGCAATAAGCGTTAACAAGATCTATAATGTTAAATGTTTTTCCTAAAACTAATTTAGGGAAGGTAGATGCTGATTGGAAAATAAATTGCAAATACAATGTAGCAATATCTGTTCTAATTTATTTTTCAGCTCATTGGGACCAACCTTTTGATTATTTTTTATGTTCAAGTAGGATTACCTTTTAATTAAAAAATAAAATAACATAAAGTTTTATTCTTGTCCTTTGCTTTCTACATTGCCTTACTGAATTTCCTTATTCACTTGAATTTAGTGAAGTTATTTACCTGCATATATCTTATGAGAAAGAACTTTATTTTTGCTGAAAATTTAATGCAGTTTTTTTTTCCTCCTTTCTTTAACATAAACTATAAAGAGGGTCAATGTCTAGATTCGATTTAATGAATCTCTAGTCATGCTTGCAGCAGTTGTATCATGTTGACGGCAATTCTGTATTTCATCAAGGTTGAAGGCCAGAAAAGGGGGACTGGTCTTATAAATTTCTCTATGCTCCAGGATGGGGAGCTTAGTCTTGCTAACATTGGTTTGCTCTGAAGTTCGCTAACTATGGCCCCAACTGCGTTTTCTTGTGACCTTTTGTGGTTTCACCATTTTAGTGGTTGCTGCCTTTGAGGTTTTGTTATTTCATTATGTAATAGATTGTTGTTATTTTGGTGCAGGAAACGCCTTTTTAATATGATAAATGATCTACCAACAATATTTGAGGTTGTGACAGGGACAGTCAAGAAACAAGTGAAGGAGAAGTCATCAGTGTCAAATCACAGCAGCAACAAATCTAAATCGAACTCTAAGGTATGACACAACTTCGACATGCCCATTTTTTCATTGTCATTATGTAAGCCAAATAATTGGATGGGCGAATACTGTTTGGTGTGTTCCTATTTATCTGGAAAATTTCACACATTATTACAAGGAAAATAATAATTAATTTCTATATGCATACAGATTTTGCAGAACAATTACCTAGCAGCCTTGCTGTTCTAATTTATAGTTCTTTTGTTGGTTTGGCATATGCAGCGAGGTTCTGAATCTCAGACCAAGTATTCAAAGACAATTCAGTCAAAGGATGAGGATGAGGAAGGTTTGGAAGAGGAAGATGATGAGGAGCATGGAGAGACATTGTGCGGGGCTTGTGGAGAGAATTATGCAGCTGATGAGTTCTGGATTTGCTGTGATATCTGTGAGAAGTGGTTCCATGGGAAGTGTGTTAAGATCACCCCAGCAAGGGCTGAGCATATTAAGCAGTATAAATGCCCATCTTGCAGCAATAAGAGAGCCCGACCTTGATGCTGGGTGTATCTTCACTAGTTGTTTACTGTTAATTTAGTAGGTCAGGTTAATTCTTAGTCTTCTGTTTTAGGATAGCTATCTTGAATATGATGTGTAGGCTGCGAATGTGCTGTTTAATTGATTATAAATTAGGGTATTTTTACTCGGTTGGGATTTAATTTTCCCCATGCCACCATGGAAAGACTTTGTTATGTATTTGCTTGAATTTACTTATGTTTATTGGATAATTGAGTTCTTTACTTTCATTTAGCTTATGTTGTGACTCGTAAATGTAATGTAGGATATTCTGTTTCTTAAAACCTAGCAGAAGGGGGAGAAAAGAAAAACTCAATCTCATGTATATGGCAAAGGTATAAGTTTATTCAGATCCTTTGTGCGGTTGTATTGGGAACCTCAGCTCCATTCCAAGTTGTAGCCCGGCCCCGCAAATGACAAATGGTCCTCTCTCACGTTTTCCGCATAAAGTTAGGGGCATCTGGCGTTCGCACACTGTTTCTGTTAGCAAAACGGTCCATAAAAATTCATAATAATGGCTGAGGCGTAAGTAAATGGTCCTCATCAAATAATCTCTAGAGAATGGGATCCAAAAAATAATCTCCAATGGATTTTCTAAATCATGATTTTTTTTAACTCATAAACAGTAACTCAGTAAATCTGATGAGCTATTGTACATTAGCAAAAGAATAAAACTAAATAAAAAAATTAATAAAGAAAGTAGTGGGAATGGAGTATAGGAATATGTGTGTAAAAAAATAAAAATAAATAAAGAAAAAATATTTAAATGAGATAGAAATGGTAGAGAATCTGTTGGGAAAAGATATATTTAAAAAAGTAAGTAAATAAAAAATAAATATTACTGTTTAGTGTCTAAACAATGCAAAAATATAGAAAAGAGGCGGAGATGCCGCATATAGTTTCTGCTGTTGCATATCAGCTGCTAGCGGAATTGTATTCTTTTTTTGCTACAATAAAAAACAAAAGTTTATCCCGGCCTTGTCTGTCTATCACGTAATAAGGCGTAAATCTTTGCTCTCTACCTATTTTATATACTTCTGTCCGCCTACATAACTTGTTTTCTCTCTCTCTCTCTCTCTCTCTCTCATCCACATCCAAGAGTCAACAAGGCGGCTAGAATCACTTCTCTGAGGGCTATGAATTTTACTGGTCTTGAGGAGTTAAATGTGACTAATACCTCAAGTCAATATGCAAACTTGGTATAAGATTTTGATAGGAAAAAGCACACACTCTATGGGCTCTAGTTTAGCATCTTTTATTTGATGTCAAAGCCAAATCAATCTAATTAATCTACATCTCTCAGCAAATAAAAAAATAAAAAGTTCGTAATGCACAAATTTGTTAGTTCTCTTTAGACATGCTTGCACATGCAGGCTGCAACCGCGTGCGCCTCACGCACTAGAATATCTATATATCATAAGTATTACTAGAGAGAGAGAGAGAGAGAGAGAAACCAAAAGTGTCATACATCCATGGATTCCTTAATGCTATATGACGAGAATATGCCCCTTTTTTTGTAGTTCAAAGGAAGTGCTTTTAACATTTTTTTGCAAAGCAAAATATCTGAAATTGGTGCCTGAGCAGTTGAGCTTTAGAAAAAATTTCACTTTTTTCTCCTCTCAGCTGAATTGAGAAATTTTTTTTTTTTTTTAATTTATGATCAAAACTGAAATTTTAAATTAAGACAACCTCGAAGAAAGCAAAATATGAAATAACATGGGCTGAGCCACAGCCTATTTATGTACAAAAGATCCAATCTACTGTTATTTGTAATATATCTGAATGAAGTTTGTCTTTTGTTAGTTGTAAATATTGGATTCATATCCCGTGCAATAGTTAGGGTACCTCAATTCTCAGCCATTGATTTAATATAATGGCTTAAACTTTTGACACCTCACCAATCCACGTTGGCAATCCGTGTGCTCATTTTTCTTTTCATTTTACCTTCCCAAATTTCAATTTCAGTAAAACACTCTCTCCCCTCTCCTCTCTCCTCTCTCCCACTTCAACCGGTGTCTCTCTCGCCTCCACCACTCTCTCAACACCTCCACGCTTCCCTCAACCTCATCGTTACCGCTGCCAGCATACCCAACTCAAACCTATCAGCAAAATCGAAGAAAAAACATCAATTCACCATGTGAAACCAAACCCCCACGCCTCGTAAGGCGCTTTTTAGACCCAGATCAGAGAGCAAGGTTCGGGTTTGGAGAGAATCGGGTGTAGAGAAGTTGATGAAGCTCTCTCTTCATGGCACAGCCACTAGCTCGGATCTCCGGTTCCGACGATACTAGCCTTTTTCTCATCGAAAATCCCTAAAATCACCGCTTCCTACATCGGAAATCCCTAAGCTTCTCTCTCTCCTCATCATCTCTCTTCTCTCTTGTTCCTTTATACTAGCTCCTCACCTCTTCTTCAACTCTGTTTCCACTTTCTCTCTACTTTGTAAGCTTTTCTCTCTCACAGGTTCCTTTATTTTCCTTTGGTTTGTTCTTGTTTTTCTCTGTTTTTCTTTGTTTTATTTGAGTCTTGACGTGTATTTGTGGCTATTGTAGATTCATTTGGAGACCCCTTTGTCAATATGGGTGCAAATACTTCCCTGTGTTTTTCAGTCTTTAATGGTTAGTACTACTATCTTTCTGTTTTGTTTTGTTTTGTTTTTGTTTTTGTTTTAATTTCCCAATCTGGAATTAAGTTTATCCAACAGTATTGATGTACTGAAAAGGAGTTGACCATGTGATTATAAATCCCTCATAATGTAATCTCCTTTTGGTAGGTGAGAACAATTAATTTTAATCTTAAATGGCTGTATGTTGGCTGTGTGTTTAACTGTTTAAGGTTTGGTGAATTTAATTTAGGATTTTGGGACCCCCCGCATACCCCACCACTTTAGCCCTTTGCAATAGAGCAGGGGCTGATTTTTGTCTTTTGGATTGAGTTTGATTCAACAATATAATCATGAACTGTTATTAAAGTTTAGAAAGATACCAATTTTATTGTTATTGTTCTGTAATACATGTATGGGTTTTAATTAGTGATTTTTCTTTTTGTTATTATGTATATGCAGGAACAATATGCTGTGATAGGAGCAGTATTCATTCTGATATTTGTGCTATGAAAGGGGATGTTAGAACACACTCTACTTCCTCTTCAATCTTCCTTTACACCTCAAGAGGCAAAAATGATTTCGTTAATTATGGTGATGAAGAGGGTGATGAGGTAATCCAGCATGAAAAGATCATAGCATATACACAAAAATGGGAAAAGGGTACTATGGACACCATTGATGAATTAGACCTTATTGCAAAGAAAGAACATTCTGGTGTAAATCATCATTGTGATGTCCGGCATGATGTTCCGGCTGTGTTCCTATGCATGTGATGTGTGGCTTAGTTATAAACTTATAATTATATTTGTTATGTACAATCAAGAAGCAGGAGGCATACCAAGAAGAACTTAATGAGCAGGTCATGCTATCTAAGGTTGTCGAAGAATTTGATCTCGAAGCATACAATTTGTGGGAATTATGTATTATGAATTTATGATGATGGGAAGAGTTGTTTCTTGTTAACAAAGTGTATATTTCAACAAAACTATTGTTATATGGCCTTGTGGTCAAAGTGTACATTCAAATAAAACTTTGTTCATTTTTAGATCAAATTTGTTTCTTGTCTACTCTCTTGAATTAAATTTTGATTGTAAAATAGGCCAAGCATCCTTTGAAGACTCTTGATATGTATGCCTTGTTTTCAAAAGAATGAGTCATGTAAACCTTATAAAAAAAAAAAAAGAATAAGAGTCATGTAAACACTTTGATGTAATTTGTGTTTTTGAGTCATCGTCAATATGAGTACTTGCTTCAAGCAAATTCATACATAAAAAACAACTCCATTTAGTCCAGATAAAAATTCAAAATGCATTACAGAAACAAAATTGTATACATTACATATGTCAACACAAAATCAGCTACAACTTGAATGCAACAACTTGCTCAGCTATTCAATTTCGTAGCAACAGAAGGCTAAAACACAACACCGTGTTTTGTTTCCATGGAACAAGTCCATTTCATACTTTTTTTTCCCCTCTACACAAGATTTATGGTGATAAATACAAGATGCCCTCATTATTGTTGACAAAGCCATCAGTTGATTCTTGGATTCCCCATAGCCAAAATTGGAAGTGGAATTGGCCAATTGAAGTTGATAGTCTTCTTGGTGTAGGAAGTGAAAAGAATCAACCTTTTAACTCTGTTCTTCACGTTAGCTAGAGCCTAGATCCTTCTCTTGTCAACAGGAAGTGAAAAGAATCAACCTATTAGGGGAGCATCCCGATGCATTACACAATCTGATGACCTCCCTCAAGACTGCACAACATGCATATAAAATAACTTAGCTTAACTTCAAAATTTCAAATAGATTTTTTGACAAACATTTTCCATGCATTTCCAAATCAACTTTAAAATAAAATAAACACAATAGTAACAAAACTAAAACAATGACTGAAAATGAAAGAAAATCATATTCAAAGTCCAAATTTAAATATAGCATTCTGTCAGATCATTATTCAGCTAAGAAAATCGTATGCAACAACTATATTAACTGTATTGGTTTTAGTTGGTCCAACACTAGCCCCTGCATGAGTATTTTTTGAACTCTATTGATATGCCAAATTTTGGCTCACTTACTGGACAGGGGAAACACAACAAATTTAGATAGGCAGACCATTTTAATGAAGTGGTGGCAGCATACATATTATGTACATAACATATATATAGGCAGCCTTGGCCTTAAAAAAATGAGAATATAGCACAAAGGGATACTTATTTAATATATATATATATATATATATAACACATTCCCAGAACTCTAAATGAGATCCAAAACTTAAAAGGTCAGGCTTATTGGTCACTCATATAGAGATACTGGCAGACCAGTATACCAGCCATCATATTGAGAGAGAGTGATATACTTATCATTCTAGCAATGTAACTAAAGCAGTATGTTTCTGTTGCACATGGAGTGTTGTTATGATTGTAAAAGGGGGTCATACTAAAAGACACAATTGGTGATCTAATATAGAACGAAATTCCAAATGCTAGAGCAAGCTACAACTATGGAGTCCCCATGGAGCACTAGCCAGAAAATCTGGAATAATGCAATAACATGAGACTAGTTGACCTAACTATCAAAAAAAATGAGACTAGTTGATTTAAACTAAAGCCAAGGATACAACGAAAGTTAGTACAATTATCAGATCTAGTGTGCAACAGCAACACCAAGGGTAACCAAATGCTCATACAACAAAAATATCAAAAGTTCCATTGCTACTAAATCATGTATAGCACTTTGAATAAAATGAGTACATATCTCTCTTGCTTTGTCTATATTCCTCTTAGATGATTAATTCTAATTGTGGAGTGTTTATTTTCATATATATATATAAAAGAGAAACGACAATAAAACCTTTCACCTAGGAGAAAGTATATCTATATAAACAAGGTTCATTTGAAACTGTCCCCATATTTGCTTCTTCAGTTTGAAACAATGGAGATCCTCTGGTCCTGAAGCATATTCCAGTTTGGAGCCAACAATCGGGTGGACTGGTCCAAATATAGAAGCTGCTTATGAGAAGTGCAAATTCACGAGGAAATCTCAATCCATAAGATTCACTATTACAAACTAGTGGAGCAGTAGAAAACATTTGAAACAGTAATAAATGAGAATATCTATAGTTGTGTATCTCTGCATCATGTTCTAATTTTGTCCTAGATTATAGATTTGTAGATTAAAATTCAACTTTGAATACGATTTGCTTGGAGTTCTAGTATCAATGTGAAATTGGAATTTCTAAACTTACACATGGGAATTTCAATAATAATTCAAAGTCTCAGTCATAGATAAAAAATAAAAATAAAAATAAAAAAACATACATACAGCAACAAATATATTTCTCAATAGTAGCAAATTCCAATTTCAAAAATTATTATTAAGCTAAGAAGCATAGTAATGTTTCAATGAAAGAAACTAAGAAAGTCATAATCTTTAGTGCCTATAGATGAAAAAAAATGATGATCTTTGGTAAAAAGATCAAGGGAAGAAAAATAAAATTCATAAATCTAATATCAAAATGTTTAAATGGCAAAGCCAAGAGACCCATACATACATGATACAGCAAACTACAAGCATGCTACCTTTCATGTAATCGCAGTACATTCTGCCATACCTTAAAAAACCCAACCCAAGCAAAATCACCAAAATTTACACGCATCAAGAAAACCCAATATCAAACTAATCAAAACTATAACAAAATGGTAACCATGGGTTTTGATGGCAAAGAGAGGCTTGGCGTTGTGTGGACTGGTACCGGGCTGCTGTGACAATGGATTGAAGGAGAGGCAGAGAATGGGATGAAGGAGAGGTAGCTACGCAGGGGAGAGAGAAAAAAAAAATTTTGGGTTTATGAAAAGTTAGGGCTGAAACTGAAACAGTGGGTTGGTGAAATTTTTCAAGGGCAAAATAATCTTTTTGTTATTTGGTGAGGTGTCAAAGATTTAAGCCATTAAATTAAATCTATGGTTGAGAATTAAGGTATTGCACCCCGTGCAATACCCTAGCTATTGCACGGGATATGAATCCGTAAATATTGTGTTGGGGGAGTAGAGCTCTAAATGCAGCAGCTCATTCTGCTGCTCTTAAAGCTGGTTACTGTTATAATAATTGTAATTTGCCCCTTGCTATCCAGGTAGGGCTGTAAATGAGCCGAGCTTTGTCGAGTAGTGAATGTTCAAGCTCGGCTTGACAGCAAAAGTAGAATGTTCAAGCTTAGCTTGATCTTGATACGAGCTTACAAATGATGTTCAAGCTTGAGCTTGTTATAAAGTATAAAAGTTTGAGCTTGGCTTGACTTGGCTTAATTCATTGGTCAAGCCAAGCTCAAGCTCAATATCAAGCCCAAACTCAAGCTTAATATCATGTTTTTGAGCTTGAGATCCAACACAAGTATATTATCAAGTCTATATCAAGTTTATTATCTAGCTTATTTAGTTTAGATGAGTGGTCTCAACTTATAATTAATAAAGTCTTGGAAGGATATGAGTTTACTTGTCAAGTTCATATCAATTTTATTACCAAACTCACAAATAAGCTTAGATTTAACTTGTTTTGTTACTTTTGTATCGAGCCTTGGTGTTCACAAGCTTGTTCACGAACGATATTTTTTATTTAGGCTCGGCTCGTTTATTAAACAAGCTTAAAACTAAAGTTTAAGCTTGATTTGTTTATAAACAAACAAACATGAACGAGCTTTTTATCGAATCAAGCCCAAGTTGTTTATGAACGGCTTAGTTCATTTACAGCCCTATATCCGGGAGGCTTGTAGGCTAGATTGTTATTCTGTTTCTGTTAATGAAGTTCCAGTTTACCTATAAAAAACAAGCAATCATCTTTTTTAACAAAGTTGGTTCTTGGATTGGAGAGATAAAGAGGAAACGATTCCATTTACACTATTCATAGGAGGAAATAGGGGAATTAGAAAAGCTTACAGTGACCAGGAGTAATTTCCAATTTCCACCCTAATGAAGAAAGCCCTAAAACAAAGTGGCAAAAAAGAGGAAACAGAGGAATTTACATATAATCAGCATATTGGGAAGCAGCCAATCTTAGCTAACTATAGCCAAAGGAAAAAAAAAATCCATTTGTAAAATTCAATCTAACAGCTGTATCTAGTCACGAAGTAAATCTCTGTTCTCTTCTTGCCTCTTGGTAGACATCCGTTTCAAAAACTCATAGGTAGTGATCATAGTTGTTGCAGACAAAGACATTGAAGCCCACCTTGGAGCCAAACCCCTATAACAAGCTCTAAACCCACCTTCCTTGACCAAGTTCCTAACTGTTTGCACAACTGTAAGTGGCCTTCTCCGCCCATTTTCCTCTCCATCCAAAACCTGCAATCTTGTCTTAACTGTGTCAAGCGGCATGGTAATTATAGCAGAAACCCCACTAGCCATAGCAGCACACAACCCTTGCACTGCCACCGTTGCTCTTGAATCCGGCCTAAAATTACACCCATTCCCATTGACCAAAGCATCCTCCTTTTTACCCATGTAGCAACCAAAACCACCCCAAATAAGCCTATGTGCCACAGAGTAAGAAGCCCACCAAACCGCATTGGAAGGTGCATAAGTCAGTATGGAAATCCCAAATCCCCTATACAATCCTTTTAGCCCATCTGCTCGCACAATCTTCCGACACGCATCAATACCATTGTTATATTTGTTTGAGACATTGGGGATTATGTTCTTGCTGCTAGTGTCACAACCCTGCACCATTAATCTTTGGCTCACAACATCAATTGGGGTCCAAACCAATTGAGCAGCCATGGCAGAGCTCAATCCAGCAGCAGCATTAGCAATAGCCGTGGCCGTGGTATCGGAGAAGCCTAATCGAACAGTGGCAGTCCCAACATTACTCTTGGTGACCTCAAGTGCAGTCATGTAAAGCGCTCGAGCTGGGATGGTACCCATCAAGGAGGTACCAAATCCTCTGTAGAAGCCTCTTAAGCCCTCGTGGCGCATGATGGCAAAGGACATCTTAAAGCAAGAAATGGGAGTGGGAGAAACCTGTTGCCGGGTTTTCAAAACGACTATTGGATAAAGAGCAGCCGATACACCAGAAAACAAAGCAGCACCCAGAAAGAAAAACTTTGATTTGTCAAGCATATGCCAATCAATATCAGCTGGAATATGAATTTCTGAAGCCGAATCATCCTCGGTTGCACTCAAGCTCATCTTCGCCACTTTGCTTCTTTTTTTTTTTTTTATGAAATATATATACTCCAAAATCTCTCTCTCTCTCTCTCTCTCTCTCTCTCTCACACACACACACACACACACACACACACAAACACAAAGTTTCTTCCTTTTTGGTCAAGACGAATAATTTTCAACTGGGTCGGACAAAAGCTTGATGGATTGAATCTTTAGTCTAAGCAACTGGCGATCAAATTACACTACTTCAGAGAACATCAACAAGAAGAAAAATTGAAAATAAAACAGTAAAGTTTGGTTTTTGGAGTGGGGAGGGAAATAGTATATAGATTGGTTAAAAAAAAAAAAAAGATTAAAAGATAAGATTGAGGTGGACTTACTAATATGGTGGATGTAGTGATCGAGAAGCTACTTATGATAACGTTATGGGGGTATTTGGGGTTTTTTTTTTCTTTTTCTTTTTGCGCAAGGAGATTTGAGAACGAGTGTGGATTACCAAAAGTGGGTCGAACATTTGAAGCTAGAAGAAGTCGAATCAGAAGTGGTAGTTGTTCTTAATAGAGATTGATGGGCTCTAATCATGTTTTCTTCCGCTTCAACACTGAGAAAATCACACTCTGTGATGAAAGGAAACCCTTCAGATCCAAGGTAAATATAAGAGAGAGAGAGAGAGAGAGAGAGAGAGAGCAGGGTATATCCGTATATGAATTATCTATCAAAAAGACAAGTGAAGCAGATGAATATTAAATGGAGAGACTAGAGAAGAGAGAAGAGAGTAGAGAGTAGAGAGAGCTTTAAAAAGTTATTAGTAACAGAAAAAGAAAGATAGGACAGGAAGATTATGGATTTTAGCGAGGGTTTTGCGGATCGAGGTGATTAACACGTGTCACTCATCATGTTGATCACTTTTTTCATTGTTCTGATCCTCTTTGTATTCCTGTGGACTGCGTTGTTGTACTTGTACTTTGCTCCCTCGGTTTTTCGGCACAAAGTTTTCTTTTTGATGAACACACACAGTCACATGTATTCTTTATTTATTTATTTATTTTTTTTTAGAATCAGTAACATCATGTATTCAAGACATATGATTATATATGATTTAAAATATGCACTAATATTTATTTTTAAGTTGTTATTCTCTTCCTTTCATTTTGTTTGTTTAATATTTCATTTTAAGAAATTTTAAAATATTATCTTGTTTTTTAAAATTATTTTTTAATAAATTTATTTAAAGGTAATTTTTAAAACTTTTATGTTTATAAAAAGTAAACAAAACAATAAATGATATTCTCTTAAAAATTTTGACTTTTAATGTCGCGGAGGGAGTTGAGGAGTAGCTGTATTGTTGCATTTTATGTTGATTTTGCTTTCTCTCTCACTCTTAGAGTCTCACTCTAAAATAAGTTACTACTTTTCAAAAAATAAAAATAAAATTTTAATGTTAAAATAGCCTCTTCCCTTTTTTAATAAAACCAATATGTCTGGCTTTTTAGAACATCCGTAGCCCAAAATTCTATCTTATTTTACTTTATTATTCTAAAAAGTTACTTTATCAATTATACAATACTATTTTACAATATTCCCAGCATCCTAACTTTTATTTTACAATACAACACATTAAAATAATATTTCTACACAATAAAATAATATATCTCAATACCCAAATAAAAGCAAAAACTCAACCCAAATCACCTGCTACCACCACCACCATGAAGAACACCATACTGTTGTTCTCTTGAAACCCTAGAAACTCCAACCACAAACTCTAGCAACCACGGCAACCCACAAAATCAAAATCAAAATCAAACTAAACCACGACAACCCCTAACTCCACCACCATGAACTCACAAAAAAAATCCATCCCAAAATCAAATCAAACCAATAGCAAAATGCCATACCCAATTCCTTTAAGCACCGGTCACAAAAAAAAAAAAAAAAAAAAAAAACCCAACCCAGAACTCAGAGAAGACGATCCACCACAATCCACGAAGAAGACGATCACAAAGAAGACAATCCACGGAGAAGACGACCCACCACAACCCACCACGATCCACGGAGAAGACAAGAAGCTTGGCGTTGGCAGCGATGGCGAAAGAGAGAGGGGATGAGAGAGAAGAGAGAGGCTTGGTAGAGACATTGTTTCAGAATTGGAGAGAGAGATGAGAGACTCTGGAGAGAGAACTGATATTTACAAATAAAATATTAATATATTTTTTACAATTGAGCTACAGTGTGATTCTACATTTAGAATCACACTGTAGTGCAATTGCAAATTTTTTTGCAATACCTGAACTTTACAAGTTTCGCTAGAGTGGCTCTTTTGGACTTCAATTGTAAAATGGGCTTACATATGGCATTTAGCCCGTCTGCTGAGATGCTCTTAGTATTGGTCCATGGCTTTGTTTGAATTGGATTCAAATTTGTTGTTGTATTTGCATCAATGTTAAACTTGGTAAAATTATATACTTAAGAATGCTTGAAGAATTGCAAATTGAAGAAGCTCATTCTAGTGAGATTAAGGCTCGCCCAGCGAGATACTAAAGTTGGCTTTAGTGATAAAGCATGCTCAATAGAATCACTTAAATATTTAAAGTCTCGCTTGTCCCTTGCTTGAAGCTCGCTCAAGTGAGGTTGCGAAATACAAAAACCTTGTTTTATCTTTAACCTTAAATTGTACCCTTAAAAGGTGTTTGATTAGAAGAAAAAAGTGATGTTTTATGTATTCATTTTCAATTTTTTGTGGGACACCACAAAAAAAAAAAAAATTGGTTTGGTATGCAAATTTGTATTCAGTATTCATTTTCAGAATCCAAAAAATGTGAATTTGAATACAAAAAATGAAAACAACTTTTAGGCATTTTCATTTTCAGCAAAAATGAAAATAATGTAATTTTTGTAATAAACCTGAAATTTGTGACCCCACACTTAGCTGTATTTCACTCCACCAATGACTCTCTCTCTCTCTCTACAAGACAAGAATGTTCTCTCCATTTTCGGTAAGATCTTTTGTTTTTTCTCTCACTTTGGCTAAATAACATTGGTTTGGGTTTTCTTTTTTGGTACTATGCCAATTGGGGTTGGTAGTGGTGAATCCAAGTTGTGGTTTTGTTTTTTCTCGCTTTGGCTATATCAACATTGGTTGGGTTTTTCTTTTTTGGCACTAAGCCGATTGGGTTTGGTGATGATGAATCCAAGTTGTGGTTGTGATTGTGGGTTTGGTGGTGGGTGTGGGTGTGGTGATTTGTTTGGGTTTTGATTTAGGTTTGGGGGTGGGTTTGGCTATGGCTGTTTCTTTCTCTTGTTGGGTTTTGTGGAGCTTAGTTACATTTGATCCGGTTAACAACCCAACTCGACCTGAATAATGTTGCGTGTTTTTAATGGGAGATTTTTTGAGGCTTAGTCCATGAAGCGGAGGGTTGGGCAGGATGTAGAAAACGCAGTTTTGGTGATTAGGGTTCGTTGTTATAGTTTTTTTTAGAGACTAAAAAACTGTACTGCCGCACTTGTATTTTCCCCTAATAATAGTGAAATCCCTACAATTCCGTGGACGTAGGCAAATTGCTGAACCACGTAAATATTGTCTTGTACGTGTGATTGTTTTTTTTTTTTTTTTGGCATATGTTTTCTCTATTTTTGTTTCTCACAGGTTGGGAATTTTAGGTTAATTCCCTGCAACTAGTATTAGAGCCAGGTTAGGTTTGAGTGGGAGCAATGGCAGAGGAAGCAGGAAAGGCGTCTGGAATAGAAAAGTTCGATGGCACAGACTTTGAATTTTGGAGGATGCAAATCGAAGATTATCTTTATGGGAAGAAGTTGCATCTGCCACTTCCAGGGGAAAAACCCGAGACTATAAAGGCTGAGTAATGGACTCTTCTTGACAGATAGGTACTAAGAGTTATCAGATTAACTCTGTTTAAGTCTGTTGCACACAATGTTGTAAAGGAGAAAAGCACAACAGATCTGATGAAAGCTTTGTCTGGTATGTATGAAAAACCGTCAATAAACAACAAGGTGCATTTGATGAAGAAACTAGAGAACACATTAGTAACACAACATCTGAATAAATTTAACACTATCACAAATCAATTGTTGTCTGTAGAAATTAATTTTGATGATGAGATCCGTGCACTGATCGTTTTGGCTTCTTTGCCAAACAGTTAGGAGGCAATAAGGATGGCAGTAAGCAATTCTATAGGAAAAGAAAAGTTGAAGTACAATGACATACGAGATTTAATTCTAGCTGAGGAGATTCGTAGAAGAGATGCAGGTGAAACCTCAGGATCTGGTTTTGCCCGAAACCTCAGGATCTGGTTTTGCCCTAAACCTTAAGACAAGAGGCAGAGGTAATGACAGAAATTCAAATTGAAGCAGATCAAAATTCAGAAATTCTAATTAGAACAGAAGTAAATCTAGATCAGGCCAACAAGTACAATACTGAAACTGTAGAAAAACGGGTCACTTTAGGAGGCAATGCAAAAGTCCTAAGAAAAGTAATGAAGATGATTTTGCTAATGCTGTAACATAAGAGGTATAGGATGCATTACTTTTTGTAGTAGACAGTCCACTTGATGATTGGGTTTTGGACTCAGAAACCTCGTTTCATACCACTTCACACCGAGAAATCATACAAAACTATGCTGCAAATGATTTTGGTAAGGTGTATTTGGCTAATGGTACAGCCTTAGATGTTGTAGGTATGGAAGATGTCCGTATATTGTTGTCCAATGGGTCTGTTTGGTTACTGGAGAAGGTTCGACATATTCCTGACCTGAGGAGGAATCTGATTTCTGTTGGACAACTTGATGATAAAGCGTATGCAATACTATTTGTTGGTGGTTCTTAGAAGGTTACAAAGGGAGCCAGAGTATTGGCTCGTGGAAAGAAGACTGAAACTCTATATATGACCTTAAGTCCAAGAGACACAATTGCATTTGCTAAAGCAAGTACTAATACAAGCTTATGGCACTGCAGACTTGGTCACATGAGTGAGAAAGGGATGAAGATGCTGCTGTCAAAAGGGAAACTACTAAAATTGAAGTCTGTTGATTTTGACATGTGTGAAAGCGGCATCTTAAAAAAGTAGAAAAATGTGAACTTTTTGAAAACTGGCAAGACACCGAAGGCTGAAAAATTAGAGTTAGTACACACTGATTTGTGGGGGCCTTCTTCGATTGCATCCTTTGGATGTTCAAGGTAATACATCACTTTCATTAATGACTCAAGTAGAAAGGTATTAGTTTATTTTCTAAAAAATAAATCTAATGTATTTGAAACTTTTAAGAAGGACAGATAATAGAGGAGAGTACATAGATGGAGGGTTTAAAGAGTATTGTGTTGGACAAAGAATTAGGATGGAGAAGATCATTCTTGGGACACCATAGTAGAATGGTGTGGCTGAGCGCATGAACATAACTCTCAATGAGCGTGCTAGGAGTATGAGGTTGCATGGACTACCAAAAACTTTCTAGACTGATGATGTTAGCACTACAACTTACCTGATAAATCAAGGACCATCAGTTCCCATGGAGTTCAGACTTCCTGAGGAGGTTTGGAGCGGTAAAGAGGTAAAGTTTTCACATTTAAAAGTTTTTAGTTGTGTTTTTTATGTTCATATTGATTCCGATGCTCGTAGTAAACTTGATGCAAAGTCTAAAATATGTTTTTTCATTGGCTATGGTCATGAGAAATTTGGCTATAGGTTTTGGGATGAACAAAACAGGAAAATCATTAGAAGTAGAAATGTGATATTTAATGAACAGGTTATGTATAAGGACAGGTCAATTATAGTTGTCAGATGTTACAGAAATAGATCAAAAGAAATTTGAGTTTGTTAACTTAGATGAATTGATTAAAAGTACTGTCCTAAAAAGGGGTGAAGAAGATAAGGAGAATGTAGAAACACAGGTAGATCAAAGTACACCTATAGCTGAAATCCGTAGATCTTCCAGGACCATTAGACTTTCACAGTGTTATTCACCCACTCTAAATTATCTCATGTTGACTGATGGTAGTAAGCTAGAGTATTATGAAAAAGCCTTGTAGGATGAAAATTCAAGCAAGTGGAAGTTAGTCATGAAGGATGTGGTGGATTCCTTGTTAGGGAATCAGACATGGGAACTGACTGAATTGCCAATAGGAAAGAAGGCTTTGCTCAACAAGTGGGTATACAAAATAAAGAATGAGCATGATTGCAGCAAGCATTACAAGGCCAGATTAGTTGTTAAAAGGTTCTAGTAGAAGAAGGGTATTGACTATTTAGAAAAATTTTCTCCAGTTGTGAAGACGTCAATAATCAGACTAGTACTGAGAATAGTGGCTACAGAAAACTTACATCTTGAGCAATTAGATGTGAAGACGGCATTCCTTCATGGTGACTTGGAGGAAGACATTTACATGATTCAGTCAAAAGGATTCATTGTTCAGGGACAAGTGAATCTAGTCTGCAAATTAAGAAAGAGCTTGTATGGCCTAAAACAAGCTCTTAGACAGTGGTACAAGAAATTTGACAGTTTTATGCATATAATTGGATTCAAGAGATGTGAAACTGATCACCGTTACTATGTTAAGTTCTTTGACAATTCTTACATCATTTTATTATTGTATGTGGATGATATACTCATTGCAGGGTCTAGCATTGAAGAGATTGATAATCTAAAAAAGTAATTATTAAAACAGTTTGCAATGAAGGATTTAGAAGCTGCAAAGCAAATCCTTGGTATGAGACTCATTAGAGATAAGGCTGATGGTACACTGAAGCTTTCACAGTCAGAGTATGTGAAGAAAGTTCTTAGCAGGTTCAATATGAATGAAGCTAAACTAGTGAGCACACCCTTGGGTAGTCATTTCAAACTAAGCAAAGAACAGTCACCAAAGGCAAAAGAAGAAAGGGGCCATATGAGCAAGGTGCCCTATGCCTCAGCTATTGGTAGCTTGATGTATGCTATGGTGTATACAAGGCCAGACATTGCACATGCAATAGAAATTGTGAGCAGATTCATGAGTAGGCCTGGAAAGCAACATTAGGAGGCAGTCAAGTGGATTCTGAGATATCTGAAGGGTTCATCAGAGACATGCCTTTGCTTCACAGGTGCAAGTTTGAAACTGCAGGGTTATGTAGATGCTGATTTTGCTAGTGATATTGATAGTTAAAAGAGTACTACTGGGTTTGTTTTTACTCTGAGTGGCACAACTATATCATGGGTTTCAAATCTACAAAAGATTGTTACTTTATTTACTACAGAAGCTGAGTATGTTGTAGCAACTGAAACTAGAAAGGAGATGATTTGACTACATGGCTTCTTAGATGAATTAGGTAAAAAGCAGGAGATAGGCATTCTACACAGTGACAGTTAGAGTGCAATTTTTCTTGTCAAAAATTCAGCTTTTCATTCAAAGTCGAAGCATATACAAATAAAATACCACTTTACCTGTTACCTTGTTGAAGATAAGCTAGTAATACTTGAGAAGATTTGTGGATCTAAGAACTTGGCAGACATATTGACTAAGGGTGTCACTATTGAGAAGCTGAAGTTGTGTGCAGCTTCAGTTGGTCTTCTAGCTTGAGGACAAGAGGATGAGTTGCAGGGATGAGGGATTGTTTTTTTTTGGAGGATTGCAGTTGATGTTGGTAATTGAACTAGTCTCCAAGTGGGAGATTTGTTGGGCTTTGTGGAGCCTAGTTATGTTTGATCCGGTTAACGACCAGACCCGAATAATGATGCGTGTTTTAAATGGGAGATTTTTTGAGGCTTAGTCCATGGAGCGAAGGCCTAAGCCCCCAAGAAATTTTTTTGGCCCGTTTTGTAACCCATTGTGAATTCTTTGCGCAGGATGTAAAAAAATGTAGTTTTGGTGATTAGGGTTCGTTGTTGTAGTTTTTTTTTTTTTTTGAAAGACTGAAAAACTGTACTGCCGCACTTGTATTTTTCCCTGATAATAGTGAAATCCCTACAACTCTGTGGACGTAGACAAATTGCCGAACCACGTAAATACTGTCTTGTGCGTGTGATTATTTTTCTTTGGCGTGTGTTTTCTTTATTTTTTTTTTCTCACAGGTTGAGAAGTTCGGGTTAATTACCTGCATCTCTCTCTTCTCCACTCTCTCTAGGTGGTTGTGGAGTGGCTGTGTGTATATGGGTTTGAATTCGATGGTGGTGATGAGGTGAGTTTTGATCAGCTGTGGTGGTGATGGAGGTGGGACTATGCTTTTCTCCACTCTTTCTATTTCTAATTGATGGTGGATCCCTTGTTGTGTGGTATTTGTTTTTGGGCATATTTGCTTTGACATGGGCTAGTTTGTAGGAGGGAAGTGGTTTCTAGTGGGAGGGATAACTGCAAAAAGCTTCCTTTGTGTATGTATCTGTTAGGTTTGTCCAAAAAAAAAAAAAAAGTTAGGGAAGATAGTAGCTGAAAATTAATGCCAAACAAAAAAAATGAGTTGGAAACAAAAAATGAGTATAAGATTTGGGTATTAAAAATGAATACACACCTAATGCAAACCAAACAAGCCTTATATATAGCACCTTAGACTTGATTCTTTTTTACAAATTGAAAGGATGAATACTTGAAGTTGTTGAGAGAAAAAAAAAATCCATGCTTTATTCCTTGCTTTATTGAAAAACCATTGATGATTTATTTTTAAAACCATTGAAAAACCAATGCTTGAGAGTTGGAAACCGCATAATTTATTTTTACAGTGAGTTTCATTGGAGAAAATACTTCGATGAGGTACCTTGAGGTTCATTGTAGAAATTATTTAAAAGTTATCATAACTTTTGAATAGAGTTGTAGTGTGCCTTTGTGTTAGAATTTTTTTTTCCTTTTTTTTGTGTGTTTGTTTTTAAAAAACAAAAAAATTACTCTAGGGGGTGCGCTAGAGGTTTTGGTTCATTAAGCAGACGTGTTGTTCATAAAAGGATTTATATTGAAGAAGCTATTGTGGTGACATCAACAAGTTGCCTACTAGGTTGTAGACTATAGTCCCAAAGGTTTTGTGAATAATTTGTAAACTTTTTTTTTAATAGTGGATGGTCTAAGGTTAATATCGACGTTTTTTTTTTTTGCTTAATTTTTTCATCAGTTTATCAAGATTAAGGCAAAATAGCTAAGGAGTTGGAGCAAAGGAAGCAAGACTCAACGGATGTGATTGAAGTTCAAGAGGCTATATTTGATGCACTTGTAGTTTAGCATTTGTGTGTACGACTTGCAGTTTCCAGTTTTCTGTTATTAGCATTTGCACGTGAATTGTTAATTAGTCTCACGTGAGTAGTTAGTATTCTGTTAGTCTAGTTGGTTAGTTTTGTTAGCTCTGTTTCTATCATTGGTTGAACTTGATGTTGTCTATAAGGAACAAACTAATTTTATTCAATACTATTCCAGATTTTCCCAATTCTATTCTTTCTCATACAGTTTTCCACTTTGCTACCAAACTGTTCCATTTTTTTCTTTTATACTTATTATATTATGATTTTATATATGCTCTGCGGTTAATATAATTATCTGTATGATTTATATAGACAATTATATATAAATAAATCAATTACTAGTTTGATATTGTTGTGGCATAATTAATATATGGGAATCTAAAGCAGAAGTTTAATATCATGGCAAGAGGCTGGGTTTGGAAGTGGCACAGTGAGGCATGGAGTACTCCATTGGGTGGGCCTCGGAGTATATAAGACTATAGTCCTTTATTATTATTTTAGGACCTAAACAAAACAAAAGGCTAAAAAAGGAAATTGTCAACGTTAAGCCCATCATCTGGTACTTGGTTTCAGATTGGCTGAAGAAGCAGGGGCCGCTTAAGGCAAAAATTGAAATTGATGCATTATATATATTTAAATATAATTTTTAAAAATTTAAATATTACTTAAATTTAATTATCTTATTTTAGATGTAAAATTACTAATAATTAACATAAACAATGTAGAATTTTTTTTGAAAGTCTATAGACAAAAAATTTGACAAAACTTTTCACATCTATTAACGTGATAGATTGATAATTTGATAATGGTAAGTAAAAAAGTGATGTTAATGGTGGACTTAGATAAAAACTAGTAAAAGTTTGTCAATCCAACTTGTGAAAAATGTTGTGATTTTTTTTATTACTTATTTTTTAAAAGTGCTATATTCATAATATTTTCATAACAAATCTTAGGTGTTAATTTTTTACTGGTTCTAATTTAAATTCATTACTGAAATTAATTTTTTATCATCAATAATACCCTGTAACAACCTATCTTTTAGGACTTATTTTGAAAGTGATGTGAAAAATGTTGTGGATGTAACATTTTTTTTTTCTTATTTTTCATTTGATAAAAAATATTATTTTATTCATTGGCTAATATACTTAATTAATACTATTATAATATTTTTAAAAAATCCTATTGATTAAAATTTAAGGGCTTTTTTTCTACTTGGGGCCTTAGGCGGCCGCATCAATTGCTTTATATAGAGAACCGGAACTGTGAAGAAGAAGGCCCATGGCCATGAATTATAGACTATAGTGTGAACTAAACATTCAATGCATCTTAGTCTCTTAGAGCATCAGCAATAGATATTACAAATCTCAAATGTAGGCCTTATTTACAATTCAGGCCCAAAATGTCACTCCATCAAGCGTTGGGTTTTGCAAGTATTGTAAAAAAAAATACGATTGTGCTACAGTGCGATTCTAAACATAGAATCGCATTGTAGCTCAATGGTAAAAATAAAGTATTATTTTTTATTCCTTCTGACTCATTTGTCTACCTCTCTCTTTCCTCATCCTCTCTCTTCTTTATTTTTTCTCTTCGTCTCCCTCTTCTCTATCTATTAGCGTGAGGGGTTGGTTGTCATGGGTAATGGATTTCTAGACTGGCGTGGTGGAGACCAGTGTGGAGATCAACATTAGAGACCGACGTTTGGCTCTTTTTGGTTTTTTTGGCCCCAATCTCTCTTCCAATAGTCATGTTCCAATCAGTTTCTTTGAATTGGCGTGGTGGCGCGGCTGAGATGGGCGTGGTGGCTAGAGGTCAGCGCGGTGGAGATCGGCATAGAGACCAACGTTTGGTGGTGTTGACATGGTGGTTGGTTTCTGGGTTTGGTGGCCGGCGTGGAGATCGGCATAGAGACCGGCGTTTGGTGGGTTTGGTGGTGTTGAAATGGTGGCTGATTTTTGGGTTTGGTGGGTTGAGTTGCTATGGGTTTGTTGGGTTTTTAGAGGGTACTTGGTGGGTTTTATTTTGTATTTTTTTTTTTTTTGGGTTTTTGGTTCCGGTGGGATTTTGTTGGGCAGAGGGTAGTGGTGGCGTGGTGTTGATTGTTTGTTTAGTTGTGACCGGTGCTAGAGGTTGAGGGAGAAAAAGAAGAAAAGGAAGAGAAAAAAAATGTAAAAAAAGGAATAAACAAGAATATTTAAATAAAATGGAAAAAAATAGAGTTTTGAAATGTTGGGTGTATTGTAAAATGACATGATATAATTGATAAAGTAAATTTTTGAAATATTAAAATGAGATAGGATGATATTTGCTAACATGGAAGCTCTTATTAAATACACTAGATAATTTCCCGCGCGATGCACGGACACTTTGGAGATTCATTTGAAATAATTTTCACATTTTTTAAGACCTATTTATAATACTCATTTTATTGTATAATATTTATGTTTTACCAAAATATTGTTGAATGCTTTGAAACTCAATTTTCTTAATTCATATTTTATATAAAAAAAAAAATTGTCATAGAATTGGCTTCCGAATATTGAGTAGAATTGCTCTACTAATCTAAACTTTTAAGGTTGGAACAATCAAGTTTTTTGACATTTGTAGGAGACTTAACATATTATATTATTTGTAGACTATATTTTTAAAATTGGTTAGATGATTTTGAAATTGAAATTTATAAATTTAAATTCAAATCATAAATACTTTCATATCCTAAAATTACAAAAATTCAGGCAACCTCCCAAATACTTTCTTAACCAAATACCGATTCTTAAATATCAAACACTCATTTCATTATCTCAACAAAATGAAATTTTCTGTAAATACCGGCATATAGAGAATGTGATAAGATATAGAAAAAATAATTAAAACAATTCCATTTATCAATATTTAATTGCCTTTAGCTCTCCACATTTTAAAAAATAAATTAAAAATTTAATAGAGCACAAAACACTCTAAAATCATCATTAACTTTTACTTTTATCATCATAGCTTATATCGATATTGTACTAAATAGTAGTAAAAAAACTACTAAGGAACTTATAAATTATTAGTTCTAAAACATTATAAAAATAAATAAAAAAAGCAACTAATCTCATCAATAATCAATTATAAGTTTTTTTTTTTTTCTCTTTAGTTCTAAAAAAAATACATTTATGGTTTTCTCACACTAAATACCCAAAGATGTAAAGCAACCATAACTTTTACAAAACCCAAAACATCTGACCTCAACATTAAAACCATATGTAATCTGATGTCACTCAATAATAATAAAAAAAAAAAAAAGCAAGCCCTCTTCCTTAGTTTTAGCCAACTCATGTTAGTTAAGATTAGATAAAATGATGAAGTTGGAGTTGGGTAGGTGTCATTGAAAGATTGAAGATAAATGACATCATTCTTGGTCGGAATGTATTTGAGATGAGATGCATGAAGGGTTGTGGGTTATATATAAAGGAGTAGAAGTGCAAGAAATTTATCTTGAAACATTGAATCAAAAAAATCTAAGAGCCATGTAAAGAATCTTTATTCCTTAATAGAAAAAGTCTTGAAACATTGAACTAAAGAAACAAAGAGTCTCTATTTTTTTTTTTTTTTTTTGGGTTCTTATATTGTGGCTTAAGAGGATTTTAATTCTCTTTTCAAATAGTGCGTCACATAGCAGCATTTCATGCTTTTACGCATGAGATCTCTGCTTTTATATATATATATATATTGATAACGAGTGAAGTGGTAAACACGTACGTGGCACGCCGGTCTTTGACCAAAAACTCAACTAAACTGAGAGTCTAAAACGGAGGCCGAGGACTTCACCTACAGTTACAGAAAGAAAGAAAGAATTACAAACAAAACAATTAATGTACCTTTATCATAATTTGTTTCTGTTCTTTCATTTCATTTCATTTCCCCTTGCTTTACCAAAAAAGGAGAAAAGAAGAGAATGAAGCTAGTGAATCTGTTGGACGATGAGATAGAAGTGGAGAAGAAACAAAGCAGGGTCAAAGCAATCCACAATAGCCTTCAAGAAGCTGCCATCAATGGCTCAGCTCCATCTCTCCTTCAAATACTCCAACAACACCCTCAAATCCTCAACACTCACTCTCACTCAGACACACCCTTACACCTCGCTTCTCTTCTGGGTCACTCTGCTTTTGCCAAACTACTACTCAATCACAACCCCGACCTCACATCCCGCTTGAACCAACAAGGTTCCTCACCTTTACACTTGGCTGCAGCTAAAGGGTACGTCGATATTGTGAAAGACTTGCTCCTGCTCAACCCGGACATGTGTTTGGTCTGGGATCGTCAGGGCAGGACTCCTTTGCATCTTGCTGCCATCAAGGGACGAATTGGGGTTCTGGCTGAATTTGTCCGAGTCAAACCCGAGGCCACTCGGGTCTTCACCAGTTCTGGGGACAGTGGGCTCCACCTGTGTGTCAAGTTTAATAGGCCGTTGGAGGCTTTGAAAGTTTTTGTTGAATGTGTTGGGGGAGATGATGAGTTTGTGAATTGGAGGGATTCTCATGGTAACACTGTCTTACATCTTGCTGTTACTAACAAACAATTACAGGTATGTTTGCTTCTTTTTTTTTTTTTTTTTTTTAATTTACATAGTCGTGTACTTTCACTTTGTCATCAAAATTGATTCAATTATTGGTGGGTGTCTCGTAGGCATATCATATGGTACTATCAACTATCAAAAAAAGAAATACAATACTATTACTATAGGGTTTAAGATTGAACATTATTTTTCGGAGTAGGTGTGAGATTCAAAGATTGTTTAGCCATCACAAATTTAAGACGAATGCTACAGAATATTTTTTACGAGTACTGAGTTGGCAAGTTAGCCTATTATTTAAGTATTTAACCATATGGTGTGTCTGTGTGGCAACAAACTGTGTAGGAATGCTTTTGAGAACTTTCTTTGTCACCAAACTCAGAACAAGAAGTTGCCTCCTTCACCCGTAGCGAGTGTACAATGTTTTAAGCTTGTGTAATGTGAATGTGCTTAAAAGTTGAGTTCTCTTGGAGTTGGAGTCCTTTTCTCTGGCTCCAGCCCGCCTTCATTCATTTTATTTATACTTTAGACCGACCGTTCAATGTTTCTAGGTTTTTTCTTGACTCTCATTTGTTCGAGTTTCACATTCAGCTAGTTTTCCTCTTTCACTACAAATTAGGGAGATTAACTCTAATACCAGACGGTCTAATCAAAACAGTTCAGATTAGTCTGACGTACCAATTACCATAAATAGATTCGACTTAGGAGCTGTATGTTAGATCCTCTTCTTATGCTAACCAGAAAGTAATCAATAACACACCACAATCACCTCCATATAAAAATTAACCATGTTGTACCACCACCTGAACTGAGCAGTTGCAGCACAATCACCTATCACACTAACTAGGTTGTGGTTCATCTCACTCCATTTCATATTAATGCCTTGAGTGGAATCTGTCATCATTCATATATCCTCGCTGCATTCTTATCACTCCTTTCCATGTGGATGCCTTTAGTGCAATTTACTATAATGCTTAGTGGCAGCATTTTTCTCCCACTATTTCATTTCAATGCCTCTTTTTGTTCCAGCCTATGTGGAGTTGCTTGATCTTTCTAATCATGGTACTGTCCCAATTCATGGTCATAATATTATGACTTCCAGCAACCACATTTTCTAGATCATGTAAACTCTTTAGTTTTTAACTAACGATGATGTTGTATCAAATTAGTATGTTATGTGGTTTCAAGAGAGGTTGCTATCTTTTGCTCAATTGAAAGTAGAAAAATAACATTTTATTAAAAAAAAACAATTTACATGTTTATATTTGAAAATTGAATGTTTCAATTCTTGCAGATCATAAAATTTTTGCTCAACCGCACAAAGATAGAAGTAAATGCCCAAAATGCAAATGGCTTCACTGCATTAGACACCATATTCCATGGGCCAAAAGATATAAGAGATATGGAAATCAAGGAGTCCTTAAGAAAAGCTGGAGCTTCAAGGATCAATGAGACGCCATCAAGTACCTATGATCCTGATATAGTTGAAGTTTCCCCCTTAATACAGCCACTAGCCTCTCAAGAAAATGGTGCCAAACAACCAGTTAAGAAGCATAAAAACATCGATTGGTTGGGTAGGAAAAGAAGCGCATTAATGGTTGTGGCGTCACTACTTGCAACAGTGGCCTTTCAAGCATCAATATCCCCACCTGGTGGTGTTTGGCAAGATGACTATTTAGTCGATTCTGATGGCAACCCTGTGGAAAAGCCACATAATGTGGGCAAGGCAGTGATGGCTTATTTCATCGGAGATGGTTATGAACAATTTATGGTTTATAACACCATAGCTTTCCTTGCATCATTGAGCATAATATTGCTGCTTGTTAGTGGATTGCCTATAAAGCGACGCAGATGGATGTGGATTCAGATGGTGACTATGTGGATTGCAATCACTGCACTAACTAGTACATATTTTCTTGGATTGATACACATGACACCAGACCGTGTTAAGGGGACTCTGTATCAAGTGATGAAAGTTTCTGTACTCATGTGGCTGGCTTTGATGGGGCTGGTGTTTATTGGTAATGCCATTCGGATGATCTTATGGTTTCTTAGAAAGTTTGGATACGTTAAGGAGAAAGTGAAAGAGGCATCAATTTATATTGAGGATGATGAGAATGATGAACTATAATAAGGAGATGATAATACAGATCGAAGCGTAGTTAATATTGTTGTAAAGGTGGCATTTTATGTTTTCAATTAAGGAAATTTGCATGCTATTTGTTATGGAGAACCCTGTGATCGGAAAATAGTGTTGAACCCTCATAATCAATATTAGCATTGCCAACACCAATTGGTAGTAATTCCTTTGATGTAGATTTTTGTGTGCATTTTTTTTTGTTGCTATGTACAAGAGAATATTATCATTTATCAGAGTAGTTTGTTTCATGGACCCTGAAAGATGTTTCATATGAGAAAGGAAGGAAGGATAACTCTAGTAGCTAGCACTACACAATCCAGATCACCTCGGTCCTTGGAGGAAGCTTGTTCGACAATCAATTGTGCAATCCTTAATGGTTGTGGTGTTTTGAGGCTAAAGGGTGGCTTTATATATATATTGTTCACTAGTGTAGTCTAGTGTTCATTTAGGTGATTATGAAGCAGTCTACTCCATTCCCACATTTCTAGTCGAGTATTAATTAAATTTTGTCATGCGAGAAATTGTGGTAATTAATTAAGCAGTAAGATCTTTCTATTATCCTAGACTAGATTTGGGTTTTGATAATTGAGTTATCCCAGGAACAGGGAAAAGGGGAGTGAAGATTAGAATTTTCCAAAGGGTACCCTGAATCTGATGATATTAATTATTGCCATGTCGGTGACTGTGGTTGCCAAAGCCAAGTGACAAGTGTAACCATAATCTCTTTGTGGGCAAAGAAAATTTTTAGGTATTCTCGTAATATAGTAAAATGGTGCTCCATCATCTTACATTTATGGTAGATCTTACCATGAATTTAATGAGCGGACCCTACCATGAATATGAGAAGAGGAATCATCATTCTTTGTGCTCTGAGGGTACCTAAGAATTACTCTCACGTAGCAGGTGTAAAGACAAACATCACCGATCGATCGAGTTACTTTTTTCCAAAATATATACCTAATCCCTTCCACAAACCGCTCATTTATATTTTTCACATTAATTAAATGTTGTTATTTATATTAAATTTCTAAAACTTGCTTTGTTACTTTCAATTTTCAACCCAAACACAAATAAATAATAAGTAACACTACCATTCAACCATTCTAGTACTCGATTCTCAAAAAAAAAAAAAAAGACTATTCTAGTACTCCACTGAAGCAAAATATTGGGAACTCTCCAAACCGCTTCACATATTTTTCTCATCTCAAAGTCATCCTATCACTACTATATATATATATATACCAAAAGAGCTCAATAGATAATCATTCATCAAATAATTTCAGCTACTTGACTTCTCGGACGAGTCCGACAAGTCCCACCACGTACGCCCCATCGCGCGCCTACATCAGAGATGCGAAGGCCATGGCAGCCACGCCAGCAGACGTGAAGGAATACCCAGATGCGTTTGTGTTCGTGATTGATATGCCTGGGTTGAAGAAGGAGCAAATAAAGGTCCAAGTGGAGGAGGACAACGTGCTGGTTGTGAGTGGAGAAAGAGAAGGACCAAGGCGTGAGGTACGTGAGCATGGAGAGGAGGCTTGGCAAGTACTTGAAGAAGTTTTCGCTGCCTGAGAATGTTAATCGTGACAAGATATCTGCGGTTTATCAAGATAGAGTTTTGACTCTCACTATTGCCAAGAAGCCACCGCCCGAGCCCAAGAAGCCCAAGGCCGTTGAAGTCCAAGTTGCCTAAAAACCAACTTTAATAATAATAATAATAATAATCTATGTACAAGCCCGGTTGGTGTTTTGTATTGTTGTTGGGTTTGGTTGTACCCTTTTGTTTTCTATAGTGTCACCCTTTTTGTTGTTTTTTTTTGGTTGTGTGTGTCTACAACTACAAGCGGATGAGTAGCATCTCTGATCGATCTCTCCCTTTCTTGTTTTAAAGTAGGTAGCTTCTGGCCCAGACTGTGTGTTTATGTTTGTTCGAGTCCTTTCAAGTTTGTTTTGAAGTAATCTAGATGTGTGTACCACTCATTATACTACTACTATTAGTGTTAATTCATTCCCTTTCCCTACACCCTAATAATAAAAAATAAAAAATACAAGTATTAACTTATTGATTCCCGGGGATATTTGCAGATTAGCAAACCGAGGGGATAGAATATCGTTAGTTAATAAGGTTTTGAAATCATTCAGGAAACTAGCATCTCGAGTCTTTGAAACTCGAGTTCCTCAGAGAAGTCGAGCCTCACAGACTCGAGATTGATTGCTGATATGGAAATAATTTTGCCACATGGAACTCGAGTCCTAAAGACTTGAGTTTCGTACAAGACTTAAGAGCACGAAGAATCCAAGCACAAAAAAAAAAAAAAATGAACCTGCAGAACAAGAAGATCTGAAATTGAAGAAGAAAAGAAGTCGAAGTGACCCACAGAGATAGAAGAAGAACAGTCCCGTGAGGATAGAAAGAATAAAGGAAACCCATGGAATTAAGAACACGAAGAACCCAAGCACAAAAAAGAAAGGAACCTGCAGAAGAAGAAGATCTGAAATTGAAGAAGAAAAGAAGTCGAAGTGACCCGCAGAGGAAGAAGAAGAACAGTCCCGCGAGAATAGAAAGAATAAAGGAAACCCATGGAATTAAGAACACGAAGAATCCAAGCACAAAAAAGAAAGGAACTTGCAGAAGAAGAACCCAAAAAAAACAGAGAACCACATGAGCATCATCAAACTCCAGAATGCAAATCGCTACCCAAGCACAAAAAAGAAAGGAACCTATAGAAGAACCCAGAAAAAACAGAGAAGAAGAACGGACCAGAAGAAAAAGGAGAATAAGAAAGAAGAACAAAAATCAAGTTTCAAATACCCAATATCCACGTGGATTTTTTTCCACGTCAGTTTCCTTGGCATGTAACTCGAGTCTTAAAAACTTGAGTTCCATCTTTGAACTCGAGTTTTAGAAACTTGTGATGCTAGTTTGTTACATATATACTAAGACAAATATTACTAGTACTGTACTAGTAAATTGCTAACCTAGGTGGGCCTTGCATATGTAGCCCAACTAATTGTGCTCGTTTAGGAAATAGCATGCGTGCTACTGAATATGCTTAGAGCATCCACAACAGATGTGGTATAAAAAATGTCATTTTAGCACACTAAAAGTCTACTTTATTATTTTACCACATCATTTTACAACATCCCATTTATCAGATGTTTTATCATTCAATTCTATGCATTAAAATAATATTTACTACCCATTAAAATAATATATTATCTTTTCCCTGTTATAATCAACAGCAGCAACAACATCAACGGTCCAACCACCAGCCACCAATCCAAAGGCTAAAAAAAAGTCCCACGTCCTTCTTTCAATACGGCCCTTCTTTCTCCAACTTTGGCACTTTCTCACTCGGCATGCCAGAAACTCATATCAAATCTGGTCCAATTTTTTGAAACCACCGTCTGTAAAACACAGAAAACCAAGAAAAAAGTCATCGATGACCCATCAACCACCCTCAACGGCCGACTTATATCAGCAAACTCGAAGTGATTTTTGTCATCGATTCTTGTGCCGCTGCAAACCCAAAGTGTATCACCAACTCTACGGGCCTGACCTGAATAAAAATCGGGTTTCACCGTCGTCGATAAGCATGATCGTGACGAACACTCCGGTAGCGGACCTCGCCCTCATGAACCTCGCTTATTGCTCGCACGCCAATCTTCATGGCTTCGCCGTCCCTGGCACTAAGCTCTACCTCGCCTCCATCACCGATTCCTTTGTTCTTTCTCTGACAGGATGAAGATCTGTTTGGTTTGTGATGATTCCATTTCTGAGTTTTGTTTTGAATTGGGAATTGGAGTTTGATTTGCGGTGCAAAGAGAGAAAAAAGAAGATTTTTGGGTTTGATTTGAGGTGCAAAGAAAGAGAAAGAAGTTTGAGGTTGAGGGAGGAGCTGGGAATCACACCGGTTGGGAGAGAGAGATAACTCGAATAAAAAAATAATAAACGGAAATGCCATATTCGTCCGTACCGTGGCAAAATGTAACGGCACTGTTCATATGTGGCAAAAATTATGAGATTTAGAACATCTGATAAAGGGATTATTTGGTGTTTGGTGTGCCAAATGTGCCAAATATTTGGCATTTGGCACATTTAGCACATCTAGTGTGGATGCTTAAGATAGTTATTAGAGCACTCACATATGGAAAAAAAAAAAATGCAAAATTTTACACAATATAGTATAAAATAGACTTGCAATAGTGCTTGCAAACTTTTGCATATATACAAACTTGGGATATACAAACTTGCTACAATAACCATGCATATATGCACGATTATTGTAGCTTTCTATATATTATTTTAATATTATCTTATATATTATATTAAGTTATAAAAATTTATTTCACTCTTTTTTTTCCCTCTCTCCTCTAACATGAGCAACACTTCTTCAGTCTTTTCCCTATGTTCATTCTTGAACTCAATACTCATCTTCTCTCTTCGTTCCGCCTCTCTCAGCTTTTGCTCTGGCTCATTCTCTTCACCACGGGAAATAAATGTGATCAGTAATGGCTTTATGATGGTTAGAGACACCAATTCGTCGGCGGTCACAAAAGCCACATTTCAGGCAGTTTGGCCACTGGTGTTGGCGGTACAGTAGGCAGTGATACCGATCCGGTAGCGTTTATCGGAGCCACTATTTCAACAATCCACCCACCGGTGATGGCGGTACAATGGTCGGAGACACCAATCCGCCGGCAGTCACCAAAGCCACTATTTCGGCAGTATGGTGGGTGGCGAGACCAATTCGGCGGCGTTTGTTGGAGTTACTATTTTGGCGATTTGGCCATCGAACCTCCAGCACAAGCGGCTCCACTGGCCAAGCCACCTATGTTGGTCAAATAAAAAAAGTATGACTATTAGAAAAAATAATAAAAAATTAAGGAAGAATAAATATTTTATTGAAATATTTTCTAAAATAGATAAACTGATGTGGGTATTTTGAAAAAGGGGTTATGAGGATACGGAGCGAGCAACTCCTGAGGGCCACGGCGTAACCCAGCCTGGCAATATTAGAAGTTTATCCTCTTTGGGTTGCCAGGCCCTCAAGGTTTATCCTTCTACCCAAAGGATGGGAGTTGTCCCACATCGGATAGAAGGCGCTCCCACACATGGTTCATAAGGCTCTGGATCTCCCATGTGTGTACGTTTACTCACGTATGTAGGGTGGGTGGGTTATTCGCTGGCTGGGGTGGGTGGGTTGAGATCGGGGTGGGGTGGGTTGTGGCGGCTGTGATGGTGGGTAGTGGTTGTTTGATTGGTGGAGGTGGTGGCTGGATTTTTCTGTTTGGGCAGAAAGAAAATTTCTGGGTTTGGGTTTTGGGAAAGAAAATTTCTGGGTTTGTGTTTAAGTTTGTTGGTTGGGTTTGTATCTATGTTTGTTGGCTGGGTTTTATCGGTGGAGGTGGTGGCTGGATTTCTCTGTTTGTGTAGAAAGAAAATTTCTGGGTTTGAGTTTGGAAATTTATTTGATCTGGTTCCAGTGTTCTTCATGTTCTTCCCTTTTTTTTTAATTTAATTAATTAATTAATTAATATGTAATTATAATATTTTTTTATTCCACCGTTAGCCACGTCAGCAATTGCTGTTAGTTGGGTGACGAAAATGACTAAAATGTTAGGCGTTAATTGGTTTAGGAACTAAAAGTGCAAAGATTTAAAATATAGGGACTAAAACGAAAAAACGTCAAAATGTAGGGACTAAAAGTGCATTTACGCCTATATATTTTCTCTAACAACTAAGAAATCAGGCTTGGCGAGTATCACTTTCACTTGATAGTTTTTACTTTTTTATTTAGAGCTCGTATATATTATATGTGCGGGTGCATTTTTTATTTTAATTTTATAAAATTTGATTATTTTGCAAGTGAAAGAAATTAACTCGTGACATTTTTATTTTTATTTTTATTTTTGGAATTAAACTCGAGGCATGTTGAGTAGAGTGGATTAACATTAGTTAACATATAAAGGGGAAGCATAAAGTAGAAAAATGATGTAAGACATTTTTATTTAAAACGTTAATGGCAGTCGTATAGTTAAAATTAGGAAGTTTGTTTCTTTTGAATTTTATTTTTTTTTATTTTTTTTTAAATGGGAGTAACTTTAATGAGTCAATGAAAAAAAGACAGTAGTCTGCCTCCTCTCCTACATATATTAATTAATTAATTAATCAGAGAAGTTTCCACAAAGTTCTGGACTGGTGTAGAGCATAGCTATTATATATGCGAACCTCCTGGAAGCTACCAGCTATGCTAATGCTACATCCATCTAGAACTTTCCCTCCATTCTTCTTCTTCTCTTATAAAAATGCCATCACACCCACCTCCTCTTTCAAACCAAATTCAATTATCTAGTTCGATCCAAGACACATTGTAGCATCCTTTTCTTTTTCAGCCAAGAAATTAAAAAAATATGGATTTGAGAATCATGGGTTTGGAATCATCCCCACTGTTGTCAACGCTGCAGCAGATGATGGAGCTGAGCGACGACAAGTCTTCTTCGGCATCCCTGAACGGCCCAAGTCGCACGTACGTCCGCGACGCCAAGGCGATGGCGGCCACACCGGCAGACGTGAAGGAGTACCCCAACTCGTACGTGTTCGTGGTGGACATGCCTGGGTTGAAGTCTGGGGACATTAAGGTGCAGGTGGAGGACGACAATATGCTTTTGATAAGTGGCGAGAGGAAGAGGGAGGAAGAGAAAGAAGGGACCAAGTACTTGAGGATGGAGAGGAGGATCGGCAAGCTCATGAGGAAGTTTGTGCTCCCTGACAATGCCAACACAGATGCCATCTCTGCGGTATGCCAGGATGGTGTGCTCACTGTTACTGTCAACAAGTTGCCACCTCCAGAACCCAAGAAGCCCAAGACTATCGAGGTTAAGATTGCTTAATTATTATATCACAATGGGATGGACTTCTACTCTCTCCTTGTCTGTCCTCTATCTCTATCATATGGGAATAAATCAAATCCAGTCTCTGTTTGTTTGCTTGCTTGCTTGCTTTTGTTTAGGTGTACGTGTGTGTTTTGTTGTTATGCTTGTATTTGTGCTTCTTAGGAATGAATGAATGAATGAAGCATATATGCTATGTTATCTTCTTTTCTTTTTGGCTGAAATATGTTATCTTCTTGTAATGAGAATTACAAGAGTTTTTCAGCAAGTTGGAGCTTTTCTAGACTTTTTTATTTCATAATTAAAAGTGAGAATTGCAAGAGATAGCAACAAGTAAAGGAACCCAGTTCTAAAACTAAGAGCAACATAAAATCTTAGGTGCCAAAGCAAATAGACACTATATATATATTTGAGCTAATATTCTTGCCCAGCACAATCACAACAGATTTGCAGAAGCAAAATGAGTACCATAAATTCAGTAAGCTGGGCTCTGTGTATCAAAAAATTCGCTGGTATAGAAATTCATATTAGTTGTCTGCGACTATACCTCCTCATCTTTAGAAAAGATAAATTAAACCAAAAACTTGGATAGTTTTCAAATCTCAAAAGCAATCAGTAGTCAGTCATTGGTCTATACGAGCCACCAGTATTGAAGTTGTCTCTTTTTCGCCTACTACTCTGTTTTGCATGCAACCACATCAGAAACAATTTAGTATGGGCAAAGTTTATTACAATTCTTTTCTTCCCACTTCTAAATCTACTGGTGCAGACGTCTCTGGCAAGAGATTTGGAATTATTTCTGCAGGTTTTTTGCTTTTCGGAGTGATTTTTGTCGTCTCTCTTTGTAAATAAGGCAATGAAAAAGCCTTCTCCATCCTCAACAGGATCGGTTCGCAAAAGATGTTGAACTGCAAACATAAGAACCAAGCAGCATTAAGATATTGGCCAGAGGTGGTGTAATCTCTGCGTTCTACCAAATACATTATCATCAGATTTCATTTTCTGGATAGAAGTCAGCTTATTATAGGGCATTAATATGTCATCTAAGTGAACAAATTGGTATTAAAACAGAACAGCACTTACAGCCTTCAAAAACTGGGAGACCACGGCGCTGCCATTGGGGGAAGGGACTTGCCAGTTGAAAACCATATGATGCAGCAAGAGGAAGAACAGATTTTACGACATCTTCATTTTCAATTTGGTGTATGGAACATGTGCTGTAAACCACTCTCTCAACTGCAGGAACTGCCAGCAGAATAATCGTATTCAGAACACCTTTTAAAAATACATTTAGAGTATTGTAAAACATGGGTCAAACAGCATAATTGTGCGGGAGGGAAAAGAAGAAACGAAGAATATTGTTTTCATGATCTAGCAGATTTACAAGAATTAATGCTTGTTCACTGATTAAGAGGTCAAATCTCAGGGCTAAGATTTCGTGAGAAAGCAATTTTGTTACGAAAACCTCAGACAGGCCCGACATTTATTTGGAAGAGTCTATGTAGTGACCTAATGGAGCATATGCAGTGGCCAAATTACAAAACTTTGGGAAAGGAGAGCAAAGGTATAAGCTTTGAGCGAAACTTACAAGATAATGCATGCATGAGCACTTTTCTCTGGAAAGCCGCAAGCTTGTTCAATCTTTCAGTATCAGTAACATCAGCTGCATGACCTGCAGATTTAAATTAGGAGTTATGATTAAAAATAAAGGGTAGAAGTGTGCTCCATAGTTTTAACAACTGGATCAAACTGACCAGTTCGACCGGATTAAATGTAAACCAGGACTTTATCAGACTCATCCACATTCAATAGCAAAAATAGATTTAAAAAAAAAAAAAAAAACGATCACAACCGGTCAAGCTGGTGGTGCAACCACCAGAATCAGTTTTGATCATATAAGAAAAACATAGTAGAATAATAGATTATCTTTGAAAATGTAGTAATCACTTATTTTAAAATCATTATTGCCACATAAAGGATATATTGACACATTTAACAAATCAATTATATGAATGAATAACTAAAGCTGTAAAAAGTCATTTAAATAAATAAAAAAACCAAATTTCCATTTTTTTTTATTGGTAAGTTACACAAGCACCCCATTGAGTTTAGAACCTATGACCTCATCTTTCATCTATTCTTATAAAATAACAAAGTGTCATTTGAGCTAGATTCCATTGGCCAAATTTCCAATTAATTTTTTTTTTAGATGAAACAAAATTTCCATTTTCTAAAAAAATTTAAACAGAAATAGCAAGTTTATCTAACATTACATCCCAATTGATTGGACAAAGTTTCCAAGAAGTTTTCCTGTTCAAAGTCTTAACTATTACAATGATGTTTCTAACAGCCAACTATTAGCACCTTACATTTATCTTTTTGGATTAGTAAATGGGTCTTTAAATCACTTAAGCTAAAATGAGTCCAAAAGAGTTTATACATCACACAACCAAATCCAAAGAGGCTAATAAAAGTACCTGCAGCATTAGATGGGAGCAGATGGTCCAATCTCACAGAGGCTGTCCCAGAACCAGAGCATGAAGGATCCAAAAGAAGCGCACGAACCTACAATGTTGAATTGCTTGTCAGCAAAAACACAAATAGAAGATAGTGTGATTTTGTAGATACAGTAAAGGGAAATTTCAGGACAAAATCTGGTCAGAATTTTTTTAGTCAAAACCAAGTTGAGCATTAGCGGTGAAAACCAACTTATTGGTGGTTAACAAAAGCAGCAATATAGGTAGTAACTTTGTCAGAGTCCAAGCCTGCTGTTTACAGAAGCATAAACCAACCAGATGCCAAGATGTCACCCTAAAATTTCAAAAACCAGCCAGAGCTTTTGTTGATGATACAAACTTCAATTAAGAGACCGGATTAGGTTCCAAGTTTCAGTTATGACCAAGAATTCAAACAACTAAAGGTGAAGACCTCCCCTACCCCCCCGTTTAAAATGTGACATTCACAATAGGTCATGTGGAACCTCAAGACCATAACTGTGAAGACACAGCACATTATACTTTACCTTGGAAAAAGACGAATCATTTGGATTGCAGTTTAAGAAATCTCCATGCAGAACTTCTATATCTAAAATCCAGGTTAAGGAATAGCATTTTGTGCTTAGATGAGTGGGAATGTATGAGAAACTGACCCAAAAAAAAAAAAATGCTTCTAAACATAGTAGAATAATAGATTAAAAATGAATCACAATGATCACGAATAGGCATAACAGTTGGTAGATTGCTTATTGTTCAACAATTTTGAAACAGAAAAGAAATATCAAATAAAAAAAAAAAAAATAGAATGGTACTTAAAAGATGAGAAAGATCATAAAAGGATACTAGAGGCACCAGAGAGTTTAATGGTCTCTTTTAGACGTATAACCCTTTCCTTATTCAGCTCACATGCTATAATCTTCCCCTTTCCTCTCATAAGAGCGGCAAGGTGGACAGTTTTGTTTCCAGGGGCTGAGCATGCATCAAGAACCTTCAAAGAAAATATAATTGAGCATTGACTAAACTATCACATCAATAATAAAACAAGATGTCTCATTTTCTCAACCTCACCGGCTAAAGCATGTATAGCAGTGCAGGTGTATAGAAAATGGTGAAAACTACTTCTGAAACAGTTATTTGCCATACAAGTGTTAGTTTTCTGGTTTTCACAAGCATCTTCCTATATAAATATTTAATTCATGCACATATTTTTCAAGTAAAAAAGGCATACCAAACTAAAACCACAAGGAGGGATAAAAACAAAATTCCAAATGCATTAAAAGTTGAAAATCATGATTCAGAATCCAAAATAAGCTAATCTCCACTCACTGACTTTCTTTAAAAAAAAAAAAAAAAAAACCTTATGCAAATGCTTAGTATTAACTGATATACTCTAAATGGTAAACTTGTTTCTTTCTTTTCATTCTTTTTCAAGGTGGCAACACACTTGTTTTCAGATCATGTCCTTATGTATTTCATGGCTTCTCAATAGAAAAGGAAAAAGCAAAAAAAAAAAAAAAAAAAAATGCAGAAGAAAATTGAAGTTGAGGATTCCTAATTTGAATGTAAACAGTCAGTGATGGATTCCATCAACATATCAAAACCAAAGCAAGAGAGAGATAAGATAAGTCGATACCTTGAGTGGAAAACTCAATCATCATTCACCAATATAAATGAGAAGCATTACTCACCTCCCATCCTGGTTTAGGATCAAGAGCTGCTGCCACCATAGAACTTGCCTTCCCCTGTGCAAAAAGATCACAATTTCAGTCAAAAAAATGTTAAATTAGAACCGCTGCCCAAGTCATGGAAATTTTTTCAGGGGAAAGGAAGCGTGATACTTATTTTTCCATGAAATAAGAATCCAAATCACATGAAGGTGCTTTTATTTTTTATTTTTATTTTTTATTTTTAAATCTTAATACCAGACTTGAACAAACTCTTACTTGCATAAATACACTTCCATTTGTGACCAGAGGATGATTATGCAAGTCAGTACTTGGTGGGAGTATCAACAAGTCAGGAACCATGTTATCCTTTTCAACCTGTTTAACACACAAGTCATAAATGATGAAGAAAAATAAAACACAGTCAAACTCTAAAAAGATAATTATCCAAGCAATTAAAACAAAACATATATTATTGCATCAAAAACATAGTTAATTGTTGAATAAGTAAGGCCATCATGGTTACTATCAAAGAATTTTGGAGTTGATTGTATCCGGTGTTGTTTCTTCAGTTTTAACTGTAACATTGGTTCACAAGTGCAAAACATAGTCTATATCATAATCCATGAATGTAAAAAAGATTGGAAAAAGTACCATGTTTTGTTGCCCTAATTCAAGTAAGGCTGAATCAACATCCATTTTCAGAGTATTGACACGAACATAACGAGGCTTTGAAACTTCTGCATCATAAATTAGCAAACCTGGTTTAGAAATATTTCCTTTACAAGTAGTGCAATCAGTAATAAGGCATCTGGGTGGCTAAAATGAAACAGACAGATTACTGATTAAGTGGCATAACAAGTTGATGTGAAGCTGGAGCATGAGATAAGATGAAACCAGTAAAACACATGCTTAACTTAAAACATAAAATGAAGTATATCAGGGACAGGGACACACACACACCAGGAATTTGATAAAGATCCACCAAATCTTGAGGGGTCTTCACATTTTTCTTAACTAACAGGCGTGCTAGAGCTGTTTGTAGAGCATCTTTGTGGTGCATCAGAAACTTCTCGGCATCCCCAACTAACGAAACTGCCTGGGCGGGCGAGAAGAGTTGGCACAAATATAAGATGATGATACGCACATTTGTTTGTTTGATGATTTGTTAATCTACCATAATAACTTGACTGAACCAGACTTAAAACATATATATATTTAGCATTTAATTTAATAGCTGAATAAAAGTGCTAAAAATAGAGTAGGGACATAAAATGTAGCATCATAGACTATGGATTTATCTCTAATGTATTGTGTTGTATTGTATTGTCTTGTTTGCTATCTTCTTGTGTCCTATTGCTATTGAATTCAATGGGAGTATGAGTGAGAGCGAGAGTGTACCTGGCCAAAAAGAATGTCATATGTGATAATGTAAATTAAGTCCTGTTGCCTCTGCAACACCAACAACACCAAACAGTAAAGTGAATTAGAGAGATGAGACGATAGAAGAACATATGCTCATTATTATTTGAATTGATACCACCTTCCATTTGGCGTTGAGAATGGTAGCAGCATCCAAAACATCCTTAATAATAGGAAGATCTGAAAAACAAAAAATAATGATAATGATGTTTAATTCCAAGGAATTAGGAGGAAGTTGAGAAAGAATGAATAAAACAATACATACGCTTGAGCGTTTGGCAGACGAGAGCGAAGGTGGCCTTCTTGTTCCTGATACAAGGCCTATATATCAGAGATTTTATGGACCCCACTGCTTGCCGTCGAGCATCGCCTTGGAGGACACTTCCTAATACCTTCGCTGCCTCTCTCCTTGCGAAGTACGCCGACCGCTCCCCGTTGCTCCTCCAACGCTCTACCGCCACCGCCACCATCTCTTCACTGCCTTTTGGGGTTTTGGCCTTGCTTGCTTGCTTGCTTTGCTTTTCCCTTTGGTTCCCAAACGACGACGTTCCTCTTTTACGCTTCAATTCCAATCCAAATGAGAATAACACGTCCTATATCATTTTTTAATTTTTGTGTCACCAAAGTTAATTCTTATTGCTACTTAACCCATGCGACGCATGGGACAGTTAAATAAAAATTAAAAATATCTATTTTACTTAAAAGTCTATGATTTGATTTAAAAAAAAATGTATAACTTGAAAATGAATGAAAATAAGTAATTTTTTGTTTAATATAATAGTTTAGAAAAATTATTTTTCTTTCTTAGCATTAGTTTTACGTAACACATCTCGACGTACGCTATTCTATGGTGATGATTTTATATAATACTCAATTGCAATTAAATATAATATCCATTGTCAATCTAATTATAAGGACACGATTTTGGTGCAATAGCCCAAAAGTGGATGGACCAGTCCAAAAGACTCAACAACAATGAATTTGTAGAGAATAAGCAAAGAAAGCTGGGCTAGCTTAGATCAAAAAAACAGTGAAGTGGGTTTGGATCACCATGAGAAAGAAATAGAGGGGTTTAACTATAAGAAATGGTCCTCGGCATATATCCGAGGAGATCAGTTTGATGTATATTTGTTCTAAATTTGGATACAAGATTAATTCTTTGTTTCTCCAGTGTTTTCCTCCCCTTCTCCTCCTTTTTCCTCCCTTCCTTTTATACTCCTTCTCCTTCTCTTTGCCCTTCACGTGCACATTAGATGACTCTTGTTGATTCAAATCCCATCCCAACTTTTCCAAAAGTCCTTCGGTGAAAGTTGGTAGGCTGAAAATCACTATTCAGAGATTTTTTCCACATAAATGCGGTCAAAGGATTAGCTGCAGAGCATTCAATGCAGGAGTGCAGCCTTTTTCCTTGATATTTTTGGGATCTCTTTTTGCCACATTCTTCCGCAATACTCGCCCAGTCGACAGAGTCCTCAGGGGGTGTCTTCCTGAATGGCAGGCTCCAAGGCTCACCCTGGCTTCAGTAATCTGAGGTGACATTTATCCTCAGCACAACTTCCAGGGTCATTAAGTTCTCACTTAATGCCTTCATCTTCAATGCATATTTTCTAGGCTAAATTAAACCATCCTCAAACTAGCCTTAGTTCTCGGCCTGGGTTTTGGGTACAACGTGTACAAGGATAAAGAATTCTCGGCCCACTGGACTAAGACGGCCCAACATACATAGGGATCAGGAATTTTTGGCCCATTGACCCTACAATAGCCCCTTAAGATACTTCTTTCTGGATCTTCGGACGGAAAGGAGGATTTCGACGTTGCGACACTTGCTATGCGCCCACTTCGGCTCGCTTTTGCTTATAGAAACGCCTTTTTAACTACCTGAGATATGTTCCTTACGTTGCAACTCTCAAGACGCGCCCTCATTTAATTCTTACGGCTCCGTGTCTCACACGTTCTACAACTTGATGCGAATCGTACGGCTAGGGATTTCTGTGGGGGCATGGGCGGGATTTTTCCCGCTTTTGACTGTCTTTTCGATATAAGTATCTTCCTCAGTCAATCTCCTGTCTCACTTTAACATTCATTTAGCTTTAGCGCACATACATCGAATCTGTCAACAATCTTTTCACTCGTGTCCTTACAAATACCAAAGCTTGTCCGAGGAGATTTCTTTACCTCTGTAAGTCTTCAAAGGTCTTTAAATTTTTCTCTTTTCATATTATTTCTTGTTCTTTGTATTTCTTCTCTCCTCGGCTTCGTTTTTTCTTTCCTCAACCTTTTTTAGATCTTTTCGAACCCTTCTAAAAATGGGTAGGTTTAAACATTTGGTAGATTCGGGGGATGCCATAGAAAGCTTTAGAGTCCGGTATGGGATTCCTCCTGGGGTAGGAATTAGGCACTGTAAAGAGGGTGAATGGCACGAGAAGAGGCAGGAGGGAGAAGTTGTTATCCCAATGATCGCCTTTATAGAGAGAGGAATGAGGATTCCTATGGGCATGGTTATGAGGGATTACCTTATAGCTCATAGGCTGGCATCCACTTAGTGCGCGCCTAATGTGTTTAGGATTTTAGGCTGCGTGGACGCCCTGAATGAAAAACTAGGTCTAGGATTGACCCACCATAATGTCAATTGGGTCTACAACCTCCACCACTTCAAGAGTTAAGGGTATTATCTAAAATCTAGATACCTTGAGGTTAGGCTTATCTAGTGTCTTCCCGAGTCAAATAAGGGTCTAAATAAGGATTTCCTGATCGTGTCGGGTGATTGGCACGATGGCCTCCACTACCTAACAAGGTAGGGGAAACCAAGTGAGGTTTGTAAGTCTAGGGGTTATCAAGCTGGTTACGCCTATTTACTTGTTATTATCTTTTTTTTTTTTTTTACTAGTATTTGACAATATTTTCGATTTAATATGTTCCTGGCTGATGAGTTGTTTCTCTTTGTTGATTTGGCAGATAAAAACTCAAACATCCTCCACCTTAGTCTTGTAAATCAAAAGAGTTTGGATAAGATCCTAAGGTCCGAGGTGTTTGCACATTCGGACGGCCAACTTAGAGCGGCCCACATCATCTTGAACTACACACCCATCTCCACCGCATTCCAAGCGCCGAAGTGCGTAATCGAGGCCCGAGATCCGCGCTTGCAACAGATAAGCGTAGCGGCTCCAGACTTTCTGCTTCCCGGCCCTATCCCAGGGAGGTTCTCACTATCGGTCCAATCTTAGAAGCCATTCCTAAAGTAGAGGTATCCTCCCAACAAGACACCGAGGAAGCTACACCAGCAGCCCAGCTAACCCCCAGAGAAGAGGAAGACATAGTGGACATCTCTGAGTCTGAAGACGAATTTGAAGTCTTCAATCAAAGTTTGTCTTTAGAGGTTCCAACTTTTAACTCTGCCTCTTCATTCACGTTTGCATTCGAAGAGATGGGCATTTAGCGTAAACTGAGGTCAAGTCTGATGGACTTAATAAAGTCCCATCCTGGTAAGGATGCCCAGACTAAGACGTCCCAGACGAAGCCTCCTTCTGTGCCTCCCACCGCTCCTCCACCTACTCAGTCCCTTAGACTCCAACCGGCCGAACTGAAGAGAAAAAGGGAGGTAAAGGGCAAGGAGCCAATGGATGTGGGGAAAATCCACTCCACCCAAGGGGACGAGGCACTAAGGGCGGCCAAGCAGCCCAGAATGGAGCAAAGGGACATCGAAAGAAGGAGCAGCCCTTCAACTACTCCGGAGGCATGGCTGCTAGCCCCTATGCTCGATGGTGCCCTTCTACTAGCTAGTGCCTCCATTAGGACCTACCAAGGGGGTAGAGGAGGTTATGTAGCCGACGCAGTGGAGCAAGCTCTTTTGCTTCCCGGAGAAATGGCTAAGCTCCAGTCCTTAAGGAAGCATGAAGTCTTTCTCAGCCTGAAGAGATACCTCAGCATGGTACACTTTCGTTTGGCCTTTTCATTTCCCTTTGTTTCTTTGCCATTGTTTATTTGTTGTTTTTGTTGTTGGTTTTTTTTTTTTTTTTTTAAACTGTACTTCCTTTCTTGCCAGGCTGTTCAAGCCTCCTTCCGGGCGGAGGAGATGATCAACTACTGCCATAGGCAGATGAAGGAGGAAGAAGCAAGGCGCAACGACGCCGTGGATTCCTTGAAAGCAGCCGAAAAGAGCGCATAAGAGCTGCAAAGGAAGCTCCTGGAAGAGGAAAGAGAGAAAAAGTGCAGCCGCTCTACTTGACAGTGCTGAGAAATAGGCAGAAGGCTAGAGAGTGCTTCTCCGAAACGCTGAGGATCAGCAGGCTGCCTCCAAGGCCCAAATTGTCGCCCTCAAGAAGAAATTAGAGGAAGCTAAGATGGCCAGGGTGAAAGGCGAGAAGGCTCGTGATCAAGCTGAGCAAGAAGGATACGATGTAGGGGTGATGGAAACTGAGAAAGCCCTGAGGGCCGAGGTGTCCGAGGTATGCAGAACTTACTGCCGACAAGTATGGAATGAGGCTCTCAACCAAGCCGGGGTTGAAGCCTCATCTGTACTTAGGAGGGCAGAGAGTGTGTATTACCCCCCTACCATCCGACCATCCCTTCCTTCTCTCCCACAGCTTGATCCCGTTCCCGAGAAGGCAGAAGTAGGCAATGGTAATGCAGCCAAGACTTCTGCACCATCTGATAAGGAGTCTGAGGTGATGGAGTATCCCGAGAACGAAAAAAATGATAATATTAGTCAAGAAGTGATTTTGGATGTCCCGAACCTTCCAATCGTTATCTAAGACAATCCCCTTGAGAAAGGAACCAACAAGGGAATGGAGATTGTTTTGGCTACCCTTCCTTTGCCTGTCTCAGCTGATCCGTCAGGCAAAAGACAATGACCCTCAGAGGCTACAGTTGCTCAAACTAACCAGCCTCCTCTCAAGGAAAAGATTGTACTTAAGAAGAAATAGGTTTTTGTTTAGTTTACTTTACTTTTTTTTGTAATTCGGACTTCTTTTCTTGTACTTAAATTGTCTTATTTAAAGGCTCACTTTAATCAAAAGTATGTTTGAATTTCTCTCTATTGTGGCTTTCATATTTGTGCTAGTATAGTATGTATTTTCACTGACTAACTAACGTGAGTAATATTAGAGCAAAACCTTTACTGCCAATCCACATATGATAAAAATCCTTTCACTTGAGATGAATCGTAAAAAGTTGAACTAAATCTATTTGAAACTTCATCTCAGCAACACATAGTCTGAACTTTAAAAGTTGTGTGACAAAGACAATCAATCCATAGATAGAAATAAATATATTATTAAATGTTTTAAGCGATGCTCATGAGTATCTGTTTAAATTTACTCTTCGAGATAGAGCTGCAACTTAGAACAATAAACTATTTTTGACGTTCAAGTAATTGATAAGAAATTCCTGATTACCTTAGGTTTGGGGAGAATACCAAAAGGGATGAACTTGTGTATTGTAGATAATTTACAGAGCCAGCCGTGACTGAAATGCTGTTTTAACACTTGGCTTGATGTTTGGGGTGTTAATTTCCACCAAACATGTGATCCGAGGAGCCAGGCATTGCTCTGTTTCTGTTTAGCACTTAGAGTAATGACAGAAAGATGTTAATTTTTTCAAGGTATGTGGTCTGAGGACCAGGCATGACCGAGGATGTTTGACACTTAGACAGATTTCATACAGTATTAATTTTCCAAAGCAAATGGTCCAAGGAACCAGACGTAGCTAAGGATCTGTTTAACACTTAGAAACATGGTAAGAAGATATCAATTTTTCTGAGGTATGTGGTCCGAAGACCAGACATGACCAAAGATTTGTTTGATACTTAGATAGGTTTCATTCAGTATTAATTTTTTCAAAACTGATGGTCCAATGAACCAAACGTAGCTAAGGATCTGTTTAATACTTAGAAACGTGGTAAGAAGATATCAATTTTTTTGAGGTATGTGGTCTGAGGACCAGGCATGACCAAAGATCTGTTTGATACTTATATAGATTTCATTCAGTATTAATTTTTCTAAAGCAGATGGTCCAAGGAACTAGACATAGCTAAGAATCTGTTTAACACTCAGAAACGTGGTAAGAAGATATCAATTTTTCTGAGGTATGTGGTCCGAGGACCAGGCATGACCAGAGATCTGTTTAATACTTAGATAGATTTCATTTAGTATTAATTTTTCCAAAGCAGATGATCCGAGGAACCAGATGTAGCTAAGGATCTGTTTAACACTTTGAATTTTAGGTAATTGCATATCACCCACAATGTAACAAACACAAATATGATAATGTACATTCTCATTAGTAATAATATCTTTTCAGGTTTTTTACATTCCAAGGATGCGGTATAGCTTTGTCCTTCAAATCTTCCAGGCAGTATACACCTATTCCTGCCATAGATGTGATACGATATGATCCCTCCTAATTGGGTCCCAATTTTTCCCAGGCTGGGTTCTTTACAGAACCAACCACCTTTCTTAGTACCAAATCTCCAGGCGCCAGAGGTCTTAACTTCACATTGGCATCATACCCTTGCTTACGTTTATGCTGGTAGTGTGATAATTGGACCATGGCATTTTCTCTCCGTTCATCAATTAGGTCCAAACTTCTCTCTAGTAAATCATCATTGCTGCTTGCAGTGAAGGAGCCCATTCTTAATGTAGGGAAACCAGTTTCCAATGGAATAACAACTTCGGCCCCATAAGTTAATGAGAAAGGAGTTTCTCTAGTTGACCTCCGAGATGCTGTCCGGTTCGTCCAAAGAACGTGTGGCAGTTCCTTTACCCATTTTCCCTTGGAATCATCCAACCTCTTCTTGAGTCCGCTCACTATGACCTTATTTACAGTCTCGGCTTGCCCATTTCCTTGCGGATAAGTTGGAGTGGAATACATGTTGGTTATTCCCAACCCACAGCACTACCTCCTGAAAGATTTGCTGTCGAATTGAAGTCCATTATCCGAAACTAGAGTTTGAGGGACTCCGAGTCGTGTGACAATATTTTTCCAACTAAATCTCTTTACATCCACGTCCTTGATGTTGGTCAAAGGTTCTGCTTCAACTCATTTAGTGAAATAATCAGCGCCGACCAATAAATACTTTCTGTTTCCTGCCGCTCTAGGGAAAGGTCCTACAATGTCCAAACCCCACTGAGCAAAAGGCCAAGGGCTGGACAGAGGATTGAGGACTCCACCGGGCTGATGGATATTTAGGGCAAATCTCTGGCACTGATCACACTTCTTCACATACTCCTGAGTCTCTCTTTAAATGTTGGGCCACCAATACCCTTGAGTGAAAGCCTTATGGGATAAAGATCTTCCTTTTGTGTGGCTTCCACAAATTCCCTCGTTTAATTCTTCCAAGAGTATTTCTACTGCTTTAGAATGTATGCACAGTAGATATGGTCCAGAATAAGATCTTTTATACAATTTCTGGTCCTCGGATATCCAGAACCAAGGGGCTTTCCTTCGTATCTTGCCTGCCTCCAATTTGTTCTCAGGTAGGATATCATCTTTGAGGAATAGTAGGATAGGATCCATCCAGTTAGGACCTACCCTCACCTGATGAATGGGTAACACACCTTTTCCCAACCCAAAGGGCTTGATGAGATCCTCGACAAGAATTACTTTCGGCAGACTCTGTGCCGAGGAGGTTGCTAACGTCGCAAGTGAGTCTGCATACGTATTTCTACTCCTAGGAATTTGCAACAAATTGAATGATTCGAAACCAGATTGTAAATGTCTAACCTCGCTTAAATACTCCTGCATTCTAGGATCCCGAGCTTCTAACTCCCCTCGTATTTGACCCACCACTATCCTTGAATCTAAGAATATATCCACGATTTTTCCACCCATCTTTTGGACCATGGTCATTCCCACTAGCAAAGCTTCATATGTTGGTTCATTATTTGTGGTCGAGAACCCAAGTTTTAACGATTTTTCGATTGTAATTTTCTTGGGGGAGATTAGGACTAGCCCCATTCCAGATCCTTTGAAGTTTGAAGCGCCATCAACATAAACCTTCCATGGTAATGATCTTTGTATGGAGATTACTCCAATTGAATTTTCATCCATGTTGTGTTTTTTCACATCTTCTTCTATTGGGGTTTCAGCAAACTCGGCCACAAGGTAGGCCAGAATTTGCCCCTTTACAGAGGTACGAGACATATACTTGATGTTATATGCCCCTGCTTCGGAGTAGAGCCCTGAGTGGCAATTGAGTCAGGACAACAACAGTGTGTGACTGGAAATAATGCGGAAGCTTGTGTATGGCATGTACCACAGCCAGAACAGCCTTCTCTAGTGGCAGATATCGGATCTCGGCCTCATGCAAGGACTTGCTCACATAATACACAGGCTTTTGTACGCCACTATCAACTCTTATCAGCACCAAGCTTACTGCATAGGCGGCTACTACAACATAAGCAAATAAGATCTCATCTACCTTGGGTCTGGACATGATCGGCGGCCGAGAGAGATATTCCTTCAACTGCTGGAATGCCAAGGCACATTCCTTGGTCCATTCAAAACTCTTCCATTTGTTCAATAACTGATAAAAAGGCCTGCACCTATCCGCCGACCAAGATATAAATATATTCAAGGTGGCGGTCATCTCTGTCAATCTTTGTACTTCCTTGGGATTCCGAGGTGGTTGCAAATTATTAATTGCCTTAACTTGGTCTGGATTGACCTCAATTCCACGGTGAGTAACCATATAACCTAAAAACTTTCCCGACCCTACACCAAAGGAACACTTGGAAGCATTGAGTTGTAACTTGTGCCCTCTCAAAATTTCAAAGATGTTCATAAGGTCACCAATGTGTTCGGCCTCTTTCTTGCTCTTGACCACCATATCATCAATATAGATTTTGATATTCTTTCCCAACTGTGGCTCAAACATTCGTGTCATCATCCTTTGGTAAGTAGACCCCATATTCTTGAGCCCAAACGGCATCGTCTTGTAATGATAGTTCCTAATGGGGGTGACAAAAGCTGTTTTTTCTTGGTCTTCCAAGGCCAGAGGTATCTGGTGGTAACCTTGGAAAGCATCCAGAAAGCTCATCCGAGGATGTCCCACGGTTGCATCTACCAATTGATCGATCCGAAGCATGGTGAAAGGATCCTTTAGGCAAGCTTTGTTCAAGTTCGTGTAGTCCACGTATACTCGCCACTCGCCATTCTTCTTCTTCACCACCACAGTATTAGCCAGACATTCAGGATAAAACACCTCCTTAATAGCCCCGGTCCGTTTAAGCTTTACCACATCTTCCTTCACAGCATCAAAATGATCTTTCGAGGAGCATCGAGGTTGTTGCTTTCTAGAGATAACGGACAGGTTGACGTTTAAGTGGTGGCAGATAAAGCTCGGGTCTATCCCAGGAGCTTCATAGGCATTCCAAGCAAAAACATCGATGTTCTCTCCAAGAAATTTCACCAATTCTTTCCTATCTCGAGGAAGCAGTTGAGTTCCGATTTGGAAGAACTTCTCCGGGTCATTGCCTATAACTACCTTCTCCAAATCCTCACACTTCTCATCCTCAGCCACGGTACCGCGCTGTGGGGCCTCGGATTTTGATTGCTATAGAGCTCCATCCACTTGAGCCGAGGATTTAGTTCCAGGCTGGTGGTTGATGGCAGCTACCAGGCACTGTGTGGCCATGGATTGGCTCCCAAAAAGCTCCTCAACCCGATGCCCGGATGGAAATTTTACCTTGAGGTGAACAGTGGATGAAACGGCCCTAAGGGCATGGAGCCAGGGGTGTGCCAGAATGGCAGTGTATGGAGAGAAAGCGTTCACAACTATAAAATCTACCTCCACCACCACAGAACCGACTTGAATTGGCAGTCTGATCTGTCCCACCGGGATGACAACCTTCCCGTCAAAGCCTACCAGAGGTGAATCATAGCTGCCTAAATCTTCCGGCATGCGATTGAGGCCTTTGTAAAGATCTGGATACATGATCTCTGCTCCACTACCCTGGTCCACCATTACTCTCTTCACGTCAAACCTGCCAATCCTAAGGGTTATCACTAATGCATCGTCATGTGGCTGTATGGTCCCGAGTTTATCCTCGTCCGAGAAACTCAAGGTTGGCGGTACGCTTATCCTAGCCCTCTTCGGACCATGTTCAGAATCCTTGGCAGATGACCCAGATATCGTCATCACTCTGGATGGACAAGATCATGTCCTTCTTGGCGCGGTAAGGATAACGTGAATGGTACCCAAAGGGGGCCTCGAACATGTACTGCCCTGAACCCCTGACCCTGCCTAACTTTCCTGCCCACCAGGTTGATTCAAAAACTGCTTCAATTTGCCATCTCGGATCAGTTGTTGAAGATGACTCCACAAGGTTCTACAATCCTCAGTTGTATGCCCTCTCTCTCGGTGGTACTGACAGTGGAGACTTTGGTTGCGCTTCGAGGGATCCCTGATCATCTTGCTCGGCCACTTAAAGTATGGCTCATTCTTTATTTTTTCCAAGACTTGATAGACTGGTTCCCGAAACAAAATGTTGACGACTTGGGTAGCTCGGGATCCGGATTGCCCTCCAAAATCTCTTCGAGGTCGATTATTGTTATACCGATCCGACCTGAAATCCCTCCTCTCCTAAGGGATAACCTTACCTTTGCCCTTTCCTTGCTAAGCCACTGTTCATACATTATTTCTCCATTAATGCGGCTAGGGTGTTAATTGCAGGGCATTAAATGCGGTGGTAGCAGCTTTTCCTTTAGATATTTTCTAGTTCCTAGCTATGCCATATGCGTGTAAGATACGCCCTTAGTAGTAGGACCTTCTGGCACCTCATCCTCAATAGCAAAGTATACACCCTGACCTTTGCCTTATTAAGCCGAGGATCTATTCCTCCTCAGACTACCTCCTGATTCTTCATAGTCAAAAATTGGTAGTGAAGCCTACCATCTGCTTCTTCTATACTATTGACCCATCCTCGAACATTTGAACCTCCTCGGATGGACCTAAGGCCCAATATATGTATTTGGGCTTCTGGCTCTTACATATATATATATATATATATTTAAAGGATAAATATGTTGGTAGAGTCCATTTGATATAAAATTTAAATCATATTGAAAATAAAAATGATATATATTTGTTGAGTCTCATTTGATATAATTATAGAGTTAAAATTCTATTGAAAGTATAATTTCTAATTAATGTTAATATAAAAAAATGAAAAAAAGAAGAGAAAGAAAATGTGATTGATAGAAATATGATAATTTTTTTTTAAAAATGTCATCAACGTAGAAATTATCAAATTAATGGAGATATATTCCCTTTTTTGGGATAGATTTATATTAATATATGGAGTTATTATATATTTTGTTAGGATTATCTAAAAATTTCCTGATTAGGTGATAATTTAGGTCTCCTTTAAGTATAGCGGTTATATGCCACCAAACAACTAAATTTAATTTTTTAAAAATAAATTTTCTGCAATTTAGTGCCATAAAATGGAAAGAATTAAATCAAATTAAAAATGCTAATTTTTAATATATATATATATATATATAAATTAAAAATGATAATATATATATATATATGTTAGTGTAAATACAATAATAATAGAAATAACACAAAGAGAAACTGAATAATACTTCTGAATATTATTAATTTGAGTTGGAAAATACACAACACTATTTGGACTGAGGCATGTAGCAAGCCTAATATCTGAATCAATACATATTAATCCATTAATCACCACAATTAAAAGGAATAAAATAATCTCTGTCATTTTCAATATAGGATACATTTTCATTAACTTCTCATCTTCCATATTAGCTCTCAGTCTCTCACATCTTTATATATATATATATATATATATATATATTGTCATATAAATTCATTTTAATTAATTAATATTAAAATGCTCTAACAATCCCCCACTCATTTTAATATCAAATTTTTTATTTAAAGAGTGATTATCAGGCAAAGACAAGTCACTATGCATCATGAAGATGTGCTCTGTATTAAAGCTTCACATAGTAAAACAGCGATCTCAATTCCAGAGTTGTAATTGTCTTCGACTTGAACTAGGATTACTTTGGAGAAATTAAACGTCACTGCTTACACATAACAATCTGGGTCTTGACATGATTTTTTATAGCTAGCACTTTATGGCCGTGTGCTGATCCCAATTTCATGAGTGCATTTGAGATTAAGTCCAAATCTCATAGAGAGCGGCTCCAGCCCCACACACACAGGTGAAAATTTGTCAAAGGTGCTCCTATAATTCTGACACCCCACTCATACGAACTACAAATTTCATTAAGAGTTTTTACTCAATCTCTCCACATTACAGGATAAATGCACTTACATTATAAGGATGAACAATTAAAAAATTATTTACAAAATAAATAATTAAAGAAATACATAGTGCATTTCTTACAACCATTGTATAATTTGTTTTTCCTATTGAACCCAATTCTGAGGATCTTTGGTTCTTGGGATAGGTATCCTCATAAATGGCTTATGAATTTATGGACTCTAGTCCCATCCCCCTCGATGTATTCCAAACTCTATCTTTTGCCAAGGTCTTGGTAAATGGATTTACAAGATTATCATTAGATTTAATATAACCCACAATTATGATGCTACTACTCAAATAAGATCGCATGGTACTGTGCTTTCTTCTTATAGGTCTGGATTTATCATTGTAATAATGGTTTTTAACTCTACCAATTGCGTCAATGCTATCACAATAAATTAATATAGGTGGAATTGGTTTTTCCCAAAGTAGAATTTCATATAATAAATCTATAAGCCAATTTGCCTCTTCACTAGTTGAAGCTGATGCTATTAATTCAACTTCCATTATTGAATTAGTAATTATTGTTTACTTTTTAGATTTTCAACAAATAGCACCACTACCTAGGGTAAAAATATAACTAGTGGTAGAGAGAGAATCACCTGACAAAGTATTCTAATCGGCATCACTAAAAGCTTCAATCATAGTAAGATACTTTTTATAAAATAAGCCATAGTTTTTGGTACCAATTAAATATCTCTTGTCTTGCTCAATAACTAGCCAATGATCTTTACTTTTCATGCAAGAATCAAACTTTTCATGCCACTGTTTAGGTGCCTGTTTTAAGCTATATAGGGATTTAATTATCTTACATACCTTGCTTTCTTGTCCAGGCTCTACAAAGCCTTCGAGTTGATCCATATAAATCTCTTTCTCTAGGTCTCCATTTAGAAAAACAGTTTTTACATCCATTTGATGAATTTTCAAATAAAAAATTGCAACAATAGCAATTAACAATCTAATTGATATAATTCTTGTTACCAAAGAAAATGTATCAAAAAAAATCAAGATTAACTTTTTGTTTAAAGCCTTTTGCAACAAGTCTAGATTTAAACTTATCTATTGATCCATTCAATTTCAACTTTTTTCTAAGGACTCATTTACAACCTATGTTTTTACAACCCGGTGGAAGATCTACTAATTTCCAAGTTTTATTAGAAATTAGAGATTTCATCTCATCATTTACAATCTCTTTCCAAAATATAGTGTAAGTTCGTTTAGACCCCTTAAACCCAACAGATTAAACCTAGAGAATTAGCCAAGTTATTAACTTAGTTAATTTAATTAAAACTAGGTTAACACAATTAAGCAAAAATAACAAAGCAGCGGAAAAATAAACAACACAAAGATCTGATGACCCAGGAAACCACACTGGTAAAAACCTGGGGAGGATTTGACCTAGCTATCCTCAAGGTAAACTGAATCCACTATGAAAGAATCGAAGTTTACACAATAGACTTAGACCACTAACATCTTATTGCTACCCGAGTGTAGGAAACTTACTACCATGACCCCATGATAGCTCCGAGATCCACGGACTCCTTCTTTCCGGAATTCTTCAACAAATCCATAAGCGCACCTGCTTGTATATCTTTGTGTTCTCTTGATTCTGCAACTGTAACGATCTATACAACTCTTAACATAAATCTCAAGTTTGTAAATCCTAAGTGTATGTGAAGGTAAACACCTCTAGATCTCACAGAAAGATTCACAAACACAGCAAAACAGAACCCTAAAAACGTGGCTAGGGTTTTCCCTTATATACTTAGGGCAAAACATAAAACCCTATACATTAAAACGGGCTTGAGCTGAGTTGGAATTTTCTGCAGAAAAACGTTCTGCACGAATTTTGATCGATCGAGTCTAATTTTCGATCGATCGAGTCATACAGAAAGTGAACAGTACTTCTGCATAAAAACTCGATTCCAACTTTACAATAAGACCCATACTTTGAGCAAGTCTAACACACGACTCAACATTGTTTTGATCATGGTTTGCCAACATACAAATTGAAGTTCTAAATACATTAGTTCCTAATCTTTAGAACCTAACAAACTCCCCCTTTGGCAATCCGTGACAAAACACAAACTTAACAAAAAGCTCAAAGTTTACAAATTAAAATAGCCCATTACAATAAAAATAGTCACTTAACAATTCAACCTAGACTACTATCTAACAGTTGCAAAGTAGACAGCAGCTCGACTGAAAGCAACCTGTATATTCCTGTAACACTTAACAAACACATAAACGCATGTGTGGAAAAAAAACAGGAAATACATAAATAAAAATTTCTTAGTTTCACATGACACAAAATAAAGACATATATCATGAATAACATCATCAATATAAATCAATAAGCAGAGTAGTAGCATAGTAAAATAAGAAACAAATACAGCAAATGTATCTCAACAAAATAAATCTCCTAAACAAGAGCTAAAAATGAGAATACACAGTGAAGCATCTAGATACAATCTAATAACTCCACAAGCTCCGCAGTATCACTACCAAGTAAACAAAAACTCCCCCTAAAATGTAAATCTCCACAAAAAAAATCTCCTAGATACAATGAACTATGTACTCCCCCTTTTTGTGACGAATTGCCAAAGGGCACTCACTCATCATCAAAAGGTGGAGGAGAAGATTGACGAGAGCTCGCCAAATCCGCTCGTAACGCACGTAGCTCATCAAGGATGTCCACCAAAAGCTGACCATGAGCCGCCTGAACGGTCACGACAGTATCAAGAGTCCGACGAAGGTCAGAAACCTCATCAAACGGTGGAGGAACATCAGCAGCAGCAGCAGCAACAGCAGGATCAGAAGAAGTCTCAGCTGCATGAGTATCTGTAGAAGAAGAAGGGTGTGGAGTGACATCAGAAGGCTCTACCCTAGCACGCTTAGAGCTAGCTCGAAGTTGAGCAGCCCTTTGCCTCAAAAAGGTAGCACCAATAGGAGCGACAACATGAACAGGCTCAGAAGCAGGATACTCACCAAAACCAAGAAAAAGGAGAATCCGATGAATAAAAACAGGAAAAAACAAAGCATGAGCCGTAGAACTAGATCGATGAACCTCGTTCAAAGAACGAAGGAACAGATGCGGAAAACTGATAGGAGCATCAGTGACCAAAGCATACAAAAAGACACACCTCTCAAGAGGAATGGTGTGGACATGCGAAATAGGCCACAATGAATGACACGCTATCCTAAAGAAAAGATAGTGCAGCTCAGACAGCTCAGCAGAAGTGATCCGAGGATCAGAACCCCACTGGATAGAAGACCCAGTGATGTATGACAGGACGTCATCAAGGGGAGGCGACTCCTCGTAAGGAAAAACGGGATGGTCCACAATAGGCACCCCAAGAGCATCAGACACTACCGAAGGGGTAATGCGATACTTCACACCACGTAACCACACCTTAACTAAGGTGTCGTTATCATAGACATGAATAGAGAGATTCGAATAGAATTCTCTAATCAAAGTGGCAGGAGGAGGAGAATGCTCATACTCGAGCAAAGGTAACCAACCCCGACGCTCAAAGTTACGTCGCACCTCAGGATCCAGCTCATCTAAGATAACCCTACGCTCAGCCCAAATCTGACGCCTAAGGTTCAAAGTCTCATAAGTGACTTGGTTTGACTCACTAGGGAACCTCTCAGTGTCAAAGGAAGGAGAAGGATCAGAAGTCCTATGGGCTCTAGTTTTTCTAGGCATAGTGCTAAGGAAAAGACAGACACAGAAAGAAAAGAGCAAAAACAATACCAAGGGCAAACTGCAAGTTAGCACAAAAAAAAATAGAATATAACAATTCTATATGATGCATGAACATAAATATTAAATGATGCATGTACTAATGCAGTGACATGTTCAATTTTGATCCAAATTAACAAAATTGGCTTGAACATTCGATATTCATCAAAAATACCCAATTTGAAAAACCCTAATTTTCAAAACACAACAAATTGATAAATTGATCAACACAATATTCAATTAACTCAATATAATGATCAAATTAATCAATCCAACAAGCCAATTTCATCAATTTCAATCCAATTGAACAAAAAACCCAAATTTGCTCAAATTCAAGCCCTAGAATATCAAATTTCCTTCAAACCACCAAAATAATCCAATTAAACCACATGATGTGTTTAGACAAGGTGTCCCCACAAAAACCCATAAAGATTTTGAGAAAGAATCATTCAAAAACAACCCCAAAAATAGAAAATTCCTAAATGCCAAAATTACCCAAATATGCATGAAAAAATGCATGAAAATAGAAAATAAATGCAAAAGGAAGGGTATAAGGGACTTACCAGCTGAGGGAGAGAGAGAATGTGCAAAAGATTCGGAGGAAAACGACAAAATCTCTCAAAAACTCTTTAACCGGTTGGTAGGAGACAAAAAAGGAGGTTTGAAAAGTTTTGAACAAGTGAATAGACATTTGAAAAACTCCTTTTGTTAAAACAGCCGGCACGATTTTCGATCGATCGAATATTACATTCGATCGGTCGAAAACTTATTCGATTGATCCAAAAACAGCTTGGATCGATCGAACCAACCAGAGAGATTTGTGAGCAATTTAAAACATTTTCGATCGGTCGAAAGTCAGTTTCGATCGATCGAAATTCTGGAAAAAACATATTTTTGAAAAACCAAACGTTTTAGACCAAAAACTCCTCAAAGCAACAGATTTGAAAAATCAAATGCATGAGTATGAGATGAGATGTTTTCCAAAAACACATGTATTCATTCCAGATTTTCCAAAGCATAATTTTCTCTCACTATACCCAAAAACAAACAAACAAGCAAACATGTTTTGCATCAAATTCCCAAAATTCTCAAACATGGTTGGTCAGGCCAAAAACACACACATTATCATGTACACAATTCTAGCAAAGAATAGCTTGTGTAGTGTGTGCAACTAGCATAAGTTTGAGAAACATGTGAGGTGATATACTCATAGAGATCAATCACAATTTCTACAAAATCCATCACTTGAATTTGAAAGAGACTATCCCTTAAAGAGTTACATCATATAACTCGCACATCTCCTAGAATAAGAGCTTGCAATCATGTAAGTTTCTTGATTTGCCTCATTATTCAAATTTATTGATTAGAAACTTAATAAAAGCCGGGATAATGTACACACCAATTTTATTTGAATTTGTGATATTATTATAGCCCAATAATGTACACACCAATTTTAATTAGAGGCTACACCTTATGTTCTTTTTGTGCATGTGCTACACTTTCTCGAGCACAAAATCTTACGATATGCACTAAGGTGTTCATGATTGGCTAATAAACAGTGGTGAGATGGTTATTTATGCCTTTCTCAATAAGTTCAAGTCCAACAATCAAAGACATAAGACTTCAAGATCAAGATCATGTAATCAACAAATATAGCATCTTCCCACACAACATGCACAACAAGACTTTAGCTAGTAAAGTGCAATAAAAATAAGTGCATCAAAGCTAAACAAGGTACATACATATGACATGTAAATTTTGATTGACCAACCTTGTCTTCAAATTCAAAGAAAAATAGCAAAACACAATTTGCAAAAGAAATTTTTTTTTTTTTTTTTTATATTAAACAAAGAAACAAACATCCTAGAATGAAATGCATGAATGTAATGCAATGCAAATCCTAGAAACAAAGGTCACAAAAGATTGATCAATGAAGCACAAGGACCATGTCAGACAGACTCAATTAGATTGAGCCTTTTGCATCCAAGACTTCTTAGATGCAACTCTTGCATTGGAGTTATGATTCACATCAGAATTCTGAGCAACTCCAGGATTGGAATAAAGGTTTAACGCCTTTACCAATTCACCAATAAGTACCATAGGATCATGTGCTTGAGACACAGGTACTTTAGTTTTATTTGCTCGCTTCGCAGCTTGCAACTTAAAACAATTTGGATGTATGTGTCCAGGTTTTCCACAAAAATGACAAACCCATGCAGGCTTATCATGCAATTTGCCCTTAGTAGAAGTAGACGCTCTAAAATGAGAAGCATGAAGATCAACCCTAATCTTTCTAGGTGGAGGAACATTAACAGGTTTGACAGGTTCACTCACCACGGGTTTGACAATCTCACTCTTAGGAGGTTCAGAAGAAGGAACAAATTTAGTGGAAGACGGTTTAAGCACAGAAATACTTTCCTCATAACCTAAACCAGTTTTATCAGAAGGAGACTTTTGAATACTCAACATGTGATCAAGTTTGGAGCTTGCAGACCTATTAGTTTGTTCTTTAGCAACAGATAAATCAAGTTCCAAACATTTAACTTTATCAAGTAAGAGCATGTTCTCAGTTTTCACATTATTCAAAAGCTCATTTGCATCAAACAATTTAACAAGTAAATTTTTCTTTTCAAGTTCAAGAGATGCAATTTTCTTCAAGCCTAACTCAACATTCATGGCATCCTTTGCAGCAACTTTGCAAAGTTTATTGTAGGCTTCCTGTAAATCTGCATCCTCAGAGAGTTCCCCATCAGAAGGGTTCTCTTCAACAGATATGCTTTCATTGACTACAGTGGTAGCAGTGAAAGCAATGAAGTTTCCATCCTCATCACTAGCGGATTCATTGTCGGAAACTTCGTCATCACTAAGGGTTACAGCCATAGCCTTACCCTTAGACCTCAAATAAGTAGGACATTCAGACTTTAAATGACCATACCCTTGACAACCATAACATTGTTGTCCCAAAGAATTATTAGAAGATTGACCTACTTTCTCCTTAGGTTTCTCAAAGTTATTAACCTTAGTGGGTTCATTCTTCCTAAAATTTTTAGGTTCAACAGTGTTCTTGCCTCTTGCCCTTCTGTTACTATTTCTCAGAAAGTTTCTAAAGTTCTTGGCAAGATAGGCAATCTCTGTAGCAGAGAGATCATCATCAAATCCACCATCATCAACATCATCAACAGACTTAAGAGCCATTGATTTGGATTTGTTAGTCTTGGGGAGGTCTAACTCATAGGACTGAAGAGATCCTACAAGCTCATCCACAGGGATGGAGTCCACATCCTTACTCTCAGTGATGGCAGTCACTTTGGGTCTAAAATCTTCAGTCAAAGATCTAAGAATCTTCCTAATAATTTTAGGTTGATCATAGATTTCACCCAAATTATAAGCAGAATTAACAATATCATTCAATTTAGCATAGAACTCATCAAAAGATTCATCATCATTCATTCTTATGCTTTCAAATCTAGAAGTTAATTGCTGCAACTTATTAATTTTAACTGCCTTCGTGCCTTCATGCACAGTCTGGAGGATTTTCCAAGCAGTATGAGCAACCTCAACATTAGAGATTCTCTTAAATTCCTCCATGGAAACAGCATTAAAAATAGCATTCATTGCTTTGCTATTAAAAGCGGCTGCCTCCTTCTGAGAAGTTTGCCACTCACTCACAGGAGTAGTGGGCTTCTCCCATCCGTATTCAACGGAATTTCAAACTCTCTCATCTATGGATTTCAGGAAGGCTTTCATCCTTACTTTCCAATATGCATAGTTGTTTCCATCAAAGTGAGGTGGAACAACAAGAGAGTGTCCGTGTTCCATGACAACAAGGGTCAAGGATCAGCTAAAAGATCAAAGGATCAAACAAAAAAAAAGCTACCCGCTCTGATACCACTTGTAAGATCGTTTAGACCCCTTAAACCCAACAGATTAACCTAGAGAATTAGCCAAGTTATTAACTTAGTTAATTTAATTAAAACTAGGTTAACACAATTAAGCAAAAATAACAAAGCAGTGGAAAAATAAACAACACAAAGATCTGATGACCCAGGAAACCACACCGGTAAAAACCTGGGGAGGATTTGACCTAGCTATCCTCAAGGTAAACTGAATCCACTATGAAAGAATCGAAGTTTACACAATAGACTTAGACCACTAACATCTTATTGCTACCCGAGTGTAGGAAACTTACTACCATGACCCCATGATAGCTCCGAGATCCACGGACTCCTTCTTTCCGGAATTCTTCAACAAATCCACAAGCGCACCTGCTTGTATATCTTTGTGTTCTCTTGATTCTGCAACTGTAACGATCTACACAACTCTTGACATAAATCTCAAGTTTGTAAACCCTAAGTGTATGTGAAGGTAAACACCTCTAGATCTCACAGAAAGATTCACAAACACAGCAAAACAGAACCCTGAAAACGTGGCTAGGGTTTTCCCTTATATACTTAGGGCAAAACATAAAACCCTATACATTAAAACGGGCTTGGGCTGAGTTGGAATTTTCTGCAGAAAAACGTTCTGCACGAATTTCGATCGATCGAGTCATACAGAAAGTGAACAATACTTCTGCATAAAAACTCGATTCCAACTTTACAATAAGACCCATACTTTGAGCAAGTCTAACACACGACTCAACATTGTTTTAATCATGGTTTGCCAACATACAAATTGAAGTTCTAAATACATTAGTTCCTAATCTTTAGAACCTAACATATAGCATTAGGTATTGTTAAAGCTTCTTTTAAATTTTGGAGATTTTTCTCAATGTTAAAAACACAATAATCAGGACCAAAATCCTTTCCAACTCTAGTTCTTTTACTCTTTCTAGGTTCCATTTTAAAATTTTCTTAATTTTGTAAATGAGAAATAGAAGAACTAGGTTGTGACAAAATATTTTCTTCACCCCACTATTTTTCAATTTAAAAGGAAATTTTTCTTCATGAAAAATTGCATCACCAGATTCAAAAATTATTTTGTTTTCAAGATAAAAAAATTTATAAGTAGCACTATTAATCGCATAACTAAGAAAAACACAGATAACAGCTCTTATACCTAAAATAGGTATTTAGGTTCAATAAGCTTATAAGCAAGATAACCTCATTCTCTCAAATATCCCAAATTTGGCTTATGTCCTTTCCACATCTCAAAAGGTGTGGTATGTATGTGACTTTTTATTTAGCATCCTATTCAAAACATGACATGCAGTTAAAATCGCTTCACCCAAAAAATGTAAAGGTGCACCAGATTCAATTAATATGGCATTTGTTAACTCAATTAGAGTTCTATTTTTTTTTTTTTAGCCACACCATTAGAAGCAGGTGAATATGGTACAGTAGTTTCATGGATAATTCCCAAAGACTGAACAAACAAGTTAAATGCACTTGATTCATACTCACGACCTCTATCACTTCTTATTCTTTTTATTTTTCTATTGAATTGATTGTCAACTTCTTTTAAAAAATCTTGAAATTTTTCAAAAGCATCACTTTTATTTTCAACAAATAAACAGTTGTAAATTTTAAGAAATCATCAATAAAAGTGATAATATATCTATTTCCTCTACGAGTTAAAATTTCTTTAATTTCACATAAATCAGAGTGAATTAACTTAAGTAATTCAATATTTCTTACAATACTTTTATGAGGTTTTTTGTAATCTTAGCTTGACTATGAGTTTCACATTTTTCAAAATCTTTTAACAGTTTTAGAATTAATCCTAAACTACTCATGATTCCCACATATCAACTATTTATATGACACAAACGAGCATGCCAAAAATTAATAGAAGAAAGCATATAAATTGAACTGGTAGATGCTTTATTATTCTCAACATTTAACTTAAATATTCCATCACAAGCATAACTCTTGCCCGCAATAATCACTTTTTTGTGATTACATAATTATTAGATTCCATAGTCCGCTTAAAGCTAGTCTTGTTAAGCAAAAAACTTGACATCAAATTTTTCCTCATGAACGAAGTGTAAAGTAAATCTTTTAATGTTAGCACATGTCTAGAAATGAATTCAAATCGACCTCACCACTCCCAAGAACCTTGGTTTTGCTAGAGTCACCAAGCATAACAATTTTTTCTTCTTCAAAGGGAGTGTACAACTTGAACCAATCTTTATCATAGAAGACGTGCCTATTAGCACCAAAATTTTTCTAACACCCTTTAACATACTGTACCATAATGATGTTTGTAATCATAGCCACTAAAAGCTCTTTGGTTACATTAGTCTGCAGAACAGATTCACGTTTCCGAAATTTGCAAAATCGAGCAATATGCACACTCTTGTCATAGATAAAACTGGATCTATTAAATTGATCTTGTGAAGGGGGTTCTTGGTTCTTATTGTTATTTTTATTCCGGTTTCCCCTTTCTTCAGGTCTGTTATTATTTTTGAAAACTCTCTTTTTAAGCTTTAATTGTCCATTTCTTGGAAAATAATTTTTAGGCATTATTATTATTGGCTGAAATAAGATTACCTTTACGGTGAAATTACCATTGCTCTCTTGTCCTCTAGCCTTCTCTAGCGTGTGATCAAAGTCTCCAAGGATGTCTCCTTTAATAATGGATACAACAGCCCAACAAATATCGTATGGCTAGAACAACCTCTACACAAAGTGTTCAAGCCCAAACCCTTCTTTACCTCCTCTCTTCACCTCCTCCCTGCGCTCGTATCTAGTCAAATATCTGAATTAATACATATTACCCAGTTAATTAGCACAATTAAAAGGAATAAAATAATCTCTCTCTTTTTCAACGTGAGATTAAACATTTTACTAACTCCTCATCTTCCATATTAACTCCCACATCTTTATATTTATATTTTCATATAAATTCATTTTAATTAATTAATATTAAAATGCTCCAACAATATAAAAGAATTGTTTGATTTGACTTTGACTAAAAAGTAATTATATATATACATGTAGAAATAATATACCAAAAATAAAATTTATATATATGTTGGACTTAGGCTTCAACTTTGGTTTCATTTTCATCTAAACAAAATTTAATCAACATAAACTAAACTTTAGCACAACAAAATTTAATAACATTTAGTCATTTACTATCAATTTTTTTTCTTATAGTATTATTATTATACAAATAGTAGTTAGACAAACTAAAATTAATAATTTCATAGATAACAATTTAAATAATTTTTTTATATGTTTCGAATAAATTTATATTTATGTTGTAAGTAGCTAGTTTATATTTGTAAATATACAAACATATATATATATATATATAAACTTGGTAAAATTTCAATACGTATTTAGCTATGAAATTGGATTGCAATTATAATTAAAGACACTTAGCACAATATTATAATGTAATTAGAAACTAATTTAGGTTTTTAATCGAGCTTTAACTTTAATATATTATACTATATGATTCTATGATTTTACGAAACCCTTGTGTTGGTGATAAAAAAAGTGATAATACGTCAGCTGAAATGGTGTGCCTTAGGAATTGGCATCAACTGTGTTCCTCGGTCCTCGTGTTCAACGCAGACTAGAAAAAGACAAGGGAAAAAAAAATGGTCCAGAGTAGAAAATTTATCTAGAAAACCCATTAACATAAGCATACACTGTGGGATGAGGCTTCGAAGAAAAAGGTTTAATCAGTTGGATTAGAGGAATATTGCACTACGACTTGGCAGATGCCAGATAAAGGCTATAATGCCAGGCAGTTTGGAATTAGACTTAATATAATAATTAACCATACCATTTTGATTTTAATCCTTTATATAGTAATATATATAATATACTATATACTATCTTTTAGTTATTGAACCTATATTAAAAAGTAACGTCATTAATTAGCGTCATTAAACCAGCTTAACAATTTCAAAGTTTAATTGATTGTCAGCGGTCAGAGGACCATCCATGATGGAAAAGGCGAAAGCAATGGAAGAAGTTGCCTTAAAACTTCGGAGGTAAGAAATGGACTGTCCTTGTTTGCTGTTGACCTGTAATGAGCTTAGATCAGTCTCAGTTCCATTGTAAAGTAATATACAGTAATATATCCATAATGTGGGAAGAATATTAGTAAATGGAAAAAGTTTACCACTAAGGAAACTTCCTTTAATTTAGTATGTAATAATTTAAAAAGCTAACTTATTTTATTATTTAATTTATTTTACTATTATTTATAAGTTTCTTTATACTTTTTAGTACTATTTACGAGTCTCATTATATTATTTTAATTAATTTTTATCTTTATTTACAATACTTTTAGTAAAAAATTTTCAATTTTAACTAAATAAACTGTTCCTAAATGGACACTTAATAGACTATTTATTTTGTTTAAATAATACAAGTAAATAATCTTATAAATTGATTAGAGAAGATCAAAGTAAATACACCATTTAAGAAGAAATGAGTAAGCCATATGCCGCCTTAAAAGCAAAATTGTAGGGATGTGGGACAAATTAAATCCTTACGACCCTTTAAAGGATTTTTATTTTCTTTTGATCAATAAAGAGGAGAGTAGTGTAGTTAAAATTCGGCTTAGGAAGCTATATTTGTATGTTTGCATTTTAAGGCCAACAAACTATATGTTAAAAATAAAACAAAGAAATGATTTTATGTTTGCAAATCTTCTCAAAAAAAAAAAAAAATTCTAATAGTAGTTCTACATCCAATTTGTCTAAAGTGAAATCTCTGTTTCACATTGACAATTGACTATATATTCTAGCTTTCACATATACTGCAGTAAATTAATTCTGTAACCGGAAGAGATCATATGTTATATCTTGTAAAATATATATGTAGAACGAGATAAGAAACGAAGAAGAAGAAGAAGAAATGTGTGTGTAATTAAGTTTAGCTAGACGTTCCAAAAACAAAACTTGTGCATTTTGTGTCGTGTGTGTGTGTGTATATATGAATTCAAGTTTGTCACCTCACCTGACCCTCCTGCAGCGGCGCATGTAAGATAATGTGGGCAATGAATCAAGGTATCACAGCTTAATTAAATCAGTGTCACTATCACAATCACATTTGACTTGTACGTATTCTTCTCCGTTGTGAAGGGGTTGGTCCAAGCACGAGACCCTGCACCTAAATTCACACAATCATAGCTTTATAAGTCTACAAAGTCTACCCCAAGTCATCCTCACCATGCCCCAGCACTTCATTTTTTTTTTGGTTATGTGGCACTTCTCTACTCAGCATTAGCTTTGAAGCTTCCTACCCTCTCATAGGAAGCTGACGATGAACCCACCTCCTGAATCATTAACCATGGAGCTAGCCTAGCTAGCTAGGTGCTTATATATCCCAATTTCAGTTTTTATAACAACAATAAATCAAAAACAAATGCTTTCAAGCTTTTGAGTTTATTTTGACACATCAATATGTCTAATAACAATTTTAAACCACCTGCAGACTTGCCTGAGAGCAGAGAGTATGTCGATCAGTCCAATTTTGAGTTTTCCGAGTATTTAACATTTGATGATTGGCTTGATGAGGAGGATCCAACATCTAATGCTTCTGGGTCTACTCATCAAAATCCAGTTCATCAAGCTAATGAAGTCAGTGTGTTTGGTGGGAGTGAAAGCCACGTTGAAGGGTCTAGCAGCAGTAAGCAAATTTTTTTATAAAGTCAATTTTTTTTTTCTTTTTTAGTACAGATATGGCTCTACGCACTACTGTCATTGAATATAAACATTATTATTCTTCATTCATTATTTCATTGAATATCATCTTGAGCTATATTTGTAGCATATATATCTCTCTCATGCTCGGAGTCTATGTATGGATGTATCTTACTATATATAGGAGAAGGTGGAAATGGACGGGAGAGAAGGGAAGTCAAAGAAAGGTTCGCCTTTAAAACAATATCAGAGGTTGAAATACTGGATGATGGATTTAAGTGGAGGAAGTATGGGAAGAAGATGGTGAAGAACAGCCCAAACCCGAGGTAATAACTACTACATATTGATAAAGTCAAGGGTTCTCTAACAACCATTTTAACATCCTAGTAATTATAACTCCTTTTTTTTTTTTTTTGGGATAGAATCCAAGTTAGAACTTAATTTGAATAACAATTGCTAGCTAGTATATATTACTTTATATAAATTTAAAAATGAATTTACTTATATAAACCAAAAAAAAAAAAAAAAAGAAGAAGAAGAAGGATTTGAGCATCGATAATTTTCTTTCAAGAAAAACACTAGTGATGTTCTAAATTTGAAATAATATCCTATATCTAATTATTTCCAATCCATATATTAAAAAACTAAAGTTCATCCATAAATTTTTATCAATAGAAACAAATTAAACTTATCATTTTATACTTTGTTCAAGTAAATTAATTAAACTAACAAAAAGATTATACTTCTTTTCAATTAATAAACCCCGGTACTCTCGTTTAATTAAGTTTTATCTATACTAGGCTCGAGTTTTCCAAGCTAGCTAGGTATACATCAAATCAAATATATGGTACGTTTTACATTATGTTAGACGTATAAATAAACAAAGTTAGTGCATGAAAGGCCCTTAAATTGTGACACCCACACACACACACATATATATATATATATATGTAAGATGATATCTTAGATCTTATTATTATATATATAAGGCTATAATGAACACATATTTATATTCTGTGATTATATTTATATAGGAATTACTATAGGTGTTCCATTGACGGATGCCCTGTGAAGAAGAGAGTTGAGAGAGACAGAGACGATCCAAGGTATGTAATAACAACATACGAAGGCGTCCATAACCACGAAAGCTCTTCTTAATTAGCTCTGTAAAAGAAGTGCGTGTAGAATACTATTGCTGGAACTGGAAGAAGACTCACATTAATTACATATATTGGTACATCCAGTCAGTACTAAATATCTCTATGGTGGTTTCATTGCTAACTCTTTGTTATATTTATATTTTTGTAAGCTAAGGGTACCCATATATGTCAGTGTCAGGCGAGTGATATGGGCCATACTTTGTACCATGATTATCTGCTCATGTACAATCAAGTATTTAATAATAACCTTCTCAAAAAAAAAAAAAAAGTATTTAATAATAAATTATAATATGTTAGAACCTTGACTTTGAGTTCAAAAAAAAAAAAAAAAAAAAAAAAAAAAAAAAAAAACCTTGACGTTGAAATCTAAATTTGGTGAATTACCTTAACAACTCACGTAGAAAAGGGGGCTCCAGCACTCTAGCTTTTTTCTACTCTTTCTAGTAGTAGTAGTAGTAGTAGTAGTTTAAGTATAGTAATAGTTGTTGTTTTTTTTTTTTAAGAAAAAAAATTAAGCCAAATATACAAAATAGTAGTTAGTGTTTTTTATTATTATTAATATTCCAATAGAAAGTTAATATTTAGAATTGTTTGTGTTAGTGTATTGATATTAACATGCTAGCTAGGGACTATTCAGCTAAAAAGTTAAATCATCAATTAACCCCTCTCTCTCTCTCTCTATGTATTAATAGTCAATGTTCAGAGAAATTTCAATTAAATTTTCAATTTTGTACCATATGTCCTATTCAATTATATATATATATATATAGAGAGAGAAAATTATACTTTACCACTCTAAACTATTCCTCATGTTACATTTTGCACCCTAAACTTTTTGAATGCCCTTTTTGTATCTTAAACTATGACATTTGTTACACTTTACACCCCGATGTTAAATTTGCTATTAACTTGAATGAAAAAATATGATATCATGTGAAAAGATCTAATTGCCCATCTTCTCAATGTTTTCAAAATAAAAGATAAATTACAATCTACCATCCTAAATTATACTCCTTATTACACTTTTCACCCTAAACTTTGAATTTTCATCCAAGTTAACAGCAAACTTAACGGCAGAGTGCAAAGTGTAAAAAGAGTTATAATTTAGGGTACAAAACGTTCATTTGAAAAGTTTAGAGTGCAAAGTTTAACATGAGGTATAGTTTAGGGTAGTAAAGTGAATTTTCCTATATATATATATATATATATATAACCAATGCTTAGAGAAAATTTAATTAGATTCAAAATTGAATTTTACTTTTGTTAGCTATCCATACAAATTAAATTATTTAGATTTTTGCTGTTATTTTTTCTCTGAACTAGTAATGAGCATATTTTTATATGGTTTCTATTTAGATATTTTGTATTCTAGGATCTTGAATGTAACAAATTGTAATTGAGTTGAACAATCCCATGCACCTATCCCCATTCAATTTAAGAGATACTATTGGACCAATTTATTTTTTTATTTTTTGTTGTATTTAGTAGAATTTCACGGACAGTAATTGTGAATTAATATTGTATATATAGTATCCAATAGTGATTTTCAAAATTATATACATAATAGCAGTGTAATGAGAAACTTGGCGAAGCCAATATTATAAAAATTGTAAGAAAAAACTATTTTAGTACCTCGGAATGTTTGGATCAAAATAATATCCTATATGTTTTATAACCCAAGGTCTTAAGCTAAAATCAATAGAACCACTACAATTTATCATTTCTGTGCGTAAGAATGAGTTACATACTAGTATATATAATGAGAAACCATTACATATTCTAGAAATGTATGATTTTAAAAAAGTAGAAGCTAATATCATGTATAATTTGAACATTTTCCAAAAAAAAAAAATTAATTAAAGTCCAATTTTACGCTATGTGTCTATCTTTTTTTTTTTTTTTTTTTTTTTTTTTTTTTTTTTGTGTGGCAAAGGAATGATTGGGTGCCAAAAATGAAGAGTCTAAATCCAATAATATATATATATATATATATATATGTGTATGTGGGGACCGGGGCCCGAAACTGTGTACCAGGCCTCATAGAGCTTGGACCCCAAAATCATGTATTAGGCTTCGAAGGGTTAAAGGCCCAAAACCATGCATTGAGTCTCCAGCTAGATCCGAGGAGGAGGTAATATTCGAGGAGAGGAAAATGGGCACGCAAAATCCTAGATCACAATTTATCATGTTTGGGCTAGATAATGGCAATCTAAGGAGTGACTCTGGCTTTGGAGGAATGAAAGTCTCCAAAAATATCTAAGAGAATGATGTTACCGCCGCATTTAATGTGCCACACTTACTCTTCTGACCGCATTTATGTGGAGAAGTCCCCTGAACAGTGTACTTTGACTACCGCAACTCACAGAAGGCCAAAAGAAGGTGCATGATGGGACGTGTACTCAAGTGAAGACTTAGGCAATTGACAAGTGGAGGGTGGAGATGATCTAAAAAAGACTATATAAGGTGGAGAAATCCTTCCTAGTGAGGAGGAGGGATCTATTTCTAAAATCAAGAACGGCAAGTGTTATAATTGACCTTCTCGAACCCTTGTGGAGAAGAGTTCTTTGAACTTGGGCTTTTTCTCTTTTCCTTCTGGAGATCTTGATCCATTGTATTGACTGTTTAAATCAATCTAGCCCAGCTTTAGTTTCCCATTCTCTAAAAATTTATTATTTGGGGACCATTTAGGTCGTCTCATCCAATCTGAGTAGGCCCATTGAAGTTTGTGTCCTTACAATTGGCGCTGTCTGTGGGAATTGCTGTTTGCGTAGAGTTTTAAACCTTCAATCATGGTAGGTTCAGGTATGCATCAGTTGGAATCTATGGGGTCTCAAGGGGAGGACCATCCTTGAGAGGGTCATGAGGGAAATGTGCATACCACTCATACTGGTGAGAGTTGTTCTGGGGGTGGTAGCCATGTCTCTCATGATGAACGTGCCAAAGCCATGCAGAAAGAGATTGACCATCTGAAGAAGAAGTTGTGCCAAGAGCGAAGGAAGCGAAGTCCCTCAGTCTCTGACCTCTCTTCTGATGGTGAGAGGGATAACGAGTATAGGCATAAATCTAGAACGCCTCCGAGTGAAACCTTCTCGTATGAGGAGAACTATCATCGAGAACGTAGGACTGGAGGTTCATCTTTGAGGGGCCTAGGAAATGATGCTATGAGTAAGGCGTTGAGTAGAATCTCTGAGTCTCCCTTCACGCGTAAGATTGAAAGGGGAACACTTCCTAGACAGTTCACTCAACCCACGTTCACTATCTATAACGGCCGCACAGATCCTGTTGAGCATGTTAGCCATTTCAATCAGAGAATGACGGTCTACTCTAAGAATGAATCCTTGATGGGCAAGGTGTTTCCGTCTAGCTTGGGGCCTGTGGCGATGAAGTGGTTCGATGGTCTGAGAGCTGACTCCATCAACTCTTTCAGAGAGCTTACCCAGGCCTTTTGATCCCATTTTAGCACGAGCAGCCGAGTCCCTCGGCCTTTAGACTCTCTATTGTCCCTATCCATGCGAGAGGGAGAGACTTTAAAAACATACTCCGATAGATACTGGGAGATGTTCAATGAGATAGAGGGTGATTTTAATGATGTGGTTGTTAGAACCTTTAAGGTCGGCTTGCCTGCCGAGCACGGCTTGAGAAAGTCCCTAACCAGGAAACCCGCCACCAGCGTACGCCAATTCATGGATAGGATTGACAAGTATAAAAGAGTCAAAGAGGACTAGCAACAGGAACGGGGCAAAAGTAAGGTTATCCCTCAGGAGAGGAGGGATTTCAGGTCGGACCGTTACAACAAAAATCGGCCCCGAAAAGGTTTCGGGGGACAATCTGGACCCCCACCTACCTAGGCCGTCAACACGTTATTTAGGGAACCAGTGCATCAAATCTTGGAAAAAATAAAGGATGATCCATACTTTAGGTGGCCGAGTTAGATGATTGGCGACCCTGCAAAGTGCAATCAGAATCTGCATTGCCAATATCATAAGGAATGGGGACACACGATCGAGGAGTGTAGGACATTGTGGAGCCATCTTCAACAATTAATCCGAGATGGCAAAATGAAGCAGTTCTTAACCCATCTTGGTAGGCAGGGGAGCCAGACAGCGTTGGGAATTCAAGGCGGTACATATTCGAGACCCCTTTTGGGCACTATTCACGTTATTCTTGCCGCGTCGGGCAGAATAGGATCTTGCCCCTCCAGGGTGATGTCAATAGCGGGTCCGTGCAACAAGGCTTCTAAACCTAAGCCTAAGAGAGCCAAAACAGAAGCTCATCCAACACTGAGCTTCTCAGACGAGGACAAGGCCGGGACCATGCAGCCACATGATGATGCCCTAGTTGTAACCCTTAGGATTGGTGGCTATGATGTGAAGAGGGTACTGGTGGACCAAGGTAGCATGGCCGAGATCATGTATCCAGACCTCTACAAGGGGCTTAATCTTAAACAAGAAGATTTGACCATTTATGATTAACTCGTGGTCAGTTTTGATGGAAAGGTTGTCTTTCTGCGCGGACAGATTAGACTACCGGTCCAGGCTGGCTCAAAGGTGGTAGAGGTGGATTTTATCGTGGTGGATGTCTACTCCCCATACACTGCTATTGTGGCACGGCCTTGGCTCCACGCCCTCAGGGCCGTTTCATCCACCCTCCATCTCAAGGTGAAGTACTCGTCCCGAGATCGGGTTGAGGAGCTGGTTGGAAGTCAGTTTGTGGCCAGGCAGTGTCTGGTGGCTGCTATCACGCACCGACCCGAGCCAGAATCTTCGTCCTCTATCGACAAGGAATTATAGCAGTTGGAGTCCAAGGCCTCAACTTCCGATGGCGAGGCCGGGGGGGGGGGGGGGGGGTAAAGTGTGAAGAGTTAGAGAAAGTCATTATCGAAGATAATCCAAAAAGATTCTTTCAAGTCGGCGCTCAGTTGCCTTCTCAGGAAAAGAAAGAGCTGGTGCAATTCCTGAAGCAGAATATCGACGTATTTGCTTGGAATACTTACGAAGCTCTGGGAATAGATCCGAGTTTCATCTGCCATCATCTGAATGTTAATTCCTCTGCTACCCCTAGAAAACAGCCTCCTCGGCGTTCTTCTAAGGAACATTCTGATGCCGTCAGAGAAAAGGTGGCAAAACTTAAGCAGGCTGGGGCTATTAAGGAGGTGTTTTACCCCGACTAGCTGGCAAACACCGTAGTGGTGAAGAAGAAGAGTGGCAAATGGTGGGTATGCGTGGACTACACAAACCTGAACAAGGCTTGCCCAAAGGACCCTTTCCCCATGTCTCGGATTGATCAGTTAGTAGATGCAACCGTGGGGTAACCTTGGATGAGTTTCCTGGATGCTTTCCAGGGCTATCATCAAATACCTCTGGCCTTGGAAGACCAAGAGAAAACGGCTTTTGTCATCCCCATCGGGAACTACCATTACAAGGTGATGCCTTTTGGGTTTAAAAACGCGGGGTCTACTTACCAAAGGATGATGACACGGATGTTCGAACAACAGCTGGGAAACAATATCGAAATCTACATTGATGACATGGTGGTTAAGAGTAAGAAAAAGTTAGAGCACATTAGTGACCTTGGCAGCATCTTCGAAATCTTGAGAGATCACGGATTACGACTCAATGCTTCCAAATGCTCCTTTGGTATGGGGTCAGGGAAATTTCTAGGGTACCTGGTCACTCACCGTGGGATTGAGGTTAACCTAAACCAAGTTAAGGCCATCAACAACTTTCAACCACCTCGGAATCACAAGGAAGTGCAGAGACTAACAAGGATGACTGCTGCCTTGAATCGATTTATATCCCGGTCCGCAGATAGGTGCAGACTTTTCTACCAGTTATTGAATAAATGGAAGGGCTTTGAATGGACGGAGGAATGCACCCTAGCATTCTGACAATTAAAGGAGTACCTTTCTCGGCCCCCGATTATGTCCAGGCCCAAGGTGGACGAAGTCCTGTTTGCATATATCGCAGTGACCACCCATGCGGTGAGCTTGGTACTAGTAAGAGACGATAACGGCGTACAGAAGCCCGTGTATTACGTAAGCAAATCCTTACATGAGGCCGAGGTTAGATATTTGCCACTCGAGAAGGCTATCCTAGCTGTAGTACATGCCACACGCAAACTCCGTCATTATTTTCAGTCTCACACTGTTATCGTCCTGAACCAACTGCCGCTTAGGGCTTTGCTCAGAAGTGCTGATTATACCGGAAGGATAGCAAAGTGGGGAACGAAGCTAGGGGCTTATGACATTAAATATATGCCACGTACCTTTGTAGAGGGGCAGGTCCTGGCCGACCTTTTGGCTGAGTTCGCCAAGGCCCCAATGGAAGGAGGTGTGGAGAAACAGACCATGGATGAAAATTCAGTTGAAGTAATCTCTGTGGGACAAGCTTCATCATGGAAGATCTATGTTGATGGCGCTTCAAATCTCAAAGGATCTGGAGTGGGGCTAGTTCTGATCTCCCCCGAGAGCATTATGATTGAAAAATCGTTAAGACTTGGGTTCTTAGCCACCAATAATGAAACGGAATATGAAGCTCTACTAGTGGGGATGACCATGGCCCAAAGGATGGGTGGAAAAACCGTGGACATATTCTCAGACTCCAGACTTGTTGTAGGCCAAGTCCGAGGAGAGTTAGAAGCTTGGGATCTAAGAATGCAGGAGTATCTACGCCAAGTCAAACATTTGCAGTCCGAATTCGAATCCTTCAATTTAATGCAAATTCCTAGAAGTGGAAATACACATGCAGACTCGCTTGCAACACTGGTGACCTCCTCGGCGCAGAGCCTACCAAGGGTAATTCTTGTTGAAGACCTCATGAAGCCTTTCGGGTTGAGAAGGGAAGTGCTATCGATTCACTAGACAAGGGTAGGCCCTAGCTGGATAGACCTTATCGTTCAATTTCTCAAAGATGACACCCTACCCGAAAGCAAACTAGAAGCAGATAAGATATGGAGGAAGGTTCCTCGCTTCTGGCTGTCCGAGGATCAAAAGTTGTACAAAAGGTCCTTCTCAGGACCGTATCTGTTGTATATACATCCTAAAACGGTTGAAATCCTCTTGGAGGAACTACACGAGGGAATTTGTGGAAGCCACACGGGGGGTAGATCCTTGTCTCATCGAGTTCTTACTCAAGGATATTGGTGGCCCAACATGCACAGGGAAGCTCAGGAGTATGCGAAGAAATGTGATCAATGCCAGAGATTTGCCCCAAACATCCACCAACCGGGAGGAGAGCTCAATCCTCTACCCAGCCCATGGCCTTTTGCCCAGTGGGGCTTAGACATTGTGGGCTCCTTTCCAAAAGCAGCAGGAAACAAGAGGTATTTGCTGGTCGGTACAGATTATTTTACCAAATGGGTTGAAGCAGAACCGCTGGCCAACATCCGGGATATAGATGTGAAGAAGTTTATTTGGAAGAACATCGTCACTCGGTTCGGAGTCCCCCATACCCTCATCTCGGACAATGGACTTCAGTTTGATAGCAAATCTTTCCGAAGATACTGCTGCGAGCTAGGAATAACCAATCGATATTCCACTCCAGCCTACCCTCAGGGAAATGGACAAGCTGAGGCCGTGAATAAGGTCATAGTAAGCGGGATGAAGAAGAGGTTGGATGATTCCAAAGGGAGATGGGTGGAGGAACTACCCCATGTTCTGTGGACGTACTGGACTACACCTCGAAAATCCACTAGTGAAACTCCTTTCTCATTGACTTATGGTGCCAAGGCCGACATTCCATTGGAAACTGGACTCCCTACGCTAAGGATGAGCTTTTTCACCTCGAGCAACAACGACGGCTTACTAGTGAGAAGTCTGGACTTAATTGAAGAATGAAGGGAAAATACCATGGTCCAATTAATTTACTATCAGCTTAAACTTAAGCGGGGATATAATGCCAACGTAAAATTGAGGCCATTAGCGCCGGGAGATTTGGTACTGAGGAAAGTGGTTGGTTCTGCAAAGAATCCAGCTTGGGGGAAATTGGAACCCAATTGGGAAGGGCCGTACCGAATTACATTGGCAGTTGGAATAGGTGCATACTACTTGGAGGATTTAGAAAATAAAGCGACACTGCATCCCTAGAATGTAAACAACCTGAAAATGTATTATTATTAATGAGAATGTGCATTATCACACTTTTGTGTTCATTGCATTATGTATGATGTTTAATTACTTTATTTTCTAAGTGTTAAACAGATCTTAAGCTATGCCTGGTCTCTCGGACCACCTGCTTTGGAAAAATTAACACACTACATAATTTTCTGTGTGTTAAACAAATCCTAAGCTATGCCTGGTCCCTCGGACCACCTGCTTTGGAAAAATTAACACTCTACATAATTTTCCGTGTGTTAAACAGATCCTAAGCTATGCCTGGTCCCTCAGATCACCTGCTTTGGAAAAATTAACACTTCACGAAAATTTTCTAAATGTTAAACAGATCCTAAGCTATGCCTGGTCCTTCAGACCACCTGCTTTGGAAAAATTAACACTCTACGAAAATTTTCTAAGTGTTAAGCAGATCCTAAGCTATACCTGGTCCCTCGGACCACCTGCTTTGGAAAAATTAACATTCTACGAAAATTTTCTAAGTGTTAAGTAGATCCTAAGTTGTGCCTGGTCTCTCAGAGCACCTGCTTTGGAAAAATTAATACACCATGAAAAATTTCTAAATGTTAAACAGATCATAAGCTATGCCTGGTCCCTCGGACCACCTGTTTTCGAAAAATTAACACTCCACGAAAATTTTCTAAGTGTTAAGTAGATCCTCAGCTATGCTTGATCCCTCGGACCATTTGTTTTGAAAAAATTAAAACTCCACATAATTATTCTAAGGCTTATTACCCTTAACATCTTGTCACGCATAATGCCATATTGCTTGATAAATTCCCATTAAGCCTAGCTTTTCGGGTGAGTATTCTCAAATATGTAATAAATCGTACCAACAACTATCTGGAATTTGATAAAAGTGCGGCAAGGTACACCTTAGGTCGTAAAACTTAACATATTATGCTAACAAATACTTATTGAGAGCAATTGGAAGTAGTAAGACATAAAACATAATGAAGGAACACATGGAGAAAAGAAGGGAAATACTTTCATTCATTGAATTAAACATTACATTTCTGTTCACAATAACATACATCTGCTACAGAACCAAAAACAGAAAATGAAACTGCAAAAGCAAAAAACAAGAAAACCCTAAGTTCTAAGCTTTATCCTTGGGGGCAAGGGAGTCTTCTTTTTGGCTCAACTGGGCAACAGAAACTTCCTTAGCCTTAGGATCATTTTCTTTGGCCTTAGCCTCCGTCTCCTTTGCCTTTGCAGTAGTGCCCTGGACCTCGGGCTCGGCATACCTATCCTCAACTTCCTTGGCCTTAACAGCATCAGGGGCTTTTGGAAGAGCGAAATCTGGAACCTCTCGGAGATGCGGATGGTAATATATGTTCTTAGCATGCCTCAAGGCCGAGTCCACAGGGACTCCTGCAGCGTTGAGGGCTTCGTCCCAAGTCACGTTGCAGAATTCCCTACACACCTCGGCCAGCTCCTCAGCGAGCCTAGCCTGCGTTTCCTCAACGACGAGCTGGTATGATGCTTGCTTTTTGGCCTTGGATGCTTTCTTGGCTAGTTGTGCAGCCTCTTTAGCCTTCTGTAGCTGCACCTTTAGGTCTAGCACAAGCTGCCTGGACATAGCCAATTCCAGCTCCGTCTTGTATAGCAACTTGCGCTGATCCTCCTACTGCACCTCGGCGTTTTCATAACCCCGCCTCGACACTTTTCCTCTCTCTCTCCTCAATTACTAATTTTGAGAAGAGCTCATTGTTCTCGGTCTTGGCAACTCTTAGGGCTTTCTCTGCATCGTGGCGGAGGAGCATTTCATTTTTCGCCTCGCTATGAGCCTCCTTTATCCACTCCTCGACCACGAAGACCTCTTGGGTGATCTGCATAAAAATAATGTGACCACATGAGTAAAGGGCAAGCAAAGAAAAATTCATATAGACAAAGGACAAGAAACTTGAGGCTCACCATTGCAAGGCCCCTTTTTAAGCAAAAGAAGAGGTCCTGCTGCTTCAAGTTCCTCATCGCCTCCATGTCTTTAGGCAGAAGGAGGGGCTGCTCCAACGCCTCGGCCACATAAGCGGCCTGGCCCCTCCTATGCTCTCGGACTGAGGCATCCCAAGTTATGGCTGTGCCATCAACCTCCAGCCAAGGAGACCAAACACGTGATGCTATGCGAACGTCGGCCCTATTCTAGTCTTCTCGGCTGTCCACAGAGGAGGACCTTTTGTCCTTAGGCTCCTTGGCCATCTTTTGCTGCTTGGCCCCCTTTTGTTGGCCAATCTCCCCCTCCTCAAGGTCCATAATCGGCCTTTTCTTCTTTAAATCCGGATTGGCCTTCAGACCTGGGCCAACTGGGGGAGAAGGGGGAGGAGGAAGTGAAGGAGGGACTTTAGATCTGGGGGCTTCCTTTGAAGTTCCTCCCTTGGTCCTCCCAGCCAAAAGCTCTTTCCCTTTTGGTTTAAGGCCATCTCCTCCTCGGAGGTACTATCTAGACAAGTTACCACGACAGCGGGAGCATGCACACTGGAACAGTCGTTGGTCTCACCCTCGAGGTCGGGAACTCGGGCTGGCGCTGATACCGGACTCACTTCCTCCTCGAACCTGAAACGGTCTATCTCCTCGTCTAGAGACAGACGGGACGAGGCAATCTCCTTCTCGGCTGCGCCCATCACTTTTGGTGGAAGTTGTTGTAAAGGAATCACAGATTGTGGAGCGTCCTAACGAATCGGCAGCACAACTGAAGGAAGATTGTCTTGGGCAAGGAAGTATGGTCTGGACATGTCGATCTGATGTATCCGAGGATTGCTTGCCCTGATGTTATGGCCAATTTCTTGGAACACCCTCGAAATGGGCTAAAAGCCTAAGATGTGGTGGACTGCGCGTAACTGCCCGTCCTCGTTTATGAAAATCTCGGATCTGAGCAGGAAATTGAGGGCTGCGACGTTACTTAGGCTAAGCCAAGGAGCTACATGATTCTTATCTGCAAACATATCCAAAAAACATATCGTAGTTAGGAAGGACGAGAATCTGTCATCTAAAGGGAAAAGCGACATAGGAAGGGTATAAAAAAAAAAAAGAAAAAAAAAACTATCTATAACTCTTTCTTAGATGTCTAACTCTAAGGCACCCCACCTGGCTCTCCCTCTCGGACGGGGCAGTGAAGGCCGTCGTGCCACGCTCCTGAAGCTATCAGGTAGTCGTCCTTCATGCTTTTGTTCGATTTAGGAAGGCATGAGATGAGCCTAACCACGGGCGAGCGGGGCTTAAGGTAGTACCCCTCGTCGACTTGCGAGTGGCACTCGTACATGTGCACCACATCGTGCCAAGTGAGCCCCAAACCCAGATGTTTGTTTAAAGCATCGCGCAACCCAGGATCCTAAAGACATTAGATGCACACTAGTGGGGGCATAGCCTATGGTTGAAGAGGTAGTCTCGAGTTATTTGACCCATTGGGAGGGTCATTCCTCCTTCTATGAAAGCTATCATAGGAATGCCAACCTCCCCTTCCTCTCTATCAAGATCTATTCTATCTAGATCGCAGTACCGCAAGGCTACTCCCTGCGGAATGAGGTATTTGTCTTTAAAAAGCTCTATTTTCGCTAGGGAATCCGCCAGATACTTAAACCTACCGATGGGAACGAACTAAAAGGAAATAGTTAAGTCTAAAAAGAAAATTTTTCTTCCTTTGAAAGGCCGAGGAGTATGGCCGAGGAGAAAATGAGAAATCTAAAAACTCAGAAACTTACGAGTGCTAACACGTACGAATAGCTCTAAGATCCTTAAGGGTATAGTCAAGAGGAAAGTAATGGACATTTTTGATTTTTAGGAGTTTAAACTCTCTGAAACTCTAAAGGACTTGAGGGTTGAAGAAATGAGGGAAGTAACTTCCCCGGGTGCTTTATATAGAGGGCGGGAGTGAGTGGGAGTTACCTCGCTCAAAACTCAAGGAACAATGCACACCGTTAGATCAACACCCCACAGTCAGATGCAAGGGACATAGCGCCGCCTGGAGAAATCAATAACGTTTCTGGCATGTGTTAGCAAAGAAATGAACTCTTGCGAGGCACGCGAGGCAATAATCTGGCATGTGTTAGCAAAGAAATGAACTGACGTGTCTCCTGAAAGTCAAAGCTCCACTTTTTCTCCTCAGATAAAAGGGAAAAATCGGAGTTTTGAGGGGCTATTGTGGGGACAGGGGCCCGAAACTGTGTATCGAGCCTCATAGAGCTTGGACCCCAAAATCATGTATTGGGCCTTTAAGAGTTAAAGGCCCAAAACCACGCATTGGGTCTCCAGCTATATCCGAGGACGAGGTAATGTCCGAGGAGAGTAAAATGGGCATGCAGAATCCCAAATCACAATTTATCACGTTTGGGCTAGATAATAGCAATCCGAAGAGTGACTCTGGCTTTGGAGGAATGGAAGTCTCCAAAAATATCTAAGGGAAGGATGCTACCACCGCATTCAATGTGCCACACCTACTTTTCTGACCACATTTATGTGGAGAAGACTCCTGAACAGTGTAACCTTGGACACCGCAATTCACAGAAGGCCAAAAGAAGGTGCATGATGGGACGTGTACTCTAGTGAAGACTTAGGTAATTGACAAGTGGAGGGTGGAGATGATCTGAAAAAGACTATATAAGGTGGAGATATCCTTCCTAGTGAGGAGGAGGGATCTATTTCTAAAATCAAGAACGACAAGTGTTATAATTGACCTTCTCGAATCCTTGTGGAAAAGAGTTCTTTGAACTTGGGCTTTTTCTCATTTCCTTCTAGAGATCTTGATCCATTGTATTGACTGTTTAAATCAATCTAGCCCAGCTTTCGTTTCCCATTCTCTAAAAATTCATTGTTTGGGGACTATTTGGGTTGTCTCATCCAATCTGAGTGGGTCCACTGAAGTTTGTGTTCTTACAGTATATATAATGAGAAACCATTACATATTTTAGAAATATATGGTTTAAAAGCGTTTAAGCTAATACCATGTATAATTTGAATATATTTTTTGAAAATATATATAATTTTGAATAGTGAAATTGTGATTATTTTTAATTGTATTCAAACTACACATTAGTGTAATATTATGACATAAACATACGTTTTGGCCCCACAATTTCAGCCAATTCCTATTTTAATTCATGAAAAAAGTTTAAACTACTAAGTTTAATTAGTACACTTTTTAATTTATGGTTTTTATATCCTCCATTGGGTTACCTCCAATATTTCATAAAGTTTGTCTTAAAAAGTTTATCAAAATAACTTTTTAATCTCTTTTTAATTTGCTCTTCCTCTACTAACACTCTTTGATCTTTATTTTTAATGCACCGAGCATCATTCAGGTCTCTTGTTTTCATTTCCATTGTCTTGGAAAGTTTATAAAGATGATTTTCTCCCTCCCCCTCCCGTTTTAGCGATCCATCATTTCACTTAATATTACATATGACGTCTAAGCTCTAATGATTGTTTCTTACTCTAAAACACAAATTAATAAATCAATAATTTTATAGATATAATGTTTTTCCACAATAAATTATATAATGTTGTTGCCACAAGTGACACTAAGGGACTTACCACTTGTAACCATCACTTAGAGTCGTCTACTCAAGCAATTAATTATAAAATTTGTTGTGAAAAAAAATGGTGTCCATAGCGTTATTGGTAATTATTATTATTATTATTTTGAATGTAGGAGAAACTCAGGGCTTGTTTGGATTTTTTATTTTGATCACTCATCACTCCTCACTTAATTTTCATCACTCATCACTCATCACTCCTTACCCATCACTTATCACTTATTACTCATCACTCTAAAATATCACATCCAAACAACATTATCACTCAGTTACCATCACTCAATATTTTTCACACTATTTGTGGACCCCATATCTGTCACTGTGCAGCTTTTTGCTTTTTTTTTTTTTTTCTTTTTTCTTCCCTAGTTCGGTCTGCATTTGTTCTTCCTTCTTTTTGTTCTTTTTTTTTTTTTTTTTTTTTTTCAGGATGAGTACCCAACCCAGTGAAGAAGAAAAAAAAAAAAGATGAAGATGTGAAAGACCGAACCCAGGAAAAAAAAAAAAAAAAGAAAGAAGAAGAAGGGAAGACCGAACCCAGTGAAGAAAAAGAAAAAAAAAAAAGAAAAAAAAATTGAAGACGTGACGGAACCCAGAAAAAAAAAAAAAAAAAAAAAAAAAAAGGAAGACCGAACCCAGTGAAGAAAAAGAAAAAAGAAAAGAAAAAAGAAAAAAAAAAGATTGAAGACGTGAGGAACCCAGAAAAGAAAAAAAAAAAAAAAAAGAGCCTAGACGAACTCAGTGAAGAAAAGAAAAAAAAAAAAAAAAAAAAAAAGAGCCCAGACGAACTCAATGAAGAAAAGAAAAAAAAGAAAAAAAAAAGAGCCCAGACGAACTCAGTGAAGAAAAGAAAAAAAAAAAAAAAAAAAAAAGAGCCCAAACGAACTCAGTGAAGAAAAGAAAAAAAAAAAAAAAAAAAAAAAGAAGGTTGACCGGTCAAAAGTTGCGGCTGAGTGGGTCCCCTATGTGTGTTTAATTACAAAAATGCCATTGAGTTATGATTTATGAAAACTGAAAACAGCCAAAATGTGTTTTCAGTTTCCATAACTCATAACTCAAAAATCAGAGAATTGAGTGATGGAAACAGAGTTATGAAAACAGAGTTATGGTGCTCCCAAACGGATACTCAGTTATGGGTCCCACCATTTTTGAGTTATGAGTTATAGAAACAGAGTTATGAGTTATGGAAACAAGAAATCCAAACGGCCTCTCAGTTTCAAATCCTGATTTGAAGAACCAAAAAAAGAAAAAGAAAAAGAAAAAGATAAGAAAAGAAAAGCTAATCGAGTTACCCGCAAATCACAAATATTAGACTAAAAATTAGTTTATGGCAAATTGTGCCACTCTATAGACATAAGTTTACTTGGTCAACTTAGAAAGAGTGCCGAGAAAAGCTTTTATGATTTTGCCGAGAAAAGTTTTGTAACTGGTGATTTGTGATGGCTGGGTTTTGGTGGTTGTTTTGTGATTGGTTTTTTGATGGCTGTGTTTTGTGATTTGGTGGTTGTTTTGTAGTGGTGGTGGCTAGTGGTGGGTTGATTTTGGGTTGGGGTTTATGGTGGTGGCAGGTGGGTGGGTGATGATGGCTGGTGGTAACTGTGGGTTTGTTGTGGGTTGGATTGGCTGGTGGTTACTGTGGGTTTGCTGAGTTTACAGTAGTTTGTTTTTGGGTTGGATTGGCTGGTGGTAACTGTGGGTTTGCTGGGTTTATAGTGGTTTGTTTTTGTTTGTGATTTTGGTGGTTGGGTAGTGGTGGTGGTGGTGTGGCTGTAGGTTTGTGTGTAGTGGAGGAGGTGAGAGTGTAAATAAAAAAATTAATGAAGTGGTAAAAAATATAAAACTTTTGACGTTGGGTGTATTGTAAAATTATATCATATCTTTATATTTAATAATACGTGAAACTGAGAGAAACTCAAATTAGAATTCTAAATTAGAGTTCGAATTTTGCGATATGTGTCTTAAATAATTTATTCTTAAAAAGTTTTATTTCTTAATTTTAGAATTTAATGTGAGACCATATCATAAATATTCATCCAAGTGAGTTATTAAGTACAAAAATCAAAGAGTCTAGAATAAATTTATCGAAAAAAAAAAGTGCTTCACAATAATTTTTTTTTTTTAAATGGGCAATTTACATTTTATACCCAATAATATCTTTACAAATTTTTTTAAAGAGTTAATAAAATATAAAAATGACTATCAATAATATTTAAATTATATAAAAGAATTATATTATGCATCTTATTGTATATCTTTAAGTGTATCAATGCATATGCATGAGGTTACAAACTAGTTATATTATATATAATAAAAGTTGGGCTTAGACGCCATGATTGTGTCACGTGACTTCACCAAATTGCAGAAATTTTAATAAATTTTTAGATTTTAAGAATAGATATATACATATTTTTTGGATAAATATAACAAATCAAGTAATGAAATAAAAGTAGTATTTGATTTACAACTATAATAGTTGTGTCTATCTAAATGTTATCAATAAAACCTAAAATCAATAGAATAGAATTACATAAGTATAAAATTGTCACTTGCAGGTTTTTCTCTAACTTTTTCTAGAATTGCCTTTCGCGTCTCCTTTCATGATTAATTCATGAGCATCATCTAAGGAGTTTGCAATTGTCATGGCTATTTTAGGTAGATAATAGCGAATATATAATTTCTCTAGAAACTAGAGCACTCCCACAATTGTCACGGCTGTTTTAAGCAGATAACAACTCCTCTCTCCCAGAGGCAACTCAACTACATTGTTTTTGCCTCTGAAGCTGGAAACTCTTATGTTTTATTTCTGGGCTTGCTGTTAGAACTTGCATTTTTTTTAGAACTTGCATTTTTTTTTTTCCTACGTTTTTTTTTTTTTGGATAAATTTGAATCTTATGTCATCTTTTTCCTAATAATAAAGTAAATTAAAAAAAAGTATTTGAGTTTCACCTAAACTACTTCTTTTTATTCATATCATCTTCTTCACAACTTAAAATTCCCACTATATATACACACAATTTTTTGGTGTTTCATTATTTTTATTATGTACTTTACAATTATTTGCTATATACTTCCTTTCTCTTCTTTGCCCTACCTACAACCTTGCAGGTAATTTTTTTTTTTCATCAAATTGAATAAATTTTGTGTATTTGTTGCCTTTTTATTATATATAATATGATTTTTATGAACAAGTTTTATAGACAGGCTGAAATTCTATATTTGAACACATCTTTTAGTGTTTTTTTTAGAAGTCAATATAGCAAGCAATATATTTATATTTTTTAATTTCTTATTACATGATTATTTCTGTTGACATCAATATTATTTATTATGACTTTTGTTTGGTACTTTGTTCCATGTAATCTATATTATTTAATTAAAAACAAAATTTGTTGTCTATCTTTACTTAACTCTATATTTTTTTTTAAGTTCAAAATTTTGGAGATTTTTTCATTAATGAATTGAGGTTTTAGCTTAATTTTGTTTTCAACCGTTTCAATTATTGAATTCATTATTTTTTCATGTATAATATTAATATCTATTTTTTTTTTTATGATAAAAAATAATATGTGTTCTTAAAGGTTAAAACACAATACAATTACAAACATTACTTTAAGTTAGGGTGTTATATTTATTTATTAGTAAGTTAGAATGTTACATTAAGTTAGGAGTATTATCTTTCTCAAAAAAAAAAGAAAGTTAGAGTATTATATTTTTATTTATTATTAATTTAGCATGTTACATATGGATACATATTCTGATTTAGGGTGTATATAACTTATAACCATTTGAATGAAAATCGATACTAAAAAAAATGATTTAAATTTCAAAATAAGAAATAAAAATTAAATTTCTTTTAAGTGTACAAGTACAATTTATTTTTTAATCTTAAATTTTGAATTAATTCTTTTTTCATGTTATTTGTTATTAAATTTAATTATATTATCAAAATATTTTTTATTAAAACTTGGCATAATATTAATGAGTTGTTAAAATAAATAAAATAAGTATTTGAGATGGTAAATGCTAAATTTGTTGAGATCTTTGACGGGAATGCCCTTACATGCTAAAAACAGGTGAAACGATAAAATGTTATTGTTCAGCAGAAAAACCAAAGTATAATCAGAGAGAGAGAGAGAGAGAGAGAGAATGAATAAGATAACGCAGGTACCGTACGAAGCGACAGTTCGGTTGATGTTGGGTTCACTGGAGCGGAATTTGCTACCGGACGCCGTGATTAGGAAGCTGACCCGTCTCCTCTTAGCCACTCGCCTTCGCTCCGGTTACAAGCCCTCTGCCCAACTCCAACTATCCCATCTCCTCCAATTCGTACTTTGTAACTACTACTACCCATCTCTTCTCTTCTATTCTAACTTTTAACTAACCATATAACCGCTCTACCTGTAACAAATTTATTTCTAATTTCCTTCCTAATTCCTTATATTTTGCCTTCCTCATTATGGATTTGGATTTCAGATTCTAGGAATATTGGTGCCTTGATATGTCCCCACCCCCTGTTTTTTTTTTTTTTTTTTTTTTTTTTTTTTATATATATATGTGTAAAGGTGAAATTTTTCGAATAAGCTTTTTGTTTTTGGCTAATTAATTAATTGGAAGTAGGAGTGTATGAAAAGGTTTTATATTGCAGCTCTTAGAGAGATGCCCATAGCCATCAAGACTGATGATCCAAAGACTCAGCATTATGAACTCCCAACCTCTTTCTTCAAGCTCGTCCTTGGAAACAATCTTAAATATAGGTATTTTTTTTATTTATTTGTGCACTGCTTTTTGAAGCTTGATTCTTTTGCTTTTAAAAAAAAAAAACTTTTCTATTCATTTTTCTGTTTAATTTGGATTGCTTGCTTCTGAAAGTAATTGATCATATGATGAACACCAACAAACTGAATTTTCTTTTGAGTTAACTGATTTGTTGAAAGTGTACAAAACTGCACTTATACCTAAAAAAAAAAAAGACTTTAACAAATTTTTTTTTTTTTTTTTTTTTTTTTTTGAGAATCAACAAATTGTATTTAAGCAAATCAGCTTTAAAAATTGGACCTAAAAGCTAATCCAAACGAATATGCATGGATATCTGTCTTATTATACTATTACATTGTTAAAATCTTATGGAGATATAGCAAATTGTTGATATTTTCATATAATTCTAGAACTAGGCTGTCAACATATATAGCTTAACATCAAAGAAAATTGTGTTAACCTGATATGTTTTGTATACATGACTAGTGCAGTTGTTGTTACTTCTCTGATAACTCAAAAACCCTAGAGAATGCTGAAGAAACAATGTTGGAGCTCTACTGTGAGAGGTCACAGTTAAAAGATGGTCACACTGTTCTTGATGTTGGATGTGGCTGGGGGTCACTCTCTTTGTACATTGCTCGGAAGTATAGTAATTGTAGGGTTACAGGGATTTGTAATTCAACAACCCAGAAAGCACATATTGAAGAACAGTGTCGGTATGCTACTCTTATAACCACCACTAGGATACTTTAACTTCTTACATTTAAACCAGAATGGCTTACATGCTATAGCAATGGCCTGAAACACTCCTTTTTAATTGTTTTGTAGGGATCTTCAGCTGCAGAATGTGGAGATCATTGTTGCAGATATTAGCGTATTCGAAATGGAAGCATCCTATGACCGAATATTTTCCATCGAAATGTTTGAGGTCTTTTTCTTTTTTAATTGTTATTTTTTATTTATTTAAAGCTGTGCCATAGATTAGATTTGCCGTTTGTTGTCGAAATGGTTCAAGAATTAGTTTTACCCTTTGACACAGCATATGAAGAACTATGAGGATCTTCTGAAGAAGATATCCAAGTGGTTGAAAGAGGACAGCCTTCTCTTTATTCATCATTTCTGCCATAAAGCATTTGCTTACCACTTTGAGGTATATTGGCTTTATTTAAAAAAAAAAAAAAAAAAACTTGACAGTGAATAAGTCTACATTGCCACTTCTGGTTTTGGCATTATTTCAAGATATAATTTCCAGTACCTGTAGATGTTCTTTTATTGAATTACTCCGGAAATTGAACCCTTACATGTAATAGTAATGACAGTCTCCTGCCAACTTTTTAAGTAGGACATAAATGAAGATGACTGGATTACTAGATACTTCTTTTCTGGAGGTACAATGCCTTCAGCAAATCTGCTTCTTTATTTTCAGGTGAGTTCCATAGACTTTGCCTTCTCAAACTTGTGACATCTATTCCCGTAACGTACTGAATTTTTTGATCATAGAATGCAGTCTACCATCATATGATCATTCATCATACTAAAACCATGAGGTATTATAGAGTTAGTTTCACCTGTCAATGACTTCTTGGCTATGGTTTTCATGCAGGATGATGTTTCTGTTGTTAATCATTGGCTTGTGAATGGGAAGCACTATGCACAGACAAGGTAAGGATGAACACTAGGTAATACTAAAGCTGATTTGTTTTTTTATGATATCAGGGTGGGCTTGGTTAGGAAGCTTAATTTTCTAAGCAGAAGTTCTGAACTTTAATAGTGATTATTCCGTTTCTAGTTTATATTGCTGTCTATCTCAGACCATGGGACACAAAAATAAAATAAAATACTGAGAACATTTTGTTTTGCAGTGAAGAGTGGTTGAAAAGAATGGACAAGAACTTGTCTTCCATAAAGCCAATTATGGAATCAACCTATGGCAAGGATTCTGCTGTGAAGTGGACTGTCTACTGGAGAACATTCTTCATCGCTGTTGCAGAGCTCTTTGGATACAATGATGGAGAAGAATGGATGGTTGCGCATTTCTTATTCAAAAGGAAATAAAAGCAGAAGCCAAAGCTTCTTCCTAATTGATTTTCAATTTTTTGTCAGACTTTCCATTTTAAGATGGTATCAAGGAATCAATTTACTATCATTTTGAATAAGTGTCACTTGTTTTGAGTGGAAATACTCATTAGTGAGTTTTACATGTGGAGTTATTTCAACGGTGTTCTAGTGACAATTATCACTGATATAAGCATAAATTGATGCTACGGTTCTTATTTTGTTCAGAACCATTTTGTGTTTTGAGCTTTGTTCTTCCTTATATTGTTATGTAACCAACTGTTTTTTGTGACATGCTAGTTTATGGAAAGTCTAGGAAAGCCATGCTGATCATGGAAATTGGAGATGAGGTTGTACTTTCAGTACCATGCATTTGTATTTGTATTTGTACTCTGCTTTTCTTTCGTTTTTCTTTTTTCCCTGGCCGTGAGATTCATTGCAATAGGCTGATTTTGGGCCAACGTGGAAACCAATATTCAAGCTATATGAAATAATATCTACCACAATGACAGAATAAAAAACTTTCAAACGTGATAAGACTGCTGCCAATGGTACACAGACTGTTTAATGATGCCACTACATTGATTTCCACTAAAACATGTGGAACCTTAACTTAACAGATCATACGGGGACTTGAAATCATTATACCACTCATCAAAACCACTTTGAAAACACATTATCAAAGTGGTTTTGGTTTGGAACACACCATCACCAGACAGGGGAAGCCCCAGTGACTTGGTCAACTGGATCCGTTTCTGAGTTATAAAGAGAATTGAACATATAAGCATAGAGAGTTGAAAAATCAAAGAACAAAAGGAATGGAAATAAGGGTAGCAAAAATTATAACTAGTTAGTTAATGATCAAAGAGGTGCAAAAAAGAATTCCACGTAACACACTACAGCCACTGAACAGCTTAGATTAGCAAATGAGTGTTCTTTTTCTATAGCAGATTAGCAGGAACCAAAGGTCCTTACTTTGATTTGCTGTCAATCCACCCTTGACAAGCCCTATGTTACATCTCTTCTTTCATCTCCACAAATAAGCAGAAGCACTTAAATTTCTCTGGACAAAAAAAACATCGCTGTTATTACCAGCCAATCATCCACTATAATTGCAGCATAAATCGTAATCTGAACCTATTGCTCTTGAGTTTGGTGATCTTTCAGAAATAAGCACACAAGAAGTTGTTCGTACAGTTTAAATGGGGTTATTTGTGATACTATCCTCTGCTAGGCATTACAGTAAATTCAACTACTTAAAAGATTTATTGGTCAATACAATCATGATTGAATCTAATTAGAAAAGTTAACATTCAACACTTAAATTACTTCTTCTCAAAAAAGAAAAAAAAAGAAAGAAAAACACTTAAATAGTTAAATTACTTTATCTAAATATTATCGAACTATTATAAAGGTCGAGATGCTCTTGGCGGTGTCAGTGAGATGCAATTCATTATGACTTAATGACTATTTCACTATTAATTTGAGTGCACTATTTTTTCAATAAAACTTCAGGAACTGTCATAATGAAAGGCAGTTAAGCAGACAAGAAGCTCCAATCAGATCATAGATGATGAGAGATAATAAGACTTAACAAATAAAAGGCATGGGAAGAGTAGCAGTAATGAAGCTTCCACTACCACCTACAATACAAGTGGTCAGTCATGCACTCATGCTGGTGGAAGGTATCAGACATGGACTTCAAGTTTATAAAGACACTCATAGTGGGAAAGACACCCGTTGACCTGCATCTAGAAGTTCAAATCCAATGGCAGCAATACTAGCAACCTAAGGGTGCTTTTGACCTGAAAAGTGCCTATCTCCTAGCCATAGAGCCGCTGCCTGATTCTCCTTTTTCAGGGCAAATGGATTTGGAAGCTAGATTCCTTGCACAGGATCCAAACTTTTATCTGGAAATGTATGCACCAGATTACAGGAGTTGAAGATTGCCTAGCAGCTAGGGGAATGCTGATTGATACCTCCTGCCCCCTCTGCCAATGCAGGTCTGAATCCATCATGCATGCCCTTCGCGATTGCCATATTGTTAGAACAACCTGGCACCAACTGGGAATATATCATACAAATACCTCCTTCTTCTCTGCCAACCTTCAAGACTGGCTCACTTCTAACTGCAAACTGCTGGTTACCATGCTCCAGGACAACCTCCTGGGAATCAAATTTTCATGTTCGCTATCTGGCTGATATGGAAAAACAGAAATCAGCTGGTGTTCAAAAACAAGAAGAGCTCGAATCCAAGCATCGTGGTGGACATTATTAACTGAGCCTTAGAGTAAACCCACTGTGCTTGCAAGCCGCTGGTGGCTAAACGCATAGTTATGAAGAGAAATTGATGGGAAAAGCCTAATAATAGTTGGATGAAGCTCAACACAGATGGATCATCCCTTGGGAACCCAGGCGTGGCTGGAGGAGGAGGCCTCATAAGAGATGAGAATGGAAACTGGGTTTTGGGGTTAGCTAGGAGAATTGGGATAGCAAATAGCTTCATGGCAGAGCTCTGGGCTCTCTGAGATGGTCTTCTATTATGTCTACAATTTAATATTCAAGCTATTATAATTGAGTTAGATGCTAGAGCTATAGTTGATGCATTCTTTTGGAGTGGTCTTTTGGGGTGGTCTCGTTGTTGGGGTTTTACTGATTGTTCTTCTCTCTCTGAGTTTATGTCTTCCCTTAGCTTAGTTTCTTGATTTTCCGCTTTGTGTTGTGCGGTGTGCTATTTCCTTCTTGTTGTTCATCATCATGAACTCCTTGTTCTTTTCTCTTTTTGTTTTTTCTTTAATAATATTATTCTGATTACTTATCAAAATCAAACCCTAACACTATTATTTCCTCTATTATGGATGATTGCAGGCAATTGGTTACCCAGATTCCCCAATTGAGTTTTAGACATGTCTTTAGAGAAGCTAACAAAAGTGTGGACTTTCTAGCTAGTTTAGGACCTAACTTAGAGTCTGATTTTGTGTTGTTTTCTAGTCCGCCTGTGGACTTAATTTCTATTTTGGAGGCAGACTGCCGTGGGATGTACTTTAACAGGCCATGTCCTGAACCTGTGTTTGCTCTTTAGTTTTAACGAATTTTCCATTTCTACCAAAAAAAAAAAAAAATACTAGTGATTACTAATACAAGTATACAACTAACAACTGCAATTTTCTGGACTAGCCAAGCATGGAACCTCTTCTGCTATATTTGTATTTTACTCAATCCTATATGTTGATTTCAAGGTCTCAAACTACACCAATCAAATGGCTGACTTAAAGTTATAAATTTTTTCCTGTATAGTGTTTAACTTGTATAATGTGAAGGGATCCTCTACCACATAACACCATGCATGAACCAAATTCATTGAAAGACATTTATTAGAATTGTTGAAGGGAAGTGCATGACAGGAATAGGGCTCGGAATGTGGTTCAACTAAACATTTATCCTATGAAGTACAACTAGCAGGCACCTTTCTAGCAAACAATGTCGCTGCCAAGTTGTTGATAATTAAAGACCATGGGATGCGGTCTCTCATTGTTCATGAAGTCCCTCATATCGGACCAAATTTAGAAGCAAGTTCTAGCTATTAATTATAGGGCAAAAGTTAGGTACCGTCTTAGGTATTCGCCAATGAATCATATGGTTGAAGTAAACTATTCTTGGGAAAATATAACACTGCTTAATTTCACTTCATTGGTCAATTAATACAGCCATGTAGATGTAGTTAAAAAATTCAATTTAGGAACTTGAGTTGAGTTACAACGTACACTTGTACAATAGGTTTTGGCCTGAATCGTATTGAATGCCACAAGCATGAAAGGATAGGCCTAGAATAGAATAGCAGGAGACATGATTATGAAACATAAGGTAGTTTCAATAAAAATAACAAAGAGTCGTTGGTGATCTGATAGGGCACGTTTAGCTTACAATCTAATAAAAAAATGAACAATTTTAAATCTCATCATATATATATATATATATATATATATATATATATTTCTTTCTTATTATACAGTATTGAAGCATCAATTAATATCTTGTTGTTGTTGTTGTTGTTATAGTTGGATGAAATGAATAGGTAAACTAAAATGTAAATCCAGATGAGATGTGAAGAAAATTATTAATTACCTTTATTTTGTTAGTGAGGTGCTCGTGCTCGTGCTCCGTTAAGTGGGTATGGAGATTCGTTGTTGGGGGGGTCGACATTGACAAGGGTATCAGCTTCCAAGAATCGACTCAGATGCTTATCATCCAAATGTTCCTGAGAACAATAATCGTTTAAGAAAAGAGAAAGGATTCCTGGAATATTTATTAAAGAAAAGAAAAGAGAGCAAAATGAAGGAAGGAAGATACGTACAGCCAGACAAGCTCTGTATTTTTGCCACTCAGAAACACATTCCTCTTTCTTCCATTCACCCTTCACGAACTTCTCTGAATACCATCTGTACAATAAAAATTTCTTTTTGTTGAAGAATAAATTAAAAAAAAAAGAGCCCCTTTTCCCTAATAACTTAAAAGAAAAAGAAAAAAAAGAAGAAGAAGAATGGATTTGGAAATTGGAACCCTACCTGTTGAAGCAATTGTGGTAGGCAGCTCTGAGATGGGCACAAGGGGATGTTGATGAATGAGTATGAGATTGAGATTGAGAGGTCTTTTTATCTCCCATTGAGAATCTTCTAAATTAATTCAGACTCACACCCACAAATTCAACCGCTTTCTTTCTTTGTGATTGTGATTGTGAGTCTCAAAACTCACCACTCTGATTGCTTCGCTTTTTATTTTCAAAATTTTTTTTTTTTTTGAAACACTTTTTATTTTCAATTTCAATTTCGACTTTCAAACTATTTTCTATTATTCCTATGTTTTCCGTTTTACTGTAGTAGTCACGTTACGCCAGGACAGGACCAGAAGGACGGCGGCTTTGTCCACAAAGCTTAGCTTAGCTTAGCTGGGGTCGGGTGGGGAACTCTACCTTGGACTTGGACTCTCGGAGTGGGCTGGCAAACACATGGGAATGGGAATGGGATCGATCCCTTTCGGTTCGAATTTATCCGATTCATGTCAAAACGGGTCATACTATTTCTAACCACATTCTAACCTACGTTTACAGTCTAGAATGTTACTATAAACTTTGATTTTTTTTTTTCTTTCACAAATAAGATATCGAATTTCTTCTTAAAAAAATTAACAATAACAAAACAACACAAAAATGAAAAATGACAATAAATAACATTTCGGAAAAACAAAAACAAAAACACTTAATTAAATAAAACTTAAATAATACATAAATTCTTAAATTTACCACTTTCGAAATTGAAATCCTCTAGCCTTGACTTTGTGAAGATAGAACATGTGACTACCTTATAAGGCAAAAATGACTTAAAAAACAGATGAAATAAAGTAAGAACTAAAAGTGTGAAACATGTTTACACAAATATAAAGATGAAAAAACAAAACAAATCACCAACATAAAGAAAAATGCACAGGATAAACCCTTTTGAAAAACAAGTTATCTATGTAACTCATGAGTCAACTTAACTCAACCAATAATTTCAATGGATCGAGTATGGATTGACCCATTTTTCATGGGTCCAACATCCATACCCAAATTTATATTCTTCCGTCAAGATCGGTGAATTATCAGGTTTGGGTTTATTTTGACAGGTTTAGCTCCATCGACATGGTGACTAATTCTATAATTCTTATGGAACTAACTCTAGGTATTGCTTTAGACTTGGTTAGAAAAAGGCTTCTTTTTTTTTTTTTTTTGTGGAAAAATTAAATTTTTTACACTATAGTTTAGAGGTGTAGCAAATTAAATGTTTTAATTTCAAAAGTAATAAATTGAACTCTAAAGTCTTAAAAAGTAACAAATCAAACCTCATAATTTCTAAAGTAACAAATTAAAGGTTGAGGTTTCATAATAAAATAACATATAAAACACTATTTTTTGCGCTTAAGTGGTACAACGTTTAATTTATTACATTTAAACCTTAAGTTTTAATCTGTTACTTTTGAAATTACAAGGCTTAATTTGTTAATTTTTGAAATTTTGGAGTTTAATTAGTTACTTTATAAATTATAAAGTTTAATTTATTATACTTCTTATATTATTGGGCTTAATTAAATGTAGATTTTTTTTTATAAAAAAAAGTTAATAGTTGGTTTTTTTTTTTTAATTTATAAAAAAACACTCTCACATGCCCCATCTATTAGTATTAGGAATATAGCATGGCATGAAGCATCAATAATTTTTGAAAGAGTAACGATTTACACATAGTGTGTACGTATACATATACGCTGAAATTATGTTTTCAAAACACGATTTTCAGTATTTCTATTTCATAAGATATGCGTAATAAAATTTGGCATTAATGAAAATTAAAGACACAAAATTGTAGAAGGAAACATCCACACGGTTTTGCTTTAGCTACGAAGAATCAATTCATGTGAAATAATAGAATTGATGATTTCTTATTAATGAAGTTGCAAAAAGTATTGCTTGCTTACTGAAGCATCTAGCACGCTATGCACTCAGAAAAACGCAAAGCAGCCGATTCTACAAAAACTTTATTCGTCCTTCCAAATTTTCCATTATTCCCCTTCCCTCACTTTCACACCAACAGTAATACCTTTAAATTGATTGTGAAGAAGATACAGAATTTCAAATTACAAATATATATTATATTTTATATATTGATCGAGGCTTTGCATCTTCCACTTTTATTGCTTGTCATTGTTCTTGATTAGTGAGAATCAGAATGTTTTCTTTGTCTTTTCTCAAAGTAAGCTGATTCCTTAATAATTTTGAAATTGTTATTACTTTAGATTAGGATGGTACTACAACTTTAGTCCCAAAACCAAAAGCCAAAACTGAGCATGAGCAAAAATAAAATACAAAAAAGAAGAAGAAGCTATTTATATAGTAATGTTAAACATTAATATAAGAAAAATTATATAGGTATTTGATCTTACACAATCTTCTTTTTCAAGAAGAAATTGAGTAAGAATATTGATAATAAATTAAGGAGGAGAGAGAATTGATACAGAGACCAGTATATAAAAATATAAAATCATAACAAGGAATGGTAGAGAAAGGAAGCAAATTAAAATACAAAATAAAATTCTTGAAGATGAAACTTGGAATTTAGAAAAGGATGAGAAGAAAGAAAAGAAAAGAATAGATTGCTTACTTCAATTCATTCCATATCAAGCTTAGGCTTCAATCTCATCTTCATTCACTCAACTGCATGCGCGCTACTATATTTAAGAAGCTTAATAATTGTCTGTTCTCTAACTCAGAAATTGATACATATATAACATCTGATCTGAGTTTATTGTTTTCTCCAATTGGTTATCACTAAAATTTGCCAAATACGTGGTATCATGTCGATATCATTTACGGTCATCATCGGATTGGTCATCGCTCTGGCGAGTTATATATTTTTCATGCAATCTAGGCGTCGTCCCAATTTGGCATGAAATTCGTATTTCTTTTCTTGTTATCAATTCAGCTCAGCAGTGTGATCAACAAACATACTACTATTACGTACCACATTATAACTTTCTTGGACTTTTCTAACGTTAATTAATTTTCCCATATCCAAACTCTATAAGCTAACATATATATATATATATATATATATATATATATGTATATGAGTTATACATTTTCTCCTAACCAATCCAGAAAAACCGTATTCAAGAATATCCAAACTCTATAAGCTAACATATATATAAATATAAATATATATATATAAATACTATAATTGGTTGACTAATTCAAACATATTCAAGAATATTTTTTAAAAAAATGTACACTCTTATTCCATGGAATATATGTAACATGTTACATTAAATTTAAATTTATTATATAATTTAAGAATTGTCGAATTGTTTTTTTTTTCTTTTCAAATATAAGCATCATACCTATATTATTGAGATTTGAATTTAAAGATAATTCTGTGAGTATTTGTCATTTTATTGCTTTTTAGGACCAAATATCAATAATTTCTAAAGAGTTTGGTTAAGATAGATTAAAATTTTATAGTTTTTCAACCCAAAAATTTAAGAAAAAAAAAAAGAAAAAGAAAAAGAAAATTTGATAAAAAAACTAAAAATGCAATTGATAAAAAGATTCAATTTTAGGCTCAAATAGTCCGAAATGTACCAAATGGACTAAAGTAGACTCAATTGGACCAAAGTGCATTGAATGGACCAAATTGGATGGAATTGACTGGAATGTTAGGCTAATATATATATATAATAATAGGTGAATCAGAGAGAAATTCAAATAGAATTCTAAATTAGAGTTTCAACTTTGTGTCATGTGTCTAGATTTGGATTCTTAATTTTGTGCCACTTGTCCTAACCAAAACTCAAAAAAAAAAAATCTAATTAGATTATAAATTAGACTCCAATTTTGTGTCATGTTTCTTATCTAAATTTTCTAATTTTTGTACCCAAATAAATGATGTATTAACATTTTACACGGAAGCCAAGAAAACCACAATAATAATGCTCGTTGGTCCAAGGAAGAACATCTCACCTGCACACTTTTATGGGTGAACATCTCACCTATCCACTACCAGAACTAAGGAGTTCAACGAGAAAAACATCATCTTCTCCTAATGCCATATCGTCATCCCATGTCTCTTCCTCTGTCAACCTCTATCAACTAGATCCACACACTACCCTCTCCTCATCCTTTTGGATTTCTAAGAGTCAGGTCGGGTTCAAACACAATGTTCAATCTCACTCTTCCTTACTTCACACTCTCATACATTACCGCTTCATTGGCACCTTCAAGAAGATTCCAAACTTAATGTGGAAACTGAATCTTCCAAGATGAACATCTTATCATCACAATTGTTAATATTTACGTGCGTAAGCATGGACGACATACTAGTGTAGTTTAACAAGAGAGTAATAATAATAAATGCTACACTTAAGGTTTTAAATATTATATAATCGTAGATATATGAAATAAAAAAAGAGTTGTGCCATAAATGTAACAAATTGTCAAAACATTTTCATAATAATTGTCTTGTAGGTCAAAATAAAATAAAATAATAGACTGTGATTTAGCATAACTAAAGAAAAAAATATATTGTGATAAATTATTGTATCGGTATATTAATATATACTTTTTCAAAAAGAATACATAATCCTATACATAGACACAGCTGTTACTAACTTACTATTATATTAGGATTAGACTTAGTTTTACAAATTAAAAGTTTGAAATAGTCTATCATTTGCAAATCTATATAAATTCCTACACAGAACTCTATACTCTATATATGGTCCACTGTCTACTCTTTCACTCATCACTCAGACTTCGATCACTGTCTCACTCGTTTCAACTTTCAACCTCACTTCCTACTCTTCTTTGCTAAAAAAAGCAGCAAAGCATGGAACAATTCAAAGAGCAACCTCGGCTCCCGAAATTCGCTGTTCCAAAACGCTACGACATACGGCTGAAACCGGACCTGAGCGCATGCAAGTTCAGTGGCTCCGTGGCTATCGAGCTCAACATCGTGGCGGATGCGAGGTTCATAGTCCTCAACGCCGCCGAACTCTCGGTTGATACCCCCTCCGTATCTTTCACTCACTCTTCTAATTCTAAGGTATCACCCTAACTTTACTTTTAAACTAATGGTAATGGTAATGGATTTTGTGGTCGTAACATGTAACTGCTTTAACTTAACATTATTCCAAATTATTCTTGCTAAATTTATATAGTTTTGCTGAGCTCTAGCTTATATGTGAATGAACAATGAATGAAGTTTTGAATTTGGGCAGGTGTTAAGGCCTTCAAAAGTTGATGTGGTTGAAGAAGATGAGATTTTGGTTTTAGAGTTTGCTGACACGCTTCCCATTGGGATGGGACTTCTCACAATCCGCTTTCAAGGAACTTTGAACGACAAAATGAAGGGCTTCTATACAAGGTACTACAATGAGTGATGCTTGTTTTCATAATATTTTGCAAATTTTACTACGTAACTCTTATATATAAACTAGTACTAGGCTTTCTCAGTCAACATAAAATGAATAAAAATAGAAGACAAAATACTTTCACACGCTCACAAAAGACGAGAAAACGTGACTTGAAGTAGCAATTTTTTTTTTTTTTTTTTTTTTTTTTTTGAGAAGCATACAGAAGTTGCAATTTATACTAAAGCTACTGTCATGTTTATTATAAAAACTTTAAAATTAATGTAGCATTGAATGTCATTAGTGCACTCTAACAATATAATAAACAAAATTGCCTAAGTTATTGTTTCTTTGTAACTGACGATACATCTAGCTTTGTAAAATTTATATAGTTAAAAGATGGGGTCAAGATATGTTTGGTCCCTTTTAGTTTTTTTAGAGAGGCTGATTCATAACTTAAACCAATTAATAACCTATCACTTTTTGTGGAAGGCAACTGTCAACGCACCAAAACTTGACCTTTTAAAAACAGTAAAAAAAAATAAGACCAGTGCTTTCAAATATACTTAATATGATCTTTAATGGGATTGAAACCTATGATTGCACGCTTCGCCATTTTGCTTATAAATGGAGCTAAATGTCTTCTGTTTTCGGCTTAACGATAATTTTACTGGTAAGTAGTAATGTGTATATATTTAAGTTATTATTTTGCTTTCCAGTACATATAATCACAATGGTGAGAAGAAGAATATGGCAGTTACACAGTTTGAACCAGCTGATGCTAGGCGATGCTTTCCGTGTTGGGATGAACCTGCTTGCAAGGTGTCACAATCGCTCTCTCTCAATTATTTTAAATTTTTGTACTTCTTGTGCTTCTTTTGCTTAAATGAAATCTTATATCTGACCACACTTCATGCTGCATTTTAGAAGCTTGTGTACCTCTCATGAAGCTAGTTTTTGATTATTGTGACCAAATTATTTTTGGATTGGAAGTAGATTTGCTTGATTCTGTTTCGAATGAATGCAAACAATAGCTTATTGGATACTTCTTTTGGGCATTTGAGTGTTGCAGGCTATGTTCAAAATCACATTGGATGTGCCATCCAAACTGGTAGCTCTTTCCAACATGCCAATTATTGAAGAAAAAGTGGATGGGGATCTGAAGACAGTTTCATACCAAGAATCACCGATAATGTCTACATATTTGGTGGCAATTGTTGTTGGTTTGTTTGATTATGTAGAACATCTTACATCTTATGGTAAAACAATACACTATATTCACTGTTTCCTGGGGTATTATGATCCTTGTTCTTGATAGTGTAATCTTATATCACTTTGCAGGGGTTAAAGTCAGAGTATACTGTCAAGTTGGTAAAGTAAATCAAGCGAAATTTGCATTGGGTGTTGCTGTTAGGACGCTTGAATTATACAAAGAGTAAGCTTTACTGTGAATCACCACCAAACCATCGATTATGAGACAAAGTATACAAGCTTTAGCTAAATAATGCATTTAAGTGGACACTGGATCATTGTTATTGGTCCCTCAAATTGTTACATGTTGGTGCTTATGTTGTATTATTTAAAATTCGAATTAACCACGATCATTTCTACAGCTACTTTGAGGTACCTTACTCTCTGCCCAAATTAGATATGGTTGCAATTCCTGATTTTGCTTATGGAGCCATGGAGAATTATGGTTTGGTTACATTCCGCGAAACAGCTTTGCTCTACGACGATCAGCATTCTGCAGCTGCAAATAAGCAGAGGGTAATGTGCATATTGTGAACACTGCTCTTTTTGTCACAATTTACTTTGGCTAATGCAGGATGGAGCTGTTGTTTTAATATGTGTACACAAAATGTTTAATTATTATTTTTTTTGCTACTGTAAAGGTTGTGATTGTCGTAGCACATGAACTGGCACATCAGTGGTTTGGAAATCTTGTAACGATGGAATGGTGGACTCATTTGTGGCTGAATGAGGGGTTCGCAACATGGGTATTTATCACATCAGATTTTAATTGATCTGAACTGAGCTGTCTGTTAAAATTTAAAGATTGGTTTATTTAGTTGTGTTTTGAACATGAGAGCTCAAGCTTGTCACCAAGCTACATAACATGTTTATGCTTACATCATTTATTTTGTCAAACAAGCTGAAGCTTGTTCATGCGTTTTTTTATTAAATTATTTTCTCCTTGCATAAAGTCATAGTTAACTGTTCATAACTTGCTCATATATATATAATTTTTTTTTTTTATGCTTAAGGTGATCTGATCAAGTTACTTGATAGATAACTTTTTTTTGTTCATGGACCTTTAAAAATTAACTTCATCTACCTTGTATTCTCACATAACTTTTAACTATGAATTAGACTATTTATAAGACCTAGTGAAAAAGTTAAAACTGGTAATATATATCGTATGATCTTATGATATATACAAGTCAAGCCTCAGGTTCATGAGCTTGTCCACTAACTTGTTACAATGCTTCAACTTGGCTTGTTTATCAATCAAGCTTGGCTTGAGCTTGGGATCATTGTTAAATAAACTAACATAAACCTTTCTTTCCCTGGAATGTAGCCTGAGTTATTTGTAGTCCTATGTCTATAAATTATTGCTTATTTCATTGCATTCTTGTAAATTATATATTGGTTATTTGAATGTGTTCAGGTTAGTTATTTAGCAGCTGATAACTTGTTCCCAGAATGGAAAGTGTGGACTCAGTTTCTTGATGACTATACAGAGGGTCTTCGGCTGGATGGGCTTGCAGAGTCCCATCCCATTGAGGTAATTCTGTATGCGCTATTATTTTTCTTGGTATAATTGCTTTAAGAAATTAGATTATTACTTTTTTGAGTATATCTCAATATAAGCATACGTTTTTAGGTGGAGATAAATCATACTAGGGAGATTGATGAAATTTTTGATGCGATAAGTTACAAAAAAGGTGCATCTGTTATCCGGATGCTGCAGAGCTATCTTGGAGCTGAATGCTTTCAGGTTGGTTGTCAGAGTTTCTGCTTGTATATGTTTCTTGTCCAAATAAAAATATTTCTTATGATTGAAGAAACTCCTTTCTCTCCACCCCAAATTGACATGAAATTTATGTTTTGGAAACCCTTCGTAAATTAAGTCTTTGAGAAAGATAGAACAATAGGAATTTTCTTTTTTTGTGAGTTCTTAAGAGGTTAGAGCGGTTTTGTTCAAAAATATTTAATGAAAGAGGTTTAGGAAGTAACCATTAACATTATGAATACTGTATAATTCATGTTTTGAAAAGTGCTCATTTCTATTCATGTATAGAAACAATGGTAATGCTCATCTAGATAAGAAATAGTAGAAAGTGTATCTACTTGATATCTGGTGACAGAGCCTCAGCTTGATTAACTTCCAGATTCTTTCTTGGCCTCCATTTATTACTTAAATGAGTGCAGTTAAAGTTCGTTCTTTTAAGGTTCATCTTTGTCAACCAATCATCTTCTGCAATATGCGAGATAATTTTTCTAATTTATTCATTGGATTAAGATGCTCAATTTGGCTTTCTCATTTGTAAAATATTTCTTATGTAATTATATGTCAATTAATTATCTTTTTTCTCACATATGTAAATTCTTTTCCCCCTTGGTTTTAATTAACTGTTTTATGCTCTCCTTTTTTTTTTTTGGTAATCAGAGGTCACTTGCTTCATATATAAAAAAATTTGCTTGCTCAAATGCAAAGACAGAAGATTTATGGGCTGCACTTGAGGAGGGATCTGATGAGCCTGTGAACAAGCTAATGAATTCATGGACAAGGCAAAAAGGGTACCCAGTCATCATTGTTGAAGTCAAAGATCAGAAATTGGTGTTTGAGCAGGTTTCTTGTGTCTGGTCTCTGTCACCCACTTTTTCTTGAAATAGCATATCTTAACCCTGATGCATTCTGAGTTGTTTCATTTTGTAGTGAGTTTCACTTAATAATATTTTGAGAACTTATTGACTTCTGACAAATCAATGGAATCATGGCAGTCACAATTTTTGGCGATTGGTTCTCATGGGGATGGACAATGGATTGTTCCAATAACATTATGCTGTGGCTCATATGATGTGTGCATGAATTTTCTATTGGAATCAAAGTCTGGAACTCTTGATATGAAAGAGTTCCTGGGTGACAAAAGCAATTTGGCATCTGCTTGGGTAAAAGTTAATGTTGATCAGACTGGTTTCTATAGGGTAAAATATGATGAGGACCTTGCAACTAGACTCCAACATGCAATAGAGAACAAACACTTGTCTGCAACAGACAGATATGGTAATTTTGATCTTTTTACTCATACATGCTATTATCTTATGATGGTATGTATTTATGGTAGAAAAGAGCACTTAATACAACTCATTTGTTTAACAGGCATCTTGGATGATTCATTTGCCCTTTGTATGGCTAGCCAGCAGTCTTTGAATTCATTGCTAACCTTGATGGGTGCTTATAGGGAGGAACTTGAATATACTGTGCTGTTTAATTTAATCAATGTAATGTTCACCTCTTGTTTAAGACTTAAGTATACTTCAGTTGTGCTCTTAGTCCTAATTCTGATCCCTCTATTCACAGATAAGTTATAAAGTTGAAAGAATTGCAGCTGATGCAACCCCCGAGTTACTGGAATACATTAAACAATTTTTTATTAGCCTTATCCTGCATTTAGAAGAGTAAGTTGGCCTATATACAAATAATTGAAATTCCTATGGTGGCCTTTGTTTATTAGCATTCAGTTTGCTCTGTCTACTAATTTTTCAACATAAGTGATATCTTTGAAGTTGATTATATTCCATTTGTGAAATTTTGGTTGAGTAAGCTCTATATGATGTTAACTATTAAGGTACTGGAATGTATGACATTGACATTACATTTCGACAGATTTAGAGCATGAGAGTATCATTTCTTTATTTACTGAAAAATTAGAATATTAGTAGGTGCTTAATATGTTACTATTGAATATCAATTATATATATATATATATATATATGACGTTTTCCTGAATTAAGTCAATTTATTTCTTTCTTAAATAGAGCTGCTAATAGCAAATAAATAACAGAGAGAGATATTTTTTCATTAAATCTAGGAGATATCTGTAAATGTCTCAGAATGTAGAAAGAGAGCTTTAAGGAAGAAGAAAAAGTCAATAAAGGATCGTTGCAAATAGTAATATTTATTTCTTTTATTTGGAGATATTCTATATATCTTTGTTAAGATAAAAATTTTTATACATATTAATAATTATCTAAAGTTGCTAATGTAATATGTATAAAACTATCTAAGGAATAAGGAAGCATGTAGGATGTTTGAAAAAGTTTAGGGAAGGTATCTTTGACTTGATGGTTGCAGACCACCAACAATTTATATCAAACCTTACATGCTAATAGAAACCCAGTGTATCATTGACCCAAATAATGAGCACTCAAAAATGTTGACCAAGGCCAAGAGCCTTATAGCTCAGTAGCATTGCTTGCTCTTATTTATAAGGAGAACCAAGGTTCAAATCCCCCTCTCTTATTTGCTGTAACTATCAAAATATACCCAATGTGTATCACTGACAAAGATAATGAGCACTCAAAAACTTTGAGCAACGCAAAGAGCCTTATAGCTCAATAGTATTGCTTGCTCTTATTTATAACGAGAACCAAGATTCAAATCCCCCTTCCTTATTGTTGTAACTATATATATATATATATATATATTTTTTTTTTTTCAAAAAAAAAAACTTTGAGCCAGATTAGCTTTAATATATATATATATATATATATCATTATTCATTTATTTTTGTTCAATGTTTGAATTTATTTTGCAGTAAGCTTGGGTGGGAGCCTAAGACAGGCGAGAGCCATCTAGATGCAATGTTGAGAGGAGAGGTTTTGACTGCCCTTGCTGTGTTTGGGCATGATCTGACACTAAAAGAAGCAAATAGACGTTTTCACGCGTTCTTGGATGACAGAAATACACCACTCCTCCATCCTGACATAAGAAAGGTTGGTAAAAAAAAAAAGCATTAATTAAATCACTAGAATTTCTCCGTCTACAATACCTATCAAGTATTCTAATGGGCTGTGGTTGCAGGCAGCATATGTGGCTGTAATGCGTAAAGTCAGCACCTCAAACAGATTTGGTTATGAATCTCTTTTGAGAGTGTACAGAGAGACTGATTTGAGCCAGGAGAAAACACGCGTTCTAAGTAATAACATATCATTATTTAAAATGCTGCAAAACATTTAAATCTCTCTAGTATGTTGGAGACATATCTCTTTTTGTGCTTGTAGGTTCATTAACATCTTCTCCAGATCCCAACATAATTCTTGAAGCTCTCAACTTTTTGTTGTCTTCTGAGGTATATATAGAGGTCAAAAACCTTTTAATACAAGTTGATAAATAATGGTCTGATGGAGCTTGGGATGTTGATGCTGGCTTTATTTCCCATTTGATCTAGGTTCGTCCCCAAGATGCTGTTCTTGGACTTTCTGTTAGTAGGGAAGGATGTGAAACAGCTTGGACGTGGCTGAAGGTAATAACATTTGTAATGTAAAATGCAAAAAGCACATTGCAGTGAAGAAATTCAAATGTTCATGTGTATGCACTATATCCATATTATACATTGCTCAAAATTGAGCAAAACAATTAGGTGACTGGTCTAAGATTTGGCATGTGGATTTGAGGTAGACAAAGGAGTTTAACCATATACAAGGGACAGGGCACTCACCTTCCTTCCTGTAGGAAAAACATGCTTGTGGTGCATGTCATGTATTTATTGATGATAAAAGGGAAAATGGGAGAGATGCTAGAAGTGTATATTTATCTAGTCAAGAAATGAGTTGGAAGAGATGCCATTGAACCATTAAGATCCCTATGCCTAAGGAACTGTCCAAGTTTTTAATTTATTATTATTATTTATTTAAGGCACAAGTATTTGTGCAATCCCATTGGCTTTGATCAAAACCAGATATCTGCGCCCCAAAGAAGATGAAGTTGTCTGTGAAAGTAGCTTGTAGGAACTTTAGATTCTGAAATATATCTTAGATTTTATGTTAAAAATATCAAGTTAATCCATATGGACCACATATACGTCAGAATTTCTTGTTTAAACACTAGTACATTTATATTTTATCTTGGTTAGAACTTCCTTGATGCGGTCTTTAACTATTTAACTATTCTTTTTCTAGCTTATTGTTGCTAAAATCTTTATATATAAATGAAAGGGTAACTTGTTTTGAATTACTTTGGCACTGATCCCATATTATTCTATTTTTGTTTTCATCATGAGTACATTCCACTTTGCTATCTAATGCAATTTTTTTTCCTGCTTTTACATGTGACTGAAATACAGGATAACTGGGAGCATATTTCAAAAATCTGGGGTTCTGGATATTTAATAACTCGCTTTGTCAACTCAATTGTATCGCCGGTTTGTCTCTCCCTTCCCTTCCTCCTCCTCTCTTCTGTTGTTAGTTCCATAAGTATCAGTTTTTGTCCTTTGTATCTCAATTACAAATACACTTGTTAGTTATTGCTTATCTTTGTTTTTTGTTTTTTTTTTTCCTTTTTGGTTCTTTTCTATTTATCTCCCAGTTTGCTTCGTTTGAGAAGGCCGAGGAAATAGAGGAGTTTTTTGCAAGTCGTACTAAGTCCAAGATTGCTAGAACCTTGAAGCAGAGCATTGAAAGGGTTCACATAAATGCAAATTGGGTTCAAAGTGTTCAGAGAGAGGAACATCTTGCCAAGGCCTTGAAGGGATTGGTACTCAGGAAGATCTAGGAGATACTTTTATTTGGCCTTTGTTGTCAAGAAGAAAGCAAGTGGATTACCATTCACAACTTTCATAATGTAAATTTGCCAAACAGGTGTGACAGTAATAAATCAGACGTATACTATTTTTATATTAATAATATATCTTCTGGATCTCCCTTTTGTTTAATTTTTCTTCCTTCTTTTTTTTTTAATGGAAGTTCTAACCTCTAATAGCATTCTTGGTGTTAAATTGTTAATACATGTTTCCTAAAATAATATCTGTCCTCTATAATCCTTTGTTATCTAGTATTTTTACAAATACCATTACTGGACATGAGTGTTAAATTGAAGCTTGAACTTTTTGTTTTGAACAATTAACCCCTTATATAGTAGACCATTGACAAATGAAACTTTCTATTCATATGTTACATTAACAAGTGGTGAATTTAATCATATGATGTATATATGAGTTTTTTCACATCATCAATAATTTTGAAATGTCATTTTTACTATGTATACTATGCATTGCTTGATTTAGTCTACCCTAATGTGTAAGGAATTTATTGCTCAAATTGAAAGTCTAAGGAAAATAATACTCATGTCAAAAGACTCAAAACTCAAGGCAATATTGTAAAAATCCCTTAATATAATGCCAAGTATTTTACTAAGTAATTATACTTTTATTCCCTAAAATTTGGGATAAGTTTGATTTTAGTCCTTCAAATTAAAAAAAAAAAAAAGTTATGATTTGGTTCTTGAATTTCCAAAAAATGAACAATTCCATCCCTTTGTCTATGGGTCAATTTGATTTTGGTCCTCAAATATGAAGTTTTTTATTTTTATTTTTATTTTTTTATATTTATTCTTTAAATATGTGGTTGAGTAAATTTGGTCCCTAAAAAATTGGGTGCCTCATATGCCAATTAATCATGTAAATAGAAAATTGATGGAGAGATCAAATTGTGTTCCATTTTTTAAATTTCAGGGACCAAATTTGAGGGACAAAAATTGAACATACAAGGATGAAAAGTATAATTTACCATTCTATTATGTATCTAATTGCATAATTCCAAATTGAACATTAATATTTACATCAATCCTAAACTCAAAAGTTTTTATTTTATTTTGTTTTATTAGGTGCTATAGGAATATAGGTGACTTGATATTCCAGACTAATACAAGCAAGTTACCAAATACCCAAAAAAAAAAAAAAAATCCACCACATTCTTGTAAGCTTATGTCAAATTTTTGTTAGGGTTGTAAGTGAATTAAACTATTTATTAATAGCTTGGATTCAGCTAGAGAAAAGCATTTTGATTAATTTATTTAGCAAATGAGCCAAGTTTCAGCCTATACTTAGGCTCAATTTGATAGGTCTAACACCACGGGCATGGGTAACTCACTCTAAGTTCTTATGGTGCCAACTCACATAGGCTTCTTGGGCAATCGACTAGGCGAGCTCAGAAGAAACTTTAAAATTTTAGAGAAAATTACATTTTATACCCTACACTTTACACTTTACACTTTAGGAGTTTAACAAAAAAAGAGTTGCTTGGTAGTTGGTACCTCATCTCAAAAGTAGTTTATTTATTTATTTAAATAAACAAACAAAAAACAGGTAGGTTTCACTAGTTTTGAGTTGTTTGGAAACTCTTTTTTTTTTTTTTTTTTTTTTTTTTTTTTTTTTTTTTTTTTTTTTTTAACAATTCGTGGAAACAATCTTCTAAAAACAACTTTGTGCTTTTTTCAAATCTCTCTCCTTTTTCTTTTTCTTTTTTTGTTGTGTGTCATTTTTGTATGTTGTAAAAGCGGAAGCTTTAATACCAATTTGTTGAGAATAGCAAAAGCATGAATATCTATTTGTTGTGTGTGTATCCAAATAACAGTGAGTTTATACAAAATAGAAATAGAACGATAAAAGAAACAATCACACGGGAACACAAAGATTTACGTGGTTTGGCTTTTGGCCTACATCCACGAGCGGCGTCGAGGAGAAAGTTTCACTAACAAAAGAAAGAGATTACAAAGGTGGTACCAAAATACTCTCACAAAACCCAAACCCCAAATACACCCAAAAGAGCTCTTAATCACCAGAAGCACGTGACTAGAGAAACCTAAAAATCTCTGGAACAAAGTCACGCCTTAGAACTCTATACTATATGCGGCTCTCATACACTCCTTAGAACAATAGCTGCATAACTAGTGTATATATAGAAGAGATGTGGGCCTTTTGTGGTGGAGTACAATACAAACTCCACCTAGGAGTAGAATTGCTTAAGTCAGCAAAACATAGTCCTATTAGCATTAGGACTTGGTCAATTCCTTTGACCAAATTAAAAGCCATGTAACAACAAATCTCCACCTTGGCTTGAATTTGGTCAAGCCCCACAAACAAAACTTCTCCACCGCCAAACCAAAGCCCCTAAAGGCTATCACAAACTACAAACACAAATCAAGTCCAAACAATACTTGAACTTGTCTAAAAGAACTAGCTTGGTCATCATATCTGCTGGATTATCCAATGTAGCAACCTTTCTGACTGCAACAGTGCCTTGAGATACAATCTCACTAATGAAGTGATATCTGACATCAATGCGTTTGGTTATCTCATGATACATATGATTTTTAGTCAAATGTATGGCGCTCTGACTATCACAAAATACAACAATATCATCTTGCTGTAAACCCAGATCACCAACCAAACCCTTCAACCAAATAGTTACTTTCACTGCCTCTGTTGCTACCATATACTCTGTCTTTGTAGTAGACAAAATAATCGTCGACTGTAATGTCACCTCCCAACTAATAGCACAACCAAAAGTGAAGACATAACCTGTCAGAAATCTCTTCTTGTCTAAATCACCAATAAAATCAGAATCCACAAATCCAACAATGCTACTACTCTCTGTAGAATCCCTATAATATACCAAGTCAACATTTGCAGTACCTTTCAAATATTGAAGAGACACAATCTCTTCACCCAATGCAACAATCCACAAAGCTTCAATCTTAAGCTCCACTTGCTCACCAACACCGTGGTCTTTGACTATCTCAATACTCTCTTTTGACTGGTCAACAATAGCAGACTTATCAAAATTCATATCTCCGCTGAAAATTAACCATGGGGATCCTGAATCCATACACCACAACTTATAACCTTTTATCCCCAATGCATAGCCTAGGAATATGCACCTATTTGCCCTCCGCTCAAGTTTACCATCATTCACATGAACAAAAATAGGGCAACTAAATACTCTCAAAATAAAGTAATCAGCAAGAGTACCAATCCATACCTCAAAAAGAGTCTTAAATTCAATGACAGTTGATGGAGACCTATTTACCAAATAGCAGGCCATATTTATTGCTTCAGCCCAAAAGTCCTTAGACAAACCAAATTTTGAGAGCATACGGTGAGCTCTCTCCAAAAGAATTTTGTTTATACGTTCTACAACCTCAATCTGTTGTGGTTTTCTTCTAACAGTGCGGTGTCTCACTATACCTCCATTCTTGCAGAACTCATCAAATTCACCTAAGCAATAATCCAAACCATTAGCTATCCAGAGACACTTAATCCTTTTACAAGTCTGCTTTTCAATAAGCGTCTTATGTTGCTTCAAGGTGACAAAAACATCACTCTTGTATTTCAGAAAATACACCAAAAAGTCTATATTGAACTTGACCCTACACTGTTTACCAAAGGCGCAATGTTCACAAAAGTCCAACTTCCCAATTTTCTGACCATGCAACAAACCTTGTTTACATAATATCGACATGCCAACCTCACTCATATGCCCTAAATGAGTATTATCTGAATTTGGATCTACTGATGATGATATAGTTGCAACACCAACAATTGTGCTTCCCTGTAGCATATAGAGACCATTCACCAGTTTTCCCTTGATGAAAACTAAACCACCCTTATTAATTCTCAAAACTCCACCTTCACCGGTGTATTTATACCCTTGAGAATCGAATATACCCAAAGATAGAAGATTTTTCCTCAAATCTAGCACGTGACGAACATTAGACAAAGTCCTAACAACATCATCATACATCTTAATTCTTACGGTTCCTATCCCCAAGACCTTACAGGTCATATTATTTCCCATCAGAACTTCACCACTAATTGACCGATAGGTAGTAAACCAATCTCTTCTAGGAGTCATATGATAAGAGCAAGCTGAATCAAGAACCCAAGCGTCGCCGGAGCAACCAGTAGCTACTGATAGAACTATGTCATCACCCACAGAATTAACCTCCACAACACTAGCTACATTACTAGTATTTGAAGTACTTTCATTCTCCTTTTTTTCTTTGAGTAGTGTGCATTCTTTTTTCCAATGTCCTTCCTTTTTACAGTAGTGACACTTACTAGATCTAGACTTTGATCTAGATTTTTCTCTATTACTACTAGACCCATTTTCATTGGATCTACTTCTAGCAACAAAACCATCAGCCTGATTATCGCCCCAATTTTCAGAAACCTTCTTTTTCAACTCCTTAGAATTCAATGCATCTTTGACATCATCAATTGAGATAGAATCTCTTCCAGAACCATACAACATGGTGTTGACAAAGTGCTCAAAAGAAGGAGGCAATGAACATAACAAAATTAGAGCCTGATCCTCATCTTCTACTTTGTATTCAATATTTTTCAAATCAATAACAATCCTATTAAATTCATCAAGATGGTCAGAAATAGGTGTATCTTCTTTCATTCGAATGGTGTATAGCCGCTGCTTCATGTACAAGCGATTTGTAAGAGACTTAGTCATGTATCGACTCTCCAACTTAAGCCACAATCCTGCAGCTGTTTCTTCGTCTACAATCTCCCTCAGAACCTCATCTCCAAGAGACAATAAAATTGCACTATGTGCCCATTCCAAGAGATCTACTTTTTCCTCATCTGATAGTGTCGCTGGCAAAGCATTCTTGCCCTTTAGTGCTTTCCACAATCCTTGTTGCACTAACAAAGCACGCATCTTGAAACGCCATAAACTGAAATCATTCTTCCCGTTGAATTTTTCAATCTCAAATCTTGTTGCCGACAAAGCCTTTGTCGCCATACCAAAAAACCCAGTGAACCAATAACAACACAACCAAATAGATCTGATGAACAATCTCAACTTAAAACAAAGAACCCAAGGCTCTGATACCAATTTGTTATAAAAGCAAAAACTTTAATACCAATTTGTTGAGAATAGCAAAAGCATGAATATCTATTTGTTGTGTGTGTATCCAAATAACAGTGGATTTATGCAAAATAGAAATAGAATGATAAAAGAAACAATCACACGGGAACACAAAGATTTACGTGGTTCGGCTGTTGGCCTACATCCACGGGCGGCGTCGAGGAGAAAGTTTCACTAACAAAAGAAAGAGATTACAAAGGTGGTACCAAAATACTCTCACAAAACCTAAACCCCAAATACACCCAAAAGAGCTCTTAATCATCAGAAGCACGTGACTAGAGAAACCTAAAAATCTCTGGAACAAAGTCACGCCTTAGAACTCTATACTATATGTGGCTCTCATACACTCCTTAGAACAATAGCTACATAACTAGTGTATATATAGAAGAGATGTGGGCCTTTTGTGGTGGAGTACAATACAAACTCCACCTAGGAGTAGAATTGCTTAAGTCAGTAAAATATAGTCCTATTAATATTAGGACTTGGTCAATTCCTTTAACCAAATTAAAAGCCACGTAACAACATTGTAAGTGGTAGATATTTTTATAATGTTTTTCACGTTTTTTTCGTCTTATTACTGAAAGTGAAAACACACACCAAACATACTCTAAAACTAAACATATTAGTTTCAAAATTAATAAATAGAATCCCAAAATCAAAACAAAAAAAAAAAAAATCAAACCCCCAATTTCAAAAGTAAAAAAAAAAAAAAAAAAAAAAAATTAAACATTAAAGTTTCAAAAGGTAACGTATTAAATCTCAAACTCAGTTCTTTTTACATCAAAAAGTAAGTATTAAATCTCAAAAATAGTCCCTTTCACTTAAATGGTATTTGGCCTGATTTATCATATTTAAATCTTAGGGTTTTGTTTATTACTTTTAAAATTATATGAGTAAATTTGTTACCCTCCTTAAATTATATATATGGTTTAAATTGTAATTTTATCCATTAAAAATATTGTAGTTTATTTTAAGTTAATTGTTGGTTTTTTGTTTTTAGAAAAAGAAAAAGAAAAAGAAAAAGAATATAGGTGGGATGGGTTAAAAAAAAAAACTAAAAACTTGAATAAAATAATTTTGTTGTTTATAAGGAACTCGTACGTAGTCATAGCGTGTAAATAGTTGAGCGAAGAAACAAAACCTGCTCTCGTTCTCACTCTCAACTCTCCCATAGAGGTAATTCTGTATGCGCTATTATATTATTAGAAACAATGGTGAAAAGTAATATTACTTCAAATGAGTGCAGCAGTAGTAAAGGTTCATTTTTTTAAGGAGGTCCAGTCCATCTTTGTCAACCAATCAATCGACGGCAATATATACATATACATATACATATGAGATGAGATAATTAATTGTTCTTATCTATTCATTGGATTAAGATTAAGAAACTCAAAATTTCTATCTTACTGAGTTTATGACAAATCAATGTCATGTAAGGAGTTCCCATCTCATGAGGATGGGCAATGGATTATTGGATTCCTAAAAACATTATGCTGTAAACATGTATATATGTAACATTGAATTTTCTACTGGAATCTCAATCTTGACAAAATCAATTTGGCATCTTTCGCTTAATGCCTGTCTCTACCAGACTGACTGGTTTCTATATGATGAGGACCAATTGGCAATTGCAAATAAATACTTGTCATTCTCATTGATGCTTGCTTTTATGACAAATACTTGTCAGATTTGGTATTTGTACATACTCATACATGCTTGCTTTTATCTCATTCTCATTGATGCCCAAGTGTTGATGGTAGTAGAAAACAGCACTTACTCATTTAATAGGCATCCTGGTCCTGGGTTGGATGATTCATTTTCCCTTTCTATGTCTTGCTAGTCGTCACCACCACCATTGCTTAGTCATGGGTGTCTAATTTAATCTACATAATCTTAACCTCTTCTTTATGTTAAAATTACATTATTATTAGCAACGTGATGTGTTATACTATGTTGTATATGCTAGAGTGAATGTGGAAGGGGAAGCATAGAACAAGAACACTGAGAACACGAGGGTTACATAGTTCAGCCTTGTCGGCCTACATCCACGGAGGAATCCCATAAGGGCTACATCTTTATTATGTAAAAGTGTAGTACAATAACCTGTGTTACAATGAACCCTAACATGAGTATATATAGGCAACTAAACCTTAGACTACTAGTACAAGTAGAAGTGGGCTTGGGCCTATTACATTGGGCCAATATGTCTAATTTATATCTCTAACACCCTCCCTCAAACTCAAGGCGAAAGCTCGATGAAGGCTTGAGATTGGATAAGCATGAGAAGATCACTTGGAGATGCCTTGAAGAATGCCTTTGAAGAAACCACAATGAAGAGTGTGCCAATTGACCAATTTCGGAGTTTCAAATGAAGAAACGAAGTCCAAAATCGAAATCTACGCGAAAAACTGTGCAAGATAGGCCCTTTTTAGAATTTTTGACTAATGGTCAAAGTCAACGCAAAAGTCAAAGTCAATGGATCCCGGTCAAAGTCAATGGTCAGTGCTCACGGGTCAGATCCAGGTGGTCTGGGTCGGGTCGGGTCGGGTTGGCTCGGGTCAACAATCAGCTAGGTGACGTGGTGTTGACGAGGCGACACTACTGACATGGCGAGCTATGTGTCTGATGACGTGGCTAGGGCTGACGTGGCTTATTGCTGACGTGGAGTAATGACGTCATCATATGACGTCATCAAGGGTCTTTTGGCGCATGGATGGCACGTGCTTTTGTATAAGCGCGTGGGGCGACGGCAAGAATCCAGGAGGCACATGAGAGTGCGTGCAATCTCGAATGAGGACCAGATCTTTGTGCAACATAGATCGGCGGATGACAAGGCCTATATGTCGGCGCGTGTGCCCGATGGATGAGATGCACATCAGGAAATCGTGGCGGTGCGTGGAAGAATGAATCGAAGACTCTGTCTATGCCTGGTGGCGCATGAGACTTCCTTTGGTTGCTGGACTTTTAGGTTTTTCTCACGGGAGGTTGTGGAGCACTTCTGTGGTGTTGGTTTCATTAGGCGAAGCTTGGATTTGCGCAGATCTGATTTGTTAAGTCGCAGTTTGCTTGGTTGTTGGATTTTGACACAGTACAGAGCCATGGTGGTTGTGAGATGCCGTGGAGTCTAGATCCAGCAGACAAACATGTGTGACTTCAGATGGTGGTGTGCACTTGAGAATCTTCTTTGCTGCGTAGAGATGTTTGTTTGATGCCAAGAACAAAATATGGCTCTGATACCATGTTAAAATTATATTATTATTAGCAACGCGATGTGTTATACCATGTTGTATATGCTAGAGTGAATGCGGAAGGGGAAGCATAGAACAGGAACACTAAGAACACGAGGGTTACGTGGTTCAGCCTTGTCGGCCTACATCCACGGAGGAATCCCTTAAGGGCTACATCTTTATTATGTAAGAATGTAGTACAATAACCTGTGTTACAATGAACCCTAACATGAGTATATATAGGCAATTAAACCCTAAACTACTAGTACAAGTAGTAGTGGGTTTAGGCCTATTACATTGGGCCAATGTGTCTAATTTATATCTCTAACACTTTAAAACACTCAGTTCTACTCTTACCCTTAATTTAATTCTGGTCGGTCCTCTATTCATAGATAAGTTTTCAAGTTAAAAGAATTGCAGCCAATGCAACCCTCGACGAGCAACACTGGAATTCCTACTTTTAGCACTCTAAGTTGTCCTATATACAAATAATTTAAATTTCTATGGTTTGGTGGTCCTTGTTCATAAGCATTTAGGTTGCTCTGTTTGTCTACTGTTTTTTTTTTATTTGTTTTATTTATTTATTTATTTATAAATTTAATTGATATCTTTGAAGTTGATTATATTCCATTTGGAAATTTTGGTTGAGTAAGCCCTATAAGATGTTAACTATTAAGGTACTAGAATGTAGTGTTGGCTGCACGTGCAAGGCACGTGCTGCCCCAGTAGTGAGAAAATTAATATAGATTTTGTGTGTGAAACCGTTAATTTTGGCTCACCCAATTTGACTATATTAAAAAAGAAGTCTAAGAATACAACAAAACATCACAATATTTTCATAATATCTTTATTTTTAGGATCTGAATATATATTTTTTTTATTTTATTTAAGAGAAATGCTACATTCATAACATTTTTAGAACAAATTCTAAATGACAAGTTGTTATTGGTATTAAACTGATAACATTGTTATTATTATTCTCAAAACAATTATTTTCAGTTGTGGTTGGTCACAGTCTCATATTTTATTATTTTATGACTTGTAAGAAATTTATACTTCAATATTTGTAAAAATATTGTGAAATTTGTTGTGTCGGTATAACAATATATATGTCAGCTTACATAAATATTTTTTAAAAAAAAAACACAAACCGATTATAAGGGAAAAAAAAAACTTTAGGCACTGTAGAAATTAATGTTAAAATGTTGTTGTGGGGACAAGGTTTCGAAGCCACATACTGGATCCTGGAAAGCCAAAGGCCTAAGAATCGTATGTTGGGTCGTGCTAGGACAAAGGCCCAGAGCCACGCGTCAAGCCTCAGATCTCATCCTCGGATGAAGTAAAATCCAAGGAGAGGTAAATGAACACATAAGGTCCCGGGACGGAACTAGTCACGCTTGGGATAGATATAGTAGTCCGAGGAGTGATCCTCGGATGACCCCAGCTATGGAGGCATGTATCAGGGTTGGAGAAGCGGGAATCCCTAAAAATACCTATTGAAAGGCTGCTGCCTCCACATTAAATTAGCCGCATCTACTCTCCTGACCGCATTTATTTGGAGAAGACCCCTGAACAGTGTAATTTCAGCCATTGCAACTCACAGAAGGCCAAAGGAAGGAGCCTGATGGGACATGCACTCAAATGAAGGCTTAGATAAACGACAAGTGTAGGATGAGGATGAGGATGAATTGGAAGGGGCAATATAGTGTGAAGGAATCCTTCTTAAAAGGAGGGAAGAAAAGAAAAATGAGAAAAGAAAGAAAGAGGAAGAAAACCAAGTGTAATAGGTTTCCAAATTAAGAGCTACGAGTGCTGTAATTAACCTTCTCGGATCCATAATGAGAATCGGTTTATCGCATTCAAACTTGTAGTCCCAACTCCCTGGAGGTTCGGACCTATTGTATTGACTGTTTAAATCATTCTAACTCAACTTTTGCATCCCATACTCTCAAAAAAATTCATTGTTTAGGAACCATTTGGGCCACCTCATCTAGCTTGGGCTGGTTTGCCAAAATCGTGTCTTTACAGTTGTAGACTTAACATATTTTTATTTGATCTATAAGAAATTGAGATCTCAACAATTGTGAAAATATTGTGATAATAATAAGTGTTGTAACATTTTCTCAAAACATTTATTTTCAGTTGTGTTTGGTCACAGTCTCATATTTTATTATTTTATTTCAACTTGTAAGAAATTAACAGATCAATAATTGTGAAAATATTGTAAAATTTGCTATGTCAGTATTAAAATATATATGCTAGCTTACATAAATATTTCAAAAAAAAAAAAAAACACAAATCGATTACTGGAAAAAAAAAAATCTTTAGGCACTGTAGCTACAGTGCCAGTTGAATAAACCAAAAGCACTGTAACTCCAGTGTTATCCATCAATAATAGTTTACCTATGATTTGTTATGAAATTAATGTTAAAATGTTGTGGACTTAGCATTTTTTTTTATTTGATCTATAAGAAACTAAGATCTCAAAAATTGTGAAAATATTGTGATAATAATAAGTATTGTAACATTTATTTTCAGTTGTGGTTGGCTATAGTCTCATATTTTATTATTTTATTTCGATTTGAAAGAAATTGACACGTCAATAATTATGAAAATATTGTGAAATTTGTTGTGTCAGTATAACAATATAAATGTCAGCTTACATCAATATTTAAAAGAAAAAAAAACACACACAAATCGATTACTGAAAAAAAAAGTGACTAACTGAACCATAATTGTGAAAATATTGTGAAATTTGTTGTGTCAGTATAACAATATAAATGTCAGCTTATATCAATATTTTTTTAAAAAAATACAAACAGATTACTGGAAAAATAAAAAAAGTAACTCACGAAAATGGCATTGTAGATAAACAGTGCCAAAACACCGGATGTATAGTGCGAAAGCACTGTAGCGGCATTGTCAAAACATTTTTTTTCAATTATGGTTGGCTACAATCTCATATTTTATTATTTTATTTCGACTTGTAAAAAATTGACACGTCAATAATTGTAAAAATATTGTGAAATTTGTTGTGTCAGTATAACAATATAAATGTTAGCTTACATTAATATTCAAAAGAAAAAAAAAAAAACACAAACCGATTACTGGAAAAAAAAAAAAAAAAGCTCACCAAAATGACACTGTAGATGAACAGTGCAAAAATACTGAATGAACAATGCCAAAGCACTGAATGAACAGTGCCAAATCATGATATCGGCATAGCTGTCAATAATTGTGAAATTTGTTGTGTCAGTATAACAATATAAATGTCGACTTACATTAATATTTAAAAGAAAAAAAAAATACAAACCGATTACTAAAAAAAAGTAACTAACTAAACCATAATTGTGAAAATATTGTAAAATTTGTTGCGTCAGTATAACAATATAAATGTCAGTTTACATCAATATTTAAAAGAAAAAAAAAAAAACACAAACCGATTACTAAAAAAAAAAAAAAGTGTCTCACCAAAACGGCACTATAGATAAACAGTGCAAAAACACTGAATGAACAGTGCCAAAGCATTGTAGTGGCATAGCCGCTTTTTATATACTTAATAGAAAATTTGTTGTGTTAGTATAACAATATAAATGTCAACTTACATCAATATTTAAAAGGAAAAAAAATAACACAAACCGATTACTGGAAAAAAAAAAAAGTGACTAACTAAACCATAATTGTGAATATATTGTAAAATTTGTTGCGTCAGTATAACAATATAAATGTCAGTTTACATCAATATTTAAAAGAAAAAAAAAACACAAACCGATTACTAAAGAAAAAAAAAAAAAAAGTGTCTCACCAAAACGGCACTGTAGATGAACAGTGCAAAAACACTGAATGAACAGTGCCAAAGTACTGTAGCGGCATAGCCACTTTTTATATAGTTAATAGATGAGAGTATCATTTCTTTATTTATTCAATAGTTAGAATATTAATATGTGATTAATATGCTACCATCAATTATACATATATATATATATATATATATAATACTTTTTGGGCTTTTGTTATTTGTTGAGAACTGGAAACGATGTCATCTGAAGGAGTCTGTTTAACACTAATGTTGTTGCACAGAGATTCCGGGTTTCATTTGTATTTTCATAGTAGATATGTGTTTAGCTAGTAAACACAGTGTTAATTGTTTTTTTTTATTAAAAAAAAAAAAAAACCAATCTTGGAGAATATGGCTGTTATCTCACTATACTTTCTTGTTATGATATCTGTGTATGATCCTTCATATTTATATCTTTTTATAAATACTTGCTAGGAATGAAAGCACTTTAAGACAGAGACCCCAAGTGGGGGGAGTGGGAACACGTATAATGGAGCAATATGAAATTCTAGAGCAGATTGGGAAAGGTTCTTTTGGCTCTGCACTTCTTGTGAGGCATAGACATGAAAACAAGAAGTGAGGACACTTACTGTTTATGTTTTAACATTTTGTTTGAGAGTTGAACTATGTTCGAGGTCAAATTGCTTGTTTCCTATATTCAGGTATGTGTTGAAAAAGTCTGTCTTGCTTGCCAGGCCGCTAGGACTTGCATATCTGCCCACCAGGTCAGTGTTTTCATATTATTCTTCATTTTCTGAAAATGAAAACAGCTATATCAGGTCATTATCTCTTTCCATATAAGTTTAATGTTAGAAATCAATACTAACTCTCTTGTCTCTAAAAATTTCTAGAGTACTCTAGAAGCTTCTAGAACTTCTTACACCTGCTCTCTCTCTCTAGAAACTTCTAGAGTTCCACTCAATTTACTTCTCTCTGGAATTCTCTAGAAAATTCTCTTGCATTCCGGAAATTTCTCCATGATGCTCTTTTCGGATTTCTCTAAGAGATATGTCTAAAGACTTCTATGTAGAAGTAAAACTCAGCCACATGTTTATAGAATAGTCTAGAAGCTTGGTAAATAAAGTATTTAAAAAGAAGAAGCTAGAAGCTTCAAGTTGGTTTCCTAACCAACATACATCTAGTATAAATAGATGTAGTGAGAGTAATGAGAGACATGAAGTGTGAGAGACTTGTGAAGTAGAGTGTCAAAAAGCACCAAGTGAGAGATGTGTGAAGTTGTATGAAGTGGTGAAGTGTGTGTGCCATAGGTAGAAAGTGTAAAAAGTTTGGACCTCTTAAACCCAAACAGATTAACCTAGATATTTAGCCAAGTGATTAACTTATGTAAATTAAGCAATTCTAGGTTAACACAAATATATCATATCATGCAAAGTGCGGAAAATAAAGAACACATGATATGATAACCCAGGAAAACCAAACCGGTAAAAAACCTAAGGAGGATTTAACCTAGCTATTTTCAAGGTAAACAGAATTCACTATGAAAGAAGTGAAGTTTACACAATAGCGATTTAGACCACTAACATCTTATTGCTACCTCGAGTAGGAAACTTACTACCACGACCACGTGACAGTTCCGAGTCCACAAACTACTTCTTTCCTTGAATTCACAGCAAAGCACAAGCACTCCTGCTTGTATATCTTAAAGTTCTTGAATCTACAACTGCATGATCACCAAGCTTTTGACATCAATTTTGAGTTTGGAAACCTTAAGTGTATGTGAGGGTAAACACCTCTAGATCTAACAATAAGATTCACAAATACAGCATTCAGAACACTAAAAACGTGGCTAGGGTTTGCCCTTTTATACTTAGGGCAAAACATAAAGCCCTACACGTCAAACGGGCTTGGGCTGAGTTGGAAATTCTGCAGAAAAAACAATCTGCACGACTTTCGATCAGTCGAGTCTAATTCTCGATCGATCGAGCCTGACAAATTTGCACAGTGACTTCTGCAGTAACTCGATTCCAACTTTTAACTCATAGAGTCAAGATTTAATAAAATCTCTTTCTTCAACATTTAGTGGATTGAAGGAATTTACTTCTCTTATGCTGGGAAATTTCTGAAAGGTGAAATTTAAGTGTCATTGTTTGATACTGAAAGATATTTTGCTGCCAATTGATTGTATAGACATAAATGCATGGGAACCATCCATTGAGTCTTATTTGGTGCTTTTGGAAAAATATTAAGTCTTATATTTGCCTGATGTTTGGATCCTGGTATGGTTCTTCATAAGTAAAAACCACTGGTGTATCTATTCATTGGCAGAGCCTCTGGTAATCTTGCAGCAGTGTCATTGCTCCTTGCAGAATGTCGCAACTAGATTCTATTGTTGTACGTATTTTTTATTATTGTCATGTTATAATTCTATATGGTAGACAGTGTTTCTTTTTATTTATTTTTTACAATTTTTTTATAATTATAAATATCTATTAGAGAATATCAACTTGGATAAGGAAAAATTTAGAAAGAGAGAGAATAATAGAAAAATTAAAAAGACCACATGGACCAAAATGGACTGAAGTTTTTTTTTTTTGAAAAAAAAAAAAAAAAAAAAAAATGGACTGAAGTTAGATTATATTGTTCTACATATTATTTTATTATTGTCATATTATAACTCTGTATTGTAGACCGTGTTTCTCTTTTTAATTTTTTATAGTTATAAATATCTATTAGAAAATATCAACTTAGATATGAAAAAATTTAGAAAGTGAGAAAATAATAGAAAAAATGTTAGAGATATAAATTAGACATATTGGCCCAATGTAATAGGCCCAAGCCCACTCCTACTTGTATTAGTAGTCTAAGGTTTTGTTGCCTATATATACTCATGTTAGGGTTCATTGTAACACAGGATATTGTACTACACTCTTATACAATAAAGATGTAGCCCTTAAGGGATTCCTCCATGGATGTAGGCCGACAAGGCTGAACCACGTAACCCTCGTGTTCTTGATGTTCTCACTCTATGCTTCTCCTTCCGCATCTACTCTAGCATATACAACATGGTATAACACATCGCGTTACCAATAATATATTACATTTAACAAAAAATAATTGAATCGCAGATAAGATCTCTTCATAATTTTATTATTAGTAATATAAAAAATACAATGACAAGTTTGTATTAAAAAAAAAAAACCAAAAGAACAAGAAAATTATAAAAATAATTTGAAAATAATGAAATAATACAATAAAGAGATAACAATGAAATTAATTATACTGACGTTCAAATATGTATTGTAACAATTCTTGATTATATATATATGGCGGAGGATTTGTTCCAAGCCCGCAAGTAGTTTATCCGCTTTGGAGCCGAATGACCCACACGACTTTGTTCCTTCAAGTGATGTGAGTAATTTTTGAGACTTGCTCCCACATCGAAGAAAGATGCGTCTCACTTATGCCTTATAAGTCTTAACTGAAGGCAAGAGTGTACCACTACAACACATTTTTGTGGGAGAGGATTTGTTCTAAGCTCGCAAGCAGTTTATCCGCACGGCTTTGTTCTTTTCAAGCGACATGAGCAGTTTCTTAGCTGAAGGCAAGAGTGTACTACTACAACACACGAGCTTGTCTGCTCTGGGGCTAAAGGACATGCAACTACTACAACACATGAGCTTGTCTGCTCTGGGGCTGAAGGACATGCATGGCTCTGTTCCTTTAAGTGACATAAGCAGTTTTTGAGACTTACTCCCACATCGAAGAAAGATGCGTCCCAAACAAATCCTCTTTGTTATACTTATTTAAGTAAAAATGTGTTTTTCAAAGTTAAAATTGACAAAATCCTATTTAAGATAGATTTTGTCACAAAAAGATTTAGTCAATTAGTCATATTATCAACCAATAAGAAAATTTTTCCAAAACCTAAATATAACAACTTAATTAGTAGTCTTGTGTCTCAAAAAACAAGAAGAATGGATTTTAAATGAAAAAAATATATAATTTAAAATTTTTAATTAATATTATTTAATTAATAGTTAAATACTATAAAAAAATATTTTACGTCAAAGTGTATTAAGACGATCATAGTTATATTTTTTAATTTGAAAATTAAAAAAAATAAAATAAAACCATTTGTATTGTTCTTGACATAATAGGGTCTATCTATGATATAATAAACATCCCTTGTAAAAAATTTGTGTTATGGTTTTATTACATAGGGTAAAAGAAATAAGTTAATCAAGTAAGTTGTGAACAAGCTCGAGCTTGTTTAACCAAGGTTTTTAAACCCGGACCGGACCGTACGGTCCGATCGGGTTAACCGTGAACCGTTGATGAAAACGGTTTTTTATATTCAAGAACTGGGCATTTGAACAATATGAGAGAACCGCTTGAACCGGGGTCTAACCTGAAAAACCGCTCAAACCGTAAGCCGGTTCAACCGCATGTCTGAAGAAATTTGCCTTCTGATCTGAAATTCTAGCATGGATCTGAAGTGAGACAAAAAATAATAAAAAGGGAAAATGATGAAGAAGTTCCGAAAATGAAGCAAAAAATATAAGAAGCACCGATTGTATGGTGAGATTAAAAAAAAAAGAAGAAGAAGAAGAAGAAGAAGAAGAAGGAGATGAGACAAGTCGCAGACGTGAGAGGGAAGAAGAAGATGGTGCTTTGAACTGTGAAGGAAGTAAGGCGTGAAAGTAACCATCTGAAGAGATAAATGTGAAATGATGTGGGTAGGTGGGTTGGTGGGAGTCAGAATTTAATAAGAAGATTAAAATTGATAAACTACTACACTAGTAGTAGGTGGGAGTCAAAATGCAAATGGCAAATACCCAAATGACTAGTACACTAGTAGTACTACTTTATTTACTAAAAGTCCTGAGTTTTTACTTTTTTTTTTTTTTTTTTAATCTCATCATCTCTACTCTTATTTGGATTTTTTTAAAAAACATTATAGGTAATTCATTAATTTATATCATTTTGGTATAATAAGAATAAGTAATAATCTTTTATTTGAAAGTTTATTTCAATTTTTAAAGATATTTTAGTCAATTTGATAATATTTATAAATTTAATATCTTTATATTTATTTTATTTTATTATTAAATTAATTATGACGTCATCACGGTTCGACCTTGGTCGAACCTCGGTTGAACCTTTAAAACCTTGAACCTCTCCTTTTAACGGTTCTTTGAACGGTCCGGGTCTGAAAACCTTGTGTTTAACAAGAAAATGATCCAAATTTGAACATGTAATCTTGTTTGGTAATAAGCTTGAACTCGGCTTGTGTTTGAAATAAAACTAAATTAACTTTTAATACTTGGTTCAGATCAGCTCATTTATAGCTCTACTCATAAACATCTCTTATAAAAGATATCTTGACACCACCTGCCCCCCCCCCCCCTCCCATTCTTCATCCTCTCTCTCCCATTCCTTTTTTCCTTCTCACTCTCCTTAGTCAGTTAGTCCTTTACTCCTTTCCCATTCACGTCAAAAAATAATGTAATCTAAAACAACCCCACCCTAACTGTGTAGATATTGTTCGCTAGAGGGAGGTAACTCCTTATAAACACATTCCCATGTGCTTCCCTTAGGCAATGTGGGATTTCATGGATTGCAAGACTCCACTTTTGAGTCTCTACAATCAACCCCCTTACGAGCACATGTGTCCTCGCGTGTATGGCCCATACTTCCAGTTAGGGCATAGCGCTCACAGTTTTGTTCTTCCTTAAAGCACACAATAGTGAAGGAAAAGATTTCTACACATTAGAGGGAGGTCACTCCTTACAAGGACATCCCCATATGCTTCCCTACAATTCACCCTCCTTATAGGCATGGTTCTAATACTATCTGTAACGACCCCACCCTAATTGTATAGATATTTTCCATTTTAGGGCCCATACTCCTCACAGTTTTGTTCTCTCCAAAACATACAACATTGATAGAAAAAGCCTTTACACATTAAAAGGAGGTCACTCCTTATAAGCACATCCTCATATGTTTCCCTAAGCGATGTAGGATTTCATGGATTGCAAGACTCCACTTTTGGGTCTCTACAATAAATAATGTGAGGAACATCCCAAGGTTATGACTAGTCATAGAGTTGAAGTAAACAATGTTAGATAGCTAGCTTGCTTTAGCTATGAAGAATCAATTCATGTGATATAAAGTTGATTTTACACCCCAAAAAACCATTAAAACCATGACTTCTTATAATAAATAGTTTTGTGTAATAAACACAGCCCTAAGAAATTTTTTGAGGGTGGTCATTAAGAAATTTAAATTATACACAATCTAATAAAATGAGAACTTTATATATTGACCAAAAAAGAAAAAACCCAAATACATAAAATCTTACAATTTCCTTCTATGAGTTTTCTTATTTTGAAAACGTTACATGATAGTCTTATTATCAATATTGTAAGTTACATCTCTTTCAAATTATTTCTTGGATTTTTTTTTTAAATTTTTGGTAAAGGCCTATTATATTGTTAAGGGTACCAAAATTTAAGAACAAAATTTGTCTACAACTTTAGTTATAGCTTAAGACTACATCTCTCACTAAATAAACTAACATTACTACATATTTTGAAAATCTAACTATTAAAATGCATATTCTTTATGCTCTTAAAACACATCAAATTTCATGCCAATTAGACATTGTAGGGACACAATTTCGTGATTCCGGCCCAAAGATGGTTGGATTTGCCCAAAGGGCCCTTAAACAATGAATTTGTAGAGAGTAGGTTGAGAAGGACTGGGCTAGGAATGATTTAGATTATCAACGAGTGGGGACTAGATCATCCACCATCATGAAAGTCTAGGTTTTTACTTGCCGTGTCAGTGATGTTCTACGTCCGAGGATAACTCCCTTTTTTTCTCCGTTCCTTTTCTGTTTTCTTTAGCAAAAGATCCCCTTTTTCTTCCTTCTTCCTCCCCTTTTATACTTCCTTTCATCCTTTCTTGGCCATCCACGTGTGGATTTTCTCCTTTGTCTTTGGACACCTGTCCCCCCAAATTTTTCCAGAACCTGCGTTGTAGAAACGATGGGACTATTTACCACTGTTCAGATGTCCCCTCCACATCAATGCGGCCAGGGGATTAGTTGTGGGACATTCAATGCGGTGTTGGCAGCCTTCCTTGATATTTTTTTGGGGGCTTTCTTCTAGTGTACGTCTCCACAGAATCGTTCCCACCCAGTGGTGTTCCCCGGGAGGTTCTCCTGATTGGTAGAGCTTCGAGCATCACCTCGGCAATAATATTCTGAGGTGAACCATCCTCGGACGTACCCCAGTTCTCGGGTTGGGCCAGTAGGCGTGCTGCGCGAGTGGGTAGGAACCTCTGAGCCCATTATCCTTGTTGGCCCAACACCTGTTTCGGTCCATCTTTGCTAGCAGCCCATCGTCCCCACAATAGCCCCTCGAGATACTTCTTTCTGGGTCCTCGGACAGAAAGGAGGATTTCGATACCCTTGTGGTTGACATAGTCTACTTCGGACTTGTCTTGTCCGTTAGGGGGTCTTTTTGACTTCCCAGAGTGCGCTCCTGATGACGTAACCCTCGAGACGCGCGTTTGTTTAATTCTGACGGCTTCTTGCCCTCTCACGTTCTACGGTGAGATGGATATCGTACGGCTGGGCATTTTTTGCGTATATGGGCGGGGCTTTTCCCGCTTCCTTATGGTTCTTCGATATAAATTCCCTCTTTTCTTAATCATTTACTTCACCTTAACTTGCATCGAATTATAGCGCGCCTTCATTGAACCTGCCAACTATTCCTTCACTTGCTTCCTTACAAATCCTAGAAGCCAGTCCGAGGAGATTTGTTTCATTCATGTAAGTCATTTGAGTCTTTAAATTTCCTCTTTTGTTACATAGTCTTCTGTTCTTCACATTTCTTTCCTCCTCGGCTCTGTTCCTTTCCCCCAGTTCTTTGATATTCTTGTGAGGTTTCCTTAGAAATGGGTAGATTTAAGCATTTGGTAGAATCCCGGGAGGCGATAGAAAACTTCAAGGTTCAGTATAGGATTCCAGCGGGAGTTGAAATTAGATACTGCGAAGAGGGCGAGTGGCATGAGAATAGGCATGAGGGGGAAGTGGTAATCCCAATGATTGCCTTTGTAGAGGGGGGAATGAGGATTCCCATGAGGTCGGTCACTAGGGACTACCTCACCGCCCATAGGTCAGCGCCTACCCAATGTGCTCCTAACATGTTCAGGATCCTTGGTTGTGTGGATGCCCTGAACGAGAAGTTAGGGCTAGGATTGACCCATCACGACGTGAACTGGGTTTACAACCTCCACCATCTTAGGGGTCAAGGTTATTACCTTAAGTCTAGATACAACGAGGTCTAACTCATCCAGTGCCTTCCCGATTCCAATAAAGGGTTGAACAAGGATTTCCTGATCGTATCAGGTGACTGGCATGATGGCCTCCATTGCCCGACGAGAGAGGGGAAGCTAGGTGGGATTACCGAGTCTAGGCTTATGAATCTCACCTGTTTGTGAAATGGCTTCTTTCACAGTTTGATGTTTGCATTATTTGTTCATTTGTTACTACTGCCGCTACCTTATTATTATTATTATTATTATTATTATTATTATTATTATTATTATTATTATTATTATTATTATTTAGTTACTAACGAGTCTCCTGTGCCAAATGAACAGATAAACATTCAAACGTTCCCAACCTCGGCTTAGTTAACCAAAAGAGCCTAGACAAAATATTAAGGTCCGAGGTATTCGTGCACTCGGACGGCCAGTTGAGAGCGGCGCATCTCATCCTACAATACACCCCCATCTCGACTGCATTCCAGGCGCCGAAGTGCGTTATTAAGGCCCGGGACCCCCGTCTTCGGCAGATCAGCGTAGCAGCGCCCGGATTTCTGCTTCCCGGCCCAATCCCAGGAGAGACTCTCGCAACCACAGCCATTCTTGACGGCATTCCAAAGAAGCCAGAGGCGTCCCCAGCGTTCCATCCTTCAGCCGCTGAAGATAGTTCAGAATCTGAGGACGAGTTTGAAGCCTTTGGCCAGGATTTGTCTACAGAGGATCCGACCCCTGACCCAATTCCCCAACCAGCTGAGGTGAACGACGAGATGGGCATCCAGAGGAAGCCAAGGTCCAGTCTTCTGGATTTAATTGAATCCCAGCCCGGGCGGGCTGAGCCACCTAAGGCACCACAAGTGAAGCCCCCTTCCTTGCCACCTATCGTTCCTACTCCAACCCAGACCCTCGGATTGCTTCCCGCTGATCTGAAGAGGAAAAGGGAGGCTAAGGGTAAGGAGCCCATGGATGCTGGAAGGGCTTTGCCTACCCAAGAAGACGAGTCTCAAAGAGTGGGCAAGCACCCTCGGACGGGGCACAGGGAAATGGAGAGGAGGAGCAGCCCTTCAACAGCCCCTGAGGCGTGGTTGCCGGCGCCCATGCTGGATGGCGCCCCTCTTCCGGCCACCGCCTCCATCCGCGACTACCAAGGGGGCAAAGAAGGGTATATGGCCGACGCGGTGGAGCAAGCTTTGCTGCTCCCCGAGGACATGGCCGAGCTTCGAAATCTGAGGAGACATGAGGTCTTCCTCAGTCTGAAGAGGTATCTGGGCATGGTAAGTTTTGTTCTTCTTTTTCCCTTCTTTCTCTTTTTTGAGTGTTTCATCTAAGTCCTTTGATCGTGTTTTTGTCTCTTTTTTTTTTGTCAGGCCGTCCAAGCTTCCTTCCGAGCCGAGGAGATGGTCAACTACTGCCATCGCCAAATGAAGGAGGAGGAAGCGAGGCGGAACGGTGCCGAGGATGACCTGAAGGCAGCTGAGAAGAATCTACAAGAAATAAAAAAGAAACTTGTAGAGGAGGAGCGGGGAAGGAAAAGTGCAGCGACCGCGCTTGACAATGCGGAGAAGCAGGCAGAAAGCCAGAGGGTACTTCTACGCCGCGCCAAGGACGATCTGGCTGCCTCTAAAGCGCAAGTGTTGGCGCTGCAGAAAAAGCTGGCTGAGTCCGAGGCTGCCAGAGAAGAGGCTGAGAAAGCACGGGATCAAGCCGAGCAGGAAGGCTACGACGTCGGTGTAGCTGAGACCGAGGAAGCCCTTAAGGCCGAGGTTTCCGGGGTATGCCGCACTTATTGCCGGCAAGTGTGGTTAGAGGCTCTCAACCAGGCCGGGGTTGAGGCTTCATCTACACTGCGGAAGGCAGAGAGCGTGTACTACCCCGCAGCAATCCGGCCTTCGCTCCCTTCTCTTCCTCGGCTTGATCCTGTTCCTGTAAAGGCCGAGCCAGGCGAGAGGTAAGGGCAACCAAGGCCCCTGCATCTTTCGAGGTGGGGTCCGAGACAGAGGGACAAACCGAGCCGGTACCAAGTATGAAGGCCTCGGACCCTCTGATCGTGATTCCGGACGACACCACCGAGAAGGACGCAGGCAAGGGGTTGGAAATAGTTTTGGTTAGCCATCCTCTGCCTGCCCCAACTGATCAAGTCGGCAAGGGACAAGGTACCTCGGACGCTGCAGTGGCTTAGGTCGACCCTCCTCCTCCGAAGGAAAAGATAATCATTAAGAAGAAATAAATTTTAGTGTAGTTTATTATTGCCTTTTAATTTAGTCTTTCGCAGTTGTTGTAATGTTGTTATTTTAGAGTTGGCTCTTTTTGTACTTAACAGACCTTCTTAAAAGGCACATTATAAATGAAAGATTTGCAAGAGTTCAATTTTATTATTGTGATCATGTACAAGTAATCATGGTGTTTATTTTTGTCTATGCTTGAGATAACGTTCTACAGTTAATTTCCATAAAAAAGATCTATTTGCCCGGGGCAAGATAAGGCCCGTATTAAGAATCGCATAATATTAACCTCACTAAGACAGACGGTCCGAGGAACCGTGCATTGATTGGACTCGTTTAATATCGAAAACATGATGAATCGTACTAACTTTATTTCAAGGTGGGTGGTCCGAGGGACCAAGCGTAGCTTGAATATGCTTAATACTTAGGAAAAAAAATGAATCGTATTAATTTTTCCAAGGCAGATGGTCCGAAGAACCAGGCATAGCTTGGATCAGTTTAATACTTAGAAAACATGACAAACAGCATTAATTTCTTCAAGGCAGGTGGTCCGAGGAACCAGGCGTAGCTTGAATCAGTTTAATACTCTTAGAAAAAAGTGACAAACAGTATTAATTTCTTCAAGGCAGGTGGTCCGAGGAACCAGGCATAGCTTGAATCAGTTTAATACTTAGAAAAAAGTGACAAACAGTATTAATTTCTTCAAGGCAGGTGGTCCGAGGAACCAGGCGTAGTTTGAATCAGTTTAATACTTAGAAAAAAAAATCAATCGTATTAATTTTTCCAAGGCAGATGGTCCGAGGAACCAGGCGTAGCTTGGAGCAGTTTAATACTTAGGAAAAAAAATAGGTAGTATTAATTTTTTCAAGGCAGGTGGTCCGAGGAACCAGGCGTAGCTTGAATCAGTTTAATACTTAGAAAAAAGTGACAAACAGTATTAATTTTTTCAAGGCAGGTGGTCCGAGGAACCAGGCGTAGCTTGAATCAGTTTAATACTTAGACACATGATAAGTATAACCGAGAATCATACATGATATAATTGGGTGAGAAAAAGATAAAGGGCCCTTTTATTAATAATAGTACCTTTTCAAGTTGTTTACATTCCAGGGATGCAACACTGTTCTGTTTTCTAAATCCTGTAGGTAATACGCCCCTATCTCGGCTACGGACGTGATCTGGTACGGCCCCTCCCAGTTTGGTCCCAGTTTTCCCCAAGAGGGGTTCTTTGCGGAGCCGACAACTTTCCTCAACACCAGATCCCCAGGCGCTAAAGGCCTTGACTTTACATTTGCATCATACCCTCGCTTGAGCTTATGCTGGTAAGAGGCCAAACAGACCATGGCACATTCTCTTCTCTCCTCGATCAGGTCTAGACTTTTCTCAAGTAGATTATCGTTGCCATCCGGTGTGAAAGAGCTAGTCCTTAGTGTAAGGAAGCCCGTCTCCAATGGAATAACTGCCTCGGCTCCATAAGTCAACGAAAAAGGGGTTTCGCCTGTAGACTTCCGAGGAGTGGTCCTGTAGGTCCACAGTACGTGTGGTAATTCTTCAACCCATTTGGCTTTAGAGTCGTCCAGCCTTTTCTTAAGTCCACTTACAATAACTTTATTTGTGGCCTTGGCTTGTCCATTCCCTTGAGGGTAGGCTGGGGTGGAGTACCGATTTGTTATTCCTAGTTTGCAGCAGTATCTTCGGAAAGACTTGCTGTCAAACTGAAGTCCGTTGTCGGAGATGAGTGTGTGCGGGACCCCGAACCGGGTGATGATATTCTTCCAAATGAACCTCTTCATGTGCGGGACCCTGAACCGAGAGATCTACCCCTCGTGTGGCTCCCACAGATTCCCTTATGAAGTTCCTCCAGGAGAACCTCAACGGCCTCGGGATGTACGCACAATAAGTACGGTCCAGAAAAGGACCTTTTGTAGAGTTTCAGATCCTCGGACAGCCAGAACCGAGGTTCCTTTCTCCGTATTTTATCAGCCTCCAACTTCGTTTCAGGTAATAAGTCGTCCTTGAGAAAATGCACGATGGGGTCCATCCAACTGGGAGCCACTTCTGCCTGGTGAATGGCTGATACCTCTTTCCCCAACCGACGGGGTTGTAAGAGATCCTCAACAAGAATCACCCTCGGCAAACTTTGCGCCGAGGATGTTGCTAACGTCGCAAGGGAATCAGCATGTGCGTTTCTGCTTCTGGGGATCTGCGTCAAGTTGAAAGACAAGAAACCAGATTGTAGGTGTTTAACCTGGCTAAGGTACTCTTGCATTCTTGGATCCCTAGCTTCTAGCTCTCCTCGGACTTGGCCTACCACCAATCTAGAGTCCGAGAATATGTTTACGTCTTTTCCTCCCATCCGTTGGATCATGGCCATCCCGACTAACAGGGCCTCATACTCTGTCTCATTGTTCGTGGCGGAGAACCCAAGTCTTAGTGACTTTTCAATCGTGATATTCTCGAGCGAGATTAGAACTAGCCCCACTCCGGACCCTTTGAGGTTCGACGCGCCGTCAACATAGAGCTTCCATGGTGATACCCGTTCTATGGAGGTCACTCCAACTGAATTTTCATCCATGTGATGATTATTTTCATCCTCTTCCGACGGGGTCTCAGCAAACTCAGCTAGAAGGTCCGCGATGACCTGGCCCTTTACGGAGGTGCGGGGCATGTATTTGATGTCGTAGGCCTCCAACTTAGTCCCCCACTTCGCAATTCTCCCCGTATAATCAGCGCTTCGAAGCAAGGCCTTGAGCGGTAGTTGGGTTAAGATAACAACCGTATGCGCCTGAAAGTAATGCGGCAGTTTGCGGGTGGCGTGCACCACGGCCAAGACGGCCTTTTCCAACGGCAAGTATCTGACCTCGGCCTCGTGGAGAGACTTGCTAATATAATACACGGGTCTCTATACCCCATTGTCAACCCTTAATAACACCAAGCTGACCGCATAAGCGGCAACCGCGATATAAGCAAATAGGACCTCGTCCACTTTAGGTCTGGACATTATCGGTGGCCGAGAAAGATAGTCTTTCAATTGCTGGAAGGCTGAAGCACATTCCTTGGTCCACTCAAAATCCTTCCACTTATTCAACAGAAGATAAAAGGGCCTACACCTGTCTGCAGACCGGGCTATAAAGCAATTGAGAGCAGCGATCATTCCTGTCAGCTTCTGCACCTCTTTGGGATTCCGAGGTGGTTGTAATCTATTAATGGCCTAGATCTGGTTTGGGTTCACTTCAATTCCGCGGTGTGTGACCATGTAGCCGAGGAACTTCCCTGAGCCAACCCTGAAAGAACATTTAGAGGCGTTAAGTCGTAATCTGTGCCCCCTCAGGATTTCAAAAATGCTTTCGAGGTCGGCAATGTGGTCGGACTCTTGCCTGCTCTTGACCACCATGTCATCGATGTAGATTTCTATATTCTTGCCCAGCCGAGGCTCAAACATTCTGGTCATCATCCTCTGATACGTGGACCCCGCATTTTTAAGCCCAAATGGCATCACCTTGTAGTGGTAATTGCCAACTGGAGTGACAAAAGCCGTCTTCTCCTGATCTTCCACGGCTAGAGGTATCTGGTGATAGCCTTGGAAAGCATCCAAGAAACTCATTCGAGGATGTCCCACGGTTGCATCCACCAGTTGATCAATTCGAGGCATGGGGAAAGGATCCTTTGGACAGGCTTTATTCAGATCCGAGTAATCCACGCACACACGCCATTTACCGCTCTTTTTCTTCACCACTACGGTGTTAGCTAGCCAGTCGGGGTAGAACACCTCTTTGATAGCCCCAGCCTGCTTAAGTTTATCCACCTCTTCTCTAACAGCATCGGAATGTTCCCTTGAGGAGCGTCGAGGAGGCTGTTTCTTTGGAAGAGCAGACGGACTTACGTTCAAACGGTGGCAGATGAAATTTGGATCCACCCCTGGGGCCTCATAGGCATTCCAAGCAAATACATCGATATTGCGCCGTAGGAAATGCAATAGCTCTTCTCTCTCTTGAATAGGCAGTTGGGCGCCGATTTGGAAAAATTTCTCCGAGTCCCCATCGATAAGAACTTTCACCAGATCCTCACACTTCGCCTCCTCGGCCTCAACCTCGGACATTGGGGCCGTTGACTTTAATTGCTAGGGGTCCTCATTGGCGAGGGCCGAGGATCCTGATTCTGGTTGGTGCATGATGGCCGCCACTAGACACTGCCTGGCCACGGCCTGACTTCCAAGCAACTCCTCAACTTGGTCCCCGGATGGGTATTTGACCTTGAGGTGAAGGGTGGATGAAACTGCCCTAAGGACGTGAAGCCAAGGTCGCGCCATGATAGCTGTATATGGGGAGAAGGCGTCCACCACGATAAAGTCTACCTCCACTACCTCCGAGCCAGCCTGAACTGGCAATCTGATCTGGCCCCTTGGAACAACTACTCTCCCATCAAAAACGACCAAAGGTGATTCATAGCTGGTCAGATCCTCCTGCTTGAGATTGAGGCCCCTATACAGGTCTGGGTACATAATTTCAGCCCCACTGCCCTGATCAACCAGTACCCTTTTCACATCATAGCCCCCTATCCTAAGGGTTATCACCAGTGCATCATCGTGGGGTTGTTATGGTCCCGGCCTTGTCCTCGTCCGAGAAGCTTAGCATTGGATGGGGACTCAATCTGGGCCTTTTTGGCTCTTGCCCGGGGTCCCCAGTGGAAGCCCCAGCCACCGTCATTACCCTGGAAGGGTACGACCCTGTCCTGCCCGGCGCTGCGAGGATGACATTGATTGTTCCTAAGGGAGGTCTTGAGGAGTTATTACCCGGAACCCCCACGCCGGTTTGGCCTCTCTGTCCGTTAGGCTGACATAGGAACTGTTTCAGTCTGCCTTCTCGGATCAGTTGTTGCAAATGGCTCCATAGGGTCCTGTAATCCTCGGTCGTATGTCCGGGTTCTCTGTGATACTGACAATGCAGGCTCTGGTTACGTTTCGAGGAGTCTTCGCTCATCTTGTTCGGCCATCTGAAGTATGGCTCGTTCTTAATTTTCTCCAAGACCTGGTGCACTGGTTCTCGGAACAAAGTGTTAACAGTCTGGGTGGCTCTAGACCCAGCTTCCCCTCCAAATTCTCGCCAAGGTCGGTTATTGCCATAACGATCCGACCTGAAATCCCTTCTCTCCTGAGGGATAGCCTTACCCTTCCCTTTCTCTTGCAACTGATCTTTCTCAACCCTCTTATACTTGTCAATGCTGTCCATGAGCTGAAGGACACTGACGACTGGCTTTCCCGTCAGGGATCTCCGTAAACCGTGGTCGGCAGGCAGACCGACCTTAAAGATTCTGACGGCCACATCATCGAAATCACCCTTGATCTCGTTGAACATCTCCCAATACCGGTCCGAATAGGTTTTTAGGGTTTCTCCTTCTCTCATGGATAAAGACAGCAAGGAATCCAACGGCCGAGGAACCCTACTGTTCGTGATGAAGCGGGATCCAAAAGCTTGAGAGAGCTCCTGGAAAGAGTTGATGGAACCCGTTCTGAGGCCATCAAACCATCTCATCGCCACGGGCCCCAAACTGGAGGGGAACACCTTGCACATCAAGGTCTCATTATGAGAGTATACTGCCATTTTCTGATTAAAATAGCTGACATGCTTGACCGGGTCGGTACGGCCGTTGTAAAGGATAAACGTTGGTTGGGTGAACCGCTTGGGGAGTCGCCCTGCATCGATCCGGCGCGTAAAGGGAGATTTGGATATCCGATCGAGTGCCTTGCTCATGGCGTCGTTTCCCAATCCCCCAGAAGACGCGCCTCCTCCCCTGCGTTCTCGGCGATTGTCCTCCTCATACGAGAAGGTCTCGCTTGGGGGCGTACGTGACCTCTGTCTGTAGTTGTTATCTCCCTCGCCCTCGGAGGAAGGATCGGAACCGGAAGGGCTCCTCTTCCTTCGCTCCCGTCGCAACTTCCTCTTCAAGTGGTCAATCTCCTTCTGCATGGCCTTAGCACAGTTGTCCTGAGAGACATGGCTATCGCCCCTAGATTGACCTTCGCCAGAACAGGTGGTATGCACGCTTCCTTCTTGGCCTTCCTGGAAGTGCTCTTCCCTTTGAGATCCCAGAGATTCAGGATGGTGTGGACCTGAGCCAACCATGCTAACGAACCTAGCTATTCTAGTCGATTAGCCCTTCCCACAGACGGCGCCAATTGTAGGGACACAATTTCGTGATTCCGGCCCAAAGATGGTTGGATTTGCCCAAAGGGCCCCTAAACAATGAATTTGTAGAGAGTAGGTTGAGAAGGACTGGGCTAGGAATGATTTAGATTATCAACCAATGGGGACTAGATCATCCACCATCATGAAAGTCTAGGTTTTGACTTGCCGTGTCAGTGATGTTCTACGTCCGAGGATAACTCCCTTTTTTTCTCCGTTCCTTTTCTGTTTTCTTTAGCAAAAGATCCCCTTTTTCTTCCTTCTTCCTCCCCTTTTATACTTTCTTTCATCCTTTCTTGGCTATCCACGTGTGGATTTTCTCCTTTGTCTTTGGACACCTGTCCCCCCAACTTTTTCCAGAACCTGCGTTGTAGAAACAATGGGACTATTTACCACTGTTCAGATGTCCCCTCCACATCAATGCAGCCAGGGGATTAGTTGTGGGACATTCAATGCAGTGTTAGCAGCCTTCCTTGATATTTTTTTGGGGGCTTTCTTCTAGTGAATGTTTCCACAGAATCGTTCCCACCCAGTGGTGTTCCCCAGGAGGTTCTCCTGATTGGTAGAGCTTTGAGCATCACCTCGGCAATAATATTCCGAGGTGAACCATCCTCGGACGTACCCCAGTTCTCGGGTTGGGCCAGTAGGCGTGCTGCGCGAGTGGGTAGGAACCTCTGAGCCCATTATCCTTGTTGGCCCAACACCTGTTTCGGTCCATCTTTGCTAGCAGCCCATCGTCCCCACAGACATTATTTACTATTCGTTTTATAAACTTATTTTTTATGTATAATTTTAGATTACAAAATCTCAAAATTTAAACATTTTATTGATAAAATATATATTGATCTTTGATCTTCTTGAAATTTAGCAAGTATTGAGGATATAAGAAGAAAATATAATTCAATGGTGGATTTTTCAAAATTCACATCCAATAAAAAATATTGAGTTGAGTTATAGCCTTAGTCTACAACCAAGTTTGTTACCAAACTTTATCCAAAGTTTTATTATGTTGGACTTAAGAAAATTTAGGGTGTTCACAATTTTTTTTTAAGAGTAAAAAAATCATTAATTTTTAAAATTTATATTTAATAATTATTATTTTTCCAGGTCAAGGTGATCAGCACCCTGCCTTCAAAGTGGAGCCGCCCTTGCCTTCTTTTTTTTTTTTTTTTTTTTGATAAGAAACCAGTACTTCAATTCATTTCAAGCTTGAACAAACTGGTGTACATCCGAAATAACTTCAGAGTTTATAATGGTTGGAGTTTACTCCATCCATGTTACAAAGTCATTTATAACTTAAGCATGCTGTGCAAGGCCGTGAGCTGCTCTATTTCCCTTTCTTCGCGTGTGTTGGACTTCAACCTGGCGTATCTGCTGCATAAACTAAATGGTACTTGAGATGATATTTGCAATAGTTATGGGGGGCTTTGTTGCCCCCTAGATAGCAAAGCATACTACCAAACTATCGCTTTCAAAAATTACCTTTTGGACACCAATATCTTTTGCAAAGACAGCAGCAGCTTCAAGTGCCTTAGCCTCAATCTCTAATGCACCCAACGGGACCTGTAGTCGTTTGCTCATAGCTGCGACCACCCTTCCTTGCTCATCCCTTACTATCACTCCAATACCAGCCCATTTTTGCTTTGGAAATACTGCCCCATCTGTATTTACCTTGTACCATCCATGTGGTGGAGGTGTCCATATATTCTGGCACGGCGAGACATCCTGAGTTTGGCTTACATTTTCATGTGCTGCATAATATTCCTGCAACATTGTCATGGTTGTCCCATATATTGCAGCAGCTGCAAGGTTTTTTCCCCCATGCCTCCTTTCATTTCTATTTCGCCATATACTCCACGCAATCATCAAAATCATATGCATCAGGTTAGAGTCTTGATCCTGATTCATTCCATTAAAACATAGCACATCAGTAAAATCTCCTTTGTCTTCAATTCGATGAAACAGACGACAATGGGTCCAAACTTCTTTGGCCTTCGGGCATTGGCGAAGCACATGGAGGACAGTTTCGGGTTCAAGGCCACACTCATCACAGGTTGGGTCATTAGTTACTTGTCTATGGAATAAGTTCATTTTTGTAGGCAAAATGTTTTGGCAAGCTTTCCATCCAAAAACTCTAACCTTATTTGGGACCTTTGCCCTCCATAATTTTTGCCAAAAACGTTTCCTGACTGAAGAATCTGAGCTCTCTCCCCTATCCTTTTTCTCTCCACTTCTAGCTAAGTTATATGCACTCTTCACACTAAATTTCCCATTAGCAGCTGCTGTCCATACCAGTTTATCAGCTGGTAGTAATGTGCTTAAGGGGATGCTTAGTATGGAGTCAGCCTCGTGCTCCAAGAAGACATCCCAGATCAGATCAGCTTTCCACTCTCCATTTTCTGCATCAATGAGTACATAAACCTTCGCTACCATGGGAAGAATTCTCTGTGGTGAGACTATGCAATAAGTAGACGAATTTGCAGTCCATTTGTCCTTCCATATGTTAATACTCTCACCATTCCCCACCTGCCACCTAACCCCGTCACTGATTAAAGATTGGGCTGCCCAAATGCTTCTCCAAGCAAAGGATGGGTGATGGCCTTTCTTGGCATGGATAAAATCATCATCCGGGAAGTACTTGTTCTTATAGACCCGATAGAAAAGAGAGTTTCTTCCTTGTTGGAGTCGTCATCCTTGTTTTGCCAATAGGCCAAGATTGAATGCCCTCAAGTCCCTGAACCCCAAGCCACCCTTGTTTTTTGGCTCACACAACTTATCCCAGCTCATCCACGCCATTTTCCTTTCCCTCCCTTTTTGTCCCCACCAAAAATTTCGGACAATACTCGTCATCTCATCACATAAACTGGAAGGTAACAAGAAGCAGCTCATGGTATGTGCTGGAATGGCCTGTGCCATTGCCTTGATCAGCACCTCCTTGCCTGCATTGGATAATAGTTTCTCCTTCCACCCAGACAGCTTATTTGCCAGACGCTCCTTTAGCTGTTGGAAAGTGTCTCGTTTCGACCTACCCACCAACGATGGCAATCCAAGGTATTTCTCGTGCTGCTTTATAACCTCAGCCCCAAACATTTGTTTGATGTGCTCTTGAGCATCCGAAGGAGTATTTCTACTAAAAAACAGGGCTGTCTTCTCCCGGTTTAGTTGCTGGCCAGTAGATAGCTCATCTACTAAAAAACAGGGCCGCCCTTGCCTTCTTATAATATAATGAAGTCCACGACATCCTTCTTATATAATGGAGCACATGTATTAATGCTTACTATAAGCATTTAGTAGGACGCAGTCAGAAAAAATTCTGCAAAACCTTGAGTCCTTCCATCAGTATTCCCCTTCCCCCACGTGAGCTACACGTTTCGTTTCATCCAACACCTTAGATTGTGCAGATACAGAATTTCGAAGCACAAAGATAAATATTTAGGATTTGCATCTTCCACTTTATTGCCTGCCATAGTTCTTTGAGTGAGAATCAGAATGTTTCAAACCAGTTTTGTTGCCTTTTTTCAAAGTAAACTGATTCTTTAATATTTTTTATAATAGAGGAGGAAAAGAAATTTGATACAGAGACCAGTATATAAAATATATAATCATAATAAGGAATGGGAGAGAAAGGAAGCAAAATACAAAGTAAAATTCTTGAAGATGAAAATTGGAATTCGGAAAAGAATGAGAAGAAAGGAAGAGAAAAGAAAAGAATAGATTGCTTTCTTCATTCCATATCAAGCTTAAGCTTCAATCTCTTCTTCATTCACTCATCCTTACAAAGGTAACCTGAAAATCATAAAGCAATCCTTGTTAGAGGATGCGAAAGACAAAAATCTCTGACTCTTGAATTGATTCACAACATACGAGTTCACTATTTTCTCTAATATGGTATCTCTAAAATTTCCCAAAATGTGGAACCTTATTGCAGTGGCAGGGATCGTCGGTGTGGCGACTTATGCTATCATGCAATTCTTTTCGGTATGAAATTCATATTTCTTGTTATCAATTCAGCAGTATGAACACACCTATTTTTGTACTTACGTACCACATAACTTTCTGAGACTTAGTTTCTATCATTAAGTTTTTCCATATCCAAATTCTAAAAGCTAACCTGTGAGTAATAATAAATTACATAGTTCCTCATTCTATATTGATTGTCATCAGCTTTTGACCGTCGAGGATGCTATTTATCAAAACAAAACAAAACCATCTAGGATGATAGCGTGTATAATTGTATATATACTAATTATATTGATTTTACAACAACAATAAGCATTATTCAAAACTTTAAAAGGTCAGTTATAGATATTCAATAGACTAGTGAGTAGTGAGTAGTGAGTAGTGAGGCTCAACTTATGTATTTTTTTTTTTTTTTTTATCTTCATTCTAATCTATATGAAGTCATGTTCTTTTTTTTTTTCTTTTTTCTTTTTTGGTAAAACATGCTTATAAATTTTGCTTTTTCAAATTTTCAAATTAGCCCTCAAATTTGTATACTAGTAATAAAAAAACCCAACAAAATCAATTTGGCAAAATAACAATAATACTAATAATAATATATTTGATAAAAAAAACCACCAAAATGGTAATAAAATTCTTAGCTAGCCCATTCCTCAACCCATGGCCCTCCAAATATTAACGAGACGCTAATTCTCCTTTAACAAATTCCAAATCACCTCTCTCTCTCTCTCTCTCTCTCTCTCTATATATATATATATATCACAGTTTTCACTTATGTGATATTTTTTAGGTTGCAATTACAAATTCTCTATAAACCCACCCCCCCCCCCACCCCCCAAAAAAAAAAAAAACTGAAGTTTCACTAATTGAACATATCAAATACTTCCAAATATTTAGGAAGTGTTTGGTGAAGTAATTTAAAAATTTTTGTTTTTTGTTTTTTGAAATAGATGAAAAAAAATGTTAGAATGCCTAAAATGTTGTTTAAAAACTAAAAATTGCGGTTTAAAAACATAAATCAAACACCCCCTTAATCACTGCCAACACTTGAGCGAGCTGGTCCCATTTCCACGCTTCAAACAAATAGTTCCTTCAATATATTTCTTCAGTTCCCATGCATTCTGCTCTATTGATGCCTCAATCTTAATGTGAACTTTTGTAATAGGGCAAGAATAAAGACGAGGAGGATGCAAAAAGGAAAAAAGAGGAGGAGGAGGAGGATGCAAAGAGGCGAAAACAGGAGGAGGAGGAGGAGGATGCAAAAAGGATAAAAGAGGAGGAGGAGGATGCAAAGAGGCGAAAACAGGAGGAGGAGGATGCAAAAAGGAAAAAAGAGGAGGAGGAGGATGCAAAGAGGCGAAAACAGGAGGAGGAGGAGGATGCAAAAAGGAAAAAAGAGGAGGAGGATGCAAAAAGGCGAAAACAGGAGGAGGAGGATGCAAAAAGGAAAAAAGAGGAGGAGGAGGATGCAAAAAGGCGAAAACAGGAGGAGGAGGATGATGCAAAAAGGAAAAAAGAGGAGGAGGATGCAAAAAGGCGAAAACAGGAGGAGGAGGAAGATGCAAAAAGGCGAAAACAGGAGGAGGATGCAAAAAGGATGAAAGAGGAGGAGGATGCAAAAAGAAAAAAAGAGGAGGAGGATGCAAAGGAGAGATTGGAATCTCACAAAAAAAGGATGGAGCAATTAAAAGGGCAACCTCGGCTTCCAAAATTTGCTGACCCGAAACGCTACGACATATGGCTGAAACCGGACTTGAGCACGTGCAAATTTGCAGGGTCTGTGGCTATTGAGCTCAACATCGCGGCGGATACTTGCTTCATTGCCCTCAATGCAGCTGAACTCTCCATTGATACCACCTCCGTATCTTTCACTCCTCACCTAGCTGCTACAGACGCTTCTAATTCTAACCAGGTCACAGTGATCTAACCTATCTTATCTTTCTATCACCTTAACTACTTTACTTTTAAAGTTAGTTTAAACTAACATAACTGCTTTGACTTATATACGAACTTTCTCTTCTAAACATGTCTTGTTAAACTTTAGTTTAGTGCTTTCCATGCTTTATTGATGCGGTTGATGTTGTTGAGCTCTAGCTTATTAAGCTGATCAAAGAAATAGTCAACCTTTTTATTATACGAATGCGAGAATGACTCACTGAATTTACATTTATCATGCCAAACCAAATGCCATGTCGTCTAAAAATAAAATGCTGAATGAATAAATGAATTAAGTTTTGGACTGGGGCAGGTGTTGACGCCTTTATATGTTGATGTGGTTGAAGAGGATGAGATTTTGGTTTTGGACTTTTCTGACACACTTCCCATTGGGATCGGACTTCTCACCATCGCTTTTAAAGGAACTTTGAATGACAAAATGAAGGGTTTCTATACAAGGTACAATACTCGAGTGATGCTTGTTACGATAATACTACAAATTTTATTGCATAACTCTTTTTATAAACTATCAGGGTGTGTGTGTGTGAGAACTTTTAAGCTTAACATAAAAAAGTAGATGCTAAACCTACTGATGGAATATTATTCACAAGTGAGTAGTACCGCAATTGGTGAAGTAGTGAAGTCCACATTGGATACTATTGACAAGTGTGAGCAGTTAATATAACATAATTGGACTCATACTCATTGGCTTAAGTTTTTAGGTTAAGGGGTGCCCCATACGTTATATTTAAAAAAAAAAAAAGTGCTTTCAAATATGCTTAGAATGATTAAAAATTTATTTTTAATGATGGTTGAGATTATCAGGCTGGCCTTTGACCATAGCATTTAAAGATTTAAGTTGATGTATATACTCTCTTTAATGGGATTGAACCCATGAGTTCACCCTTCTCTATCTACTTATAAATGGAGCTAAATGTCTTCTGTTTTCTGCTAAATGAGAATTTTAGTAGTAATGTGTAAATATAAGTTGTTATTTTTCTTTCTAGTACATATGAGCACAATGGTGAGAAGAAGAATATGGCAGTTACACAGTTTAAACCAGCCAATGCAAGGCGATGCTTTCCGTGTTGGGATGAGCCTGCTTGCAAGGTGTCACATCTCTCTCTCTCTTGGTTAATTTAAGATCTTGTGCTTCTTCTCTTCTTTTGCTGAAACCAAATTTTATATCCGACAGCATTTCATGCTGCATTTAGAAGCTAGTGTACCCCTCATGAAGCTAGTGTTTTTTCTATAGTGACTAAGTTACTTTTGGTTCGGAAGTAGATTGGCTTGATTCTATTTCAAATGAATGCAAATAAAAACTTATTTGGCTCTTATAATTGGGGCATTGCAGGCTATGTTCAAAATCACATTGGATGTGCCATCACAACTAGTAGCTCTTTCCAACATGCCAATTATTGAAGAAAAAGTGGATGGGGATCTGAAGACAGTTTCATATCAAGAATCACCCATCATGTCTACATATTTGGTGGCAATTGTTGTTGGTTTATTTGATTATGTGGAAAATCTTGCGTCTGATGGTAAAAAAAACACACTATGTTCACTGTTTCTTGTGTATTATGATCCTTGTTCTTGATTGTGTAATCTTACATCACTTTACAGGAGTTAGAGTTCGAGTATACTGTCAGGTTGGTAAAGTAAATGAAGGGAAATTTGCATTGGATGTTTCTGTTAGGACACTTGAATTATACAAAGAGTAAGTTTTACTGTGAATCACCACCAAACTATTGATCACGAGACACAGAATACGAGTCTTTTGGTGCTTATGTTGTATTATTTGAAATTCCAATTAACCAAGATAATTTTGGCAGATACTTTGCGGTGCCTTACTTTCTTCCTAAATTGGATATGGTTGCAATTCCTGATTTTCCTTTTGGGGCCATGGAGAATTATGGTTTGATTACATGCTGTGAAACAGCTTTGCTCTTTGACAATCAGCATTCTGCAGCTGCGAATGAGCAGAGGGTAATATGAATGTTGTGAATATTGCTCTTTTTGTTAGAATTTTGTTTGGCTAATATATTTCGGAGCTATTGTTTTAATAACACTACACAATATGTTTTATTATTATTTTTCTCTAGCTTGCGATTGTCGTAGCCCATCAACTAGCACATCAGTGGTTTGGCAATCTTGTAACGATGGAATGGTGGACTCATTTGTGGCTGAATGAGGGATTCACAATATGGGTATTTATTGCATTGTGTTATAATTGATCCTAATTGTTTTATTTAATTATGGTTTGCACATTAGCCAGACTCAATTTTATCACCTAGTTAAATAACATGTTAATCCTTATGTCATTTATTTTGTTGACTAATCTGAAACTTGTTCACACATATTTTGATTAAATTATTTCCTTCTCATATAAAGTCAAGGTTAACTGTTCGTATGTTTAAAAAATACGTGCTCACATATATATACTTATATTTTGGGTGATATTGATCAAGTTACTTGATAGACTACTTCTCTTCATTTATGTCTCTATAAAAATAAAGTTCATTAACCTTGTATTTAGACATTACTTTTAACCATGAAATAGACTATTTTTATGACCAACTGAATCAGTCAAAAAACCGATAATTTTATTTATCTTATGACTATATCTATAAATTTTTAAAAGAAAGTTAATTTAAAATATATATTTTATTATATATATACAAGTCAAGCCTCGAGTTCTTGAACTTGTCCACAAACTTGATAATATGTTTCAACTTGATTTGTTTATCAATCAAGCCTCAAAGGTTGGCTTGAGCCTGGCTTCATTATTAAAAAAATAAATAAACTAACATATACATTTTTTGTTGGAACGTAGCCCAAGCTCTTCGTAAATGGTTCAGTTTTTTACAGCCAGCACGGGTCATGTCTCTGTATATTATCCTTAATACACCGCATGCTTTTAAATTATATATCGGTTATTTTAATGTGTTCAGGTTAGTTATTTAGCAGTTAATCACTTGTTCCCAGAATGGGAAATGTGGACTCAGTTTCTTAATGACTGTACAGAAGTTCTTGGGCTGGATGGGCTTGCAGAGTCCCATCCCATTGAGGTAATTCTGCATGCACTATTTTTTTTCTTGGTATGATGACTTTTTGAGGAACTAGTATTATTACTTTTTTGAGTATATATATCTCTATATAAGCATACTTTTTTAGGTGGAGATAAATCATGCTAGAGAGATTGAGGAATTTCTTTTTGACACGATAAGTAACAAAAAAGGTGCATCTGTTATCTGGATGCTGCAAAGCTATCTTGGTGCTGAATGCTTTCAGGTTGGTTGTTGGATTTTCTTTCTTTTCGTATATGGGTCATGTCCCAAGTAAAAATATTTCTTATTATTCAAGAAGCACTTTTCCCTCCTTCCCAAATTCACATGAAATTTAAGTCATGGAAACCCTTCATATATTATATGATGTAGGAGGCGCAAGAAAATTGTTATTTAATATTATTTATGTTTGTAAGTCAATTGTATTTTTATGTTTTAGGTTCTAGTAGTAATAAGGTAATTAGGGTTTCTTACGCCAAGTAGAACTAGGGTTTGGCAATCCTTTATAAGAAAACTATTGTACTCCTTTTGGAAATAATTGATAGTTTGATGAATGAAAAAATGGCCTTTTGGTGTATTTGGTCTGGTGTTGACTCTAGTTCCACGTTAGGTGCTTACTCCTAGTGGTTTTCCTACTTGGTGCTGACTCCAAGCGAGGCCTAAGTGCTGATTCTTAGGTCATATCCTTTTATTTTCTTGTCTTTCGATATTATTGCTCAATTGTTCTAGTTGTCCTGCATCATTATGTCCTTGAGAAAGATAGAGCAACAGTAACTTTCTAGTTGAAAGTTTTGAAGAGGTTACAGAGGTTTTGTTAAAAAATAGTTGGATAGTATGAAACAGGTTTAGGAAGAAATCATTTACGTGATGAATACTATATAACTAATATTTTGAAAAGTGCTCATTTCTATTTATATATAGAAACAATGTTGATACTCATCTAGATAAGAAATACTCTTAGAAAGCATATCTACTTGATATCTGGTGACATAGCCTTCAGCGTGATTAGCTTCCAGATTCTTTCTTGGCTGCCATGTATTACTTATATGATTGTAGTTATGGTTTGTTCTTTTATGGTCCATCTTTGTCAACCAATCATCTTCTGCAATATATGAGATAATTGCTCAAATCTTTTCATTGGATTAAGAAACTCAGTTAGTCAATTTTTGCTCATTTGTAAAATATTTCTTATGTAATTGTTTGTCATTTAATTATCTTTTTTCTTGCATATGTAAATCAGAGGTCACTTGCATCATATATAAAAAAATTTGCTTGCTCAAATGCAAAGACAGAAGATTTATGGGCTGCACTTGAGGAGGGATCTGGTGAGCCTGTGAACAAGCTAATGAATTCATGGACAAAGCAAAAGGGGTTCCCAGTTGTCTCTGTCAAAGTCAAAGATCAGAAATTGGTTTTTGAGCAGGTTTCTTATGTCTGATCTCTTTCACCCATTTTTTTTTTCTTGAAATAACATATCTTAACCCTGATGCATACAGAGTTGTTTCATTTTGTAATGAGTGTCACTTAATAATGTTTTGAGAACTTAGTGAGTTCTGACAAATCAATGTAATAATTGCAGTCACAATTTTTGGCAAGTGGTTATCTTGGAGAAGGGCAATGGATTGTTCCAATAACATTATGCTGTGGTTTATATGATGTGCACAAGAATTTTCTACTGCAAACAAAGTCTGACACTCTTGATATGAAAGAGCTCCTGAGTGACGAAAGCAATTTAGCCTCTGCTTGGGTGAAACTTAATTTCAATCAGACTGGTTTCTATAGGGTTAAATATGATGAGGACCTTGCAGCTAAACTCCGATATGCAATAGAGAAAAAATACTTATCTACAATAGACAGATTTGGTAATTTTGATATTTGTACTCACACCTACAATTATCTTATGATGGTATGTGTTTATGGTAGAAAAGGGCACTTAACTTATTTTTTTAACAGGCATCCTGGATGATTCATTTGCCCTTTGTATGGCTCGCCAGCAGTCTTTGAATTCATTGCTTACCTTGATGAGTGCTTATAGTGGGGAACTTGAATATACTGTGCTGTCTAATTTAATCAATGTATTGTTCACCTCTTGTTTAAGAATTAGTATATTTCAGTTGTGCTCTTAGACCTAGTTCTGATCCCCCAATTCACAGATAAGTTATAAAGTTGAAAGAATTGCAGCTGATGCAAACCCTGAGTTGCTGGAATTCGTTAAACAATTTTTTATTAGCCTGTTCCTGCGTTCAGCAATGTAAGTTGTCCTATATATATATAATTGAAATTCCTATGGTGGTCCTTGTTTATAAGTCATTCTGGTTGCTCTGTCTACTGTTTTTATTTTTATATAAGTGATATCTTTGAAGTTGATTTTATTCCATTTGGTTGAGAAAGCCCATAAGATGTTATAAGGTACTAGAATGTATGACAATACATTTCCAGAAATTTGTAGCATGAGTATATCATTTCTTTATATACTGAATAATTTTTATATTCTTTGGTGATTAATATGCTACTATTGATAATATATATATATATGTATATATATATATATATGACATTTTCTGAATTTAGTCAACCTTTTTCTTTCTTAAATAGAGTTGCTAACACCAAAATAAAAAGCAGACCGAGGTATTTTATCATTAAATCTAGGAGATAACTGTAAATGTCACTTAAGGAAGAAGAAAAAGTCACTTAAGGATCGTTGTCATTCCTCTTTCAAGTTTTGATGTGATAGACTCACAAAAATTTACCTCAGGATCTAAGATGCAGATATTTCTTGCATTATTTGACTTATATGCATATTTATTTATTTTATTTGGAGATATTCTATTTATGCTTAGTCAATATAAAATTTGTCATACATACTAATAATTATATTGAATCAACCTTAGACATCACGTTTGAAGTTGCATAATATGTATAAAACTTTCCAAGGAATCTTTGACTTGATGGTTGCAAACCATTGAGTTATATCAGACCTTACATGCTAATGGAAACCGGTGTGTATCACTAACCCAAATAATGAGCACTTAAAAACTTTGAGCAAGTCCAAGAGCCTTAATTGCTTAGTGGCATTGCTTGCTCTCCTTTATGAGGAGAGCCAAGATTCAAATCTCCCTCCCCCATTGCTATAACTATTGAAATTATAAAATATATATTGACGAATAGTTGCTTCATTTTTATTTTCAATCTTCCATTTATTTTGTTCAATGTTTGAATTTCTTTGCAGGAAGCTTGGTTGGGAGCCTAAGAAAGGTGAAAGCCATCTAGATGCAATGTTAAGAGGAGAGGTTTGGACTGCCCTTGCTGTGTTTGGATATGATCCAGCACTAAAAGAAGGAAGTAGTCGTTTTCATGCATTCTTGGATGACAGAAATACGCCACTCCTCCATCCTGACATAAGAAAGGTTGGAAAAAAAAAAGCATTGGTCAATTACTAGTATTTACCCATCTACAATACCTATCAAGTTTTCTAGTGGACTATGGTTGCAGGCAGCATATGTGGCTGTCATGCGGAGAGTCAGCACCTCAAACAAATTTGGTTTTGAATCTCTTTTGAGAGTTTATAGAGAAACTGATTTGAGCCAGGAGAAAACACGCATCCTAAGTAATAACATATCATTGTTTAAATGTTTTGAAACATTATTTGAATCTCTCTAGTATGTTGGAGACGTGTCTATTTTTGTGCTTGTAGGTTCATTAACATCTTCTCCAGATCCTGGCATAATTCTTGAAGCTCTCAACTTTTTGTTGTCTTCTGAGGTATAATTGTGAAGGTCAAAATATTTTTCCGTACAAGTTAATAAATATTGTCTGATGGAGCTTGGAATGTTTATGCTGGCTTTATTTCCCATTTGATCTAGGTTCGTACCCAAGATGTTGTTCTTGGACTTGCTGTTAGTAGGGAAGGACGCGAAACAGCTTGGACATGGTTGAAGGTAATACTCCATTAGTGAACATAAAATGCAAAGAGCACATTGTAGTGAAAAAATTCCGATGATCATGTGCATGCAGCATGCACAATATCTGTGTTACACATTGATTAAAATTGTCCTTAAAAAATTGAGAGACTGATCTAAGATTTGACATGTGGATTTGAGGAAGACAAAGGAATTTAAGCATATTCAGGGGATAGAACACTCACCTTCTTTTCCGTAGGAAGAACATGCATTGTGGTGCATCTCATGTATTTATAGCTAATAAAAAGGAAAATAAGGAGATGCTAGACGCATAAATTGATCATTTGGGTTGCTCTGTCGAGAAATGAAGGGAAATTTTAGAATAGCTTCTCAACTCCCAAACCAACACCCCCCCCCCCCCAAAAAAAAAAAAAAAAAAAAAGAGAAAAAAAAGTAACTAGTAGACTTTGGGAAGAAGACAAGTTTTTTGAATATTTGTGAAACCCATTGGATTGATGAAAACCAGATAACTGAGCTCCAGAGAAGATGAAGTTTCTTAGTAAAAGTAGGTTGTAGGATCTTTAGATTCTGAAATATATCTTCGATTTTATGTGTGAAATATCAAGTGAAACCACATCTATATTGAAATTGCTAGTTTAAACTCAATTACATTTTTAGTTTTTATCTTGGTTAGAAATTCCATGATGCTAGTCTATAACTATTCTCTAGCTTATTGTCGATAAAATATTTATGTATATATGACTGAATGGGTACCTTGTTTTGTTTTACTTTGGCACAGATCCCCTATCATTCTATTCCCGTGTTCATCACAAATACATTCCACTTTGTTGTCTAATGCATATTTTATGCTTTTACATGTGATTGAAATGCAGGATAATTGGGAGCATATTTCAAAAACCTGGGGTTCTGGATATCTAATAACTCGCTTTGTCAACTCAATTGTCTCCCCGGTTTGTCTCTCCTTTCCTCCTCTCTTCTGTTGTTAGTTCCACAAGTATCAGTTTTTGCGCTTTGTATCTCAATTACAAATACATAGAAGTTAAGTTTAGCAACAACAAAAAAATAGATATATAGTTAAATTCAATTACACTTGGTTATTGTTATTGCTTATCATTTTTTTTTTTCTTTTTCCTTGTTCTGTTCTATCTATGCCCCAGTTTGCTTCGTTTGAGAAGGCCAATGAAATAGAGGAGTTTTTTGCAAACTGTACTGAGTCCAAGATTGCTAGAATCTTGAAGCAGAGCATTGAGCAAGTTCACATAAATGCAAATTGGGTTCAGAGTGTTCAGAATGAATAACATCTTGCCAAGGCTGTGAAGGAGTTGGTACACGGGAAGCACTAGGAGACACTTTTATTGGGCCTCTGTTGTCAAGACTTAAGAAGAAAGCAGGTGGATTAAATTTCACTATTTTTCATAATGTAAATTTGTCGAACAAGTGTGATAATAATGAATCAAACACACACATATATAGATACGTATAACGTTTGTATATTAATAATATATCTTCTAGAGTTGTTCTTTGTACTTTTGATCTCCCTTTTGTTTGTAAGGGTTTTTGCTTATTTTCTCTTTCTTCCTTTTTTTTTTTAATAATAAAAGTCTAATAGCATATTTGGTGTTAATGCATGTTTCCCACATTAAAAAAAGTTAAAAAACAAAGGTTATTATGAGCTTCGGTCCTCTCTAATCCTTTGTCATCTAGTGTTTTTAAAATCTCATTAATCAGACTTTGACGTCAGTGTTAATTTGATATTTTATTCTTGTTTTTTCTTTGAGAAAAACTTAGATATAGTATGTACTGTTATTTAGGTTTCTCTTTTAAAATTCAGACTTTTGACTAGTTAAAGAAATTGAGTAAACGGCATTAAGCACCGCTCTTTCTGTTTTCTTTCTTTCTTTCATATTCATCTCCCTAACCTACAAGAAAACCACATGGCTTTGCACACAATCTCAGCAGAAGAAAACCCCATGGATTCAAAGTCCCATATTTCTAATCAAAATCAAGCAAAAAAAAAAAAATCTTATCCATTAATCCCATTATTTTCAGAGTCTCATATTTGCCCCTTAATTGCTAGGTTACATCTGTTGTTTGATTCATCTCATCTCATCTATTGCCTTGTAATTCTTTAGTTTGGTCAGTGTGAAATACTCAAAGATTGAAAAATGGATCTAATGGTTGGTTTGTTCATCTCCATTAATCTACTATTACCTTGTGAAACTGAACGTGCTGTTTTCTTCGGGTTCTTCTAATTTTGGTCACTTTCCACCAATTCCCACCACATCCAATATTGATTTCAAGTTTCAACACCAACTGGTGTGTGTTAGAAGTCTGAGAGGTCAGGTCTGAAGCCATGGGATTTGCACTTAGTCTCAAGTCAGAGAGAGAGAAGAAAAGAAAAGGAGGTTGTGCTTAACGCGACTTACTCAATTTTTTAACTAACCAAATGACTGAATTTTAAAAGGGAGATCTAAGTAATGGTACATCAACCCTTTGAGCGAAATACGGCAAAAGGAAGAAAAATCCATGGGCCAACTCCATCATCTCCACCCTGTAGGAACTATGAGATCACCCCAAGGATGCCTTCGGCATTCAGGGGTTACGGACCGACCATAGAACCCTGTTCAATAAGTGGAACGCATTAGCCGTCCGTTCTAAGGTTAGGTAGTAAGGGTCGGAGAAGGGCAATCACTCATTCTAAAAACTTGCAATCTCAAGACCAAAGAGCCAAGAGGAAAGGGAGGGCTTTTCCGTTATTAGCTCTCCTATAGCTGGATCTTTTGAAACCACAAGAATCCTTAGTTAGCCCCCTTTTTTTTTAATTAGAATCTTTTATTCTTGTTTTAAATAATTAGCCCATCAAATATTACATTTTGTGATATTTTACATTCAAAGTCCGCATTTAGTAAGGATGAGGTATAAAACCCATGTTTTACACATCCAGTAATAGATTGTCACGTAAATCTTTTTACTTTTTAAAAAGACAAAATGAAAAATTGATCCTCTAACTTTAAGTCTTTTTTATCTCAGTTCTCTAATTTTCAGTTTTGTCATTTCAATTTTCTAACTTTCAATTGTTGTCAATTTGGTACTTCGTTAAACTCCAGTTATGTCCTACCATTATCTTTTTTTTTTTTAAATAAATTTTAGAATTTAAAGAAAAAAAAGATGATGCACATGACGCTTTACTGGGGGAACCAGGTGACGATCCTGTTCTATGATTGGACAACCAGTTCCTGGATCAGTTACTCCCCTTTCCCTTCTCGCTTGTTTCCTCGTCTCCACCTTACCAGTACCTTGAAGACAAGCGCGTGCAATTCAAGCTCGTCTCTGCCACCAAAGCCTCCAATCATCCTAAACCCCAGATCGAGGACCCTTTGCTGGCGATGGAAAGGCCGCTGGATCCAAGTGGTCTGCCACGAGTTTCGCCAAAGCCGCCCTTTTCGGGCTTAACTCCGGGATCAGATACTTGCTTGTGCTCGCCGTCATGAGTAGCTAGTTTCTTGAAAGTGGTAGTGGGAGCTTTTTTGTTGTTGTGTTTTGGATTTACAATGTGGAGGATTTTGTTTGAGAAGTGTGTAGGAAATTTACAAGCTTTTTCTTGGTAAAACGTCATGTGCATCATCTTCTTCGATTTGATCTTGTTTATTTTGACTTTGCTTTTTTTTTTTTTAATTCTGAAATTTATTATAAAAATAAAGAGCCAAAATGATGTCATTTTGGCTCAATTAATGGCATGATATAACTGAAGTTTAATGGAGTACCAAATTGACAACAATTAAAGATTAAAAGACTAAAATGACAAAACTGAAAATTAGAAGATTGAAATAAAAAAGTCTAAAAATTAGATATTCAATTTTACATTTTTGCCTTTTAAAAAATGCAACCTATCACACCAAATAATTTCTCGATAAACTCCCACTTTCATCAACGTCTTCGATTTCAAAACAAACTTAAACCCAAATCTCATGGTTTTAGCAGCATTAGCAACGACCACATACTGCTGGAGGGACTGTCGGATCCGTCGTGACAGTGGTTTTGCGACCTCAAGGTTTTTTTTTTTTTTTTTTTTTTTTTTTTTTTTCCAAAATGGATTTTGAGATTTCTCTTAGATTTGGGAAGCACCCAATTGTCTCCTCCGCCACGCACGCAACTGGAGTCGCCGTCGAAGCTGGAAGCACTCAAGGTTTATTTTCTTTTATCCCAAAATGGTTTTCATGTAAATTTGCTTTTAACCCTTGTCATTTATGTACGTATCTGCTTTGTTGCGTTATAGGAGAAGTAGATAGATCTTTATAAAGTTCTACTGGTTTAATGGACATGGCTTTGTACTGTAAAATGCCATTTTGATTTTCCAAGTTGATTTTTTGAGTTCTTCCAATCTTTTCATTTGTTGTGGGTATATTGCTATTGATCTATTACAATTTCGAATTTTGTGAGGCATAGTATTAGTATGGAACAAAAGACAAACCGTGAAGCATAGTAATAATATTCGAAATCCAAAGTGAGAAAAAGAACAACGTTACCTAGTAAACAAACCTTGAAGTCAGGAAACAACATTCACGGAGGCTCCGACGGGGTAATGTGGGGGGAGGGGGAAGGAGGTTCAAGAGGGGGATGAGATTTAGATCTGGTCTGAAAATGTGAAATATGTTAAGGATAAAGATGAGTTTGCTAGTGACTCTCTCAATCTCTTGAAGAAGTGCTCAAGTTATCTTCACTTAGTGATAGACTCTACAAATTGTATTTATCATGTAATCTTCACTTAGTGATAAACTTTGCAGATTGTAGTTAGGCTGTAATTATCTTTCAGTTGTAATCTAGAGTTGTAACTTATCCACAATCTCTGTATATTTGAATATAAATACAAAATGTGGACAAATGTAAGCTGCCACTTCCAATTCACAATATTTTCTTTCATGATATCAGAGCCGATACGCTAACAGCCATGCTAACATTCTTCGCACATCTTCCTCTTCTTCCATGGCATCTTCCTCTTCCAATTCCACTACCGTTTTTGTTCCTCCCAATATCACCAATCTTGTTAACACTAAACTTACTGGTACCAACTACCTTGTTTGGGTTGCCCAGTTCCTTCCAGGCTTACGAAGTCATGGCTTCATTGGACTTGTGGATGACAGTGATCCTTGTCCATCAAAGCTCATCTCTAGTGGTAATGGAAAGGAGACCACCCTCAATCCAGATTTTGTTCTCTGGCAAAAGAGGGACCGGTTCTTGTTAAGCTGGTTCAATTCCACCATGACTGAGAGTGTTATTTCCTCTGTTTATGGTCTTCATACCACTAAGCAGGTTTGGGAGTATCTGGCCAACAGATTTGCCTCTCCATCCAAATCAAGAATATCACTGCTTACAGGTCAATTGCAGTCCCTGAAGCAAGGATCCATGTCTTGTCCAGATCTCTTGCTGCAAGTTAAGTCTTTGGCTGATCAACTATCAATTGTCGGTAAGCCAATTGATGATGATGACTTAATATCCGCTGTCAACCGTAGCTTGAATCTCTCGTATCATCCCTTTATCACATCTTATACAGTAGCCACTCGTGACAATGCATGGTCCTTTGATGAGAATCAAGCTGAACTGCTTAATTATGACATGTTACTTGCCAATCACAGGCAGTCCAGTGAACGGGATGTTGGTGGATTTGCTCTGTACTCAGAGACGCCTAAGAGTAATGCAAATCGAAAGAACAAACCCTCTAGACCTCCTCGTCAGAATTTTTCACATAAGTTCTCCATCAAACCAAAAGAATAATTCCTCTTCACAGAATCCAGGCAGTGGTTCTACTTTTCCTGCCAACAACAGACCATCCTTTTAGATTTGTGGTAAGCAAGGACATCAAACTCTTGATTGCTTCCATAGAATGGACTTTGCTTATCAAGGCCGACACCCACCAGCTCAGTTGGCAGCTATGGCAGCCAAATTCAACTCTGATGGTGATCAAACTTGGTTTGCAGATAGTGGAGCAAGCAATCATATCACTGCCGATATGAACAACTTGGAACTAAGTGTCCCATACCTTGGCGGTGATGAGATTACAGTAGGAAATGGCTCGGGTTTGTGCATTACACACACTGGTTTTTCTACTCTTAAATCTTCTAATTCCAAATTTCTTTTGAAAAATGTTTTATGTTGTCCACAATCTGCCGCCAATCTTCTTTTTATCCAAAAGTTTTTTAAGGACAATAATTGTTGGTTTGCACTAACTGCTAATTTTTTTTGTTGTAAAGGACATGCTTATGGGTCAGATTTTGCTGCAAGGACCAAGTAAAGAGGGACTCTATCCTATCAAACTCCCTTCCTCCATTAATAAGGTCTGCAAACACACTGCTCTCAGTGTGATAGCCACCTCTTCAATATGGCATGCTCGGTTGGGTCATCCCTCATCTAAAATAATTCAGCTGCTGAAATCACAATTTAGTTTGCCTATCAAAGGTTCCATTAATCATGATGTGATATGTGAATCTTGTTAGTTGGCTAAAGGCAAATCTTTGCCCTTTTCTGTTTCATCTAGAGTTTCCAAGTGTCCCCTTGAATTAATACATTCAGATGTTTGGTGTTCTCCTATTTCTTCATTAAGTGGATATCGTTATTATGTTATATTCATTGATGATTTTTCTCGGTTTTCTTGGATATTTCCTCTTCATCACAAATCTGACACCTTCAATGCCTTTGTCAAATTTAAATGTTATGTTGAGAATCAACTTTCCACTAAAATTAAAGCACTCCAATCTGATGGTGGAGCAGAGTTTATTTCAAACCAATTCAAACATTTTCTAACTAAGAATGGAATTTTGCATCGCATATATTGTCCTCCTACTCCTCAACAAAATGGCCTAGCTGAGAGAAAACACAGACATTTGGTTGAAACAGGGTTGTCTTTATTAGCTCAATCTCATCTACCAAAATCATTTTGGGTTGAAGCTTTCAATACAGCTATCTATCTTATTAATCTATTACCCACAAAAGTCTTGGATAATCAGTCACCATTTCAAATGCTCCTCAATCAAACACCTGACTATTCCATTCTTAGGACTTTTGGTTGTGCTTGCTATCCTTTACTCAGACCTTATAACAATCACAAACTACTTTTTCATTCCAAAAAGTGTATCTTCTTGGGGTATAGTGCTAATCACAGAGGATATAGGTGTCTTGATCCAAGTACCAATAAAGTCTATTTGAGTCGACATGTGGTCTTTGATGAACTTCAATTTCCTGCTCGAAAGGAGAGTCCCAACTTACTTCAGTATGCTGCAACAGATTCTGACCAGGTGAGACAGAATTCCTGCAACTCCAACTCCACAAATCGGGTAATAACCTCTTTTCCTTCAACTACTATTTCACAACCTGTCATTACCTTATCGGATTCACATATAGCAGTGCCTGAAAGCCTTAGACCAAATCCTTCTTTAACACCTGCTGTAACAGCCCGTCCAACTCCTTTTGAGTCATCAAACCAACCCACAACAGATACCACCATATCATCAAACCCCTCATTGGACTCATCTTCTTCACCTATTAATGATCACCCTATGGTTACTCGGAGTAAATCTGGTGTTCACCGCACAAAGAACCTTTCCAGACTATCATGTTTATTATTCCACTAAACATCTCTTGTGTGCATTGTATACTCATGCAATTCCTACTGAACCCTCTTCTTACACTCAAGCTGTTAAGTTTAAGGAATGGCAGAAAGCAATGCAAGATGAACTTACTGCACTGCACTGCACGCTAATGATACTTGGAGCTTATGTCCAAGACCAGCCAATAAGAATGTAATTCGCAACAAATGGGTGTATAAATTGAAGCATTGTTCTGATGGCTCTATTGAGAGGTTCAAGGCCCGATTGGTAGCTATGGGATTCCAACAGCAAGATGGTTTGGATTACAAAGAGACGTTTAGTACTGTTATCAAACCAGCAACCATTAGAGTGGTGCTTGCTCTTGCAATTCATTTTAATTGGCCTCTTAGACAATTAGATGTCTCAAATGCCTTCCTCCATGGGACTTTAGAAGAAGAGGTTTATATGGAGCAACCTATGGGTTTTGTTAATTCAGCATTTCCAGATTATGTGTGCAAATTGAAGAAAGCCATCAATGGTCTCAAGCAAGCACCACATGCCTGGTTTAATTGACTTACACATTCTTTACTTTGTCTTGGTTTCACTAAATCTTATGTTGATTATTCTTTGTTTATCTATGATAAATTGGGTATCAAGATTTCAATCCTAATTTATGTAGACGATACCATAGTCACTGGAACTAGTCTACAATTCATTCTTCATCTGATAAACTGTCTAAAAGGTGACTTTGCTATGAAGGATTTGGGATCTCTGCATTTCTTTTTGGGAATCAAGGTTGATCGTGATACATCTCTATTCCTCTCTCAAACCAAATATATTGTTGATATTCTTCATCGTTGCAAGATGGTTGGAGCTAAATCATGTGCTACACCAAAGGCATTTGGTCTCAAATTGTCACAATACGCAGGTGATCCACTTTCTAATCCATCAGAGTACAGAAGCATTGTTGGTGCCCTTCAATACTGTACATTGACTCGCCCAGAAATTGCTTTCATTGTTAACCAACTCTGTCAGTTTAAACACTCTCCAACTACTAGTCATTGGTCAGCAGCCAAGTGAGTGTTAAGATATCTCAAAGGCTCACTTCATCGTGGTCTCTGCTTTGGCAAGGGTTCTTTGATTCTAAATGCATTCTGCGACTCTGACTGGGCAGGGGATGTTGATGATACAAGGTCTCCTACTGGTTTTGCATTTTTTCTTGGCCCTTGTTTAATCTCTTGGAGTGCAAAGAAGCAGGAGGTTGTGTCTCTATCAAGTACAGAGTCCGAGTATCAATCCATGGCTATGGTGACAGCTGAGTTATATTGGCTTTGAATGCTGCTCAAAGACCTTCGTATTTCTCTTCCTTGTCCTCCTACACTTTGGTGTGATAACCCTGGTGCATTGTCTCTTGCCACTAATCCAGTGTTTCATGCTCACACCAAGCATGTTGAAGTTGATTACCATTTCACTGGGGAGAAGGTAGTACGTAGAGACATCTTGCTTAAGTTTATCTCTACCTCAGCTCAACTTGCAGACTTATTTACTAAAGGGTTAACCTTTGCTAGATTTCACCTTCTACGTTCCAAGCTTATGATTCATGACCTCCCCATCAGCTTGCAGGGGCATGTTAAGGCTAAGGATGAGTTTGCTAGTGACTCAATCTCTTGAAGAAGTGCTCAAGTTATCTTCACTTAGTGATAGACTCTACAAATTGTATTTATCATGTAATCTTCTCTTAGTGATAAAATTTGCAGATTGTAGTTAGGCTGTAATTATTTTTCAGTTGTAATTTAGAGTTGTAACTTATCAACAATCTCTGTATATTTGAATATAAATACAAAACGTGGACAGCAGTGGAATGTAAGCTGCCACTTCCAATTTACAATATTTTCTTTCAAAATATAGGGTTTTTTGAGATGTTATTAGGTTTATGAGATGTATAATTTTACAATGAGTTTTAAGTAAAAGGCTAGAGTGGCGTGTCCTTATTGGAGGGTGTTAACGGGTTTACACCAGATCCTTATTGAATTTAATCCCTTACATTAAAGAGTAATGAAATTTAATTACATAGTGAATATATGAGTTCTTCTACCTTATCAATAGTTTTGAATGCTAGTATCGCTATGTATGAATTACTTGAATTATGTCTGTCCTATTGTGCAATGGGATTGATTAAATCAAAACTATGAGGACCAAATTGTTAGTCATGGCTTCAAGCTAATCTATATATTACTAAAAGCTGAAGCATGACATTTATAGCTGCTGAGCTCCTGTTGCGCCACCTCATCGGCACGTCATTCGCCATATAATTATTATTTATTCCTTTTTTTAAAAAAAATATATAAATAGATTATTGACTTTACGTATTCATCTTTGTCGGTTTTAACATCTATATATATTTCTTTTTTATTTCTAATTTTCCTATAATTTTTTTTACATTCATTTATTTTTTTAAATATTTACACTTTCTTCAACTTTTCTTCTTCCCTTACCTTTTCATCTTCCCACTATCCTTTACTTTAATATTGCTATTCATCTTTCCCTTCATCTTCATTTATAAGTCTCTTCTTATCCTTTCTTTTTTACTATAAATTTGTCACTCTTTTTCATTCTTTGCATAGTTTTCTTTCACAAAAGATCTCTCTCTCTCTCTCTCTCTCTCTCTCTCTCTCTCTCTCTCTCTCTCTCTCTCTCTCTCAATGTTTTGGTAGATTTTTATTTTTTATTGCATCTCCGCTTTAGGTTGATAAGTTTTTGTGTTTTTAAGAATTCTAATTTAGGTTGATACAATTTAGTTTTTTATTTTAAGTTATTGTTATTATTATTATTTTGCTCTTTGATTGTTAAATTTTACCCGATTATATTATAAAAAATTAAAGATAGTAGATAAAAATAAAATAGCATTCCATTACATAGCATAATTTGGATAATTTAGTATTTATTGTTATATCTTTTAATTTTTCTTATTTTTTTTTTCTCTTCTATTTTACTCAATATTGAAATTCAACCACATCCTCCTTATCATTAAATTATTTATATTTTCTTTCTCTTTTTGTTTTAAAAAATAAAAAATGTAATATTTTACTTAAATTCAAATAAAAGAAAATTGTGTTCATCAAATTGTACTCATTTTTTTAACATTTACACTTTCTCCAATTTTTCTCCTTCTCTTTACCTTTTCATCTCCCAAAATATTCTACCTTGATAACAATCTTCTTCTTTCCTTTTATCTTCCATTATTTTATTTCTTTTTTATTCATCCTCTTAGTATAAATTTGTCATTCACTCTTCCATTCTTTACATAAAACTAAAGCATAACATTTATTGCTGCTGAACTTCTGTTGCGCCACCTCTTCGCTATGTCATTCGCCACATAATTATTATTTATTATTTATTCTTTCTTTTCAAAAAAAAAATATATAAATAAATTATTGACTTTACATATTCATTTTTGTCAGTTTTAACATCTATATATATTTCTTTTTTATTTCCAATTTTCCTATAATTTTGTTTACATTCACTTATTTATTAAATATTTACACTTTCTTCAACTTTTCTTCTTCCCTTACATTTTCATCTCTCCATTACCCTCTACTTTAATATTGCTATTCATTTTTCCCTTCATCTTCCTTTATATGTCTCTTCTTATTACTTTCTTCTCATTACAAATTTGGTACTCTTTTTCATTTTTTGCATAGTTTTCTCTTATAAAAAGGTTCTCTCTCTCTCTCTCTCTCTCTCTCTCTCTCTCTCTCTCTCAATGTTTTAGTGGATTTTTATTTTTTATTGCATTTCCGCTTTAAGTTGATAAATTTTTGTGTTTTTAGGAACTCTAATTTAGGTTGATACGATTTAGTTTTGTGTTTTAAGTTATAATTATTATTATTTTGCTCTTTTATTGTTAAATTTTATTCGATTATATTATAAAAAAATTAAAGATAGTAGATAAAAAAAAATAGTATTCCATTACATAGCATAATTTAGATAATTTAGTGTTTATTGTTATATCTTTTAATTTTTTTTTTTATTTTTTCTTCTCTTCTATTTTACTTAATATTGAAATTCAACCACATCCCCCTTATCATTAAATTATTTATATTTTCTCTTTTTTCTAAAAAAAAATAAAAAATGTAATATTTTACTTAAATTCAAATAAAAGAAAATTGTGCTCATCAAATTGTACTCATTTTTTTTAACATTTACACTTTCTCCAATCTTTCTCCTCCTCTTTATCTTTTTATCTTCTCAAACATTCTACCTTGATATTACTCTTCTTCTTTCCTTTTATCTTCCTTTGTTTTGTTTCTTTTTATTATCATCCTCTTAGTATAAATTTTTCATTCACTCTTCCATTCTTTACATAATTTTCTCTCACAAAAAAGTGGTTATTTCCCACTCTTTCTCTCTCAATTTTTTGGTGGATTTTTATTTTTATTTTTCTTGCATCTCTATTTTAGCTTTATAAAGTTTTGTATTCTTTAGAACTCCATTTTGGTTGATGGGATTTAGCTTTGTGTTTTAAGGTTTTTTTTTGTTTTTTTTTTTTATGACTTTGATTGTTAAATATTATCATATTGCATTATAAATAATTAAAAATAGTATATAAGAATGTACTATTATTATATTACATAGAAATTATTTGGATAAGTTAGTGTATATTGCTATGTATTTTTTTTTTCTCATATCATTTTATTTAACATTTAAATTCAGCCACATCCCCTATATATATCATTAAATTATCTATATTTTCACTCCTTTTTTAATTTAAAAAATTCAAAATATAATATTTTGCCTAAATTAAATAAATAAAATTGTCTACATTAAGTAGAGTAATGCTAGGGAAACACTCATTCTCACACCTAATGCATCAAAGGAAGAATGAAATACAAAAAAAATCAAGTTAGAAACACTAAATTAAAAAAAAAAAATCCATATTTAATGTCATAGAATCATCATCAAATTTTGGAAAACGATAGGTTGTCAATGGAGAGAGAGAGAGAGAGAGAGAGAGAGAGAGAGAGAGAGAGAGAGAGATGGTATAAAAAAAACCCATACAAAATAATAAAGAGTAGATAAAGGAAAAAAAAAAAACCAAACGTCAATTAGTAATCGTTGATTGGAAAACAAAGAGGTTGTAAGGAGAAGTAAAAAATAAAATAGAGATTACCGTGTGGAGAACATTAAAAATTTTACAGTGTAGTAACATAAACCATTAAATTTACTTAAAAAATTAAATCAACAATCAACAATTAATTACAATCATAGTACTAAATTTAAATTTAAAACTAATTAAACTCTAACTATGGAAACCATATTAATCATAACTAAAAAAGAGATGTTCTCTAATAGTAGTAGAAATTACATAAAATATAAAGGTAGAAAATTTAAAAATCCTTTTTTTGACATTTCATTTAACCTTATTTATAATATTTATTGTAAGGACACAGGTTGGCGAGCCAGCCCAAACTAGGTGAGACGGCCCAAATGGTCCCTAAACAATGAATTTGTAGAGGATGGGATGCGAAAGTTGGGCTAGAATGATTAAAACCGTCATTACAATAGGTTAGGGTTTCCAGAAAGAAAAGATAAGAAGCCCAAGTTTGAAGAACTCCTCTCAACGAGGGTCCGAGAAGGTATATTCTTATATTTCAACTCTTTCTTTTCTTTTCCCAAAATACACTCCCCCCAGCTAAAGGAGGATTCCCTCACATTATATAGCTCTCTCAAGACCATCTCCACCTTACACTTGTCAACCATCTGATTCTTCACTTGAGTGCATGTCCCATCATGCATCCTTTTTGGCCTTCTGTGAGTCGCAGTGGTCGAAGTTACACTGTTCAGGGGTCTTTTCCACATAAATGCGGTGGTGGCAACCTTTCCTTAGATATTTTTGGGGATTCCCATTTCCCTAAAACTAGGGTTGCTCCTCGGATTGCCCTCTCTTACCCTAAACTTAATAAATCGCAATCTGGGATTCTGCATGTTCATTTCCCACTTTGCGACCTTTCCGGTATAATCCACACTTCTAAGTAAGGCCCTGAGTGGCAATCGGGTCAGGACGACGACGGTGTGAGACTGAAAGTAATGAGGGAGATTGCGTGTGGCATGTATTACAGCTAGGATAGCCTTCTCCAGTGGCAGATACCTGACCTCGGCCTTATGCAGGGACTTGCTCACGTAATACATGGGCTTCTGTATGCCGTTATCGTCTCTTACTAACACCAAGCTTATGGCATGGGTGGTGGATGCGATATAGGCGAACAGGACCTCATTTGCCTCGGGCTTGGACATGATAGGTGGCCAAGAAAGGTACTCCTTTAATTGTTGGAATGCCAGAGCGCACTCTTCTGTCCACTTGAAACCCTTCCATTTATTCAATAGCTGGAAGAAGGGTTTGCACCTATTTGCGGATCGGGATATGAATCGGTTCAAGGCGGCGGTCATTCCTGTCAGTCTCTGCACTTCCTTTGGATTCTAAGGTGGCTGCAAGTTACTAATGGCCTTGACTTGGTTTAGGTCAACCTCAATCCCATGATGGGTGACCATTTACCCCAGGAACTTCCCCGACCCAACGCTAAAGGAGCATTTGGAGGCATTGAGTCGTAGCCTGTGTCGTCTCAAGATTTCGAAGACGCTATCAAGGTCATCTACGTGCTCGGCCTCCTTTTTGCTCTTAACCACCATGTCGTCAATGTAGATTTCGATATTTTTTTCCAGCTGTTTCGAACATTCGTGTCATCATCATTTGGTAAGTGGACCCCGCATTTTTAAGCCCAAACGGCATTACTTTGTAATGGTAGTTCCCGATAGGAGTAACAAAGGCTGTTTTCTCTTGGTCTTCCATTGCCAGAGGTATCTGGTGGTAGCCTTGGAAGGCGTCCAAAAAGCTCATCTGAGGATGTCCCATAGTCGCGACGACTAACTGATCAATCCGAGGCATGAAGAATGGGTCCTTCGGGTAGGCCTTGTTCAAATCTGAGTAATCCACGCATACCCGCCATTTGCCGCTCTTCTTCTTTACCACCACGGTGTTTGCCAGCCAGTTGGAGTAAAAAACCTCCTTAATAGCCCCGGCTTGCTTGAGTTTAACCACTTCTTCCCTGACAACGTCAGAATGCTCCCTTGAAGAGTGCCGAGGAGGCTGCTTCTTAGGAGTGACAGAAAGATGGACGTTCAAGCGATGACAGATGAAGTTCAGATCTATCCCCGGAGCCTTGTAAGCATTCTAGGCAAATACGTCGATGTTTTGCTTCAAGAATCGCACCAACTGGTCCTTTTCCAGAAGGGGCAACTGAGCGCCGACCTGAAAAAACCTTTCGGGATCATCCTCGATGATGACCTTCTCCAACCCCTCGCACTTTACACCCCTGGCCTCGCCATCAGAAATTAAGGCCTTGGGCTCTAATTGCTATAATTCCCTATTGGCGGGGTCCGAGGGCTTCGGCTCAGGACAGCGCATGATAGCAGCACCAAGTACTGCCTGGCCACCGACTAACTTCCGACCCACTCTTCAACCTGATCCTTAGACGGGTACTTCACTTTGAGATGGAGGGTGGACGAGACCGCCCTTAGGGCATGAAACTAGGGCCGCGCCACGATGGTAGTGTAGGGGGAGTAGGCATCCACCACGATAAAGTCCACCTCTAGCACCTTTGAGCCAGCCTGGACTGGCAATTTGATTTGTCCGCGTGGGATAACGACCTTTTCATCAAAGCCGACCAGTGGCGAATCATAACTGGTCAGATCCTCCGGTTTGAGGTTAAGCCCCTTGTAGAGATCTGGATACATGATCTCGGCCCCGCTGCCCTAGTCCACCAGTAACCTCTTTACATCGTAGCCACTAATCCTGAGGGTTACGACTAAGGCATCATCGTGTGGTTGTATGGTTTCGGCCTTATCCTCGTCCGAGAAGCTCAATGTTGGATGAGCCTCCGTCTTAGCCCTCTTAGGCTCACGACCAGAAGCTTTGGCGCTCGGGCCAGCTATCGACATCACCCGGGAGGGGCAGGATCCTGTTCTGCCTAGAGCTGCAAGAATGACGTGAATGGTGCCCAAAGGGAGCCTTGAATATGCGCCGCCTTGAGCCCCCGATGCCGTTTGGTTCCCCTGCCCGCTAGGCTGGGTCAGGAATTGCTTTAACCTGCCGTCTCGGACCAACTGCTGAAGATGGCTCCACAAGTTCCTGCACTGCTCGGTCGTGTGGCCTCGTTCCTTGTGATACTAGCAATGCAGACTTTGATTGCGTTTTGCGGGGTCCCCAATCATTTTGCTTGGCTACATAAAGTATGGCTCATCTTTGATTTTTTCAAAAATTTGATGTACGGGTTCTCGGAATAATGTGTTAACGGTTTGGGTTGGTGGAGGTCCAGATTCCCCTTCAAAGTCCTTGCGGTGCCAACTGTTGTTATATCAATCCGACTTGAAATCCCTCCTCTCCTAAGGGATAACCCTACTTTTGCCCATCTGCTGCTGGTCTTCTTTGACTCTTTTATACTTGTCAATCCTATCCATGAGCTGGCGCACGCTGGTAACGGGTTTCCCAAGTAGGGACTTTCTCAAACCGTGCTCGGTGGGCAGGCCGACCTTGAAGGTTCTCACGGCCACATCATCAAAATCACCCTCTATCTCATTGGACACCTCCCAGTACCTGTCGGAGTACATCTTTAAGGTCTCTCCCTCTCGCATGGATAGGGACAACAAGAAATCCTGGGGCCGAGGGACTCGGCTGCATATGATGAAGCGGGATCCAAAGGCCTGAGTAAACTCTCTGAAAGAATCGATGGAACCCGCTCTCAGATCGTCGAACCACCTCATTGCCACAGGCCCCAAGCTGGACGGGAATACCTTGTACATCAAGGACTCATTCTTAGAGTACACCGCCAATTTCTAACTGAAATGGCTAACATGCTCAACAGGATCTGTGCGGCTATTATAGAGGGTGAACATAGGTTGGGTGAACATAGGTTGGGTGAACCGTCTGGGCAGTTGTCAATCTTCAACCTTACGCGTGAAGGGAGACTTAGCGATTCGGCTTAGCGCCTTGCTCATAGCGTCATTTCCCAGTCCCCTCGAAGATGACCCTTTCCTCCTGCATTCATGACGGTAGTCCTGCTCATAAGAGAAGGTTTTGCTTGGAGGTGTCCTTGATCTGTGTCTGTACTCGTCGTTCCTCTCACCGTCAGAAGAGAGGTCAGAGACTGAGGGGCTTCACCTCCTTCGCTCCTAGCGCAGCCTCTTCTTCAGACGGTCAATCTCTTTCTGCATGGCTTTTTCACGTTCATCATGAGAGATGCGGCTACCCCCCTTAGAATGACTCTCACTAGTATGGGTGGTATGCACGCTTCCCTCCTGACCCTTCTGAGTACGGTCTTCTCCCTGAGACCCCATAGATTTCAACTGATGTGTACCCGAACCTACCATGATTGAAGGTCTAAAACTCTAAGCAATTCAACTCCCCACTAAGGGTCGTCAATGGGCCGGGTCGGGCCGGCCCGGCCCATTTTTACTTGGCCCATGGGCACAATGGGCTGGGCATAATGGGCTATTAACTAGTTAACGGGCCGGGTCGGGCTGGGCCGAAAGAGAAAACCTCAGCCCATGACCCTGCCCATGGGCAATGCCCATTTTGTCTTTAGCGAGCTGGGCTATCAAGTTGGGCCTAATGGGCTACCCATGGGCTTGTGTTAGCATATTATTTTATTATTTTTATAAGGAAAGAATCAATTTTTTATAAGGGAATAATCAATCTATTTTTTTAAAGGAAAGAATTAAAGAATTTAATACTTAATTACAAATTTTTTTATAGTCAAATCTATTTAATTTTTTGTTTTGTTGATGGAAACCTATTTAATTTTTTTTATTAAGCCTTTAAATAGTTTTTTATTTTTATCTTTAATAAAAAAAAATGTCAAATGGTTAATTCAAATTTGCTAGACTACTAGAAAAATATATATTTAATAAACTAAATTTAGTACAATTACTTTAAGTATCTTAGTGGTTGAGAGAATTCTCTTAAGAAATTCCTCTATAATATCTCAAGATCAATCCTTCATACATTTCCTATATATTTTTGTTATGAATTATGAGTTATTACGTTGGGCCAACGGGTTAGGCCAACAGGCTGGGCCATGGGTTGGGCTTCTGGGCTAGCCCATCGGGTACCCATGGGCATAAAAACTAGCCCACAGCCTGACCCACTGGGCTAATGGGCTACCCATGGGCCTCAATAACAACGGGCTGGGCCGCCCGTTAGCCCGGTGGGCCATTGGGTTTCTGGGTCGGGCTATGGGCCATGGGCTATTTGATGACTCTTACTCCCCACAGACGGCGCCAATTGTAAGGACACAGGTTGGCGAGCCAGCCCAAACTGGGTAAGACAACCTAAATGGTCCCTAAATAATGAATTTGTAGAGGATGGGATGCGAAAGCTGGGCTAGAATGATTAAAACCGTCAGTACAATAGGTTAGGGTTTCCAAAAAGAAAAGATAAGAAGCACAAGTTTGAAGAACTCCTCTCAACGAGGGTCCGAGAAGGTAAATTCTTATATTTCAACTCATTCTTTTCTTTTCCCAAAATACACTCCCCCCAGCTAGAGGAGAATTCCCTCACATTATATAGCTCTTTCAGGACCATCTCTACCTTACACTTGTCAACTATCTGATTCTTCACTTGAGTGCATGTCCCATCATGCATCCTTTTTGGCCTTCTATGAGTCGCGGTGGCCGAAGTTGCATTGTTTAGGGGTCTTCTCCACATAAATGTGGTCAGAAGAGTAGGTGCAGCACAATTTATGCGGTAGTGGCAGCCTTTCCTTATATATTTTTGGGGATTCCCATTTCCCTAAAGCTAGAGTTGCTCCTCGAATTGCCCTCTCTTACCCCAAACGTAATAAATCGCAATCTAAGATTCTACATGTCCATTTCCCTCTCCTCGGACTCTACCACGTCCTCGGATATAGCTAGAGGCTCAAGGCACAGTTTTGAGCCTTTAACCCTACAAGGCTCACTACATGATCTTGGGGTTTTTAGCCTCTTCACGGCCTGATACGTAGTCTTGGGCCCCTGTCCCCACACACACACACACACATATATATATATATATATATATATATAATTTTCTACACTATTACTTTCAAAAATCTTATGAACAATGCTAACTCTTATTTATCGTCTTTGTTATGCAAATCATCAGTTAGTAAATATTTGATAATAGTAAGAAGCGTTACAAATGAAATCACTAAAAATATATATATATATATATAATTAATTAGCCACTATTATTATGAAGTAGTAGTCTATAATTTTACGCATCTAAAAAAGTGGAATATATAAAATTTTCTTATAAAAATATGTGTAAAGATTCACTATATGTGACTAGTATTTTTAAAACCGCTGAATATAGTGCCAAATATTCTACTATGGGTATATTATACTTTTGGTCCTCGATATTTAGGATATAAGTTTGATTTTGATCCTCCAAATTTAAAAAATTCAGATTTGATCCTTGAAGTTTCAAAAAAAAAAAAAATGTCCCTCCATCAATGAGGTTGATTTGATTATGGTCCTCTAAACGTGATATTTGTTATGTCCGGTTCGATTTGGTCCCTCAAAAATGGGATTCTTGGATTAATGCCAGTTTGTATCAAATTTCAAAGTTGAAAAGTATAATTAACCCTTTTATTATCTATCCAACGAAAACTTTACTACCATGGGCGTCACAAAATCAAACACTATATATTTGCATAAATCTTGAACTCAGAAGGTATTTTCATGGATAAGTATCTTCAAAGGCATAAGAAAGAATATAAAAGGGATAATGAAACATAGGAAAATCATTAGTAACTTTAGGAGTATAGGTAATTTGATACTCCAAGCCAATAAATTAAGTTACCTAATACAATTTTTTTTTTCACCAGACTTTTTGAGCTTATGTCATATTTTTTTAATTATTCACTTGTTGAAGTTGTAATGTTGTATTGATGTCGAGTTACAAGTCACCTATATTTTGGGGTACTTAAATAAGTACTCTGAAATAGATATACAATACTTGGCATTCTTGGCATTTTGTACGTTTTAATCTCGCCACATTGTATTTCAATCCAAACAATTAGAGAAGAATGTAACTGCTAGAGGTGCATTTAATTAATGAGTCATTAATTCTTTGATCGTTCAACGGTCAGGTGCTCGGCGATCACACATATGTTGCCATTAATTAGTATCTTCAAAGGCATAAAGAAGAAAATAAAATGAATAACAAAACAAACGAAAGTTTTTAGGTACTTAAGGGATATAGATGACGTGATATTCATATTCCAAACCAATACAATTAAGTTGCCGAATACAAAAAATATTTTTTTTCACCAAATTTTTGTAAGCTTAAGTCATATTTTTGTTAGGGCTGTAAATTAATTAAACTATTTATTAGTAGCTCGGATTTGACTTGAGAAAAATATTTTGTTCATTTATTTAGCAATTGAGGAGGCTCTAACCTAAACTTAGGCTCAATGTGACAAGTCCAACTCCGTGAACATAGGTAACTAACTCTCAATTCTAAGAATAATGCTAGAGATACAAACTATTTTACAAAAAAATTTACAAACTGCTGATGTGGCCAGTGATTATTAGTAAATGAAAAAGTGATATTAATTGTAGGCCTAAATGAAAACTAATAAAAGCTGGCCACATCAGCAGTTTGTAAAAAAGTTGTAAAATAGTTTGTGTCTGTAGCACTACTCCAATTCTAATGGGCCAACTACACATTATAGACATTGTTTTTTCTTTTTAATTTTTTATAATTATAAATATCTATTGGAAAATGTCAACTTGGATATGGAAAAATTTAGAAAGAGAGAAAATAATTTTAAAATCAGTTGAATCACAAATAAGGTCTCTTCATAATTTTATTATTAGTAATATAAAAAAATACAATGACAAATTTATATTAAAAAAAATCCCAAAAGAACAAGAAAATTATAAAAAGAATTAGATAAGAATGAAATAATATAGTAAAAAGATAACAATGAAATTGATTATAATGATGTTCAAAAATATGTATTATAAAAATTCTTGATTATATAGAAAGACTACATTATTTTGTAAATGAATGTATCACTAACAAAATTTTATTCGCAATATTTGTTTTAGTTGTTAAGCAAAAATGATTTTTTTCAAAGTTAAAATTGACAAAATCCTATTTAAGATTGATTATCTCGCAAAAAGTTTTAGTGAATTAGTCATATTATCAATTAAAAAGAAAATGCTAACAAAACCTTAATTATTAGTTTTGCAAAAAAAAAAAAATGAATGAATTTTAAATGAAAATATATATATAATTAAATAAATGATATTTATTAACATTTAAATACTATAAAAAAGTTGTTGAGTCAAATTTTATTAAGCCAATATAGTTCCTTTTTTTTTTTAATTTGAAAGGGTTTTTTTTTTAACCATTTGTACCTATTGTTCTTAACTGACTAGGGTCTATGATATTACAAACTTCTCTCGTAAGAAAAGAAAATTTTTTTAGTAGTTTTATTATATATGGGAAAAGATATAAGTTAATGAAGTAGTTTGTAAATAAACTCAAGCTTGTTTAACAAGAAAATCTCCGAGTCATATGCAGTTAGTCGCACTGTTGAAGTAAACAATGGGAGATAGATATTGCACAAGCAACGCAACAACTTTGTTTTAGCTACGAGTTCTTGGTGCAAACACAATAATAATGAAAATAACACAACGAGAAATTGAATAATACTTCTAAAAATTATTAATTTAAAGAGAAAAATTACACAACATTATTTGGACTGAGGCGCGGCACTCGCTCTCTTTAAGGAGATTCAAGCCCTTGGTTGGCTAAACTTTGTAATCAGTGCAAACCTTCTCTGACTTGTCTCCCCCAAGATACAACAGCCCAACAAGTGTCGTATGGCTAGAACAACCTCTGCACAAAGTGTTCAAAACCAAAGCTCCACCAGAAAGAACACCCTTCTTTGCCAAGTACCTCTCTATTTTTTTTTTTTGTGTATATTGCAGTAACTTGGATTGGGTCTGAATGAGTCTATTTATAGGCTTAATGAACCTCACGAAATTACTATCAAAATTAATCTGATTAATGAGGTCCATTATTCTGATATATTGGATATTACAAGATTAATTACTGGATATTAATCTGATGGGTTGGAGTTACACAATTAATGGTGAGATAAGGAGTTTCTGAAGAATGAAAAGACCCAAACAGATATTCCATTTAGTGGGTTGATGGCTCTTCATTTTTCATAATAAAAATGGAGTATTAATGCATGGATATGGTAATTACTCTAAATGGGCTATCAAATAGGAGGATCCAAAAGGCTGATTCATTTCCGTTTGTAATCCTCCACCCTTCACCTCCCTCTTGCACACGTATCTAGCCCAATATCTAAGACAATTCATATTAGCCCATTAATCACCACAATTAAAAAGAACAAAATAGTCTCTCTCCTTTTCAATATGGGATTAAACATTTTCATTAACTCGTCATCTTCTATATTCACTCCCACGTCTATTACATTTATGTTGTAATATTTATTCATTTTAATTAATTAATATTAAAATGTTTTAACAATCCCCCACTCATTTTAATATTAAATTTTTAGCGTAAACTTCATTTTCGTCCCTACATTTTTACGCGATTCCTATTTTGGTCCCTAATGTTTTTTTTCACCACTTTTAGTCTCTATTCTGGAAAACGCGTCTCGTTTTTGTCTCTGCCGTTAGTGCCCTAACAGCCCCGTCCTACGTGGCAGACGAAATGTTTAAAATAATAATAAAAAATTTTATTTTGGCATTAAAAAATGCCACGTCAGCATCTAAATTAATTTATTAATTTTAACTAAATAAAAAAATTAAAAACAGAGTTAAAAACCAAAAATCATATGAATTGAGATCTAAGTGTGTCTTGAACAAGAACAACAAGCACACAAACTCAAATCTAAGAACACAAACCCAGAAATTAAGATCCAAAAATTAAAAATCTCAAAATCACCATTTTCTCAAACCCACCAAAATCATCAAATCCTAAAGCCTCATAGTATTAAATCAATCTAAAAATACAACACAACCAATCCAAACAAAAAAATCTCAAGCTCAGAAAAACCCATCTCAAGTAAAACCCAGCAAACCCACCTCAAGCAAACCCAAATCCAATGGAACGAGCTTCCCGTCGGAGAAGAGCTCGTCGGGGGGGAGCATTAGATTCCCTATCACTGAAAACCCAGTCTTCGAGTTCACGGGTTGAATCGCCAGGCACATGACTCGTTCCTCAGTTTCAATAAAGTAATTCCTCGGAGAAGGCAAAAACACCGAGTTCCCAACGAGTTCAAACTTCAGCCTCGGCAAACTCTCTCCCTTTACCAACTTCGACTTGCTTACGCACAGCTCAAACCCAGGAGTTGGACTCGGCCCTGTTAGCTTTCTCACTCGCCGTCTGATCACCGTTACAACTTCATGGCAAGCTTGCTCAGTTAAAAACATCAACGTTGTACCGGAATCAACAATTGTCTCGCCGTTACCGTTGTCGTTAATGGACCAAATGGAAGGGTGAATCCGTAATTTCGCATCTTTGACGGACATGCCTTTGATACCAATGTAGTAAAACGACGGGGAGAGAGGGTTTACCACTAATGGCGTGAACGAGTGGAACGAGCTTTCCGTCGGAGAAGAGCTCATCGATGGGGAGCATGGCCGCCGAATCTGGGTTTGCTTGAGGTGGGTTTGTTGGGTTCAACAGGCTTGAGATGGTTTGTCTGAGTTTAAGATTTTTTTTGTTTGGATTGGTTGTGTTGCTTTTTTGTATTGATTTAATACTATGAGGCTTTAGGATTTGATGATTTTGCTGGGTTTAAGAAAATTGTGATTTTGAGATTTTTAATTTTTGGATTTTAATTTCTAGGTTTGTGTTCTTAGATTTGAGTTTGTGTTCTTGTTGTTCTTGTTCAAGACACACTTAGATCTCAATTCATGTGATTTTTGGTTTTTAACGCTGTTTTTAATTTTTTTTTATTTAGTTAAAATTAATAAATTAATTTAGATGCTGACGTGACATTTTTTAATGCCAAAATAAAATTTTTTATTATTATTTTAAACATTCCGTCTGCCACGTAGGACGGGGCTGTTAGGGCACTAACGGCAGGGACAAAAACGAGACGCGTTTTTCAAGATAGGGACTAAAAGTGGTGGAAAAAAAAGTTAGGGACCAAAATGAGAATCGTGTGAAAATGTAGGGACGAAAATAGGGTTTACGCCTAAATTTTTTTAGTTAAAGAGAGATTACCTGGCAAAGGCGGGTCACTATGCATCATGAATGTGTGCTCTGCATTGAACCTTCACTTAGTAAATTAGCGATCTCAACTCCAGAGTCGTTGTGGTCTCTGATTTGAACTAGGACTGCTTTAGGGAAATTAAGTGTCACTGCTTGCACATAACAACCCAGGTGTTGACAAGAACCTTTATAGCTAGTACTTTACGGCCGTGTATTGATTCCAGTTTCATGAGTGTATTTGAGATTAAGTCTAAATCTCATAAGGAGCGGCCCCACCCCCACACTCACATAGGTGAAATTTCGTCAAGAGTGATCCTATAATTTTGACACCCCACTCATACAAGTTTCAAATTTCATTAAGAGTTTTTTTTTTCTCAACCTTTCCACATCACAGGATAAATGCACTTACATTATATGGATGAACAATTTAAAAAATTATTTATAAAAAAAATAATTAAAAAAATAAATAGTGCATTTCTTACGACCATCGTATGATTCGTTTTTCCTATTGAACCCGATTCTCAGGATCTCTGGTCCTTGGCTTGGGTATCCTCATACATGGCTCATGATTCTATGAACTTTAGTCTCATCCCCATCGATGTATTCTAGACCCTATCTTTTGCCAAGGCCTTGGTAAATAGATCTGCAAGATTATCATTAGATTTAATATAATCCACAATTATGATGCCACTACTCAAATAAGATCGCACGGTACTATGCTTTCTTCTTATAGGTCTGGATTTACCGTTGTAGTTACAGTTTTTAACTCTACCAATTGCGGTAGTGCTATCACAATAAATTAATATAGGTGGAATTGTTTTTTCTCAAAGTGGAATTTCATATAACAAATCTCTAAGCCAATTTCCCTCTTCACTAGTTGAAGCTAATGCTATTAATTCAGCTTCTATTGTTGAATTCACAATAATTGTTTTCTTTTTAAACTTCCAACAAATAGCACCACTACCTAAGGTAAAAATATAACTACTAGTAGAAAGAGAATCACCTGACAAAGTATTCCAATCAACATCACTAAAAGCTTCAATCACAGTAGGGTACTTTTTATAAAATAAGCGATAGCTTTTAGTTCCAATTAAATATCTCATGACTCGCTTAATAGCTAGCCAATAATCTTTACTAGGCTTGCTATGAAATTTGCTTAGCACTCCTATTGCATCTGCAATGTCAGGTCTAGTACAATCAGTAGCATAATGCAAACTACTAATGATACTATCATAATCCTTTTGATTAAAAATCTCATCATCATTATTCATAGGAAATAAATGAACACTAGAATTAAAAGGAGTAGCTACACTTTTGTGATCATGCAAATTATATTTTCTCAATATATTCTTAACATAATGTGATTGATCAAGAATTCCATCACATGTTTTTGTAATTTTCATGCCCAAAATAAAATTAGCCTCACCAAGATCTTTCATATCAAAATGGCTTTTAAGCATATTTTTTGTCTCATTTATAACATGCATATTTGAGCCAAAAATCAACATATCATCCACATAGAGGCTAATAATAACATATAAATTATTCCATAATTTAGATTAAATACATTTATCACATTCATTTGATTTATAGCCATTCTCAATCATGCAGGAATCAAACTTTTCAAGACACTGCTTAGGTGCTTGTTTTAAGCCATATAGGGATTTAGTTAGCTTATATACCTTGCTTTCTTGTCCAGGCTCTACAAAGCTTTCGAGTTAATCCATATAAATCTCTTCCTCTAGGTCCTTATTTAGAAAATCAATTTTTACATCAATTTGATGAATTTTCAAATAAAAAATTGCAGCAATAGCAATTAACAATCTAATAGATATAATTCTTGTTACCGGAGAAAATGTATCAAAGAAATCAAGATCAGCTTTTTGTTTAAAGCCTTTTGCAACAAGTCTTGCTTTAAACTTATCTATTGATCCATCTGATTTCAACTTTTTTCTAAGGACCCATTTCTTACAACCTGCTGGAAGATCTACTAATTTCCAAGTTCTATTAGAAATTAGGGATTCCATCTCATCATTTACAGTCTCTTTCCAAAATATAGCATCAGGTGATGTTAAAGCCTCTTTTAAATTTTGGGGATTTTTCTCAATGTTAAAAAAATAATAATTAGGACCAAAATCCTTTTCAACTCTAGCTCTTTTACTCCTTCTTGGTTCCATTTCAATATGTTTTTGATTTTGTAAATGAGAAGTAGAAGAACTAGTTTGTGACAAAATATTTTCTTCACCCCCACTATTTTTAATTTAAAAGGAAATTTTTCTTCATAAAAAATTGCATCACCAAATTCAAAAATTATTTTGTTTTCAAGATCAAAAAATCTATAGGCTGCACTATTAATCGCATAACCAAGAAAGACACAGGTAGTAACTCTTATACCTAATTTAGGTATTTTAGGTTCAGTTAACCTTACATAAGCAAGACAACCTCATACTCTCAAATATCCCAAATTTGGCTTATGTCATTTCCACATCTCAAAAGATGTGATATGTGACTTTTTATGTGGCACTCTATTCAAACATAACATGCAGTTAAAATAGTTTCACCCCAAAAATGTAAAGGTGCACCAGATTCAATTAACATGACATTTATTAACTTAATTAAAGTTTTATTTTTTCTTTCAGCCACACTATTAGAAGCAAGTGAATATGGTGCAGTAGTTTCATGGATAATTTCCAAAGACTGAACAAATGAGTTGAATGCACTTGATTTATACTCACAGCCTCTACCACTTCTTATTCTTTTTATTTTTCTACCGAATTAATTTTCAACTTCTTTTAAAAAATCTTGAAATTTTTCAAAAGTATCACTTTTATTTTTCAACAAATAAACAGTTGTATATTTTGAGAAATCATCAATAAAAGTGATAATATATCTATTTCCTCCATGAGTTAAAATTCCCTCAAATTCACATAAATCAGAGTGAATTAACTCAAGCAATTCAGTATTTCTTACAATACTTTTATGAGGCCTTTTTGTAATCTTAGCTTGACTACAAGTTTCACATTTTTCAAAATCTTTTGAAACTCTTGGAATTAATCCTAAACTACTCATGATTCCCACATGTTTACTATTTATATAACACAAACGAGCGTGCCAAAAATAATAGAAGAAAGCATATATACTGAACTGGTAGATGCTTTATTATTCTCAACATTCCATCACAAGCATAACCCTTGCCCACAAATAATCCATTTTTAGTGATTACATAATTATCAGATTCCATAGTTTGCTTGAAGCCAGCCTTGTTAAGCAAAATACTTGACATCAAATTCTTCCTCATGGACAGAGTGTAAAGTACATCTTTCAATGTTAGCACACATTGAAGTGAATTTCAATTCAACCTCACCACTTCCAAGAACCTTGGTTTTGCCAGAGTCACCAAGCATAACAGTTTTTTCTTCTTCAAAAGGAATGTACAACTTGAACTAATTTTATTCATAGCAGACGTGCCTATTAGCACTAGAATCTGCCCACCACCCTTCAACATATTGCATCATATTAATGTCTATAATCATAGCCACTAGAGGCTCTTCGGTTACGTTAGTCTGCGAGACAGATTCACGTTTCTGAAATTTGCAAAATCAAGCAATATGCCCACTCTTGCCACAGACAAAACAGGATCTATTAAATTGATCTTATGAAGGGGGTCATTGGTTCTTATTGTAATTTTTATTCGGGTTTCCCCTTCCTTGAGGTCTATTATTATTTTTAAATGCTCTCTTTTTAGGCATAAATTAACCATTTCTAGGAAAATGATTTTTGAGCAAATTATTATTGGCTGAAATAAGGTTTACCTTTGTGGTGAAATTACCATTGCTCTCTTGTGTCATGAGTGCATCTTGTCCTCTAGCCTCCTCCTCCACACGGATGTGTGTGATCAAAGTCTCCAAGGATGTCTCCTTTTGTTTATGCCACAGAGTCTTTTGGAACTCTCTCCAAGATTGTGGTAGTTTGTCAATTATGCCAGCTACTACCAAATTGTCTCCAATCTTTATGCCTTCGAATCTCAATTTTGCCACAATCATTTGGAAGTCTTGTGCTTAATTCACCACCAATTTTCCATCCACCATTTGGTAACGGAAAAATCTACTAGTAGCATACTTCTTTGCACCAGCCTCCTTGGTATCATACTTGCTTTGTAAAACTTTCCAAATTTTCTTGGCAGAATTATAAGTTGTATCATAATAATCATAGAAATGATCGGCAAGACAATTCAAAAAAATTAATAGTGAGATAAGGAGTTACCTTCCCTAAATACTTGAAATTGGGTAGATTGGGATGGAGAGGCTGATGGGGTGGTCGGTGGGTCAGTGGCCAGTGGTGGTGGTTATGGTTGTGGTTGTGGTTGATGCTTGATTATCTCTCGTCTCTCTCTTTTTATTTTTTATTTTTTTTAATTTGGAATTAGGATAAACGGTGTATCTTTCCTTGTTGGGCTAGGGCCTGGGCTGATATGTTCTTGGAGGGGCCCAAAGGCCCTAAACTTGAGTTTAATACCCAATTTACCTACTTAAAAAAAATTGCATTGGGGGGGGGGGGGGGGGGGGGGGGGGGGGGGGGGTGGGCGGGGGGCAGCAGAGCCCCTTGGGCGTGGGTCCATCCCTGATTAATATCCAACACTTGGAATAATTAAATAATATATGAAAAAGCATCTTCTTGTTTTTGGTTCCTTAACCATAAAAATGATTTTTTTTTTTTCAAAGGTGACATCACATGCCACATTTAAACAATAAAAATACCCATAATAATCATTTATGTGAAAATTTAAATTATTATCAAATAAAAATGTATAATATTGGTTTTTGAGGGGCACCTATTCTAACATAGCTATATTTAAAAAAAAAATCATGTGATATAAAATTGAATGTACAAAGTTTAACTACAAAATTAGTTGTAACATCAGTTTACAACCTTACTCGATAAAATAAATATTACTGTATATTATGAAAATCTAACTATTAAATTGCATGTTCTTTACACTATTAATACACATGTCAACTTTTGTGTCAATTAGATATTATTTACTATATAATCTATTAGTTTATATTTTATACATAATTTTAAATTACAAAAACTTTCAATTTAAAAAATTTATTGATGACATAGTTATTGATCTTTAATTTTCTATATATTTTAAAAGTATAAGGATATAAGAAGAAGATATAATCCAACGGTGAATTTGTAAAAATTCAAAATTAAATTTAAAAAAAAAATATTATGTAAGGTTGAAGCCTAAAGTTACAACCAATTTTGTAACTAAATTATGTCCAAACTGAATTGTAGTAGTATACACACTCAGAAAAAAATTATAAAAAAATTAAAAAAAAAAACCTTGATTCCTTCCAAATTCCATTATTCCCATTCCCTCACGTGAGCTACAAGTTCAGTTTCATCCAACACCTTCGATTTATATTGAGGCTTTGCATCTGAGTGAGAATCAGAATGTTTCAAACCAGTTTCGTTGCCATTTTTCAAAGTAAACTGATTCTTTTATAATTTTTATAATAGAGAGGGGGAGAAGAAAATTGATACAGAGACCAGTATATAAAAATATAAAATCATAATAAGGAATGGTAGGGAAAGGAAGCAAAAATACAAAATAAAATTCTTGAAGATGAAAATTGGAATTTAGAAAAGAATGAGAAGAAAGAAAAGAAAAGAATAGATTGCTTTCTTCACTTCATATCAAGCTTAAGCTTCAATCTATTCTTCATTCACTCATCTGCTCCTATATTTAAGGAGCTCTGTCTGTCCTTACAAACGTAGCCTTAAAATAATAAAGCAATCCTTGTTAGAGGCTGCGAAAGCTCTGAAATTGATTCATAACATCTGACTTTATTATTTTCTCTAATTGGATATTTCTAAAATTTCCCAGAAAGGGTTATATCGTAGAGTTAGCAGTGCCGTCGTCATGGGACAATCATCATCTCGGCCTTCGGTATGAACTATTCATATTTCTTGTTATCAATTCAACAGTATGACCAAATTAACCATGTATCACATAACTTTTTTTTTTTTTAAATATTTTTCCTTCTAAACCCTCAAACACTTTATACATGAAAATATGCCTAATAAACTAAAAAGCCTCTTGCCAATCACATAACTTTCTTACACTTTAGTTTCTACCGTTAAGTTTTTCCATATCTAAGTCTAAAAGCTAACATATGAGTAATAATAGATTGATAATCTCCTAACCAATCCAAAAATAGCGTATTATTGAAATCTTTTACATATATACTCATTCTATGTTCGTTGTCATCAGCATTTGACCATCTAGCTGGGTTGCTATTTAATTATCAAAAAAAGAAAAACCATCTAGGATGATAGCGTGGATAAAGATGTCAATTTAATATCTAATGTAATTGTATATAGATTAATTATATTGATTTTACAACAACAATAAGTAGCTTCATTCTCAAAACTTTAAAAGGTCGGATATAGATATTCAATAGACTAGTGAGGCTCAACTTATATATATATTTTTTTTCATTCTAATCTATATGAAGTCATATTCTTTTTGGTTAAACATGCTTATAATATTAATTAGAAACAACCAATCTATTAAAAAACAGCTCGCTTTTTATCACAATACAAAGTCATGTCCACTATTGGGGAGGGGAGGGTTTAAATCGCAAATCAAATTACAAATTAAATAAAAATTTCTTTACCCCCCTCAAATTTTAGATTTTCTTTTTCAAAATTTAAATTGGCCCTCAAAATTTTCAAGTAGTCCAAAAAAAGTAAAACCCAACAAAATCAATCTGTCAAAATATTAATTATAATAATTTTGATAAAAAAAAAAAAAAAAAAACCATCAAAAAAGAAATAAAATTCTTAGCTAGCTAATTCATTCCTCAACCCATGGCCCTCCCAATAATATTAACAAAACTCAAATTCTCTTTTAACAAATTCCAAATCACCGGTTCTGAAAACAAAAACAAAAATTAATAATAAAAATTCCAAATAAATCATACATACATACATACATACATATATATATATATATATATTCCAGTTTTCACTTATGTGATAATTTTTAGGTTGCAAATACAAATCCTCTATAACAACCCCCCCCCCCCCCCCCCCCCTTCTCCCTCCCTCAAAAAAAAAAAAAAAATAAGGTCACTAGTTGAACATATCAAATATGTCCAAGCATTTATCACTACCCAACACTTGAGAGTGAGCTAGTCCCATTTCCACACTTGCCAGATGTCAAATAAAGTTCCTTAATATATTCCCTTAGTACCCATGCATTCTGCTCCATTGATGCTTGCTGTGAACTTTTGTAATAGGACTGGGAAAGAGAGCAGGAAAATGCAAGAAGGAGAAGAGAGGAGGAGGAAAATGCAAGAAGGAGAAGAGAGGAGGAGGATGCAAGAAGGAAAAGAGAGGAGGAAGATGCAAGAAGGAAAAGAGAGGAGGAAGAGGCAAGAAGGAAAAGAGAGGAGGAGGAGGATGCAAGAAGGAAAAGAGAGGAGGAAGATGCAAGAAGGAAAAAACAGGAGGAGGATGCAAGAAAAAAAAGAGAGGAGGAAGAGGCAAGAAGGAAAAGAGAGGAGGAGGAGGAGGATGCAAGAAAAAAAAGAGAGGAGGAAGATGCAAGAAGGAAAAGAGAGGAGGAGGAGGATGCAAGAAAAAAAAGAGAGGAGGAAGATGCAAGAAGGAAAAGAGAGGAGGAGGAGGATGCAAGAAGGAAAAGAGAGGAGGAAGATGCAAGAAGGAAAAAACAGGAGGAGGATGCAAGAAAAAAAAGAGAGGAGGAAGATGCAAGAAGGAAAAGAGAGGAGGAAGATGCAAGAAGGAAAAGAGAGGAGGAGGATGCAAGAAGGAAAAAGGAGGAGGAGGATGCAAAAAAGAAAAAAGAGGAGGAGGATGCAAAGGCAAAATTCGAATCTCACAAAAAAATGATGGAGCAATTAAAAGGGCAACCTCGGCTTCCGAAATTTGCTGTCCCGAAACGCTACGACATATGGCTAAAACCGAACCTGAGCACATGCAAGTTTGCTGGGTCCGTAGCTATCGAGCTCAACGTCGTGGCGGATACTAGCTTTATCGTCCTCAATGTGGCTGAACTCTCCATTGATACCGCCTCTTTATCTTTCACTCATCACCCAGCTACTACAAACTTTTCTAATTCTAACCAGGTCACACTTATTAAACCTATCTTATCTTTCTATCACCCTACCTACTTTTACTTTAAAAGTTAGTTTAAACTAATTATATAACTGCTTTAACATACATATAAACTTTCTAAAAATGTCTTGTTAAACTTTAGTTTAGTGCTTTGTTTGCTTTATTGATGTTGTTGAGCTCTAGCTTATAAAGCTGATCAAAGAAACAGTCAACTTTTTTATTATCTAATTGCGAGACTGACTTACTGAGTTTGCATTTATCATGCCAAACCAGATGCCATGTCGTTTAAAAATAAAACGCTAAATGAATAAAGTTTTGGACTTGGGCAGGTGTTGAAGCCTTTATATGTTGATGTGGTTGAGGAGGATGAGATTTTGGTTTTGGACTTTGCTGACACACTTCCCATTGGGATCGGACTTCTCACCATCGCTTTTAAAGGAACTTTGAATGACAAAATGAAGGGCTTCTATATAAGGTACAATACTCGAGGGATGCTTGTTACGATAATACTAAAAATTTTATTACATAACTCTCACTATTCGGGTGTGTGTGTGTGTCAATTTTTAAGCATAAAATAAGAGATGGGTAATTACACTCCCGTCATTTGAGGTTTCGGAAAATAGCATTCCACCCTAAACTTGAAAGGAAAAAACACTTTCCTATCTTAACATCCGATTGACCAAATTTTGTTAAATTAAAATTGTTTAAAATGTTGTGTGGTAACCTGCCTTTTGTTTTCAAAAATTATCTTCCATTTCAAAATTAAAATTCATTGTTTTAAATTTTTAATTAAAGTTTATTTAAAAAATATTAAGTATGAACTTTGCTTATTATTATTTTTTCTTTTTTAATGGATTATGGAGAGATTTACCATTGCAAGTGTTTTGATACTTGATAAATTTTGCATTTTTATTCTAAATCTATCAATCATTTTTTTATTAACCATGATTAAACTTTTGTAAACAGGTTCCTATAGAAGTTGAGAATATTTCATTACTAATATAAACAAAATGTGGTAGTGTTAACTTTTTCAAATGTCAAGGGAGAGAATTTTTTTTTTTTTTCTTTTCTTTTAAGTTTGGGATAAAGTGTCATTCTCTCAAACCTTAAGGGATAGAAGTGTAATTCTTTCAATAAAAAAATAGCATGCTAACCCCATTTTTGGACTATTATTCACACTAGTCACAGACCTGCGCGATGCGTGGGAATAGATAATTATTTTATAATTGTGATATAAAATATAATTTGTTTTCTAAATTTTGTTGAAGATAATTTTTTTTCCCAAAAAATTAAACAATTTCTAAAATTATTTCATCTTTCTAACTCTACCAATATATCATTTTATTATTTTGAGTTGCGTTTGATTGATATTATTCTTTTATGAGGTAGTCCATATTATTCGAAATTATGTTATAGTGCACTATGTTTTTCCAATTTTTTTTCTTGTGCAATTAAACTTTTTAAGTTTTGAATAAATCATTCAAATTCCTCATTTTCTTAAAGAACACTAGTATGATAATAAAACATCATAACAAAATTGCACTTAATATTACTCAAATAATTGATAGATACATTCAAATGCATAGCCAAGACTTTTTATTTTTATATAAATTCAAATTCTCATTTACAAAACAACTAAGTAACTCAAACAAAAATCAAACCAAAACTATAAGAGGTAGAGAGCTTAATTGTGATGGAACACTCAAAAATATAACACTAAAACATATTAACCCAAAATAAAGTTATTAAAAACACAATAATTCATCAACCTAAAGTAGAGTTGCAAGAAAGAATAAAATCAAGAGAGAGAGAGAGAGAGAGAGAAACAAATTTATAAAAAATATGATAAGAACAAAAAGATTAAAAATATAAGATATAGTAACAAACATCAAATTATTCAAGTCACGGTTTTTCCAAAAAAAAAAAAAATTCAAGTCATGCTATATAATATAATAATGATATATTTTTTTACTATCTTTATAATGTAATAAGATGGCATCTATTAAATCAAAGAAAAAAAATACCATCATAAAAATACAAAACTAAATCACATCAATCTAAAGTAAAGTTCTAAAATACATAAAAATTCATCAACTTAAAGTAAGCTTTGAAAACAACTTACGTTGATAATATGAGACTAAAATAATTCAATAACCTGCAACAGAACGTTAATTATTCAATAACTGAAAATATACTTGCACTTTTTGTAGTGTAATATGAAGCTAGCCATACCACATCAACCACATTATAGGATGTAAAAAATTTATAAAAAAAAATATATATATATATATATAAAGGAAAATAATTATGAAACTTTTCAATCCGCAATTATCAATAATGCTTTGGAAAGGAACTCATTATCTCAACCAAAGAAAAAATAATGAAAACTTAGAAACTTATATGGTCTAGGCATATTTGATAACTCAAAAGGATATGCATCTCAAAATTTGGCATGGTCATGTTCAATTTAGGCCAAGTATATAGGTTCATTACTTAAGTTCAACACATAACAATGATAAAATAAACAACAATTGTAATTGACAATTAACAATGGTATACTTAGGCTTCCCAAGCATTAATGGTATACTTATTCCTTATTCCCATACCTACATCAGATTGGCTGAAATCACAAACATGAATTCTATGATGTGGCTTGATGCGAATGAGCTGCAAACAAATATTAGTGATAAATACAAAAAAAAAAAAAAAAAAAAAAAAAAAAAAAAAAACTTCTAATACACTGAACCATAATCACAAAGGATTGGGAGTGGACCATGATTTCTCTAGCACAACAAATCCATAGGAGTCACATAATAGGAGATAAAGACCACCAAAAAATGAAAAAAAAAAATTGAGATAAAGAGAGAGAAACAACGTTTTGTGTGTGAGAAAACTATGCACCGAATGTGAGAGAGAATTGGAAATTTATAATAAGAAGATGAGAATAAGAAGAGCAAAAAATAAAAGAAGATAAATGAATAGAAGAAGAGAGATATTAAGTAGTTAGTAGTGGGAAGATGAAAGGGTAAAAGTGAGGGGAAATGGTTTGAGAATGTGTAACAATAAGTTAAGAAAATTAATAAAAAGAAAAAAAGTTAAAAGAGAGAGAGGGAGTTGGAAGTAAGTGGATGACGTGGCTGCTGATGTGTCTCAACAGAAACGTAGTAACAATAAATGCTACGCTTCAACTTTTATATGTGTGTGTGTGTGTGCGCGTGCCCGCACGCGCGCATAATAGCGTGGGTTAAGTAGTGAAGTCCACAATGAAAATTGTTTGAGCATTTTACCATTAATATTGTTTTTTGCATTTTGCACCAACAAAGACAAATGAGAAGAGTTAGCAGTTAATATAATATAATTTGGCTCATACCCATTGGTTTAAACTTTTGGGTTAAGTGGTATCTTCATGTGTTATAAAAACTATTCAATTGTAGTCTCCCCTAAGAGTTCTCTCACCTCTATTTAAAATTTTTTATTAAAAATTTTTAAAAAAAAAAGTGCTTTCAAATATACTTAGAATGATTAGATTTTTTATTTCCAATGATGATTGAGATTATCAGGCAGGCCTTTGAGCATAGCAATTAAAGATTTAAGTTGATGCATATACTCTCTTTAATGGGATTGAACCTAGCAATGAGTTCAATCTTCACTATTTACTTATAAATGGAGCTAAATGTCTTATGTTCTCTGCTAAATGAGAATTTTACTAGTAATGTGAATATATTTAAGTTGTTATTTTGCTTTCTAGTACATATGAGCACAATGGTGAGAGGAAGAATATGGCAATTACACAGTTTGAACCAGCTGATGCTAGGCGATGCTTTCCATGTTGGGATGAACCTACTTGCAAGGTGTCACAATCTCTCTCTCTTGGTTAATTTAAGATCTTGTGCTTCTTTGCTTCTTTTGCTAAAATCAAATTTTATAACCGACAGCACCTTTTTCTTCTTCTGTTTTTGAGAAAATAACCGACTGCACTTAGTGCAGCATTTTAGAAGCTAGCGTACCTCTCATGAAGCTAGTGTTTTGATTATTGAGACTAAATTATTTTTGGATCAGAAGTTGATTTGCTTGATTCCGTTTCAAAAGAATGCAAACAAAAGCTTATTAGGCCCTTCTTATTTGGCATTGCAGGCGATGTTCAAATTACATTGGATGTGCCATCACAATTAGTAGCTCTTTCCAACATGCCAATTATTGAAGAAAAAGTGGATGGGGATCTGAAGACAGTTTCATATCAAGAATCACCCATCATGTCTACATATTTGGTGGCAATTGTAGTTGGTTTGTTTGATTATGTCGAACATCTTACATCTGATGGTAAAAAAAATACACCATGTTCATTGTTTCTTGTGTATTATGATCCTTGTTCTCGATAGTGTAATCTTACATCACTTTACAGGAATTAAAGTTCGAGTATACTGTCAGGTTGGTAAAGTAAATCAAGGGAATTTCGCATTGGACGTTGCTGTTAGGACACTTGAATTGTACAAAGAGTAAGTTTTACTGCGAATCATCACCAAACTATTAATCACGAGACACAGTATACAATTCCTTAGCTAAACAATGCATTTGAGTGGACGCCGGATTATGGATATTGGCAATCCTTCAAGTTGGTTACATTTTGGTGCTTGTGTTATGTTATTTGAAATTCCAATTAACCACGATAATTTCTGCAGATACTTTGCTGTGCCTTACTTTCTTCCCAAATTGGATATGGTTGCGATTCCTGATTTTGCTTTTGGGGCCATGGAAAATTATGGTTTGGTTACATGCTGTGAAACAAATTTGATCTATGACAATCAGCATTCCGCAGCTGCTAATAAGCAAAGGGTGATATGCATGTTGGGAATGCTGCTTTTTTTGTTAGGATTTCGTTTGCCTAATATAGTATGGAGCTCTTTTTTTAATAGCACTACACAAATTGTTTAATTATTATTTTTCTCTAGGTTGTGATTGCCGTAGCCCACGAACTAGCACATCAGTGGTTTGGCAATCTTGTAACGATGCAATGGTGGACTCATTTGTGGCTGAATGAGGGGTTCGCAACATGGGTATTTATTGCGTTGGATTGCAACAGATCCAAACTGAGCTAATAATATTTATTAAAATTTCAATATGGTTTGTTTATATATCAAGCCTCAAAGGTTGGCTTGATTATTAAAATAAACTAACATAACTATTTTTGGTGGAACGTAGCCCAAGCTCTCCGTAAATGGATCTGTTATTTACACCCAGCATGGGTCATGTCTCTATATATTAATCCTTATTAAACTACATGCTTTAAATTATATATCGGTTATTTGAATGTGTTCAGGTCAGTTATTTAGCAGCTAATCACTTGTTCCCAGAATGGGAAGTGTGGACTCAGTTTCTTAATGACTGTACAGAAGGACTTAGGCTGGATGGGCTTGCTGAGTCCCATCCCATTGAGGTAATTCTGCATGCACTATTTTTTTCCCTGGTATAATTGCTTTTTAAGAAATTAGCATTGTTACTTTTTAGAGTATATTTTTACATAAGCATAATTTTTTAGGTGGAGATAAATCATGCTAGAGAGATTGATGAAATCTTTTCTGACACAATGAGTGACAAAAAAGGTGCATCTATTATCCAGATGCTGCAAAGCTATCTTGGTGCCGAATGCTTCCAGGTTGGTTGTTGGATTTTCTTTGGTATATGTTTCATGTCCCAAAGTACAAATATTTCTTGTTAATCAAGAAACTCTGTTCCCTCCACCCCAATTTCACATGAAATTTATGTCATGGAAACCCTTCAGAAATTTTGTCTACGAGAAAGATAGAGCAATAGTAACTTTCTAGTTGCAAGTTCTGAAGAGATTACAGTGGTTTTGGTAAAAAATTGTAGGATAGTATGAAACAGGTTTAGGAATAAACCATTATCATGATGAAAACTATATTACTACTATTTTGAAAAGTGCTCATTTCTTTTATATATAGTAACAATGGTGATACTCATCTAGATAAGAAATACTATTAGAAAGTTTATCTACTTGATATCTGGTAACATATCCTTCAGCTTGATTAGCTTCCAAATTCTTTCTAGGCTGCCATGTATTTCTTAAGTGATTGCAGTTACTGTTCATTCTTTTATGGTCCATCTTCGTCAGCCAATCAATTTCAGCAATATATGAGATAATTGTTCTAATTTTTCCATTGGATTAAGAAGCTCAGCTAGTCAATTTTTGCTCATTTGTAAAATATTTCTTACGTAATTGTGTATCAGTTAATTATCTTTTTTCTCGCATCTGTAAATCAGAGGTCACTTGCTTCATATATAAAAAAATTTGCTTGCTCAAATGCGAAAACAGAAGATTTATGGGCTGCACTTGAGGAGGGATCTGGCGAGCCTGTGAACCAGCTAATGAATTCATGGACAAAGCAAAAGGGGTACCCAATTGTCTCTGTCAAAGTCAAAGATCGGAAATTGGTGTTTGAGCAGGTTTCTTGTGTCTGGTCTCTTTCACTCATTTTTTCCTGAAATAACATATCTTAACCCTGATGCATACCGTGTTGTTTCATTTTGTAATGAGTGTCACTTAATAATATTTTGAGAATTTACTGAGTTCTGACAAATCAATATAATAATGGCAGTCACAATTTTTGGTAAGTGGTTCTCTTGGGGATGGGCAGTGGATTGTTCCAATAACATTATGCCATGGCTCATATGATGTGCACAAGAAATTTCTACTGCAAACAAAGTCTGAAACTCTAGATATGAAAGAGCTCCCAAGTGACGGAAGCAAATTAGCATCTTCTTGGGTAAAACTTAATGTCAATCAGACTGGCTTCTATAGGGTTAAATATGATGAGGACCTTACAGCTAAACTCCGATATGCAATAGAGAACAAATACTTATCTGCAACCGACAGATATGGTAATTTTGATATTGGTACTCATACCTGCAATTATCTCATGATGGTATGTGTTTATGGTAGAATAGAGTACTTAACACAACCTATTTTTGTTTTAACAGGAATCCTGGATGATTCATTTGCCCTTTGTATGGCTCGCCAGCAGTCTTTGAATTCATTGCTTTTCTTGATGGGTGCTTATAGTGGGGAACTTGAATATACCGTGCTGTCTAATTTAATCAATGTAACGTTCACCTCTTGTTTAAGACTTATTAGATTTCAGTTGTGCTATTAGTCCTAATTCTAATCCCTCTATTCACAGATAAGTTATAAAGTTGAAAGAATTGCAGCTGATGCAAACCCCGAGTTGCTGGAATGCATTAAACAATTTTTTATTACCCTTTTCCTACGTTCAGCAATGTAAGTTGTCCTACATACAAATAATTGAAATCCCTTTGGTGGTCCTTGTTTATAAGTCATTCTGGTTACTCTGTCTACTATTTTTTCGATATAATTGTGAAGTTGATTTTATTCCATTTGATTGAGAAAGCCCCCAACGATGTTAACTATTGACGTACTAGAATGTCTGAAAATACATTTCCACATGTTTATAGCATGAGTGTATCATTTCTTTTATACTGAATAATTAGATTATTAATAGGTGATTGATATGCTACTATCAATAATATTTAAATATATGACATTTTCTGAATTAAGTCAATCTTTTTCGTATTTAAATAGGGCTGCAAATACCAAATAAATAGCAGACAGGTATTTTTTTTCTTTAAATCTAAGAGACAACTGTAAATGTCTCAGAATGTAAAAAGTATGATGTTAAGGAAGAACAAAAAGTCACTTAAGGATCGTTGCGATTCCTCATTCAAGTTTTGTTGTGATTGATTCACAAAGTTTTACCTCAGGATCTAGGATACAGATATTTCTCTCATTATTTGACTTATATGAATATTTATTTCTTTTATTTGGAGATATTCTATATATGATTTGCCAAGATTAAAATCATCATACATACTAATAATTATATTGAATAAACCTTAGACATCTAGTTGAAGTTGCATAATATGAATAAAACTTTCTGAGGAAGCATGTAGGAAGTTAGAAAAAGCTTTAAGGGGAAGAGATCTCTGACTTGACGGTTGCAGACCACCAACGACGTATATGAGACCTTACATGCTAATGAAAACCCAGTTTGTATGATTGTATCACTAACACAAATAATTAGCCCTTAAAAACTTCAAGCAAGTCCAAGAGCTATATTGCTCAGTGGCATTATTTGCTCTCCTTTATGAGGAGAACCAAGATTCAAATCTCCCTCCCACATTGCTGTAACTATCGAAATATTATTTGTGTGTGTGCATTGGGCAAGATTAGCTTCCTTTTTATTTTCATTCTTCCATTTATTTTGTTCAATTTTTGAATCCTTTGCAGGAAGCTTGGTTGGGAGCCTAAGAAAGGTGAGAGCCATCTAGATGCAATGTTAAGAGGAGAGGTTTGGACTGCCCTTGCTGTGTTTGGATATGATCCGACACTAAAAGAAGCAAGTAGGCGTTTTCATGCATTCTTGGACGACAGAAATACACCACTCCTCCATCCTGACATAAGAAAGGTTGGTAAAAAAAAGCATTGGTCAATTACTAGTATTTACCCATCAATAATACCTATCAAGTTTTCTAATGGGCTGTGGTTGCAGGCGGCATATGTGGCTGTAATGCGGAGAGTCAGCAGCTCAAACAGATTTGGTTTTGAATCTCTTTTGAGAGTTTACAGAGAGACTGATTTGAACCAGGAGAAAACACGCATCCTAAGTAATAACATATCATTGTTTGAAATGTTGCAAAATTATTTGAATCTCTCTAGTATGTTGGAGACATGTCTCTTTTTGTGCTTGCAGGTTCATTAACATCTTCGCCAGATCCCAGCATAATTCTTGAAGCTCTCAACTTTTTGTTGTCTTCTGAGGTATAATTGGGAAGGTTAAAATGTTCTTCCGTGCTAGTTGATAAATATTGTCTGATGGAGCTTGGGATATTGATGCTGGCTTTATTTCCCATTTGATCTAGGTTCGTACTCAAGATGCTGTTCTTGGACTGGCTGTTAGTAGGGAAGGACGTGAAACAGCTTGGGCATGGCTGAAGGTAATACTCCATTAGTAATGTAAAATGCAAAAAGCACATCGATGTGAAGAATTAAGAGGCCATTTCTAAGATTTGATAAGCATATACAGGGGACAGGGCACTCATCTTCTTTCTTGTGGGAAGAACATGCATTGTTGTGCATCTCATGTACTTACTGCTGATAAAAAGGAAAATTGAGAAATGCTAGAGGCGTAAATTAATCATTTAGGTTGATGTGCTAAGAAATGAAGCCACATCTATATCAAAATTGCTAGTTTAAATTAAAGTAGTGTTTTAGTTAATCTTGGTCAGAAATTCCATGATGCTAGTCTTAAACCATTGTTCCTCTAGCTTATTTTTTGCTAAATTCTTTTATGTATACATGAATGAAAGGGTACTTTGTTTTGATTTACTTTGGCACTGATCCCCTATTATTCTATTCCCATGTTCATTACGAGTACATTCCACTTTGTTGTCTAATGCATTTTTTCTACTTTACATGTGATTGAAATGCAGGATAACTGGGAACATATTTCAAAAACCTGGGGCTCTGGATATCTAATTACTCACTTTGTCAACTCAATTGTCTCCCCGGTTTGTCTCTCCCTACCTCTTCCTCTCTTTTCTGTTGTTAGTTCCACAAGTATCAGCTTTTGTCCTTTGTATCTCAATTACACATGCATAGAAGTTAAGTTTAGTAAAAAAAAAGAAGAAAAAAAACAAAACAAATGTATAGTTAAATTCAGTTACACTTTGTTATTGTTATTGCTTATCATTTTTTTTTTCTTTTTTCATGTTCTGTTCTATCTATCCCCCAGTTTGCTTCATTTGAGAAGGCCAACGAAATAGAGGAGTTTTTTGCAAATCGTGCTGAGCCCAAGATTGCTAGAACCTTGAAGCAGAGCATTGAGCAAGTTCACATAAATGCAAATTGGGTTCAGAGTGTTCAGAATGAATAACATCTTGCCAAGGCTGTGAAGGAGTTGGTACACAGGAAGCACTAGGAGACACTTTTATTTGGCCTTTGTTGTCAAGACTCAAGAAGAAAGCAAGTGGACTATAAATTTCACAACATTTCATAGTGTAAATTTGCCGAACAAGTGTGATAATAATGAATCAAACATTTATATATTTATATATATATATATATATATATTGTTTGTATATTAATAACATATCTTTTGGAGAGTTCTTTCTAGTTTCTACTTTTGGTCTCCCTTTTGTTTGTGTGAATATGTTTTTGTTTATTTTCTCTTTCTTCAATTCATTTTTAGTAAAAGTCTAATATAGCATTTTTGGTGTTAATGCATGTTCCCCACACATTATCTCTACACTACAATGAAGTATACCCTGTTTCAAGTGTATACTTCCTCCCACTCACAACTGAGTAGGTCCCATAGTTAGTGGGTCCTACCAATGGTGAGTATGAGGAAATATACACCTGAAACCAGGTGTATTTTTTCCTTATACTATTGGCTGATTTTAGCAATCTCCCTTAAATGACATGCACTGTCTCTCTCCTAAAAAAAAAAAGATTAAACAAAGTGATAATGGGTTTCGGTCCTCTCTAATCCATTGTCATCTAGTGTTTTTTTTTTTTTTTTTTAGCAATGTCATCTAGTGTTTTTAAAATCTCATCCTCAGACTTTGATGTTAGTGTTGATTTGATCTTTTATTCTTGTTATTATTTTTGGTCATGTTTGTGTAGCATCTTTTATACTCCCGTTGAATCACATCAATATAGCATCTTGTTCCATCTCAATCCACTTTAGTCCAATTTGATCCATCCAATCCATTTCAATTGTAAAATCTATTAGTAAATAAATAAATGAGTTAACTTAATTATTTTGTCCAAATCTTTTAGTACAAGAAATCATTTAAGCAATTTTTAAATTAATATTAATCAAACAATGAGATCTTTTAAATAACGCATCTTATGAATGTTTTCATTTAAATTTTTAATCGTAAATATAACGTTTAAATGATATCATTTACTAACTAAAAAATTTATAGAGTGTAGTTTCACATCAACAACATAATAAACAAATTCTTAATTATTTTTTAGCAATGGATCAAAGGGACATACAATAATTAGGCTTTAGCTGGACTCTAAATGGGACCAGCTAAAGGTCTAAACGAGCTATGCAAGCCCATATAAACCGAGGGAAAGACTCCGAGAAGGTACTTAGTCCAAAGAAGGAACTTAGAGATGGACGAGCCGAGAAAGCTAAAGAGTTTATGGGCCGAGCTAAATGTATCGGTCCAAGGAATGTAACAATAACTAGCCTGGATGAGGCTTGGAAGAAACTTCTTGGCGAAGTTGTTGTCACCTCTACATTAAATGCACTACACCAACACAAGCCTTTTTTTTTTTTTTAATACTAAGTATTTTTAACACACACACGAGCCTTTATTTGGCTATTGTTACAAAATAATAATTTTTTATTTAGGTGTTATTATTTTATATTTAATAATTATTATACCAATACAATTTATTTCTTTTGTTATTATTATAATAATAATTATTTATTTGGTAATGTTTATCAGAATAAATATAGAGTATCTTTTCTTTTTTTGGTTTAATATCATAATTTTTAATTCATAACCAAATTTTTTCTAACATCTTTCATATAGTTCACACTTCCATAGAATGTCATATAGTTACCAATTCACATTATATGTAGTTGAGAAAGTACAACGCAATGAGTTCCAGCTCAATTGGTAAAGTTTTTTATGGTTGAATAAGAAATCTGAGGTTCAATTGTGGTTTGTTTGTTTGTTTTAAATGATGTGAGTAGTTTTTTTTTAAACTTTTTTTTTTCTAAAAATTAACCCACTGTTTACTCATTTTTAAATTCTCTAACAATAGAAAAATTCAAATTAAAAATTTACATTAAACTCAAAAACAAAAACAAAAAAAAGTCTTATCACACAAAAATAGCGCGTGTAATAAAACTAGTATTATATTATAAGTTTATGATTTTTTTTATGAATATTATAAGTTTATTATAATAAAACCTTGCAATCACCTGAGTTTAACGAGTATCTATACTATTGTCTATACTATTGTTAAGGGGTTTCTCCTGTTTGGATTCCTCATTTTTTAGTTCAAAAATATCCCTACACTTCTATATTTAAGTAGAGACAAAACTAAAGGACAAGCCGGTAAAAATGCAACTCTAACTCTTACTACAACATTGCCTAAAAAATATAATCACTCTCCTGTTAATTTTCAAATTGGTTTATACACTTTTAAATTAGATTTTTAAAATTAAAATAGATTTATACACTTCTAAAAAACACAATTTTTTTTTTACAAAATAGGACCAAAAAAAAAAAAAAAAAGCCTCATCGCATAACCTGACTTGTGTCCTCGTCCAAAATCTCTATCGCCGCTTTTGGTTTTGGTTTAACAGAGAAGAGAAGAGAAGGAAGAGAATCTGATAAATCAAAATCTATGGAGCAGTTCAAAGGGCAGTCTCGCCTCCCCAAATTCGCTGTTCCGAAACGCTACGACATACGCCTCAAACCAGACCTCGCTGCCTGCAACTTCGCCGGCTCCGTCGCCATCCACCTCCACATCGTCGCCGATACCACCTTCATCGTCCTCAATGCCGCCGATCTCTCCGTCCATTCTGCCTCCCTTTCCTTCGACTCTTCTTCTTCATCTAAGGTAATCATCTTCATCTGTGACCTTTCTTTTCATCTTCAGATTGATTTGAGATTATGTTTATTCGTTTAGGTTTTGGAGCCTTCAAAAATTGAATTGGTTGAAGCGGATGAGATTTTGGTTCTGGAGTTCCCTCACACGCTTCCCCTTGGAATCGGAGTTCTCAATATCGCTTTTCAAGGAACTTTGAACGATAAAATGAAGGGCTTCTATAGAAGGTATAAGCTTTATACATACAAACATTCTCTAATTTCTCAATTCAATTCAATTCAATTCAATTCAATTACATCGTTTTCATTTCTTTTTTGCATTCTCTGCTCTGCTCAGCTCAGCTCAGCTCAGTACTAACTACAATAATTGAATCATTCCAATTTTCAAGTTTGGATTTTCGAACCATAAAAATTTAAAGATAATATCCTACATACGTGTATATCTATTATAGGATTGAATCTATGACTTCACCATCCACCGTTTACCTTATGGGGGAGGACATTTCATTGGGTCCATGTCCAAGGAATTTTTCTTAATCTACTATACAATTTTTTTCTTTCTTTCTTTTGTTTAGAAACATGTACTATACAATATTTGAAGTTTCTATTTGCTTCTTCTTTTATTGGTTACATCTATTTAATTGAGTTCTTCTTCTGCTTCGTAGTACATATGAGCATAATGGTGAGAAAAAGAATATGGCAGTTACGCAGTTTGAACCAGCTGATGCTAGGCGATGCTTTCCATGTTGGGATGAACCTGCCTGCAAGGTGTCAGAATCTCTCTCTCTTTCTCTCTCTCTCTCTCTCCCCCTCCCCCTCTCCCTCTCCCTCTCCCTCTCGCTTGGTTTATTAAGATCTTCTTCTTCTGTTGCATCTTTTGCTGAAATATGAAGTATTTTCCTCTCATTAAGATAGTGTTTTGGACCAAGTAAAAATTAAGATAGCGTTGGTCTAGCTCAATTGACATCTCCTCCCCCTGTAAGAGCTAGGTGGCGAGTGAGGCCGTGGGTTTAAGACCCATTGGGTCAATAAATAAAAAAATGGAGCTAGTGATTTGATTTTGTGGCTAAAGAATTCTTTGATTTAAAGTAGATCTGCCTGTTTATGTTTCAAATGAACACAAATAAAAGCTTATTTGGCCCTTCTTTTGTGGCATTGGGTGTTGTAGGCTACATTCAAAATCACACTGGATGTGCCATCTGAATTAATAGCTCTTTCCAACATGCCAATCATTGAAGAAAAAGTGGATGGGCATCTGAAGACAGTTTCATATCAAGAATCACCAATAATGTCTACATATTTGGTGGCAGTTGTTGTTGGATTGTTTGATTATGTGGAAGATCACACATCTGATGGTACACTTCATCCACTATTTTCATTGCATCTTGTGAGATTACAGCTTTTTTTGTTCACATTGTAATCTTACATCTCTATATAGGGATCAAAGTTCGAGTATATTGTCAGGTAGGTAAGGCAGATCAAGGGAAATTTGCATTGGATGTTGCTGTGAAGACACTTGGATTATACACAGAGTAAGATTTTCTGTGAATTACCACCAAATTAACAATTTCTTATCACAGAATTGCAATTATATAGCTGAGAAATACATATAAGTGGACACTGGATTGTGGGTGCTAGTGATCCCCTAAGTTGTTGCATTTTGGCACTTATCAGGAATTCAGATTAACCATGATACTTTGTACAGATACTTTGCAGTGCCTTACTCTCTTCCCAAATTGGATATGATTGCAATCCCTGATTTTGCTGCTGGGGCCATGGAGAATTATGGTTTAGTTACATACCGGGAAACAGCTTTGCTCTACGACGAACAGCATTCTGCAGCTGCCAATAAGCAGAGGGTAATGTGCAATTGTGAATGTTGCTCTTTTTGTTTGTATTTAGTTTGGCAAATGTCATATGGAGCTATTGATATAATAAAACCCCCACAAAACTTATAATCATTTCTTTTGGATACTATGAAGGTTGCGACTGTCGTAGCCCATGAATTGGCACACCAGTGGTTTGGCAATCTTGTAACAATGGAATGGTGGACTCATTTATGGCTGAATGAGGGGTTCGCAACATGGGTATATTCATTAGTCATTTGCCCATATAATCTTATACATAGGTGCAAAATATGCTTGTAAATTATGTCAATTATTTGTATGTGTTCAGGTTAGCTATTTAGCAACTGATAGCTTGTTTCCAGAATGGAAAATATGGACTCAGTTTCTTGATGAATCCACAGAGGGTCTGAGGCTGGATGGGCTTGCAGAGTCACACCCCATTGAGGTAACTGTGCATGGGCTATGTTTTTGTCTCAGTATGATCTATTTTAAGGAATTAGTATTAGTAATTTTATGAGCATATCTCAATTTAAGCGCTCTGTTTTTTTAGGTGGAGATAAATCATGCTAGTGAGATCGATGAAATTTTTGATGCCATAAGTTATAGAAAAGGTGCATCTGTTATCCGGATGCTGCAAAGCTATCTTGGTGCCGAATGCTTTCAGGTTGGTCATTAGGTTTTGCACTTTTATATGTGTCTTGTACAAGTTAAAATATTTCTTATGATTGAAGAAACTTGTTTTTTCCCCTCCATTAACCAAAATTCTCCTGAAATTTATGTTATCGAAAACCTTATAAGCTTTCAGACATAGAAAAATAGGCAATTAAATCTTCTTATTGCGACTTCATAAGAGGTTAAGAGATTTTTCTTTTAGAAAATGGTTTGATGGTATTGTGGAATTATAAAATTTATATTTTGAAAGAGGTTTTGGAGATGACCAATATGTGATGAATACTATGTAATTAATAATTTAAAAAGTATTTCATTCTAGTTATATTTAGATGAAGTTGTGATGGTCATCTAGATTAGAGATAATTAGAAAGCATATCTACTTGATATCTGGTGACACAACCCCTGCTAGAGTAGCTACCAGGTATTATTGAGTTGAGTGCTGTTGAGGCTTGTGCCTTTTCATTTCCATTGGTGTCAACCAATCATCTTCTGCAATTCATGGGATTAATTTTTCAAATTTTATTTGAAAGAATTATTAGATTAAGTCATAGTTCAATAGAGTATGCTGGTTGTTGGATCTGAGTTTGTGTGATCAGCATTATGACCATCCACCATATGGTCAGTTAATGTCAATGCCTTTCTAACAATCTGTGTAGAGAGCGAGAAAGTATCTCCTTGTACCTTTAAGAAGTATACAAATATGGTTTTTTTTTTTTTTTTATATCTGATAGTAATTGTGATTAGGTGGTTGATTCTGTATTGAAATTAAGAAGTATACTATGGCCTGCTCATTTGAGATGAGAAATATTTGTGATGTACTTGTCAGTTAATTATCTTTTTTATTGCATTACCAATTTTTTTGTAGTTTTAATTGACCATTTATGCTTCTTCCACAACCCCCCCCCCCCCCCCCTATTTTTTTTTCTGATTTGTGTATGTAATCAGAGGTCACTTGCTTCATATATAAAAAAATATGCATGCTCAAATGCCAAGACAGAAGACTTATGGGCTGCTCTTGAGGAGGGATCTGGTGAACCTGTGAACAAACTAATGAATTCGTGGACAAAGCAAAAGGGATACCCAGTTGTCTCTGTGGAAGTCAAAGATCAGACATTGGTGTTTGAGCAGGTTTCTTGTGTCTGCTCTCTCTCAGCCATTTTTGTCTTGAAATAACAACTTTAACTTAGTTGTGTATTCAGCTGTTTCAATTTGTAACGAGTTTCGCTTAATAATATGTTTTAGAAGTTTCTAAATTGTGACAAATGTTTGTAATAATGGCAGTTGCAATTTTTGTCAAGTGGTTCCCATGGGGATGGGCAATGGATTGTCCCTATAACATTATGCTGTGGCTCATATGATGCACGCAAGAATTTTCTACTGCAGACAAAATCTGAAACTCTTAATATCAAGGAATTCCTGGGTGATAAAAGCAATTCAGCATCTGCTTGGATAAAACTTAATGTTGATCAGGCTGGTTTCTATAGGGTGAAATATGATGAGGACCTTGCAGCTAGACTTAGATATGCAATAGAGAACAATTACTTATCTGCAACAGACAGATTTGGTAAATTGGCTATTTTGTAATCGTACTTGCTTTTTTTCTTTTTTTCCATTGATGCTAGAAAAGAGCACTTAACAACAACTTCCTTCAACAGGCATTCTGGATGATTCATTTGCCCTTTGTATGGCTCGCCAGCAGTCTTTGACCTCATTGCTAACCTTGATGGGTGCTTACCGGGAGGAAGTTGAATATACCGTGCTGTCTAATTTGATTAGTGTAATGTTCACCATCTTACCTCATTTATTTTTATTTCAGTTATGCTCTTAATCCTAATTCTGGTGTCTTTGTTCACAGATAAGTTATAAAATTGTGAGAATTGCAGCTGATGCAACCCCTGATTTAGTGGATTACGTTAAACAATTTTTTATTAGCCTTTTCCAGTGTTCTGCAGAGTAAGTATTTTTACATAGAAATAATTGAAATTCCTATGGTGGTCCTTGTCTATAAGTCCGTGGGGTTGTGCTGTCGACTGCTTGCTTAGCATGAACTTTTAGAGTCCAATGAGATATTGACTATAAGTATTAGTCATTAGGTAATTTGACGTACTGTGGTGCGCAAAAAGGCAGCCCACTTATTCCAAGCTTTTTATGTGTGTGTGTGTGTGAGACATTTTCTGAGTTAAATTTCTTTCATAAATAAAGCTGCCATTAGCAACTAAACAGTTGGAGTTAATGCTTGATTGTGTCTAGAGATATCTATTAATGTCTCAGAAAATATTAACATTTATAAATGTGGATATAAACAGCTTTAAGGAAGAAGAAAAAGACCCAAAGGAAAAAATAGCAATTGATTAAGGTAGCGCTTGGATTGGGCTGAAACGCAGTGCGTCTGCATTTCAGCCTTTTTTTTTTTTTTTTTTTGAACCAGCGCCTCTTGCACCATGAACAATGCAAGAAGGCAAGTAAACAGTGTTTTTCAAGTGAACAGTAATTCGGAAAATATTTTTTTTTATTGTTTTCAGTTTTCAACAAAATAAGCGGTATCCAAACGCATTTTTACTGTCAAGTTTACTTTATTTTACTGTCAAGTTTTGTAGAGATAAATGTACAAAACTTATATATATATATATATATAAATTTTGTAGGGATAACTTTTACAAAGTTTAGCCCCAAGATCTAGGATGTAGATATTTCTTGCAATATTTATTAGGAAAATTGTATTTACATATTCGTCTTTGTTTTTGAGGATATCTTACATGTACTTGGTCCGGAAAAATTTTTCATGCTTACTATTGTGTATATTGAATGAACCTTAGTGGTCACCTTGGAAGTTGCTAGTATAATCTGTATGATACTTGCTAAAGAAGCTGCTAGGATGTTAGAAAAGTTAGTGAGAAGAGGTCTTTGACATGGAAATTGCAGACCATCAATGAGTTATATGAGACCTTACATGCTAATGGAAACCCAGTGTGTCTTTAACCCAATTAATGAGCACTCAAAAACTTTTAGCTTCTTTTTTAATTTACTTCTCCATTTATTTTATTTTTTTCTTTAATGTTTGAATTTCTTTGCAGGAAGCTTGGTTGGGACCCTAAGACAGGTGAGAGCCATCTAGATGCAATGTTGAGAGGAGAGGTCTTGAATGCCCTTGCTTTGTTTGGACATGATCTGACACTAAATGAAGCAAGCAGGCGTTTTCATGCATTCTTGGATGACAAAAACACTCCACTCCTCCCTCCTGACACAAGAAAGGTTGGTGAAACAAGCATTGGTCCACTAGTATTTCTCCATTTACAATTGCTATTGATGTATATTGTGGGTTTGATTGCAGGCAGCATATGTAGCTGTAATGCGGAGGGTCAGCACCTCGAACAAATTGGCTTTTGAATCTCTTCAGAGATTGTACAAAGAAACTGATTTAAGCCAGGAGAAAACACGCATCCTAAGTAATATCATATCATTATTTAAGATGTTGAGCATCAGATTCTCTTTACTGAATTAGAACCATGTATCTTATTGTGCTTGTAGGTTCATTAGCATCTTCTCCAGACCCCAACATAATTCTTGAAGTTCTCAACTTTTTATTGTCTTCTGAGGTATCTTGGTTTAATATAGTTGTGGAGGTTAAAATTTTTTTCATTTGAGTTGATAAATTGTAGTCAAATGGAATACTGGACACTGATGTGGACTTCATTTTCCACTTGATTAAGGTTCGTAGACAAGATGCTATTTTTGGACTTGCTATAAGTATGGAAGGACGTGAAACAGCTTGGACATGGCTGAAGGTAATACTCGATCAGTAATGTAAAAAGCACATTGCGGTGTGCATAATATTTGCATGATATATTGTCCTTGAAACAATTAGGAGTAGTGTTGTTAAAAATCGAAGACGTACATGAGCTGCTTGTTATCTGATGTATTTTTTTTTCCCCTTATGAATATGATCGAAATACAGGATAACTGGGAGCATATATCAAAAACCTGGGGTTCCGGATTTCTAATAACTCGCTTTGTCAGTGCAATTGTCTCTCCGGTTTGTCTCTCACTCCCGCCTCTGATCTCTTCTGTAGTTAGTTCTCTAGTATCAAGTTTGTGCCCTTTGTATCAATTACAGATGTTATGCTGAATTTAAATTCAAATGAAGTTAATTATTTATTACGAATGCTTAGCCTTTGTCTCATTTGGTTCTTCCACTCCCCCAGTTTGCGTCATTCGAGAAGGCCAAGGAAATAGAGGGGTATTTTGCAAGCCGCAGTATGCCCTCTATTGCAAGAACCCTGAAACAGAGCATTGAACGAATTCACATCAATGCAAATTGGGTTCAGAGTGTTCAAAATGAGGAACATCTTGCCGAGGCTGTGAAGGAGTTGGCACACAGGAAGTACTAGGAAACACCTTATTTGGCCTTGTTGTCATTTTACAAGAAAGCAAGTGGATCAAATTTCCTTTCTTTTCATAAATTCAAATATGCCCTAACAAGTGATTCCCGAACAACAGCACTCTTAATAATATGTCAGTTGTTAATTAGGGTTTTGCCTTTATTTTTCAATTTTTTCTTCCTGTTGTATCCTGCGTGAATGAAAGTTGTATGGATGAATTTTACCCCCTTCCATAGAAGTTCAAATTTCATATTATTTCATTTATTTATTTTTGTTAATAGTTTGATAGTTACAAGTTACAACAACACAGGCAATATAGGAGAGAGAATTTGAACTCCGGTTATCCTTATTGTAAGAGACAACATACAATGCTACTAAAAGTTATAAAGTTCTTTGACAAGTACCACTATTGAAGGAGATAGATGATTCGAAGGGCATATATGTGTTAATACATGTTTACTACTAAAATAAAACCGCCATGTTCTCAAAAAAATAAATAAATAAACTCGTCAATTATTTTTTTTTAAGAAAATAAACCCATCTTAAAATTTAAAATCCAAGGTCGAAAGGAAACCAATGGATATCATTAAAGATTCACTGCTATGCTAAAATTTACATATTATATTCTAACTGGTCTAAGTTTCTTAGGCTCATGATAAATGAAAATAATAAATGAGACTTATAAATATTAGTCACAAACCTTTCTTAAAATTCTGTCATTATTTTCTAACAAAGTATAATTGACATAATATATTAGGTTTTTTAAATTAGGTAATCTATATTTGTTATTTGAAAGTGTTTCAAATTTTATAAGTTTTTAATTTTTAAGGAAACATAATACATTTTACATTCGAGTATTTATTTTGTAAATAATATAATATGTAGTTGGAATTTGTTTTTAGTGCTTCTTACAAATAGTCCTTCCTCTATATGTCTTAAATGGCCTAAAGATGAAATAAATATAAGTAAATCCATCACTTTTATTAAAAAAAATATATGATACTTTAATAACATATAAGAAAAATGTAATTTTATTAAGAATCTATCAATATTACACTAAGAATGTGACATAATTGTCAATAACGCAACTCCTCTTTCTACACAAACCTTTTCTCTTAAAACATCACCAAAGTGAACCGAAATGCTAGGCTGATGTGACTCAAAAAGAGCATAGCAATCATAAATGCTACGCTTCAGTTTTTAAATATTTACTAGTCACAGACTTACCAAAGAATGGGAATATATAATTATTTTGAGATGTGGTATAATATAACGTATAATTTTTTCTTTAAATTTTATTGAAAATAATTTGTTCTCCCTACAAATTAAAAAATTTATAAAAGTAATTTCTATCTTTTTATTTTTACAAATTGTTAGTGCATTTTAATTTAAAGTACGTTAAAAAATTAACTAGAGATAAAATAAAGAGATGAGTTATAGTGGAATTTGTTAAAGAAAGAGTTTCTATCTTTTTATTTTTACAAATTGTTAGTGCATTTTAATTTAAAGTATCTTAAAACTTAAATTAATTGGAGATTAATAAAGAGATGAGTTATAGTGGAATTTGTTAAAGAAAGAGTTAACTTGTATGTAAGTTAAATTGAATAAATTTAGAAGAGTTTTCTAAAATAATAAATAACACGTAGGTTATGAGAAGGATTGGAAGATTATATATATAGCTATGCTACGGACTAATTTCATATCAATAGTGAATGAAGATAAATTGTTAAAGCATAGAGTATTGTGTGAGAAAGTGAATTCAGTAATACTCCTAAATATTTGAGAGATTTTGGGTCAAAGAAAAATGTTTCTTTTGGTGGAGCTTTGAGCTTAACCACTGACGCAGAGTTGGTCCAAGGTACACAACGAACTGTTAGACTATTGTATCCTAGAGGGGACAAGTCAAAAGTGAATTTATGCTGCATCGGTTTCTAGGCTTTGCCAACCGCAAAGAGCTTGAATCTCCTTAAAGTGAACGAGATTTACGTGCCTTAGTCCAACATTGTTCGTTTATATTTTTTATTTTTATTATAATCAAAATATTATTTTATTGGTAATTTCTCTGACACAAATATATAATGTTATCATTTTTGGTATTTTTATTGATATTTTTTTTTTGAAGTGATTCATATTCTTCTAATTATCATTATTATGCATTATATTTTCTTAATTTCTTTTAGTGGAACTAAAATTTTTTAGTTTCAAATTTATTATTTAAATTTCTCATTATCTTAAGGAGATTATTATGATAATCAAAACTTATCACATAATTACATTTAATATTACTCAAGTAACAGATAGGCCCATTCAGATACATAGCCATATAGATTGTGTTTTAATATAAATTCAAATTCTCACTTCCAAATTAACAAAGGATTAACTGAAAAAAGATCAAACCAAAGCTATAAGAGGGAGAGAGAGAACTTATGATGGGGAAGTTAAAATACACAACACCAAAACATATCAACCCATAGTAGAGATATTAAAAAACATAAAAATTCATCAACCTAAAGTAAAATTGCAAGAAAAAATTAAAAATATAGAATGAGAGATAGCATAACCACTTTTTTCTTAAGGAGAGAATATGAGAGAGAATAGCAAATTTATAGAATAAAATATAATGAGAATAATATTCAAAATAAAAAGTATAGATGTTGTAGGGATAAGGGCCCAAAATCATGTGCTGGGCCTTGGGCTTTATCCGAGGACGTTGGCAGGTCCGAAGAGGAATAAATAAGTATGAGGGATTCCAGTCTAGAGTCTCATAGATATGAGATGAGTGGAAGGCGGTCCGAGGAGGAACTTCTCCTCGGATATGATAAATATAGCTTAGATGTGTACTCCAACGATGAAAGTAATCTTTGTAGAAGCCCCGACGATAGGAATATGCCTCATGAACTTACGAGAAAGAAGGAAATCCAAAAGTATCTAAGGAAATCCACCGCATTAAATGCACTGTAGCTACTTTTCTGACCGTATTTATGTGGAGAAGACTCCTAAACAGTGCTGCCTTAGTTACCGCAACTCACAGAAAATCAAAGAGGGTGTCTGATGTGATGGGCACTCAAATGAGGGCTCAGATAATCAACAAGTGTAGAATCAAGATGATCCAAAAGGAGCTATATAATGTACAAAAACCCTCCATGAGGAGGGAGAGAAAAAAAGAAAGAAAAGAATGAAGAGAAAAGTAACATTGTAGCAATCAAAATAGTACTTGTACTCAATTGTTATTGATTTACATAAATAAACGCCTCCTCGGATAGTAGAATTTATTCAATTCTACTCTCTTTGTCCTTGTTTGATCATTTATTAAATCCCTACTAGCCGTTGTCCAACTCATTAGGGCCTCGTTCTTTGACACATTCTCTACAAATTTATTGTATTGGGCTCACTAGGCCAAGATCCCATACACCTTTGGCTTGGTCTGCAAAACATATCCTTACAGATGTAAATACCATATTTTCCAAGTCATGCTATGTAATAAAATAATATTATATCATTTTATACTATATTTATTATAAAATAGGATTATATCTAACAATCAAAGAAAATAATGATAACAACTTTATTTATTTTTAGTTTTTACTCATCTGAAAAAAAATAAAAAATAAAATTCATATTCCACAATTGTATTCATATCTGTATGCTAATGATTCAAGGCTAAGTTGAAATGTCTAATTTCGCCCTCACTTAAAGAACCATATGTCATTCTCATCAACTTTAAGAGATAGAAATAGTAAAGATAACAACTTTATTTATTTTTAGTTTATACTCACCCGAAATGGACCGACATGGACTAAATTTGGCCAAATGGACTGAATTGGACCGAACTAAACAAAACTTGACCAAAGTGGATTGAAATACACCAAATTGACTGAATTGAGCCAAAGTGGACTAGAATGGACTGAAATAGACCAAAACGAACTAAATTGAATCAAAATAGGCCGAAATGAACCAAATTGGGTGTTTATTGTCCCTATCTCTTGAAGTTAATGAAAATGACATTTGGTTATCTAAGTAGGAGGCAAACTGGACCCTTCAACCTAGCCTTAAATACTACACTAGCATACAATTATGAATATAGTGGTGGAATTGGATTTTTTCAAGTATAAACTAAAAATAAATAAATGGTGTCTCTGCCCAAGTTGTTTGTATTATATGTATTTTTTATTTTAAGTTACATTTAGGTTCATGAATGTGTAAAGTTATGGTAGTAAAAAGTGATGGTCGTATCATGATTAGTAAGTTATAATTAGTTTTGACTTTTGAGAATGTGTAAATGTATAATGTATTATTGCATACGATAATATATAAATATATATATATATATATATATATTTATATTAAAAGATGGGAAGAGAAGGATGGCATAGCCGCAGCTCAACAGATGACCAAGTGGCGGGTTCTTTTCCTACCTTTACGTTTTAACCAAAAATAACCACCTCTGCTGCCAATAATATAAAAGTTATATGATAACCATATTTCAATAATTGATTGTGAGTAGTGGGCATTCATTTTCATATAAACTCACCACTTTTTCTTTTCCCATAATTACCACATCAAAATTGTGATAAAAATTGCAACACAAGTTTTATTGTTATTTTAGACTTTCTCTGAGTAGAAGTGAAACAAGAGGATGTTTAATACATGGTTGAGCCATTGGATCTAATGGCCCTACCATTAAAACAAACTAAACAAGAGGGCGTTTAATCCATGAGATTTTTAAACCAAGATAACATGTAATACAGGAGGTGATTTCCATCAGTCTAAATTCCCTTGTTGCTTTCCAACAGCTGTTTTCCCTCAATCCTTGACCCCATAGATTGCTGATCAATCAAATTCTATTTGATTGGATTTCTTAAGTTACATAGAAACCATTTCAATGATCATGAGCCTTGTTGACCAAAAATGGATTCCATTCGAGTCTCATTGAGTTGACACAACTAAGATGTCTTTTTGGATGGGCGGCTCACGCCAATTCACATTGTAATAAGTGGCTTTCCAGGAATCCTACTCATACTGTTGTAAGAGACGCAAAAAAATTGAGGATTTGTTGGCTTCTAATTGTACGAGCTAAAACAAATATATGACAAATCCATCCAAGTTAAAAGTGGAATCTACAAGTGGATTCTACATGCATCCGAAATGAACATTACACACTCCAATCAGTTGCACATTGCTACTATTGGCATGCAGAATACACAACACACGTTTCCTAACTTCCATCTAGCACCTCCATTTATAGTCACTTTTTCTATAGGTAAAGGCAATCAATGATCCCACTCAATCATCTTCAAATACTGCCCATCGCTATCCGAACCACTAATACTAGAAACAACAATTTTTACTATCCTTTTTCACAATTCACAATGACTGACATGACAAATTACATGTGGCCTACACTAACATCACTTTTATTAACACCAATCACAACTTGCCACTTCATTGTTATGAACAAAAGTTATCAGAATCGTTATAACCATAGACTGCTGCAAATCCACCTTTTATCACTTTATGCCACACTGTTCCATTGCCATTATCAGCAGAGCAGCCACTTATACCGCACCATATCCATTGCTATCTCACAAAATGAGCAGAGAGTTCTAGCAAAAGCAATTGGTACAATGTCTGAGACTTGAAAAAAAAATTCATTAGTACCGCACAGTTGAAATAATACGAGGTAAATACCTCACAGAGCCAGTTAACTCGGAGGCATAATGAATACAATTTAGCCACAATGCTAAAAACATGGAACTGTCACCATCTATTGTCCTACAATAAGCTGATAAGATTTACATACCCAGAACTCAGCACAGTGTACAACAAGACTCTTGAAACAGTGAGGAGTTCTAGAATCATGGATATTCTATAGTAAATACAGATTGCTAATCTCAATAAGCCATAAAGCCCAGGTGAAAAGAAGATGGGCAAAACTATATTGGATCATATTTTATACTCCAACATACAATCATGAATCAAACAGCTAATAGGAGGGTGAACGAACCATCATGTTTTACTTTTGAACTTCCTTTGAGCTTTCAAATCCACCACAATCACAGTTATGTTGTCCTTACTTCCTTTTTGAATAGCACGGCTTGAGAGGAGTTCTGCTGCTGCTTGAGCTGCAGGATCAATTCCCTCACCTCTTTCAGTGGGAAGAGTAACACCATTCTTTTTGTGCCACAAAAGTATTCTTTTCCGAGCCAAGTCACATACCTCTTCATTTGTCATGACATCCCATAAACCATCACTAGCTAAAATAAGGCATTCATCTTCTTTTGACCGTGGAATAAACATCACCTCTGGTTCTGGAATTATCCATGGTTTCAGATATCTATCGCCTGCAAACCACAACCAAGTCAGACAAACTACTTGTATTTTAATTGCTGAAGTTCTTTTTGATATGTAATTGCTAAAGTACTTAACTAAAAAGAATAAATTATCATCTCTGGAGTATAAGTAGCATGAAAATCTCACAAGAGGAAAAATCATAATGTGTTATACTGCAAATAATCTATCATTTTTTGGATGAAGTAAGGCTCCAACAGTAAAGTGAAAATGATAGGAGTTACAAACTCTAAGGAAGAAGAAGCTAGTTTGAAATGATCTGCATTAGACCATTACAATAAACAATTAAAGAAGTAGATTATTATGAGGTTTGATTTCAGAAAGGCATCAATGTCCTTTACAAATATTAACATTCTATTGTGCATGCGTTCACAGGTCAACTTTAGGAGTTGAACCTGAGACCCCTGCCCTCATTGGAATATAAATTAATTACATAATATTGGCAGAACCAGAATAAAATTATTTCAAATACCACAGAAAAAGACATCCGCTAATTTAGTTTCTAGTTTCTACGTGATTTCCAAATTTTACAGATATTAACACCGAAGACGTGGTTTGTACAAATTAAAAATATATACTTGAGGAACGATGGTAGGCTTTTAAAAGTTAAAAAGGATAGTGTCTATCCACAATGTTCTACTCTTCCTACATGAAAGCTTAGCAGACTAAGGCACCTCAAATCAAATGCAACCCAAAATAGAGTTCATCAGGATATAGCAGATATTCCAAACTCTCTAAGGCACCTCCATGCACAAGAATCAGAAACTCTCATTGACAACTCAAAAGTTGCTTTCATAACACGGTGAAATAATTAAAGTGAACCAGTTATAAAAACTGCTTAAATATGATCTGCTAATTTCAGTTTCCCTTCATTTCCCTCTTTACAAATTAATTTAGGTTGAAATCGGACTAATCCAATCAGTATCCTGATTCAGCGGCATAGTGAAGCTTACATCTCAAGGTTAGCCCAAAAAATTTAGAGGAAGAATCTCCAGAGGTCATAACACCTCAGCACACAACTGCACTTAATTTTAATGCTGTAAACTACTTGAGCCACAAATTGGCACATTCAAAATGCAATACATTCATAAACATAACTCCAGGTTGGCATCCAAATATACATGTGGAACAAAATTGGTATATCCCATATGACCATACAAATTATTCAAAATGTAACTAGTGATTAACATCACTATGGGGCAACCAGCCTATACCAAAGCTATTGACAAAAGAAACCCCTGGTGCAGGGGAAACCTCAGGGAAACTCAAAGATCAAAACATGCAATGAGATTGGATAAAATCATGGTGAAGAAGCACACACCAATAGACCTTGACATTGCAAGAACTCCAAAAACACGATGCCCATTCCACTGTATGACCTTGCCTCCGGCTGCCTCAATTCTAGCATATTCATCTTCTCGATTTGGCTGAAACAATATCAACAAAAATATTTATTAAATGATTATCAGTTTCCTAAAATCAATTATTACTATAAAAAGATGCAAAACTACTATTAGAGGTCTATTACTTTATGATCAACTGACAATGTCATAGGTTCTTTTCCACGACACAGAACTGCTCTTGAATCTCCACAATTTGCGACAATGATATGTGAGGAACAAATAATGGCAACCACAGCTGTAGAACCAACAGTTTCCGGGGCGACAGGCTCAAGACCAGTTTTTCCTCCAACTTCATCATCAACCTTAAGAAAACAATTGGTGAATGCTTTTTTCCACTGCTCTTGGCAATTGTCCTTGATACTTCCATCAGTTAGGCCTTTCTTAACAAATTCTATCTCCTCAGCCAAAGCCATATGGATACGATCACAACAATAATTTGCAACCTGAACAAGTTAGTACCTCATGGGAGTAAATTACTTGTCATGAAGACCGTTGTGCATCATTTGACAGTAAGGAAAAGAAAAGGATAGAGCTTATGTAAAGGAGGGAAACAAAATAAATGGTACCTGAGACCCTCCATGGCCATCATAGACTCCAAAGAAATGAACAGTCTGGTCAGGTAAACATCTAGTCATGCCATCAAATACACGGTCACTGATTAGCATTTGGATAGGAATCTTCAGAAAATGAGGCACAGTAGCAAAAGCATCTTCCATCTCAGGTCTTCTTCCACACATAGATGTTACTCCCCAAAGAGGTACAAACTCTACCTCAAAAACACTGCGGCCGGATGATGTTCCACTGGCCCCTCTTTCCAGACGCAGAGGTAACTGATGAACGATTGCAGATGGCTTTGGGTCAGAACCATCACCAGCTTCTTCATCAGGGCTCACAGGCACAGCAACAGGATCACTCACAATCTCTATCTTAGTCTCATCATTTCGTTCTTCTGAATTGGGGGCCTTAGCAACAACATCAACATCACCACATATGTTCTTCTCGATGTCTACGGAAGTCGGTGTTCTTATATCAAGAGCAAAGATATCCTCTCCCTCTCCACATAAACTACTGGTCTCACTCGCCACTGAAAAAGAACAAGAGCTATCAAGAATCTGATCAACCTCCAACTCCAATGATAAGGTATCATCTTCCTCACTTCCACGGGCTATCACACTGTTATCATCAGCAGCAGCAGCAGCCCAATTGGTTTCATTTTGAGATACGTTATCCAACACCTTAACTTCATTCACCAAATCACCACAAGTACAGTCCACCACATCACCAGCAGCAACAGAATCAGATAATAGACCAGCCGTGTCTGCCATTAGCTTAAGTGTACTACTGATATCTATGTGGGTAGCTATGGTCGGGTTATCACACACTGAGACTGAGTTACCTACTCTAAATGGCACCGTGACCGCCGGAGACATCTCCTCCATCAAAATCAAAACCCTTATCTAGGCAGCAGCAGTAGTACAAAAAGTTACCCCCCAAACCTTCACAGCCTGTCATTATTCAACTACTAATCCATTACCTTCTTTTCTTCTGATTAATAAGAATGATATTAGAATGTGAATGGTGGGTCTCAACACACCATTAATTCCCCCCATTGCCTATGACTTATGATGCAAACTTTACCTTGCTTTGCTTTGAGGGTTGAGCTAAAAAGGTTGTGATAGGGAAATGGGTAGTAAAAGTCAGATCTGGTCAACATATAACCAACAAGGGATCCCCAACTTCCATTTATAGAAACATAAACCTAAAATGGATAGCATAGACCTGTTTCAGTTGGGGCCTTATCAACTTCATCTCTGGACTCTTCTTTATCTACTTCCATCATCAACTACAATGAGAGAGAAACACCCAGAAACAAAAGAAAACAACTTTAATTGGACACACACACATACAAAGCCAAATAAAAACTGTGATAACGAAATTACATTAAATTAAATTTGAAACCAACCCCTTATCCCCCTACCCTAACACAAGAAAGATAGAGAGAAAAGGGCGTCATGAAAAAGAAACACAAAGTCCCAAGAATCACAGGAAAACCCTAGAAAAGATGGCACCTTTTTTCACTTATTACTTACTTGCCTGGATCTGAGGCAACCCATCTCAGCCTCTAGTAATAGACCCAGCTCTCTCTCACTCTCTCTCTAATCTATGGACTAATTAATCAATCATGACAAAGAAGGTGAAAGAAGAAGAAGAAGAAGCAGAAGAAAATCAGTAGTGAGTAGTGACTACCTAATTTGTCAACAGTAGAGTCTTCTCTTCTATCTCTTTCTTAGTTTCTTTCTTTCTTTTAGTTTCTTTATATCTCTCTTACATAGACTTTTTGACATATGAAAGCCATTGAAAGAATAAAGGAATGAAGAAACAAAAAAGATACATGGAAAAGGTTTGCTTACCATTAAAAAATAACATCTCAAAATGAAGTCTTTCTTTTTAATAATAAATTTGTATTGATGTGGGTGTTGAAGTTCAACTTCAAACTCAAACATGAAACCTGGAAGAGCAAGAGAGGCAGTGGAGAGAAGATAGATAAATAAATAAACACTAGTATTACTTAAAAAGAAAATAAATAAATAAAAAGAAAAAGGTGAGAGAGAGAGAGAGAGTGAGTACGTGGGGGTGTGATGAGTTATGAGAAGGACAGATGTCAAATCTAGAAGGGCATATTAAAGCATCTCCACCCATCTCATCTCATCTCATGCTCCTTGGCCTTGCCCCTTCCTTTTCATTTTCCATCCAAAAATTACTTTTCTTACGTAGACAACAGTGCACACTCTGCATTGCATTGCTTTTGGGTTTTGTTTCAATATATCATAGATGAAGTAACTATTGAATTTCATAAGTTTGAATTATTAGAAGGATAGTTGTTTTCCAAATGGAAAATTTTAGAGACGTAATCTTTTCCACACCCAAATCTACAATATTTAGCTTGTGAATGATACACCTAAATCTATTTTTTTGCAATTATCCATAGTTATCAATATATATGTGATAATCGCCAACCACAAATTAACATACAAACATGTTATGAATTTAAAATAATCAAACAAACCAACAAAATATAGTTGTGTTCGTAGAAGGGCTCAAATTATTTGCATATAAAGCAAATCTTTGTAGCTCAAATGACATTTCTTCTCTATTTTCAAGAGAGAAGTCTATAATCTAAATTATGTCTCTCTCATTGTTATAACTATCATATTATAAAAAAGAAAGTTAAATCCAACTTATCACATTGTTTAATTTAATTGAAAAACCTTAGGTGTTGAATTTAAGGAACTTCAACTAATTTTAGCTTAAATAAAATAGATGTGTAGATTAAAAATTAAAATTAAAAAGTGGGATATATCATATACATGTGAATTTTATTTATTTATTGCAAATTGAAATTGGGCCACCAATAAGACTCTAGATTTTCTAGGTTGATATATCACACTTTAATGAATTTATTTGATCACGTGCTTCCTGTGTGTGGCAAAATTGTCCAATAAATTGGAGTCAATCTAGACGAGCGTTAGCTTCTTTATTATTTTGTTTTAATTTGTCTGTAAATGTCAACTTAATGAATTCAATTCCTCTATGAAGATGCATGACTACATTTGCACGTGCAAAGAAAAAAAATGTAGACTTTTGCAACCATTGGCGTGCTGTATGAACTTATTATGCATCCTTCATTACCGTCCTTACTTAATTAAGAGGGAAAAAAAGATAATGAATGCATGTGCATGTGTATTCAAACTGAATTTGGGTTATTAATTAAAACAGATTTGTTTATTGCTTGTCATTATCATCAATTTATTATATGGATAGTACTAGTCTCGTGACTTAATGGTATTTCTCTTTTCTAGAGTTTGGACCTAGGAGTTCCAACCTTGCAAGGGGAAAATGTAGTTTTTTTTTTTTTTTTTTAACTAAATTTCTTTTCTATTTTACCAAGGTCCTCTTGCCATATATATATATATATATATATATATAAGTTATGCTAACGAGTACTTTTAAATATTAATTGTTTTTTTTTTCTCATAAAAACTTTCTTTAAATGTATTATTAAACAATGCTCTAAGAGCATTTGTTAACATTTTTCTGTGTGTGTATATATACATATATATATATATATATATATATATTTGCTGACTACAAGGAAATGTTACTAAGAAAATATTACAACTAGGCATCCTCGTTCAATCTTCTCAAAAAATAAAAAAAGACATCCTCGTTGAAGATGTATTCTCGATTCCAGCCAAAAGAGGATAAAAATTTTAGATCCAAGCATCGCAGTAAGATCCTCGTGACTCGTTACTTATTCTTGGAGTAACTAGAAGATAGCCCACGGGTGAGGGTGAGTGGTGACTTTGTTAGCATTTCTTCCTACAAAACCAAAGACCACAACTACAATCTCTCTTCCCTTAATAATTATCCCTTTAATAATTAATATCAAATGCATTCCTCTCACAATGTGTTAATCCTATAACCATTGCATAAAACTCACAAGCTATGAGAGAAATCAGAAAAGATAAATTTAGGAAAATGTTAACAAATGCTGTACAGCACTTGTTAATAATTCATTTTAAGAAAGTTTTAATACCACTTTTATGGGAAATGAAAAAAGCTGTCAAAATATTAATTACTTTTTTTTTTATTTCCCATAAAAACTTTCTTTAAATAAATTATTAACAAGTGCAGTACAGCACCCGTTAAGGTATCTCATATATCTAATACATGAGATACCTTCTCATATTTTGCATTGCATATTAACTTCATGTACAAACCATGGATGCCTGTGCAGAAGATTAGGAGAGAGAGAGAGAGCAGGGCAATATAAAGATTCAAGACTCAAAATCCTCTATGTATTGTATACTTTAAAAAGACATTCCACAGCTAGAATAATCAAAATTCAGAAAGTAATTAAATGACACATTCTAACACCTCACGAGTCTTATACCTTGCGGCAATATATTTAAATAGCTAGTTTGTCACTTGTGCCCATCAAGGCTTACAAACAGTTGCAGTGAATAGTTTCTTAATTTAACACGTCTATTGAGTCTCTCCTGGTAACTTGGCATTAATTAAAATTTGACCAGAAACTGCCACTAGAGAAGGCAAGTATAACTCTGCCAACCTGGGCAGCCAGGATACAAGTTCCAGAACTCTCTGCTCTAAATTCTTAATTCTAATACACAAATTCTTTCAGCTAATTAAAGCCTCATTTTCCCTCCACTGGGCTCTTTAAAAAGTTCTTCAAATACTGCTGTACACTTAAATGGTGGTTATATGTAAAAATTGCCATGGCAGCCAAGCTACAACATATGCAAACATCCAGGTGGCAAGCAAACTTGCCACTTTATCACCCCATGATTTTATTTTATGGTAACATGGGATCACCTGATGATGCAAGCATCTGCACCTCTGTGTCCTCGGCTGTCTGTTTAGTAGTATAATCTGTCCTAGAATTACCTGCAAATACTGGCTATCAATTTTCCATTCATTTAAATTACACAAAACTTGCTGGTTGTTATAAATATATCCTTCACTTGAAGGAGGAGATGATAAAAGAAGATTCCTTACTAAATATAGAATCAATAGATGGCCGTTTTGGTGACATACTTCTTTTGAGATCTGTAAAGGTTAAAAGAGTTCAAAAAATCATATTTCTTCCCTAATAGGGAGAAGCACAAAAATTGGAAAATTTCAGAAAGTATCCCAACAGTTTACCGTTACCAGAAATTCAAAATTACCACAAGGACATTTGGAGATAGCACAGACACATATCATTGTATGATATCTATGGCATTAAATAAATAGGGGCTCTGTGTTCCAAATATGCTTAATAATCATTTCAAAATCTCATCCTGTGATATGAGTATGACATTAACTATATTTCAAACTATAAATTCCATTCCTTGTATCAACATGAAAATTGGGGCACAGAGTGGATGTTTGAACACTGAACCAGAAGTACTTGCAAAAGGGTTTTTTTGGTCAGATTCCACTAATTGTCACACTGTTTTCCCTGGATTCACCCAATGAGATCATGAGAATAGTTGCCTTGTTTTCCAGAAAAATTCCACTTGAACATAAGCATTTTATGGGAAGCATGAAACCTCCATTCTACCTTAAGTGGATTTCACCCATGCAGGTGCACTACCTAGGAACCCCTCCCAAAGGCATTATTTTGGCCATGATTGGGTTCAACCACTGTTGGGTTGGTTCCATGTCATAGTTGCACTCATTGATGTGCCCTACTAAAAAATATAAGTGCTACTAAACCCTAATGCCCAACAAAAGATTGTAGCCCCAATTCTTATACTAATGAATCTTGTCCTATCATTCAGTTGTGAGACACAATTCATTAGATTTTGTTCCACACACAGACAAAAAGGAGGACCAGCAATTCATTGGACCCACTTAACAGCCCAACTTAACCAACCCATTGAGGGAAGAACTGTTGGATAAACTATTCCTGTCTGAAAAGCATCTGTACATTCTACTCTCAATAATCTGTCCTCCCAAACCTGAACCTTTACACTGACATCTTTGTTCAGCACTGAAAAGAATCAGGGTTTGGACAGGTCATTCACGTTCAAAATCAACATTAATATGGACAATAAAATTGACCATAATGCCAGCACTGGTATAACACAAAATATATACTTCATATTCTGCACATGGTGAATTATAGTTTTGAATTTCATTCAGTTCCGCCCAGAACAGCCGGAATATACCATTCCAATTAGTTAACTAGTACAAATCACTCCTCTATTCCATCTCGTTCTAAATTTCAGCCCTTTCAGCTCCACTCCACCCATTTCGGTCCATTCCACTAAATTCCACTGATTATGGTGATTTTGATTAGTATATAAACGAATCAGTATTTTATTCCTAAACTAATTTTTTTTATTACTTCACTCACATATGACATTTTATTATTATTTTGCTTTGACAATGTGTTTTTCTTGTTTACTTTGCTCACATATGACATTGTTTTTTCTTCATTAATATATATTTTTTCTTTACTTATATATGACATGTTGTATACTTAAATTATGTAATGATGATATTAAAAATGTACATTATTTGATTTTGGATTAATAATTTGATATGGTATAATATCATGGGATGCAAACTTAAGGTATATAAATTATTTAATATATATAACTTTAGCGGTAACTCCTGAAATGTTAGGCTGAAATACACCGATACTGAAATATTTTTTTTCAATGGACAAACCATAATGGGTCTGAAATGGAATTCAGAACATTCTAAATACACAAATAAGTAGAAAAGAAAGAAAACTAAAGGAGGATGCATAAACAAATACGCTTGCAGATGCCCACTAGGAGAGGAATTCATGCATGTTGACTAATATAAGAAAAGTAAATGCTGCAATTATTCAGAGAAAGCAAACTACTGAAATCAAAAGTAAAAAATGCATACCAAAAGTTTGGTTAAGTCCTTTCACAGCATCAAAATTCTTGTATGTATAGCCAACGAAGCTTAGATCTTTTGGGGTTAATAGCATCTGCATGACATAAGGAGTAAAACCATCAAGCTTCATACTAATTCTAAGAATCAAACAGGCTTAAAATTCATATAATCAGCAGAATGGTGTCTGGAGAAACTGGCAAGTTCTTTTAATTACAACGCACCCAATAGCCAAAAGACAGGAATGCCTGAGATGTTGAATAACATTCTGTCATATTAGATGGCATCAATTAAAGTTTTGGTAAAATTACAACAGCCCTCTTTGATGTTTCACAAAATGACACTTCTTCCCAAACCTTAATCAAAATGATAATCAACCATAAACTTGAGGTTTGACCTAACTATGTGAAATGAGCATTTGCATTTTTTGGACTATCTGCCCCTTGGTTAAAAGAAATCTTCCTACTTTACAAGAAATTATACAGTCTTCATGGTGAACCACGTCACTTGTCCACCATTCCACTAAAATACTCCCACTTGTTTAAAATTGCTGAGTCAATAATTAGTTTCTATTTAAAAAAAAAATTCCTAACTCAGCAATTTTAAACAGGTGAGAGTTTTTTAGTAAAATGGTGGACCATGTCACTTGTCCACCATGAAAACCTTATAATTTCTTCTACTTTACCCTTTCTACATGAGTAGAATGACCATTTTCCCATGAGTAACAATTTTTAACCAAAAAGGCCCTCAAACTATAAAATTCCTGAGATTGCCCCTCGAATAAACACAGAAACCCCATATTTCCCTTTAATGAAACATGAAAACCCAAGAATGCCCCTTTTTTCTCTTCTTTCTCTGCCTCTTCTTCTTTTCTCTGCCTCTTCTTTCTCACTGCTAGTTTCTCTCTTTGCAGCCAAACCCATTTCACTAAGACAGTTCTATGGCTCTCACTCATCATCTAAAAGTGGTCGACAGTGTGGGTTACTTGTGATTTTGGGTAAGCCCTAGATCAAGGATTTGATTCTTTGTTGTTGGCTGCCGTTGGTGGGGATGGGAGCTATAAGTAAGTGAAAAACCAAAGCATTGGAGATTGGGGGTTTGGGATTGGCCTGTTTGGTACCACTTATATTTTTAGCATTTTGAAGATGGGTTGTGAGATGCCAAACGGGCAAAGAATAGAATATAAGTTACCGTACTAAGTTTGAGTGTGAGATATAATCATGAACTGCAGAAACTTAAGCAGCAGTTGTCTGAAGCATCCATGGTTTGATCAGAAAATGTGAGTGGGATTATCAGAGCTTATCAGAGAGCTTTACCTCAATGAAGAGGAAACAACCTTGTGGTGGTTCAGCTTGCATATATTATTAGTATTAGAAAGTAATTATTGTAGTACTAAATTATATATGATCCTTCAGCTCATCTTTGCTTTCCAAATGAATTGGGTTTTCAGTTTCTTATTTCTTATTCATCCTTTTTTTTTTTTTTTTTTTTTGCAAGGGGGTTTGAATACTTCAATTTTTTTTTTTTTTTTATTTGTTACTGAACCCTTTTCCTAGTGCTTTCAGAATCTTTTAGCTTTACCAAATCGCTTATGATCAATCTTGCAAGAAAGAAAGGGGGGATGTAATTTAGTCCGTAGTCTGGAGGTGAGTGTCATTTCATGAATTCTTAAGAAAGGTGAAAGCAAGCAGGCAAATAATCAAAGCACCACACAGCATAATTGCAACAAACCTTCCGTGAGGGGCCTGAGCCAGTTCTTGCTTGGGCTGGAGGATCCAACTAAAAGCAAATTCAAAGTATCCAATTTGTTAGACAAGGAAATCTATAAAGGGCCATAATAGACATATGAGTAATGAAGAAAGCATCTAGATACAACATACAATGAAATAAGGAAAACCTAAACATGTCAATGTTTAGTGGACCTTCAATTTGCACAATTACTAAAATGCATTTCCAGAGAGTTAACCTGTAACGTCCACCAGCATTCTCTTACTCTATTTTGTGAAACCGCTGATCAATATTTTGAAGATAGGAAAATAGTAAGATATAAGATGTACAACCTAAATTTGTGCCAAATTAGAAGTTCCATGGGTAAGAAAATGGTGAGAGATCCCAAAAGTATAGACAATAATCAAGAAAAATCAAGAGAGTACAAAAGAAAAACCTTTCCATTCATTCCCCTGTGAAAGAAATAATAGAAGCTCCATAATGCACACAAAGAGTAACTAATCTATAAATATCGCCCTATTTCATTGTATGAAAATAGCATGATAATTTTAAGAAAAGTGTAAGCTTGGTCATGATTTTGCAATTGATGCAAATTTGAGCTTTCACCCATATATGAATGCTGCTGCTTGTTGCAGTGACCACAACACCATAATATCAACTAATTTATCAACCATTTATATTAATTAGAATTTCCCTTAAATGTTAACAAATAATAGTTAAGTGATTAAATTCATCATTTCCTATCAGATTAAGCTTTTGGGATTAGTGGTAGTTTATCATAATATTAGAGTAAGTAGTTCTAAGTTCACACCTTGTCTCCACTTTACCTCCTATTTAAAATAGATAAAAATTTTACATGTTGGACCCCATTTATTGAGGGAGAGTCTAGCCCACATGTGAGGAGTGTCAGACTAACGATTAAGTGATTAAACTCACCTTCTCCTACTAGCTTCAGTTTTTTGGGAAAAGTTTTTTATCAACAACAACTCTTAAATCATAGTGAGAGAGAGTGATGGCCAGTAACTCAAGATAATCTGATGCTTTTGGTGGTGGAAATGGATTAAGTGGCATTAATGGTAGCAAAGGAATGACAGCAGAAGCAACAATAAAAGTATGGTGAAAAATTAGTAGCAGTAATAATAGTTGTGGTAGATGACTTATACTTCATCAAACTTCATAAAGTTCTGTGTATCTAGCTCCCCGTTGACTTCTGGCTTGAATGCTGCCTCCATTTCATAGAGTTTATCCCACACGACATCCTTGAACCAAGGATGAGCCTGATAAACCAGTTTTCAGAAGTCAGACAAGAAAGCTAATGGACTCTTTGTAACATTTACATTTTGGTGGACAAAAAACCCTTACTTTAATTTGGCGTGCCCCTCCAGTGCCTAGCCTTTGCTCAACATCACACAGCAACCTGCAAATAAGATCCTTGGCCTCTAGTGTCAATTTTGCATCTTCTGGGAATCTTAAGTGATTTCTCCAGTGAACAATCTAGCAGCAATTGACAATATAATATCAGTGAAGAATTATACGCCCATCCATTTAAATATACATGATTGAAAGACCTTACATATTAAAGTTAAACATGAGGAGATAGTTCGGAAAACTGGCAACAGCAGCAGAAGAAGAATAGCAGGGATATGGTAAAGATGTCAAAAGAAGAGGCTAAATAAAGATGGCGTCACATTTTTCCTTATGGCGGGTGAGCTGAGCTAACTGCTAAGGCAGCTGAGCCAAAATTTGATCTATGAAAGTTAACTATATTCTCTTGAGATAGATAGACATGAATAACATAACTATATATTTTGTGCAATATGTTATATCCTAAGACATTTCAAAACTGTGCCTATCCTACAAGAAGGAACTTTATAGTAATAGTCTGTAACTCAAAAGAAATTTCAGTTGACATTAAACTCAATGAAGACTTATGAAAAGATCTCCATTTATTCCAACCCATGCCATGACTAAATATAGTAAAGGTTAAATAAATATGTTCAAACTAATGACATGAAGAAGTTTCATGCCTACAGAAATTAAACTTCCATGTGAAGAGTTTTGAGCATGTTACCTTTCTGCAAGTGGTTATTGGATCGTCTGAATAAAAGGGAGGGTAACCAACAAGCATTTCATACATTATTGCTCCCAATGACCACCTGTTTCAAGTCCAAATAAATAAATACATGCAGTATTTAAAAAAAGGGAAAAAACGTAACATAATTCCCCTGTTTGTTTGTTTCAATAACATTCTGCTCATTCAATTAAAAAAAGGGCAACATAATACTTGCAGAGTATAGGTTAACTCCAGTCCATGAGAGGAGTTTGGGGTTTCCTTGCGGTTTAGGAATCCCAATGATGAGAAAACTAATTCCATTAGGAGTATTAGTCCCACATTAATAAGAAAAAATTGTGGGGGTGTGATAGTCTCTATAAATAGTGGTGGTATATCTTTGTTGAGCATGTGTGTGAGACAGCGAGAGCTAGAAGACAAAGTGTTGTCTAGTGAGAGAGTTAAAGACTAAGCTATGTCCAGCATGCTATTGTGAGGACACTTGTGGGTTTTATTGGGGATTTGGATTAATTTATATTTGTGAGGTTTGTGAGAGTTTTAATGTAGTTATAATTCTTATTATTGTTGACGTTACCCGTGGATGTAGGCATAGAGTTTGTCAAACCACATTAAATCTTTTGTTGTGGGGCTTATTATTATTATTATTATTTTTTTTTTAACAACATTAAAGATAATACTTAATCCATGGCTTGATAAAACTTTGAAATGTAGAAGTTTGTGATAATTTGAGGGAGAGAAGAGAAGAAATGAGGGTCTTAGAGCATTTGCAGCAGTGGAGCTAAATAACTATATTGTTATTTTAGCTCCACTAATATAGCAAAATGAACTCTGCAGCAGTGGAGCCATTCCTAAAAATTTTAACTAAAGTGCTACAGAGAACATCTATCTATAGATGTGCACTGTAGCACACATCTAAAACTAAAAAACAATATTTTATTCCATCCGGTGTTATAATAATATAAGTTTGGTTTTTTTTTTTCGTTCTTCATTCTCACGCCTCTCTCTCTCTCTGTCACTGAGCTCTCACCTCTCTCACAGAATTCTCTCAAGCTCACCGCTGCCGGCCGTGTCATCTTCAACGTCGATCGGCCTCAGACCCAAGCCGATTAACTCTCTCAACCTCAGATCAACTTAGACCCATCGCCGATCAACTTAGACCCATCACTGTCGTCCTAAGCCGCCGATCAACTCGGACCCATCGCCGATCAACTCTCTAAACCTCAGATCAACTCAGACCCATCACCGTCGTCCTAAGCCGCCGATCAACTCGGACCCATCGCCGATCAACTCTCTCAACCTCAGATCAACTCAGACCCATCGCCGATCAACTCAGACCATCATCGTCGTCCTAAGCCGCCGATCAACTCAGACCCATCGTAGATATTGGGTACCTGACTGGGAAACCCATGGAGCTCGCCGACCCACCCCTTCTGGGTTGAGGAAAAAGATCAACTGGTTTGGGTTTTTTTTTTTTTTTTTTTTTGCTGTGAATTGTTGGTATTGGTGGTGGTGGTGATGGTGGTGGTGGTTGTGGCTGATGGTAGAGGTGAACAGGGTTGGTGCTGTGTATTTTTTTGGCAGTAGGATATATTATTTTATTGTAGGTGTTATATTATTTTATTGTGATATTTATATTATTTTATTGTGTTAAAAGTTAAAATAGATCCACTGTTGCAGCAAGTGTCTAGTTAAAACAGATAAAGTAGCTTTTGGTAGAGCTAAATTATTAAAAATTTAGCTCCACTGCTGTAGATGCTCTTACATGGTTTGACCACGCGGTCTACATTCATGGACCAGAGCCAAAGGCTACATTTTTCTCATTTACTTTTCTTGACCATATATTACAATGGAATCCATATTTATAATGAATACCAATGTTCTTGAGCAATCAATCCATTGATTTATTAACCAATCCCATGATTTTCTATGACAATCAATGTTTTGATTTGGTCTTCAAGGAAATAGAAGGTAAATTGTAGTTTCCTAAAGAAAAAACTAGCAAGATGTCACAAATTACATATCCATCCTGTAGGGGAAAAATTAAGATATCAGCAACCATAATAGTGTTTTGCCATAACATATTACACACGCAAACACAAAGATTTCTAGATGCTGTCATTTTGTCAAAATTAAAAGGACTATATATGGGTAACAATGTTGCTTTATACAAGGAGAGCTAGGGCTTTTCTTGGTCCTATACTTTTTTTTTTCTGATGAGTAACAAAACTTTATTACAAAATAGACTTTGAGGTATACCCTGTATACAAGAGAGAAACAAAAAAAAAACAAAACAAAACAAAACAAAACAAAACAAAAACAGCATCAGCCTCTCAAATTACAGCGCTTGAGCAAATCTAACAAGGACTTTTCTTGGACCTATACTGAAAAACTAATACAATCTATTCAATGCTCTCCCTCCCCAACCTCCCCCCCCCCCCCCCTCCCCCCTCCACCCTCTCTTCAACAGATACATAAAATTGTATAAGAATCAGCAAACTAAGGAATTGTCTGCCTATTAAATAAAATCATACATAAGAAGTAGATATAGAAGTACAACAATAACAACAAGCCTTTGTCTCAAAATTTGCAATCAGTTATGGATCCTCACTAGACTAGTCAGGATTGGCCATATGATTCTTTTCCTCCATTATATTATATTTGAATCCATACTTTTTGTTACCTCCTTAATTGACATGTCATTTTTTATTACTTTTACTAATGTTGTTTTAGGTCTTCATCCACCTATTATCATTCCCTCATCTTTTCACCAATAGGGGCCATCTCTATCTTTAAGCAAATCCTTATTTTGAATCCTATCTTTTTCTTGTATTTCCACTTATCCATTTTAACATTATCATTTCAGCTATACCCATTTTATGAACATGTTGCTTCTTAATAGTCCAACTATAGCAATACAGTAGCTCAAATAAGATAATAGAAGTAGAAGCACTTTTAATTTATTATTGTATATAAGAAGTAGCAATTGAAGTAGAAACTCTCTTATTTAATACTCCCTCCGTCCCAATTTGTTTGTCCTATTTCAAAAATCCAATTTTTTAAGAGAATATCATTTATTACCTTGTCTGCCGTATAAAATGTATAAATTTTCAAAACTACTCTTAAATAAATTTATCAAAAATAGTTTTAATAATAAAGTAGGGGCATGATAGGAACATTAGTAAATTAATGGTTTTTAATTTTAGAAACAGGACAATATTTCAGGACATCCCAAAGTGGAATAAAGGACAAAGAGAGCAAGTGTCATGTTTAAACATTAGCTATACAGTCAGAACTCATCACTGATTGTAAAGACAACTAAGATTTCTCCAAAACTGTCAGCCTCAACAAAAGGATGCTAATGACATTTTGAAGTTCAAGGTCACAACTTGCACATCAAGGACAAGAAAAACAGATAACTCATGGAGTCTGAAGAGAACAGAAATAAAGACTAAAAACTAAAATTAGATTTTTTTTTATAAAAATTAAATTAAATTATAAAATAAAATAAAAAAACATTGGGAATTAGTACCACCAATGGAAAATTCTTCTCTTATCCAAAAAATAAATTAATAAAAAACAAAGGAAACTGTGCAAGAATGATAAGATAGATAACATTAAGAATAGACTAACCAATCGCATTCCATTCCATATCCCTTCTTCAGCAATACTTCAGGAGCTATATAGTCCGGTGTTCCCACAGTTGAAAATGCCTTTCAAAACAAAGCATCAATTGTGAATAAAGAAGTTTTTTACAATCTTAGCAACGACAGTAATGTACTAATCAAGTGAACTAGTAATTAAATGACCATGATATAGACACGTTACTGTTTGTCATGGTTTCAAATTTACAATGATTGTAATGGTTATCCATAGTGATGTTATTTTGTTAATCCACTTCCATCACTAAAAACACTGACTTCAAAATTTTATAAACATCAGGATGGCTGAGTGGGCAGGTGTGGATAGGTGTGGTGTGACTTATCAGAAAAATATATCTGCAAGTGTGCCATTAGACCCAAAGAGACACACTCAAGTAGCAAATCAGACATGCACTAGAACGCCTTGCAGTGGACCATTGCCTCCATAATATATCACAGTCCAGTCAAAATAGGAAGAAACAACAGAGCGTTTTCATCTAACAATTATCCACAAAGGCAAACCCTTTTTAACTAATACCGTTTTAGCCCTCATACTTGTAGTACATATATAAACTGAAATTTACTTTAAAGATACATACCACAAAAATGTCACTGAACTACTGAAGATGACTTACCAACTTCCTCCTGTTCATCTGCCAGTGTTGAAGCTGTTCACGGGGGCTCTTCCAAGTACTCCCATTAACCGCATCAGGAAAACATCCATCAATATCCATTGGTTCTGTCAAATTTTCATCATCCATGGTTCTATTTTCATGCAGTGCAGGTAAAGTAGTACAATCAAGAGGCTTACAAAGGCCAAAATCTGAGAGCTTCATGTGACCGTTTTTGTCCAGAAGAAGGTTGTCAGGCTTAATATCTCTGGAAAGACAGTAATGGTAAACTTATGAGAAATGTTAAAAGCATATTAAAAACATCTACCTAAATTACCACACTTCCAGCATCTAACACATTGATTTGATGACATCATCAACAGTAAGATACTCACCTGTGAATGTAATTGTGCTTGTGAATAGATTCTATGGCCAGGACACTCTGAGCAATGTAAAATCTAGCCACATTTTCTGTTAAGGTGTCTGCTCTCATCAGCAGAGTCATCATGTCCCCGCCAGGCAGATATTCCATAATCAAATACAAATACTCAGCATCCTGAAATGAGTAATAAAGTTTCACAATGCAATGGCTGGCTACTTCTGCCAGCAAGTTCCTCTCAGCTCTAACGTGCTCCACCTATGACCAAAAGAAAAGGAGAGTGCATATTTAACAAATTTGACATAAGGTACAAAAATATTAAATATAAACATATCTTACATTTCTTAAATTGACAAATAACATAAACAGAACTGCTTTCCCACATGCTAGTTCAAGTCTACACTCACCATAAACTACTGAAAATGGCTGAACTCTCTCATTTTAAAGAAAAATCACAAATGAACTAAGCAACAGCCAAAGCAATTCAAAATAGAGATGATATGTTAAAGTGAGAATAAAACCCATGAAGATGCATCTCATAATATTGAGAGTACCAACCATTAGCACAAATCTGTAAATAATATCTAAAAAGTGTATAGTGTGGGTCTCCAATATACAGGAACTTGTATACTAATATACTACATGGAAACAAAAGGTGATGACTAAAAGAAATCCCTTAAGTTAAGCATCAGCTGTAGGTTCTGTAGCAAATGTAATTTTGTATGTTCTCACCTGTCCTCTCTTAACCATTTCAGATTTCTTCAACTTTTTCATGGCATAAATATTGCCAGATTTCTTCTCCTGACACAATCGTACCTGTAGATTGAGAAAGTATTAGCAAAACATATGCTAAATAGCTGTTCATAACAAGTTCACATAAGGAAAAAAGAAGATAGTTTCACAGTGGCAGTTGCCCAAATGGCTAATTATATCAATTGTAAGATATTATGTATGATCCTGACCTCACCAAAGGCCCCCCTCCCAATGATGGTTAAAAGCTCAAAATCATCAACACATATCTTGTGCCTTTTAAGTCGCATAAATTCCGTCTCTTTTCGCTCTAAATCCTTGATCAGGTTGATCTGTTCCTCCTCGGGCACATCTGAGGTAGCTAATTTCCTCTCTAACACCCATCGTCTGCAATGGAAACAAAACAAATACAGGTTATTACTTATCCAACTGAAACTTTGTTTCCCAATTTTTATTCTTTTTACTTTGCTAGGTTATCTCCAACTGATTTCAGTTGAGACCAATTCCTATGAATGCACAACTTCAATCACAAGCCACATACATTGCAGCAATCCAGAGAATTGAACCTTAGCTGTCTGGTCTTTATTTATTTATTTATTTATTTTTAAATTCCCTTTTTGGATTGGTAAGTTACACAGTCACCCAGAGGGTTTTGAATCCACGGCTTCAACCTCCATCCATTCTTGTGGGAGACGAAAGTGTCATTTGAGCTACAGCTCATTGGAATTATTATTATTATTGTTTTTTTTTGTTTGGGTAAATTTTAAATCTTTATAAGCTCACATTTTCTTAATCCATTGTCTCAGCCAATCAATGTATCCACACACATTTATTTAAGCCCAATCATTATGAGTAAATATTTCCCCAATTTATGGAGAGTGTAATGTTTGGGAAAGTGAAGCAGATTCTGAGATAATGGACAGTAGCAAATTTCAGATTCAGTCTTGAGTGGCCTTTCTGATTTGGGAGTGACACTTTTTGGGAAAGTTATAATTTTTGCTTTAAGATAAATCCATGACTTCATTAATGAATGATGTTCTCCATCTATTCTATTTCTAGTTGACATATAGTAATTAGACTCATCAACCGTATTGTATTAGATAAAAGACAACAAAAAAGAACAAAGTCCAAAATTAAGCCAGCTGGTTTAGATTTAAGAGCTCCCTCTTAGAATTGATATTCCAAATAATCAAACACTTTAGAGTTTGATGCAAAACAAGACAAGAGGGGATGCACTCGCTCACTGCAGCAGCGGCAAACTCAACAGTCAAATAAAATAAAATAAAACACCCTCTTTCTTTGAGTCTCAGTTGTGCGAGTGAATCTGCTTGTTTCCAAAATCTAAAGCCCCAAGCATTGGATTCTTCACTCATCCTACATTTTCAGAGCCAGCAGACAAATGGAGAAATTGAAAACAAAATTTTGAGAAACAAGATCTAAAGCCTAGCAATCTCAGTTTCACTTCAGCAAGTAGTAAAAATGCAATCAAAACTGCAAGACTTATAGTTCAAACGAATGCCTAATTCACTTTTCCTACATTTTCACCCTACGTACAGTCTTAATCAAAAAGGAAAAGGCCAAATATAGCATAACCAATAGCTAAGATATTCATATATAAATTATTATTATTATTATTATTATTATTATAAGTTTACCTCTCTTTGCGCTCTTGAATGTTCTTCATCTGAGCTCTGTAGTGATTTTCTATGAACTGCTTGGCTGCCGCCACTTTCTCCATAGTCAAGCTCGACCCTAACACCTCTTCTTCCTCTTCTCGATCCTCCATTCTCTCTCACTCTCTCTCTCTACAACTACCACTTTCTTTCAGTTTCTCACTCTAAAACCCTCTCTTCCACTATCTGTATCTGTGTTGTGTTCAGAAGAAGAAGAAGAAGCTGTTGCTGCTGCTGCTTATTAAGCGCTTTTTTCTTTTTTTCTTTTTTTCTTTTTACAGTTATTTATTTTAATGTTTATTGCAACAAATTAAAAACAACGAGGCGCTGAGTAAAACTAAAAAACCCGATTGATTTGTTAGGGTCGTCTTTATCCCCTGTGACCACGCCGTATACATAACACACCTCATCATAGCTTTATCGAATGCCACGTGGATTCTTGGCCTTTTATTTCGGACGTGGCAGTATCCGCCGGCGGGAGTTTCTTGTTAGGTGAAAGTAGGGGATCGTAGACTCCTTTTTTTTTTTTGTATTTTTAATTAAATTAATCAGTAAGTTTCGCTATGGTTGTCCGAGAGAGAGAGAGAGAGATATGTAGTTGACGCGCTGGATAGTGTGCGTGTGTAGCAATCAACGTTGCGGGGGGAGTCAGTGTCAGAGTCAGATATTTAAATGACATTTTAACCACAATTGAAAAAAGTGGGAATACCCACGAGGTGGGTCCCACTATTTGGGGGGGCGTGGTGTCCACTCTCCTTGAACGGATTGTTGGGCTTGGGGGTATATTAAATTCTCTTGTCAGTGATTGGGTTGTCTCTCCCTCTCAACTCAACTCAACTCCAGAGTCATAGAGACTCTCTCTATTGTGCTTGCTTACGAGTGCCTTTGAGGATATTATTATTATTATTAGAAGATTTGCTCGCACACTTGCATTTACTACAGTGTGAAATTTAAATGCGGCATTTTATTAGGATTTTACGATTCTTTTGTCTTTCTGTTTCAGCTCTCCAACCTTACTTTTTTACTACAAGTTTTTGCTCCTTCGTTTAACTACCACTTTTCGTCATTTTATAATGCAATTTTGAATTTTTTTATTATTATTATTATTACAGGGAGTTGAGTCAATTTTAACTTAAAAAGTTATTATTTTTACTAGCTTTTGCTATATTCTAATGTAGGTTAAAAATTCTCTTTGACAAGCGCATAATGACGCTCATTTAATAAATGCTGTCTCTTTTTTCTAATAATTTAATAGTTTGTGAGAAGGTGATTTGAATTCTAAATATCTCTATTAAAAATATCATATGTCAATTATGTTAAAAGATTATTAATAGTTTGAAAAAACGCTTAAAAGTAAATAAAATTTTCAAATAAAACAATGGAATTGCAACAAGGACTACGATAGTTACTAAACAATGACGAATCCTTACAATAAGATGTGTATGCTAGTACTACTACCAAAAAGAAAATCTCAGTTTAGTCTAGATCAACTGAGAGCTAACTAGTATGATTAAGTCAATAAACCAATAAACAACAAGAAGAATGAGAAATGAAAATGGCAGGTTCTTAACATATGAATCTACATACCTTTTTTTTTTTTTTTTTTTTTGATAATCGTGAATCTACATACTTCACTAAGTAGAACTGAGGCATATTCATAGAGCCTGTGGAGTCATATTTCGTGGAAATTCCCTTAAAACAAACAGTGGGCCGACCAACTAATTGTCCACTCAAGTTAACTAAGGAGGCATGCTTGGGCAATAGTATGATCTGCAAATGAATCGGATAGGTCCAATGGCTTTTTGGCATAATAGATATTTATGTGGATGAAGGTATTAGATACTACTTTTAAGGGTGATTATAGTGACCGATCAATTGAGAAGAAGGGATCTCCAAATCAATAAACACGTCATAATGAAGAAATCCAAAAATTGCCCAAGTTCCAAATTACTAAATCATGATTATATGTGGTCTTTGATTTAGGGTCCGGTCCTCTATTGACCAACCCCTCGGGTTCACATCATCTTAATGTTTCCCATGACCCATTAATATTGTTCAACATAATGAAGTTTGTGCATATTTTGGGGACTCAATTCAAAATCCAAGAAAAATCAAATAATATGAATTTGAAATATATTTGGTCATGAATGTCACGAGGGGACAAATTGATGTGTACTCTCTTCTTTTTGGCCTTTTAAAGTACAAAATTAAACTGTATAAAAATATAGAGAAAAGTACATATAACCACACTATTTTTACTTTTAAAAATTTGTATATTTCAGATAATAATTGAATATTTGATTTTCCTTAACCCATTCCATAACATTATCCATTAACAAGACTCTAATTTCAAAAGGATTTATCAATAGGTGCATAATTTTGGGATATCAATTTGTTTTTTTAAACTAAGTATGCGTTTGGATACAGTTTATTTTGCCGAAAATTGAAAACTAAAAACTGAAAAAAAAAATTTAAATAAAAAATATTTTTTGTTACTATTCATTATTGTGCTGTACTGTTTATTGGCCTATTTTCACTGTTCATGACCAATGAACAATGCATGATGCGCTGAGCTGAATAAAAAAAATAAAAAAACCCAAAACGCCAACGTGATCCAAACAAAGCTTTAATAGAGTTGTATTTTTTTTGTGTGTAAAATGTGGACATTAGTTGTTATTTGTTAAAAAGGTATACAGGTATTTAGAAAAAAAATAAAGAGAAATGATATGTCCACAATATTTTTTACAACATTTTCATAACAAATCTTAAGTGGTAGGTTGTTACTGGTTGTTATTGTTGGGGTAAAAAGGTAATTTTAGTGTTAGGTTCAAATTTGAACCTATAACAACTAACCATCTATGATTTGTTGTGAAAACGTTGTAAAAAATGTTGTGAACGTAGCACCTCTCAAAAACAAATGTCCAGTGTGTTACCAAAAAAAAAAAAAAAAAAAAAGTCCAGCGAAATCCAAGCTGTGGAGTGTGAACCGGCAGCATTCTTACCATAATTAGAAGTGGAATAATCTGGTGCATGCCACCTCCACCAAAACGTAGCAAACTCTAGTTTGATATCATACAACTACGAGTAATTTTGGTGCCACATCCAAAACCACATCTACAACTTACTTATATAGAGAGTTGTGGTTGGTGGAGAGGTGTCTCTACATAAACCCACCACTACAACTTGTTACATGGGCGAGTTGTGGATAACATTGTAGTTTTAGTTGTGTCTCCAAAATTTTTCCACTACTATTTTTATCTAGTCAATGGTACTATGCATGGGGGGTGGGTTGGTCTCGTTTAGTTGGTCCTAGAACTTCTCAAAGGTGATGCATCACATTACACTCTTCTTCTTCTTCTTGCAGTTGCAGATGCAGATTCAGATGCAGTACTACTGTACTGCTGTTGCTTTCTTCTTCTACCATTTTTCAAATTAAAAATGTCAGTTTAGCACGAGGTTTCCTAGCTGTCAGGTTGGTGTTGTAGTCTAGTCTTTGAGATGAGATCTGTTGTTATATACAACTCAACTGCAGATCTAGGACAAAACATGCATAAAATCTTTGAAATTTTCAATTATTTCATGAAGTTTCAATTTAATCCGTTTAGTTATTAATTAGTCTTTTTGGACCAGTACCAAAGTAGCAGCTTTAAAAGCAGAAAAATGTGTTGTTTATAGGTTTACATTATAATTAATTGTTCGTTACAACTTGCCTCTACCTCTACCACATCCCACATGGTAAGTTCAGCAAAGAATATGATGTGAGTAGGAAAAAATAATAATGCCACACTCATATCATATATATTAACCTGAGCCAGCCGACTAGTTTGTTGTAGTAATTGGTTGTAATTCTGATCTGAAATTCAGAATCTCTCTTTATTTGAAACTTTCTGCAAAACGTACAGCTAATTGTATTTGTGGGTAACTTTTCATTTGTTAAAATGTCAAAATTCATCTATTGATGCACCAACTAAAAGTAACTTTTTCTTTAATTGGCGATTAATTAAAAATTTCTCCATTTGTACAAAGGAAGCCAAGCAAGGGATGAAGTCTGTCTTTGACTTTAATGGACCTATTCCTTCAAAACTTCACATGCCAAATTAATGGTTTGATAAAGCAGCTCTATCAACAAGTTGGACTTAACATGCAATTTTTTTTTTTTTTTAAGTGAACGGTAGAAATTTTATTGAACAAACTATAAAAAGGTTACAATAAATCACTTAAGAATGTGATCCTCCCCACATTTTAGAAAAATCCAAACCCATTACAACAATTAATAAGTTTCAAACAAAACTAGTGTTGGTAGCATGTGTAACGCACTCACTTGGTTTATTGGAAGAATTTTTTCTATTAGGTAATACTATAATCGTGGGTTTCAATTAACTTAACTGGTAAAGTCTTTTATCATCGAATAAGAGATTTGAGTTTTGATCCCTCCAACACCAAAAACCAATTGGTATGTTGGTCTAACGATAAGATAAAGAGCTCTTATCAAGAGCGGATGTTATAGATTAAAACTCTTTCTAAAAAAAAAGTAATGTGTAGTAGTGGTACACTCATCCTTAGGCCAAAGGCTTGTAAGGCATGAGTGGGAGGCGTCTCTCCCCAATGTGGGATTGAACAAAACCTTGAGGAGTAAGGCTCAAAGCCATTTCCGAAGAGGACAATACTTGATTGTGAGCTTTAGTCCTCAAGGTTTTGTTCAATCCCACATTAAGGAGAGACACCTCCCACTCATGTCTTATAAGCCTTTAAGCCTTGAGGACTAAGGCTCAAAGTCATTTCCGAAGAAGACAATATCTAATTGAGGGCTGAGATGAAAGTCCTCCCACACTATAATATGTTGTATGATATTTAACATTAAAAGCAATTAATCTAATAGCAAAGACTTGCTATTAAAAGTTGAACTCACCACCGCACACCCTTGGTGCGATGGTCACTCAACAAGTATTAGTGCTTGTGGGGTGTGGGAGATAAGAGCCGAGGTTCAAGTTTTTAAGAGGGAGCTTTCACACACATATACACTGATAAAAGCTAGGGTAGAATTTTTATCTAGTATAAAAAAAATTTAAAAAAAAAAAGTGGAACTCATTTCCACATTAATATTCCAATAATGGCATAACAACCTCCATAAATTAACATAAGACAATTTAGAAGGAAAGTACTTGTAAAAGTTTGGTGTCTTAATGATTTTTTAACCATACAAATTTTCTTTTATTGATGTTTGTACTTCATAAAGAAAACTAAAACCCAATCATATAAATAAATAAAAATATACAAAATGCATGTTTGAAATTCTATCATCCATTATGATTGATTGACTAATTTGAGAGTCAATCATCACCTGAAGGAAACAACATGTGTGAGAAATCATTTGAGAGTCAATCCATGACATTCTACAACATTGCAACTGTGAAAATGTGTGGGAGGGAAACAAAATTAAGGAGAAATTGTATTACATTAGTTGAAATAATAATTGGAACAAATTAGTACCACAAAAAGAAAGAACGTGGCAATAAAACTATAATAATAACATCCTATCATTTGTATTGTGTTCAACTCCTCCATCATGTATTTTGTTAAAGCTTACGCTTGATGCTTCCTAAACTTTTTATTTCTTAGTTTCTTTTAATGCAAATTAACTTTCACCAACAAAAAAAAATGGTAAATTTGTTTTCCATTGCTATCCATCACTAAAATAAGCATCTATCATCATTTTAGCCCTTTTTTTTTTAGAATATTGATTACATTAACCTGAGTCCTAGAAATTACAATAAAAAAAAAAACATAAAAGCCTAATTCAAATAAGCAATAGTCTATTCTTTTACCTTCCATGGAGAAAACAGAGATAACATATCAATAATTACACAATAATCAAACAGAAAATTTCATAATTATCAAGCATAAGATAAAGAAAATTTTGTACGGGTGTCTTAATATATATATATATATATATATATATGTGGGGGAGGATTTTGATCCAAACCTGCAAGTAGTTTATAAGCATGAGCTCAAGGCATAAGTGGACACTTATGCCTTGAGCTCATACTTATAAAACATAGGTGAGACGCTTCTTTATTCGATGTGAGGCTGCTCTCAAAAGACTTCTCACACTCGTTTGTAAAGAACAAAATCGTGTGAATTCGCGAACCCAAAGCGGACAAATTACTTGCGGGCTTATATCAAAGTCCTCCCCTACAATATATATATATATTAAGACATGAAACTCACCTTAAAATGTAAAACATTTATCCCTAGGAGTAAATCATAAATACATGGCTCTACTTGTCACTTCTCAAATTTACTCTTCTTTTTCATTATTTTATACTCTCTTTTAACTTTATTATTCTAATTTTAACACTTTCAATTTTCACTCTATCTCTCATCAATTCATTCTTACATTTTTCTCGTATTAGTAGAAAGAAATTGTAAAACTTTATATATTTAGTTTTATTTTTTGGTGACATAGATGTATTAAATTTTTCTTCCTTTTTTTTTTATAAAGATTTTGAATAATTAATTTTTCTTTGTAATATTGACATATTAAAATCATCTTTTTATTAAATTTTATATAATTTAAAAATTTTAATAGCTATCATAACACACACACCAAAAAAAAAAAAAAAAAAAACACAACAACAGCAACAACATAGTGCGAACCAAACCGGTGGAAACCATTAGGCCATTAACGATCAAACGACGTCGTTTAAAAGTGAAAACGGAAGGGGTTTCAGGCGAAGCTAGAGAGAGAGAGAGGGCGAAGCTGTGAGAGAGAGAGAGACATGGCGGATCCGTACAGTAGATACGGTGCAGGCATGGCCGATAGAGATAGAGAGAGAGATAGAGGTAATCCATCCATCCAAACTGCTGCTGCCGCCTTTTAATTAAATTTCCAAATTTAGTCTTAGTCTTAGTCCGATGAACTTTTTTGTACATTTCTATCTCTATATCATATCATATGACAAACTGTAGAGTAAATGTCATATGATTATGATATGATTATATGTTCACATTTATACAAAATTATATGTTTGTAAGACTGTAGAGGACATGATAATAACTCTAATACATGTGATGTGATGTGGCCAACCCTAATTACTCTCTTCTGTTCTGTTCACAATCTGTAACCGACTTTCCCAAATTTTGGGACTAAGGCTTCGTTGTTGTTGTTGTTATTTATAGTCATAGACAAATTGGAGTGTTGTTCTTAACATGAATTTTATATTTAATTCAGACAAATGCTAGTAGTTAAGTTATACCATTGATCTTAAGCCTTAACACACATATTATCTTAACAGCCAGTGTTTCAAGGCCTTCCTTTCCGGGCTATCTCTCATCCGAACCCCCATCATTGGCATTGGTCTCCACTGACATGCATCCTTCTTCTTCTTCTGATTTCCTCAACAAAGATGTAAGCAAATTTTTGAGACTTTTAATAATAATAATAATAATGTGTGTAACAAACATATGTCTTGTCTTGTGTTGTGTGATTTTGCTTGCAGATAAATTCCTTGCAACCTGGGGCATATGGCTTTGATGCTATTGCCGCCACTGCAGCAGCAGCCGCCGGACCTAGCATTAAGGCATTCCCATCTCCTCTAAACGATCCTACCCAAAGACAGGACCTTACATCCGGCATTACCCAAACCATTCGTGATGTCAGTAATGAACGACCTAGCTCTTTGAGAAATCTTGATGGTGTCGCAGTTCCAGCTCGGGAATCCAATGTTCTCTTTGTTGATAAACTTCCAAATGACTGTACCCGAAGAGAAGTAGGCCGTATCCTTTTCCTTTGCAATGTATTTTCATGTTATCATGCATGTGTATATGTGTGTGTGTGTGTGATATCTTGTGTTGCTCAGTGCTATATTTACTTTTTAACAGGAGAATTTGGTTGCTTGCTGCAGGGGAATGAGGTTTCATTCTTTCATATTACATGGATTTATAGTTTTTAGAAATCATACTTCTCATTCCCCATTTGGTGGGAACTGTTTCTAGATGAAAGAATTATGCCTTCAAAGTTTAAGGAAATGTACTGTAATGTTCTTGAAGATCATTAGTTATATTGCCCTCTGCTGTCATTTGGAACCTTGACATAAAATAAAAGATCTTTTCCGTCCATTTATTGGCTATAAAGATATCAAAGTTGTTCACAAGGAACCCAGGCGTGTAAGTCTACAAATAAACCTTCTTCCTTTTTCTTTTCTTTTTTTGTTTGGGGGGAGGGCAGAATCTGTTTGAAAATGGAAATACCTTTGATCATGTGTATAAAAATAATTTCAACTTTGAGAGAGGGAGCCAAAATAGATTGGAAGAGATCCACTTAGAGAATCCAATAAGTATTAAGTCCCTGTAGATATTTTGTGAAAGCTTAATTTAAAAAAGAAAAAGAAAAAAAAAGAGAGGATATTTTGTAAAGGCTTGATGTTATTTGCTTTGAAACTGCCAGGAGAGAGGGAGGGAGTTTGCAGCAGCAGTTTGTGTTCTAGATTTCTAGTTCCTGCCCAAAATAGATTGGTAGAAATCCACTTAGAGAATCTAATAATTATAAATTTACTTGGAAATATTTTTAAGAATTTGAATTCATTTGCTTTGAAACTGCCAACACACACACATATTGATTAGTAAATTACACACACACTTGGTGGGTCTTGAACCACCAACCCATTTTAGTTAGAGTGTCATTAGCAGATAAATCATAAATCACGTAAAATTCTACAAGTCATGTGTGACTTGTTTTTAAATTTTTGAGAAGTTCTGCTCACGTAAACTTAGAAAAGAAATGAAGATATTAGCTATATACAGTCATTTTGATTTGTTTCAGTTTTGCTAATTTGGTCTATCAGGCCTCTGTCATATTATCAAATCTTACGACTGTTAGGTTTCATCTTATGAGAAGATCTGCTTTATGGTTCAATTTTCATTGTATATATCCAAGCAGTTAGGCTGTACACATCTACTTGTCATTATTATTTCTTCAAGGAGCATAGGTCTTGTTGTTGACATGTTTTGAAAATGAAATGTTTGCATGATATACTCTTGATTTTTTTTTCTCACATCTCTAACTAGTGGTTTGATAAACGAGTAAACTGCAGAGCGGAGATAAGGCTATGGTTTTGTGCTTTGTGGAGTTTGTTGACTCTAATTGTGCTCTGACTGCCATGGAAGCTCTTCAAGGTAAATTATATATAAATAATTTATGATTATTTGACATCTGTCTGCTAATGCTTTTGGGGTTAATCTTTTGCCCTTTTGTTCCTTTAGGAGATATGGAACAGAACATTTCTATGGTATAAAACTTGTGATTTTACCAAGGGCGCCTGTATGCTAATACATGAATTTGCTCAGAACATACAATTTAAGTTTGATTAAATTACAAAACATAAATTTCAGGTTATAAATCAATATTCATACACTACTATATTCCAACTGATTTGGGTTTCAGGCTCATCGAGCTCAAACCCCCGGTGGAACCTTGATCTCAATCTGCATCCACGGGAAAAAGTAGAAGTTCCCGCTGAGATATACATTACTTTAGCTAATGTGATTAATTTTAGGGTATATTACAATTTATCTCCATGTGGTATACCCCAATAACAATTTATATGATCATCTCCCTAGCTTCTGAAAATTGACACTAAATCTCTCTATAGTCTATACTTACGGATAAAGTTGAACTTGTTACTTTTTTCTATCAATATTAGCGATAAACTTACATGTGAAGTTCACATGACTTGGGGGGCTAATGACAAAAGTGGCATGTCATCAACTCTTATTTATATTTCTAAGAGACATAATCACTTAATCGGACAACTCCCTCACTCTCTAAACACACAAACACACACACACATGCAAGTTTGAAAAGAACACCAATAGATTAATATATTTATTCAACAATTTTAATGTATTAATATACATAATAACAATTTTTAAATTTAAAAAAATTATAATTGAAGAAACTCTTAGTAAATCCAACATATATGGTTATCAGATGGGTTTTTCTTTATCTTTTTTTTTTTTAATGTTTTTTTGATAATTCTATGGTTGGGGGAGGGGGGACTTGAACTCTGATTTTTTGTTGGAAACACCATGAGGTGTCAACCAATTGAGCTACAAGGCTCTTGGCAATATACATAATATACATTGAATTTACTAAATTTTAGAATATGAAAATTGGGTTAAACCAGTTACCTATATGGAGTCTGGATGGAAATATCTGTAGTAGAAATTTAAAGTCATTTCCCACATTTTCAATAGGGAAAAAGGAAAAGAAGGAAAATACTTTTCTTACTAACAAATGCTATCCAAACTCGCCACCTGATATATCTCCATCCTCGTCAATCTTCACAAAAAAGGGAGTGGAAAAGCCAAATCAGCTCATATGACAACATCGTGGGAAGAGAGAGAGAGAGAGAGAGAGATGTACATATACAACAGGCTAGCAAGCAATGACCATAGCACACTGTTCTTGCCCACTTATCCGCTTTGGTTGGCCAGTACTGCTGGTTGAAATTGGGCTGTTTCCAATATAAACTGATTCCAAATCCTCCCACCCTGTCAAGCCCAAACTCAATCCAACACCAAAAGATCTGATCCCAGCTTCCCCTAAGTTGACATCATTACTCTTCAGCCTTCACCATGACCCTACTCTATCCACTGCTTCTTTTTTCTTTTTTTCTTTCTTTCTTTTATTTCCTATTCTATTTTTGTTTGCCTTCGTGATTCTTCTCTCTCTTTGATTTTCTTTTATTCGTAGTACATTCTCTGCAAGTTTATTTTTTCCTTCCCCTTGTAAAATTTTGCAAGAAGAATATCTTAGGGGTTTCTTTTGGCAAATCACAAAACTGGTTCAATTCTGATATAATCTGAACCAAAAATAAAACCATTTTAAGATTGAATTGATTTTATTTTATATCTTGTTTTCTAGACTTAGGCAAAAACCAATTTTGGTGGGTTATGTATGTGAAAATGCCAAATTTTAAAACTAGTTTTAGGTTGGAATATGCATGTGCATTTAAAATAATAATAATAATAATAATAATAAATTACCAAATCTTAATATTGCTTTTGGGAAGATACCCGGTCCACTCTTGAACAAGTTTTTTGAACTGAAAAATTTTAACAAACTGAAAACAAATAAAACCTATTATATTGTTCCTAGCTGATGAGGTTCTATGACATTGGCAAACACCCCTGAAGAAAGGTAGTGTGTAATGATGGTCTAAATAAAGAATAAAGTGTCTTCATCATATTGGCATGTTAGGTTATGCATATCTGCTGCTAATTTGGGTGGAAAAATCAGCAGTTTCATATTAATCCAAAGTATACAAGGATAGCATCTGTGTTCATAGGGAGGTAAATGGTAGTCAGGGTATCCCACAAAGAGGTGAATTTTAATTCTCTCAGTTTTAAATGTTTTCATTGTAGTCTTGCGTAATGAAATTGTGGGCTCTAGTTAGCTCAACTGATAAACTCTCTTATCATCGATTAAGAGATTTGGGGTTCATACTCTTCTTATACAAAAAACTAATTGATGTCTTGGCTTGATGATAAACAACAATTATCATGGAGCGGACATCATAGATTGAAGTGTTGTCGTATCTATATAAAAAAGAAAAAAAAAAGTCTTGTGTGATGAAATTGATATCTGGAAATCAATTTAAAGTCAGTCGTTAATGCATCATTGAATCACTATGTGGAATGTGAGATTTCTTCAGGTTACAAGTTTGATGACAAGAAACCTGACGCCCCTGCGTTGAGGATCCAATTTGCACATTTTCCATTCAAGCTACCTGATCATGATGAGCAACAAAATGGGGTCCCACGCTGACTACAAGGGCATCAATGGATGACCATTACTAAAAGAAACATTCTCTTCCATTCTGAACTGTGTAGATGGGTTATTAGGGCAATATGTACAGCATTTTGTTGGACTAGAAACAGTTTTAGCAAAAATGCACCGTTGTCATGTGGGTGCATGTGTGGTGGTTAGAGTTTTCATGACCATTTGTAATGATACTCCCAAGTCATATGCGATTGCTATGCCAGATATTTGACCCATGTTAAAATGAAAAATTTTGGGTACTACTTGATACATTTTCTAAGGAATTCTTTTGGACGTGAACTTGTGCAATATTATAATGGTATGCAATGTTTGTTACCAAGTCCTTTTTCATTCAAAGATTGGCTTGCCAGTGTATTTGGGTTTTGGACTTTAGTAGGTACCTACATGGAATATTGAATTGTGCTTGTTTATCTACTACGTCAACAGAATAGAGAATGGAGAATATATGGTGCTTGTTGACTGGTGTGAACGGAGAGGGTTGATTTGAAATATGCCGATGCTGTTTCCTATTATTTTGCTGGCTTTGAGCCCATTTCACTTCAGTATGACTTTCCAAATCACGACTGAGCCATTTGTAAAAAAGTCCAGCATATTTGTATACACCTCAGTGCATTCACATGAGGTGACTACATTCTTCAGAATGACCTACTATGAAGTTCTTTGATGACTGCACATATGAAGTCACTCGTGTTAATAGTTCCAGGAAAAAATAGAAGAGTGATTGATTCATATTTGAAGACCATTGGGGTTAATGACTTATTAATGTCATTTTGTTGCGGGCCTTGAATCAGGCAATAAAACAATTAGAGACTATTAAGGATGTCATCATCAATTATCTTGACTTGATCTCCAAAGTCCAAAGAAAGAGATGCAAGAAACCAGAATTAAAACAATTACCAATTTCCAAAACCACTTGGGACTAATATATATATATAGATATTTGTAGGGCAACTTCTCTGTTAGGTAAACTAAGCTTTGAAAAGAGAACAGAACACGTCTCAGTATCCTTAGTTTGGAATTGGGTGGAAAGATTAGCTGGAAGGGGCTCACAACCTTTCCGTCCACTTACAGCTTACTGGTATCCATTCACTACTGATCAGTCACTGAAATTGAAGATAGTTATTCTAAGCTCATAGATTAATTTAGAGCTTTCTCTAGTTAATTGGTTAACAAGAATCATATTCATCATTCATTCTTCTCCTACTCATAAAGATGCTTAATTTCATATTCAAGATAAATACAAGATTTGAATCTAATTTACCATGCAATTACCATCTCATATTGAGATGTCAAAGTTAATTGGATAAAAAGTAAAAGGTTAAAAAAATATATTTTTAATTTTTTTTTTTACATTACCCTATCAACTTTATATCTCATATGAGATGATAATCGCATGGTATAATAACCCTAAGCCGATTTCAATTCATAGTACTTATCTCTGTTTTATGCATATTTATTAGCCAAGCTTGGAATCTTATCATTATGCGTGATGGACTAAGAAGCATGGATACGGACACCAACATAGATATGGTTAAGAATTAGGACCCGCCATTACATGAATACAAAAATTAATTACTTAATTGATATATCTTTAGGTCTATTTTATTTTATAGAATGCAGAGATATGACAATTAATTACTAAATTAATATATCTTTAGGTATATAAAAATCTTATATTCTCAAGAATCTTATTAGATTCCTAACCCAACCAAACATAAGAATAGCAAATTTCCAAGCTTCAAGATTGTCCAATAACTTTCCTCCAGAAAAAAAAAGAAAAAAAAAAAAAAGAAAAGAAAAAAGATTGTCCGATAACATATTTCCAAGAATCTAGATGCGGGGGACTAACCTTAATGCCCCAAACCAAACGCTCCCTGGAGGTTTTGGAATATTGGTGCTTAGATTTGATGGAACCTAAACAATAGCATATTCTTTGAAATTAAAACCAATTGTTTTGCCGTACCGATTTACATAAATCAATTAAGAGTTCAAATCTTCTGTCTTATCAATTGTGCTCTATTTCATGATTCACCAATAAAAATTGAACAACTGGCTTCTGACATTAAATGAGATAACTCTGACTTTTACGTATTGTTCAAGGCATTTAAAGTCAGAGTTGTCTTATTTAATGTGAGAGACCAGCTGTCCAAGTTTTATTGATAGAGCATGAAGTGAAGCACAATTGATGAGACAGAAACTTTGGACTCACCAATTGATAAAGGACAAAGCTCAAAGCAGTCATGTCAAACATCTAAGGAACTAAGGAATTTCTTCCTCTAAGGAACTACTTCTATTGGCCCAATGTAATTGCTGCAGACCTGTAATAGTGAAGCTTGATAGTCAAGAACCCATAATCCCAAATTTCCAAGCCAGTTCTCTATCTATGACGGCTCCAAAGATTCATTTCCAATTCCACATATTAATCCAAAAAACTAGATCATTTTTGTCTTCTAAAAGTGAAACTTTTTCCAACTTCAGACATCAATTCTACCAACGAAATCTACCGACTGATTAAACTATTGTGTGCAGACCATGGAAGTACTCAAAATCAAACAAAAAATAAGGCAAAAGCACTCCACATCATTTGGAAAAATCTGTCCACTTCCAACCTAAGCTCAATTTCATGCAAGAATCATCATATCACTATCAGTTGTTAATAAATTCAAACCAAACAGTGAGCAGTGCTGGAACTAAAAATCACTGTGAACAATCAGTGTAGCAGGGGTCGGAACCACTTTGCCTTAAACTGTCCAATGAACAATTGATGCGGCAAACAAGAAGCAGATTCAGTTTCATATACAACAACATTGACAACTAAGCTGAAGTCCCAATATTTTTGGGATCAGTAATAGATCCTCAACAACTGATAAGGATCAAGCACATGCTTTTACTTCCTCAGTTTCAGAGACATTAGAGGAAAGAGTCTTCTACTTAAGAATATAATTGTCGTCCTCTGCAAGCATCTTGCTAGCCATGAGGAGACAAGCTCATTATGGGGAACCATAATCGGGTAAAACTAGAAGCATATTCTAAAATCAAGATGCATTTAAAATTTTTTTAAAACAAAAAATGCATTGCCTTCGAACTTAGGAGAATGCTAGTAAACTTACTACATTAAGATTCAAAATTCATAGCAAACAAAAGAATAAAAAAAGCTGCTTGATTGTATTCATCTGATAATTTGGTAATTGAAGTATGGAACCTAGGTTACAGCATGTCTCAGTGACGTTTTTTTTTTTTAGGTACAACTTAAGGTTGTCTACAAAGACTAAAACCATCCATTTGGGGTAGGGGAAACTATATATATTTCTTTCACAGACCCCCTTCAACAAATAATGACGAATGACTTGTATAAAACATACTATGAGAGAGTCAATAACAATTAACAAGCAAAAGAACCAAAAAAAAGAAAAAGAAAAAGAAAAAGAAAAAAGAATTCCACTACACAAACCGAGTGCCTCCAATTCCATGATGCAAAATATTATGAGCAATGGCATCCCTGGCCTTGGTTGACGCATTTGATTTCACAGCCTGTTCTGGAACCATCTCATCATCAACAAGCTCAAACCGAAACTCCGGATCGATTTCCTCATTCCTCAACTCACAAATATTATGCAAAACACAACAAGCCCCAAGCACCACAGGCAAGTCTTGTAGTTTCACCTCAGTCCTCTTTTGCAAACAACACCACCTCCCTTTCAATCTAGCAAATGCATCCTTAGCCACCCTTTGAATCTCCCCAATCTTCTCATTAAACGCATTCTGAGGCCAAGTCAGATTAGGATGTGTGTAAGGCACCAAAACCCAATCCAACAAAGGGTACCCAGAATTCCCAACAATCCAAACACCCTTTAAAAGCCCCCCATTTGCTCTATGATAAAGCGCGCTTTTCTCAAGCACCTGGTCATCAGGCATCGATCCAGGCCATCCAATGCACACGTCACTAAATACCCCTTTGGGGTCCACAACACCTTGAACCGTAATCGAATACGAGGTTTTTTGGTTCCTCTCAGTATGTCTCCTATTAAAATAAGCAGCAACACTTACCTTAGGAGCTATAATAGGTATGTGTGTCGTGTACATCGACCCGACAACGTTTGGAATCCCCGAAATCGACTCGAACTCCTCTTTAATTTTTCGCACCGCATTCTCATCGGGCCATTGCAAATACTTAGGCATTAAGACCGTTCGAATAGCGGAACAAACCTCGAGAACCAGTTTATGACAAGTCGAGATGCCTAGGCCGAAACGTTTGGACACGAGTCGAAGTGGGTCCCCGGTGGCTAGCCTCCACAAACAAACGGCGACCCTTTGTTTCACCGGAATCGCATTGCGGAGAGTGGTGTCTTCCTTAGCTATCACCGAATTGAGCTCCTCGCAAATCGAATCGAACGTGGCTCGACCCATTCGAAACGCTTTCTTGAACTCTTCTTCTGGGAAATCCGGACTATTACACTCGTCCCACCACGCGTTCGACCTGTCTTTGACCCACAGCCTTCGATGGGTACTTTCGCTCCGGAGGTTCGAGACGGCCTTTTCGTCGCCGGAGGCGGCAACAGCGGCGGCGGCGGAGGCAACTGCGCCAGCGACAGAGACAGAAAGGCGGGATTTTTTACGTGAGGTTTGGTCGAGTTCGGTGCAATAGTCTTGGATGTTGGAGTAGTAGAAGTCGACCATTTGTTTGGTTTTCTTCCTGTGGTTTGAATCGATGAAGAGCCTCTCTTCATTGGCGTCTCTGTCGAGCTCTTCTTGCTCCTGTTTTTCCTCTTCTTCTAATAAAATATAGGAACTAAGAATACCCTTCAAATCCTTAGTCGTCGTCTTCTTCTTCCTAGTATTGTTATTCTTCATCTTCTTATTGTTGTTGTTGTTGTTGTTGAGTTCTTTGTCACTGTCTCCATCTTCAGCCCCAGCTCCCTCATCTTCGAGCTTTCTCTGCCGCTTCTTGGAGTTGTTGTTGTTGCTGTCTTTCATTTCTTGCCGACGTGAGACAAGTGTTAAGAGTTTTCTGGGTTAATTATAACAAAAGGGAAGGGAACGGGTTGAGAGTTGAGACACGCAGAGATAGAGAGAGAGAGGGGAAAGGTCTTAGTCTTGGCTTTCAAGAGTGTGAACGAAACAATGTGTCAACGCAAAGATTGAAAAAAGCTGATGGCTTTGTTTGTATATAATATCAGACTACAATAAATGACCAGGGCATGTTTATGTTGTGGTACACTCCATCCTTGCTACTGTGGACTTCCTCTTTACACGTCCACCTACCATACCTAGGACTAATCCTCATCGTTCAAAAATGCATTTTGGCAAAGGATAATAACACCCAAAAATCTAGGATTACAACTTTTTGTGCAACAATTCTAATAAGGAATACCGTAAATGGTGGAGTAAATATGGTAAATTTATGTGAAAGTAATTAGCAATTCATTATAATTTGTCATGTAAGATAGTTATGAAAATTTGTATAATAAAAATTGTGATATTGGAATAACTTTAAGAGCAATGGTTAATTTCATTCAATTAAAGTGTTGCTTCATTTATTAAATATGAAAAGGCATAGTTTCAAAAATCCATGTGTTTAACTTATTTATATAGAACACGTTTATTAAGTTGCATTGTTAATTAAAAACAAAATGCCTTGATAATTTAAGTTTTGTCCTTTAATTAAGAGAGAGTATGCTAAAAATGTTATATACCCTTTCTATTGTCATATGGGTACAAAAAGAGGTGAACTCTCTTTAATTCGCTCTCCATTTGCTTGTTAAATTAATAGCATCGTGAAGGTTTAGGATGAAATCTAAAATTTTCAATCTAGATATATACAAATGGGATTGGATAGCTAGTTAGGATTGGTGATGAAAGGACTAGGCCAACTTGTGTTAGTACAGTGCTAAAAATTATCAATGTGATGTTTGATGTTAATCACTGTCTCAGGCCAACTGGACTTTCTATCACCTTATGATGAATTGAGTGCCTCAAAAGCTCAATTAAGTGCTTGAGTGAACCTCCCTCTTATCTGACCATACATTTTTCTCAAAAGAAGAGTTTACTGAACATTATCAACTTTCTTTCATGTTAGCATTTATTGCACCTCACCAAGTTTTAATCACATTAAATGAGATCAAATTTGCCTATTATTTATAGATGAGGCACATCGCTCAGGGACACACACCATTAGTTAGCCAAAGAGGTTAGTGTTGGTAGTGATACAATTAAAAGTTTGCATTGGGGGCATGATTTTTACAGACACACAAAAGGGGAAAAAAAAAAAAACCATCCCTCCTTATGAAAATCTATTAGTTTTGTTGGTCTAGATATGTCATTTCTAATAATGGTTACTCTAAGAATTTGAGTTTAGAAAATAGTGTAGTATTGGCTTAATCATCAAAGTATCTTTAGCCAACTACCACCTCAAGTTAACCTTAGATTTTCCTTACAAAAAGGGTAATATTTCAACGGAAGTTAATCTTGTTCGATGAATCGAGAGAATCTCCTTATGGCTCCATTCTTTCCTTTTAATCAACTACCTACAACATAAAATTAATTATTAGGAGGAAATTATAATTTCAAATGAAATGGGCCTTTAAAGGTGGTAAATTTACACGAATTGATGACCCCTACCAAATTGAAAATAATAAAAGAGGTTAACTAAAAACACCATAAAAAAAAAAAAAGGAATAATGTTGGTGATGATGGAGAAGGAGAACCAATGAAGTGAAGAAGTTGGTAGTTGTTATGATAGATAGCAATGCATGGAATAAAAGGGCGAAGGAAGTATGAGGTGTGAACGCGGTTGTGGGGATGTGTGGAGAAAAGAGAATAGAATAGTAAAGGAAAGGGACGTGGTGACGGTTGGTAAATGGTAATGGGACGGTGACATGGTTGGGTTTACGCGGTTTTGTATTTTTATTGTATGTGCCCCCATCCCCTCCTTCGAAGAAGTTTCCTTCCAGTGCTCTTATCTAGGGAAGAAGAATATCAATCCTCCTTTAATCCATTCCCTTCTATTACTTAATTAATTCCTTCCCAATATTATATACTTTCTTTTATAACTTTTTTTTTTTATTTTAAATTACTACTAGTACAGTACAAACAGTTTTGCTTACAGAATCTGCACCAATTTTCGAAACTAAAAGTGTGCCAAATTGGACCCACTTTTTGGTGGGCCAATATATTGGATACAAAGTATCAGATATTCCCGGTGGGCCTTCCCTTCCCTTCCCTTCATGCAGACATGGACGGTTCTACAGGAATTTGTGTCCAAACATAAGATAAATAATAATAAAAAACATATTTCAAATTAAGGACAAGACAATCCAAGTTTGGTAAAGCTATCTTCGTTGAAAAGAGAGAGCTTTCATCAATTTTCTGTAGCTAAATGCAGTATTAACGCCAAAACTAGTTTTTTTTTTTTAATTGTCTATTTATTTATAATTCTTTTTGTTTTGTTCCCCCCTCCCCCCCTCTCTTGTTTCTTTTCCTATTTGACTTAATTCATTACTCTATACTAGATTATAAAGCTATAGGTAAAAATTAGTGAAGTCTCAAGGAGAATACTTTTATTGAATAAGCAACTAGTACAATATTGCTTTTTTCTTTTCTTGTTTTCAAAAACATTTTGCCATATTCCAAGATGTGAAAAGTTGTGCAAGAAAATAGCAATGTGAAAACTTTGTTATTGCTGTAAAATAATACATGATCTCAAGTAACCCATAAAATATGCTGTCCTATGTATTGATATAGATTTTTTTTTTTGGGATGAAATATATTGAAATAGAGTAATTTATATATCTATTAGCGTGTATAGTGATACTCTTCCCTCCCTCCCAAGTTCCAACCCAAAAAAAAAAAAAAAAACCACAAACCACACATTATAATTGAAGCTTAAAGACCATTGCACATCCTTGATGCAATATTCACTCTAAAAGTATAAGTGCTTGTGCGATGTGAGGGGGAAAGGCAAAGACCGAGGTTCAAGTCTTTAGGAGGGCGTTTCACACACATACACTTAGATTAAGCTAGAGTAAAATTTCAATCTTGTTAAAAAAAAAAAAAAAAAAACTAAATTGAAGCTTTAGGAAATAATGAAAAAATAAGAGTGATGAGTTTCTTCAGTAGTTTACCTAAAATTCAAAATAAGGACATTGAAGGCTAGACTTTCATAGTCATATATATGTTTTCTCATAAGAAGAAATTGCAAGTTTGACCATTGTAATAGGGTTTAATGAGTAAGAATTATTCTTTTGACGAAGATGGAGAGGATAGGAGGGTGTAAGTCCTATAAAGCATAATTAACACCCCCCACCCCCCCCCAAAAAAAAATTCTAACAAGCATTTACGTTTCGCTGAAATTTATGAAATATTTAAAAGGGAATCGAGATTTAGCTTTATTGATGAGATGAGATTTTCAGATTTGTCCAATAACTTTATAAACCTCTTAATTAAGCAGATAAAATAATCATAGTCTACCACAAAATCAGGAGCTTAAAAAGTCATCATAACCAAAGATATGAATAATATGATCAACCGTTTGTCTTTAATTAATAATCTAATTCTGATCACATGATGATACAAGATAGAATAAGGCAAAACAAATTCATTATGTATTGTAACCCTTCTGTCATTGACGTCGGAGCTGGCTTGATTTGATTTTTATTTTTATATTTTTGGAAAAAATTACACGTTATTTCCTCATAGTTTTGGTCCAGCGCCACCCGTAAACCCATGATTAAAAAAAAGACAAGTTTAGATCATTTTATCTTCATTAGTCTGAACTCTTAAGTAGATAAAGTATAATGTTTGTTAACTTTTCCCATGTTTTTAACCAAAAATTGGTAAATCACTCTCAAAATTTGAACTTGTTTGATCAGTCTGATCTCGAAGCTTTTTAAACCATAAATTGGAACATCACTCTCAAAATTGAACCCTGTTTGATCAGTCTGATCTCAAAATTATGAACGCCACTAATGAAAATAAAACAATATAAATATGTTGTTGGGCTCGACAAGACACTCGCGGGTACTTAAATCAATAGAGGTGAAATTTAGACTGTATTCTTGAAGAAGTGATGACTGGACTTTATTTTATATCTTATATTGATGTTAATGTAATTCTTATACAGGGTGTGTGGTGATTGGTCCTAAGACAAATAAGACTCTTCGGTAGATCACTCACATTAGTGCTTGTATAATAGAAAAAAAAAAAATCACATTTTACCCAACCAAGCCCAAAAATCATTCACATAATAAGTCTATACAAAGTTATGTAAAAATACATTGTTGCTACAATAATCTTGTAAATTTACATTATCACTATTCATTTTGCGTTTTGTTTTTCATTCTTTCTTTACATATGTCAAGAATAAAGGAAAATAGTGGATAGTAGGCTGTGTGTGAAAAAAGAGAAACAACTAAAAAAAATCAAGAAAAATTGATATATAAATGAAATATAGTGTAAAATAGATAATCTGATGTGAGGATTTTGGAAAAGTGATTGTGTAGAATAGAAAAAGTAGGGTTTTATGCTAAAATAGTCAAAGATATTTGCACAAATTGATGCGATTGCTCTTGATAGAAATAAATCTCAAAGTAGACGGATCCAATTAACGAAGGCGATCATAAGTGACAGAGTCTCCAAAAGAGACGACCTAGTTATTCTACCAACCAAAAAACTAGTAGACGGGCTCATAACCTGGACAGAGAGGCATGGCGACGGATGGACTCCTTAAAGTAGGCGGATTCAAGGGAGACGGTTTGTTGAAGCCACGTGGCACCTATGTGGCATGAGTGGTCTCCAAGAATTCTAGTATGGAAATACCTTGCATTCTACGCTCAACCATAATCAGAGGGATCTCTACAAGGAAATGATCCCATAAAATACGAGTATTAATGAGAATATTCTCTATAAGGAAATACCTTCTCCATCAAGAAGCGGAGGTTAGCTCTACACTACTATAAAAACTCCTAAAGCCCTCATAAATCAAGATACGCATAATTCCCCAACTCTGGCACTCTAGAGTTGTAGAAATTCTCTTTTTAACTTGACATTTGGAGGGTATTTAGCCGGTGCCATACTGGTACTTTTTGTAAGGTCTTCTTTGTGTTTTTGTTTCATAGGTCTCGTCAAGAGCATGTGAGGACCGTTTAACTCACTAACGATTTTTTGCATCATCAACTTGTGTCTAGAACAATCTCAAAAGTCAACTTGGGCTGGAGCTTCCTCCACTTATTCCTTTTTTTTTCCCCTTCTTTTTTAGGATCAACACGAATTATTTTTCATTTAAATAACTGGAATATCAGAAGTAACAAAAACCAAAATGTCCCGTGGAATATATTCTATCCAAACTAACAAAGGAAAAGAAAGCATAGCTCTCTTAGCTAAGACATAAGCTATTAAATTGCTCTGGCTCCTAATATGAGAAGAAAGAACGAGTCTGTAAAAACCCTACAATAGACACGATGTCTTTAACAATATGACCAATGGAAGAGAGATTCTCCGTTTAGTCTCAATTGTGTGTATATTTGATATCAACTTATTTAAATCTTTGTCAATTGCTTTTTGTTGAAACTTGAAAGTATTTGTATTTTGATGAAGTGAGAAAAAATAAAGTTGTAAAAAACTTATTAAATAAGCTGGAGGCAAAAAAAAAAAAAAAAAAAAACATTGCATCACTACTATGTCACTAAGAACAATGGACGATGATAGATGGTTAAAGCATATTTACTTTTTCTTTTCAATTTTGCAAACTTGGGTTGATTTTTTAAATCAAAGAAATTCTATAATGTAGCAGTATATAAGGATTATATTTCGACATTTGGCTTTTTATATTTATATATTTTTGATTTTGATAACGAGATCCGCCGAAAGGTTGATAAAAACGTTACTCCGTTAGTTAGGTGGGCCTACCTCGATCCTGGAGGTAACAAAATTCAACAATATACGCTACCTTTGGACCCCAAGGTGGCCGAAATTAACCAATTGGAAAAGTCAAAAAAAGAGAAAGCTAACACACGGAGAGGGTCAGGGAGAGCATCAACCACGTTCATTGATTGTGTCTTAAAATCGTCCAAGTCTTCTTAACATAAAAAATTAAAGCTGACACAACAACAAAGGACTTCCAAAAAGCCAATTCAATTGAAAGAGATTTGAGATTTTGGAGAGATTTATTATATTAAACTTTTGTGTAATAAGTCATAAATCCTTCCTAGCCTGCAATGTCCATGTCCCACTCGGAAGAAATTCTTTACGTGATACAAAAGCAAAAAATTAAAATCCCCGCAGGGCTGGAAAAAGTTGGATTTGTACTTTCATCTAGTCCAAATCATCTAGATTTGGTTTTAGTATACATAAATTTCAATTTTTGAGAAACTAATAAGGCTTAGCCATTGCCAATGAATAGACCCCCAAGAGACTGGCGGGAATATATGTATTGTTGAATCTGAACTAAACAACTTTTCATTACGAAAGTTTTTAATGCTTCATTCTGGTTCTTCTTTCTGGCATCATATCAGTGTGAACTAGAACGAAAAAGCAAACGTGTAATTTGGGGTTTTCCTCAGATTTTGCTGTTTGGCCGCAAAAATTGCCACAATTTTCTTTTCCCACACATTCAAAACCCGTTTTATTCATGGACAGAATGACAACGTGACAGACAGATAGTCAACAGAATACACGTGCTTTTCGAGGAAGGTGTTCTTCAGGGTTGTATTCTTATCGTCAAAGATGAACACTAAAATGCATGCATTCTTTAAGCTCTGTGTTCAAGCGTGATTAGTGAAGTAATTTGAAAATTGTTGTATATAATTTTTTGAAACACGTGTAAATGAAAAAGTGTGTAAAAATACGTAAAATATTGTTCAAAAAGTAAAAATTGTTGTTTAAAAACACAAACCAAACAACCCCCAAGTCTCAACTAGACATTTGCAATTTCAAAAAAGTAGGGTTAATATTCTTATATAATATTTAAAAGTTGAAAAGTAGTATTTATTATTACGCTCCTATTAAGCCAAGTCTCATAATATAGCATTTTGGTCCATTAATGCTGGGTTTGGGAAGCGCGTTTTGCATTTTCCAGACTCAACATTTTTGTTTTTAGTGGGTCCCGTGTACTGTTCATGAGACCTACAAATTACTTTTTTCAACAAAAACAGCTTCAAAACTAGGTCCCACGGCACTATTCACACATTTAAAAATTATTTTACTACAGTGTTTTTAGTTTTCAGCAATAAGCGAAATTTAAACACACCCTAAGGGTTCATTTGGGATTTGTTTATTTTGCTGAAAGTATTGGGTTTGGAAAGCATGTTTTGCGTTTCCCAGACTCAGCTTTTTTGTTTTTGGTGGGTCCCATGCACTGTTCACGAGACCCACAAATTATTTTTTCAGTAAAAACAACTTCAAAACTGGGTCCTATGACACTATTCACACATTTAAAAATTATTTTTCTACAATGTTTTCAGTTTTCAGTAATAAGTGGTGATGCTGCACAGAATCAGTAGACTGCGATGCTCCGAACTTGAACGAAACAATGACTCGCTTGGAAGACCTGAAAAAGAACACACAATCAGGCGATAAGGGTGGACCTGCCAAGTACCCTCCGATGCCTAAATTAGTTTCTCTCTGAAAAATAGAGTTTTAACTTTATTAGAGTAATCTCGAAAAAAACCTGCCTTCGTTTGGTTTGAATGGATGTTTATATAGGGAGCTTTGGAGCGGTTATTGGTTTAAATAACTTCCTCAATTGCTATAGAAGTTAGAATGTTCAGTCTATCTTCTACAACTGCCTTTGGAAGTTAAGCACACGTGGTCCGAAGGGTCCGAAGTATAAGCTCTTGTAGGCAAATCCATTTCTGGACATTTCCGAAGTGTTCAAGGGTCATCCAGGCTCTCTCTTGATAGAAACACCTTGATGTCCATGGACGGCCTTTTTGTTTATGGATGACCCTTTGGTGTTAGGCCGGCTCTTAGCTTTGGACGACACCTATGGATGATCTTAAATGACTAGCCCTTGGCCTTGGACTTTGTGGCCTGAATCCCCAACACGCGGGTAATTGTTATATAATCTTCTAGGCATTTCCCTATGGATGATCTTCTCGTCCATAGACGGTATACTTAAATCTCTGGCCCTTATTTCCTGGACAACCTCTATGGACGAGCTAAAGATGTAATTATTTCACTACTCCATCAGTTGTCCCTTTGTCCAAGGATCGTCTAGAACGATGTCAAAATTTGATGTGCACCTTTATAATTTTGATCAAACTTTAATTATTTTAGATTGTGCCACGTGTCGTGGTTTTGTTAGTTGGCATGCTATGCCGATTCCTTTTTCAAAGAAACTGCCACGTGTTACATCCTGAATGGTTCATTTTTTTTCGCTGACCCTATTTCTGGGCCCTGTAAATAGGAACATTCTCTCTCTTACCCTTCATCTTTCTCATAATTTCTCTTTTGCTATCTCGTCCAAGAGCCTTATCTAGCCCTCGTCTTAGTCTTGTCAGGTATTTCTTCTCCATCCTTAGGCTTTTGTCTTAATTTTTTCTCTTTTTTTGTTATGTCTTCGTCTAGTAGTAGCTTAGAGAGGGCGATAGACGAGTACTGGGATGTCTCTTTTGCGAGTAGAGGTAGTTATGAGAGTGGTGAGGGTAGCACAAGCAGCAGCGATAGCTCCTCAGACGAGCATTATTCGTCTGGGGTTCCTGGCATTCCCCTAAAGGAATTCCAGAAAATGCAACGTAGGATGGCCTTGGGAGTTGGTGCTAGTTCATCTAGAGAGCCACCTAGCTCTTCTGAAGACGACGAGGATGAGAATGTCATCTATAGTTGTGCCCCAGAGGTAGCGTCTACTTTAGATGCCCTTAAGTTAAAAACTCTTGTAGATAGATACCAGATTCTTAGTGAGTTTAAACCTTGTCTACTCAAGGAAGGAGAATGGTGTTGTTCTTCTTCTTCTGGTTTAGGAGTATATACCTCTTATCTTTTAGCTAGCCTTAGGTTTCCCTTAAATTCGTTTTGTAGAGGTCTTCTCCATAGGTTGGGTATTGGATCTAACCAGCTCAACCCCAATGGCTGAAGGACGATAGTTGCCATGCACGTGTTATGGCATGAGGCATTGGAAGGGGACAGTCCTATCACAGTGGATGAGTTCCTCTACTGTTATAAGCCCTTAGAGATAAAAAAATCTATTGGTTTTTACCAGCTCTCGCCTAGGGGCTCTTACTTTAGTTTAATAAAGAGCTGTAGCTCATCTGACAGGCTCTGGAAAACAGAATTTTTTATTATTTCTGAAAATTGGGCTGGGGACCCAGTTGATGCGAGTAATGCCCCCATTCCTTATTTTACCAGCCTTCTAGGTCGTCTTCATCTTGAGGGTATGTCTTCTTTCCATTTCATTTCATTTTTCTTTTCTCTCTTTATTTTCTAACATTTAGTTGTCTAACCTATTTGCTTTTCCGATGTAGCTGTTGTTCGTCCACGTTTGGACAAATTTTACTTGGATCGTATTGACAAAGTTCGTGCCTTCCCTGATAGATCTTTTCACAACCTAGTGACTTTTGGTCGTCTAGCGGTTTGGGGACTTGGGCCTGTACCTGCTACTGAGAATCTCGCGCACGAAGAAACCACCTGTCGAAGTAAGCATCGTCCATTTCCCTTCATTTTTTTTAAAGATTTTTTTTATACAGGACTAGCTACAATGAAAGAAAATAAGGAAAAAACTGTAACAAGTGGTGAGGAGGACGTCCAAGTCCAAGACAACAATACCACACCCTCAGTCGTCCAAAAATCTGTTGTCCAAACAGGGAAGAGGAAATCTATATCTAGTTCAGTGGACCTTGGTGACCTTCCAAGTCGTTGAGGTCCTAAAAAGCAGAAGCCTGGTAAGACTTCTATTCCCAAGGTTCCATAATTCACTCCTCCAACGGTAGACTTGGACGACCTTGTGGTCAACGTGGTGCCCGTCCAGACAATTCCTTCTATCCAGACTGATCCTCCAACCAAAAATCCTTGCAAGCCTCATCCTTTTGAGCTGTTTGGACATCCTCCCAACCTAGTGCTGGACGAGAGTTATGCATGGAGGACGTTCAAGGGAATAATTATTGACAATTAGGTTAACTCATGTTACAACATGTCAGTGAAGGACTTTGAACGTTCTGCCATTCATGACCTCTTCAACGTATACAAATTCCATTTGTTTTTGTTTTGTTTTCTTTAAATTTTGGATAAAATATCTAACTTTCCTTCATCCATATATAGGCCATGTCAAAATTCTATACAGCGTCTTGCTAGGCCAAGGAGCTCTGTGAAGAAGCTAAGACGGCTAAGGAGAAGGCCAAAGAGCTGAACAATGAAGTTTTACTGAAAAAGGGGGAGGTGATCAGATTGACTGAAGATCTCAACTGTGTGGAAGGAATTGAGACGAAGCTAAAAGACAAGGTGGAGGAACTTAGAGCCGATGCCATTGAGAAAGAAAGTCGCATCACTCATCTGGAGGGAAAGGTCTCAGAGTTCACCTCATCTTTGGAGAAGGCATGTGAAGAAGCCATTGCAGCTTTCAAGAAGTCAGATGAATACAAGAATCGTTTAGACAGTCACTATGCAACTGGCTACAAGGACTTCCATGTTGATGCCAAGGAGGCTTTTCCTGATCTGGACTTTGATTCCTTCAAGATTCCCTTAGCCACAGAGAGTCCTTTGCTTCCAACGAGTTCTGAGGACGTCAATGTGGTAGACGATGCCAGCAATGAAGTGACCCAAGACGACCCAAAGTCTGGAGGCAATGCCCCCAATGGTTTATCCAAATGATTTTATCTTCTTTTTTAGAAAATTTATCATTTTATTTAATTAGAAGTGCTCGTTGTTTTGGGCTTTGTTTTTTTTTTTTTTTTTAATTTATTATCAAGTTCACCCAAGTACAATTCTCTTGTCCAAGTTTATGGACGAGTTTTATATACAATGAGTTTTATTGGCTTCATATAACTTTAAAGGTTTCTAGACGTTGGTTGTCCACCTTTCTTTGAATTTTATGAATGAATGAATGGACATTTTTCATTTTTATCTTTCATTGTGTTTGGATATGACAACTTTATGAATAAATTTTTATTTATATCGTCCATATTATTTCTATGGTTGTGTAGTCCATCCATTTATGAAGACATTTTTCATCGCCCTAAGTATGCGGACGAGTCTATTTACATCGTTCAAAATAGAGTAAAATGAATCCTTTCATGTTCGCCATTTAAGTACAGCTCGTCCATGAGTGACGTGCTAGCTTTATTCGTTATTCAAACTTGGGACGATCATTTACTCGTCCCTAATGAAATTTTTCTCAGCAAATGCTCGTCCATGCACTGGATTGTTAGGCTGGTTAGATTCGTCTATAGGCTTGTGGTGTTCTTACATGCACATTATTCGTCCAAGTTTTAGACGATTATGCCTTTGGTTTTATTTCTTCTTAAGCTTAGACGGATATACCTTTGGTTTTATCTCATCTTAAGCTTAGACGAATATACCTTGCGTTTATTTTTCTTGCTTTATCCATATTTCAAGGAAAGTTTATAGACGATACATCCTTACATCCAAGGATTTTATTCATCTTTGGTTGTTTGCCTTTTGTGGATTATTTTGAATGAAATCACAAAAATGAAAAATTCCCATACAACCATACATATACTTGGAAATACATCATATATATATATTTGAAAATCCACACTATGTCAACATTCGTTCACAAGCATGACACATGCTTAAGAGCTAGTGCCTTTAGGGAATTAAAAATACTTATACAACTCAAATTCGTCCATGAGCAACACAAAATACTTATACATCTAAAACACAATAGTAGTAGTAGTAATAAGCAAATTCAAGAAAATAATACCGCAAGCAACAAATTGTTTTAAACGTCCATGGTGTTCGTCCTATGGCAATGTGTGTCCATGGTCACCCTTTATTGATAATATCTTCTTAGATGTTCAACATTCTAAGGGTGTTCTAACTTCCGTCCATCCAGGACTTCCAAGTAGTAGGATCCTTTCCTCTTTCAATTGATAACCCTGTAAGATCCTTTCCAATTTGGTCCCAGCTTCCCGTGGGCCAGGTTTTTGGTGGCCAAAGAAACCTTTTTTAGGACGAGATCCCCAATGTTGAAGCGCTTGGGTTTCACCATGGCATCATACTGCTTTGCCATAAGATTTTTGTACCTTGCTGTTCTCTGCTTCGCGTCCATCCTTACCTCGTTTATAAGATCGAGGTTAAGACAAAGCTGTTCTTTGTTTTCTTCATCTTGATACTTCATCACCCTATGGCTGGCCATGTGCACTCTTGCAGGTATGACCCCTTCACTCTCATAAGCCTCTATGGACGAGCTAAAGATGTAGTTATTTCGCTACTCCATCAAGCAGTATCCAAACACACCCTAAGGGTCCATTTGAGATTCGTTTATTTTGCTAAAATATAATTTTTTTTTGGCTGAAAGTACTGGGTTTAGGAAGTGCGTTTTGCATTTCCCAGACTCAGCATTTTTGTTATTAGTAGGTCTCGTGCACTATTCACGGGACCCACAAACTACTTTTTCAATAAAAACAACTTCAAAACTGGGTCCTACGGCACTATTCACACATTTAAAAATTATTTTTCTACAATGTTTTCTGTTTTCAGTAATAAGCAGTATCCAAACACATCCTAAGGGTCCATTTGGGATTCGTTTATTTTGTTGAAACATAATTTTTTTTTTTTTTTTTGCTGAAAGTACTATAAATAAAAGTAAAAATTAGCTGAAATAGTACAGTGAGATCCATGAATAGTACTACAGGGGGCCGAGGACCAAGGAAAGGGTTGTAGAACTGTAGAGTGGATATTGGGCCATTACATGTCCGAAGAGGGAGGTTACCCGAGGAGAAGAGGCAAAAGGTTCTTAGGAGCTGACGAGGACATTCGACGCTAGATTCATAACGTGCAATTCTATCCCTAAGCCAGTAGATTCTCTGTTGTTAAAGACAAGGAGGGAAGGAGAGACCCTCAAGACTTACTTGGATAGGTATTGGGAAACGTATAATGAGATAAATAGGGACTTTGAGGATGTGGCAGTGAGAACCTTTAAGGTTGGCCTCCCTATAGAGCATGAGTTGAGGAAGTCATTAGCGATGAAGTCTACTTTGAATATGCGACAGCTTATGGATCGCATAGATAAGTACATGGTTGTCAAAATCGCGATCTGGATCATAGGATTGCACGATTTTACGATCTCACCTCACCAAAACGTTTAGGATCGCACTAGGATCGTAAGATCGTATAGGATCCTACCGATCCTACCAAAAACAAAAAAAAAAAAATTGGTTTTTTTTTTTATGGGATAAATTTTTTGTTTTGATGAAGTTTTTAAGGTTTTTTATTTTTTCATGTTGTGATAGTATGACTTTTTATTTTATTTTTATAAAATTATGTTAACCTAAGCAAATGTTTTCTAGTTTCTAGTTCACTTCTACTCAAAATGAATGAATGTTTCATCATTTTTAATTGAAGAATTTGATGTTGACTTTGCTACCTTTTAAGCTATAATGTTGTTAAATTTGTTTGATCAATATACTAATATGTGTTCTAATATTACTAAAATATTTTTTTATATATAATTTTATCAATTATGCTTGTATTTGTATATTGATTGATTGCTTTTTTTGAGCATGCTCATTAATTGTTGCTGAGAGGTATAACTTGAATAGTTGAGTGTGAAATTGTATCTTGATGTCTTTTGTAGCTCTAGTATACAAATATATAATGTTTACATAGATGATGATTAGAAATTTAGGACGGTAGTTATAAGAACCTTAGAATGAGAATAATTAAATGTTCACTTCACCTTAATATTCATCTTGCTTTTGGTATTTGGTTGCTAATTAAACATTTATTGAACTTTTTAGATACATTGGGTCAAAATTTAAATATATTTGTTACGTTAGTATAGACTTAGTGATGTATGACATGCAAATTACATTATATGATGCAAATCTTAGTTTTTATGGATAAATTTATAATTTAAGTGATTATTCAACATACAAAATCATTATCAATGTGTTTTTTTGCTTTAAATCTGAAAATATGTAGGATCTTACAATTCACAATCCGATCCTACAATCTACGATCTCACCTACCTTCAACGATCCTACGTAGGATCCCAATTTTGACAACTTTGGATAAATATAAGCGGGTAGAGGAGGATCAAGTACAAGGAAAAGGTAAAGCTAAGATGTTCCTAGAGAAGAAGGATCCTCGGGGAGAAGGATATCATAATAATCAGCCCAGAAGAGATTTCTCTAATTAGACGTCATCCACGGGGGCTCAATTGGTTAACTCGCTGTTTAAAGAGCCAGTGTATCAAATATTGGAGAAGATAAAAAATGAGCCATATTTCAAATGACCCAATAAGATGGGTGAGGATTCATCCAGAAGGAACCAAAGCCTCTATTGCCATTACCATCAGGACAGAGGACACATAACGGAGGACTGCAGGACCCTGCGTGATCACTTGAATCAATTGGTGGTGGCAGGGAAGCTCAATCAGTTCTTACATCAGCCTATGGGATAGATCGGGCACTCGGGAGCTAGGTTTCATAGGGATGGTGTTCCTCACCCAACGTTTGGCACTATTAACATGATCTTTGCTAAGCTAGGGAGTGATGTTGGGGTGAGTACTAGGGTCATGTCCGTGGTTGAGGGCCCTGTCGTGGAGACCAGGCTCCTAAAAGAGCTAAAGTGGTGGCCACCCCTACCTTGGGTTTCTCTGAGGAGCATACGGAGGGAACATTCTAACCACATGATGATGCTTTGGTGGTTACCATAAGGATCGGTAGATATGACATAAAGAAGGTACTAGTTAATCAGGGAAGCGGAGCAGAGATCATATACCTTGATTTGTATAAGGGGTTAAATTTAAAACCCGAAGACCTGGAAATGTATGATTCACCCTTAATGGGTTTTGACAGGAGGATAGTAGTCCCCCGTGGAATGATAAGGTTACCCGTACAGGCGAGGGATGAGGAGATGTAGGTTAACTTTATCGTTATAGAGGCCTACTCCCCTTATACAACTATTTTGGCCAGACCTTGGCTTCATGCTATGGGTGCGGTGTCTTTAACCCTGCATCTGAAAGTCAATAGCTAGGCAATGTTTGGTGTCAGCAATTATGCAGCATCCTGTAGATCTTGTTGTGGCAGCAAAGGATCAAGTCCCATAGCAACTAAAGGGCCCTGTAGAGGGGCAGGAGGCTGAGTCGTGTGGAGAGTTTTCTAAGGAGCTGGAGAGGGTGATAATAGGCTTGGATGAAGAGAGATACTTTCAACAATGGGGCATCCTCCCTAGGATTGATCAGTTAATGGACACAACAGTGGGGCATCCTCGGATGAATTTTTTGGATGCCTTCCAAGGGTACCATCAGATACCCTTATTACTGTCTGATCAGGAGAAGACAACTTTTCGTGCTCCTAATGGGAACTACCACTATTGGGTGATGCCCTTTGGCCTTAAGAATACAGGATCCACGTATCAAAGAATGGTGATGCGGATGTTTGAGTCACAGATTAGGAGGAATGTGGAGGCCTACATTGATGACATGGTGATAAAGAGCAGGTAGGTAAAAGAGCATTTGGCGGATTTGGGAGAAGTATTCTCGGTGTTGAGAGAACATAAGCTAAGCTAGAATGCATCCAAGTGTTCTTTTGGGGTTAGCTGGGGAAAGTTTCTAGGCTACATGGTAACGCACCGAGGGATTGAGGTCAACCCCGATCAGATTAGGGCTATTAACAGCTTGCACCCTCCTTGGAATCTCAAAGAGGTACAAAAATTGATTATAATGGCAACGGCTTTGAATAGATTTATTCCTCAGTCTGCGCACAGGTGTTGTCCATTTTTTCAGCTTTTTCACAAGTGGAAGGACTTTTGTTGTACCGAGGAGTGTGCAGTAGCTTTTGAGGGGCTTAAGCAATATTTGTCAAGTCCTCCAATCCTCTCTAAGCCCGAGAAGGAGGAAATGCTATATGCATACCTGGCAATTATGGATTATGCTGTCAGTTTAGTCTTGGTCAGAAATGAAGATGGGGTCCAAAGGCCTGTCTACTATGTTGGTAAATCTTTATAAGAGGCTAAATCACGTTATTTACCTGTCGAGAAGGCAGTATTGGACATTGTGCATGCCACTAGGAAGCTTCCTCATTATTTTCAGGCTCACACTGTGGTGGTGCTCACCCAACTCCCTTTGCAAGCTCTTTTACGAAAATTAAACTATACGGGTAGAATTGCCAAGTAGGGAACCATGCTGGGTGCCTATGATGTCAAGTACATGCCTCGGACAGTTATAAAAGGGTAGGTCCTAGCAAACTTTGTGGCAGAATTCACCGAGGGAATGATGAGTGAGGAAGAGAAAGCATTAGGTGTTATGACCACCTCGGCCATGGTTATTCTCCCATGGGAAGTGTACATTGACGGAGCAACTAACAGAAAAGGAACAGGGATAGGGATTGTGTCGATCACTCCCGAGAAGCTGGTAATTGAGAAATCATTACGGTTGGGTTTCCTAACTATTAACAACGAGGCTGAGTATGAAGCTCTGCTAGCTGGATTGGCTATGGTCAGTTAACTAGGAGGAGAAGTGGTAGAGTTGTATTCTGATTCTCTGTTGGTGGTAGGCCAGGTTAATGGAGAGTTTGAGGCTAGAGATGAGAGGATGCAAAGATATCTTACTAAAGTAGAACAGGCTCGGGCCCAGTTTAGAAGCTTTGTTTTGAATCAAATTTGAGAAGTCAGAACTCCCATGCAGATTCTTTGGCTATGTTGGCAACTTCTTTGGGGTCAAGCCTTCCTTGGGCTGTTATTGTTGAATACATGACTAGCTCTAATCTTGCAGAGAAGCCCTTGGTCGGGGTGCATAGCATCCAAGTTGGACCAAGTTGGATGGGCTCCTTGGTAGTTTTTTTGAAGCAAGGGTTGTTGCCCGAAGATAAGGGAGAGGCCGAAAAAATGCACAAAAAGGCTCCCCGTTATTGGCTATCCGAAGAACAGAAGTTGTATAAGCGTTCTTATTTAGGGCCATACCTATTGTGTGTGCACCGTGAGGTAATGGAGCCTTTATTGGAAGAATTACATGAGGGGAAATGTGGGAGCCACACAAGAGGGAGATCCTTAGCCCATAGAGCCTTTACCTAGGGATATTGGTGGCCGAGCATGCAGAAAGTCTCGCAGGATTATGTGAGGAAGTGTGACTAGTGTCAAAGATATGCAAACTACATAATAATAATTTATATATCTCACTTTCATATGATATGATTGTTTTTGGAAGGGTATACACTATACAGTATATTTTAGTGGAGAAATGTATATTTGAGAGATATCTGATAAGGTCCAAATCAATTGTGGGTTTAGCATGTATCTTAGTACCCAAACAACTTTACTTTACTAATCAAATAAAGAGAAAAGAAAGTAGAAACTAGAAAGAAAATGGTGAATCTGAATCATGACCGGTGGCAAAGTAAAACTCCACTTGTCTTTATCTTTGAATAAAAAGCTAGGAGTTTTACATTGACCAATTCATGTTAGAGGATTACCATTATGAAACATAAAATACATATTCTGTATTCATCAATTTCGATCAACAACTCAACATGCAACGTGAATGGATACATGTAATCAACCAAAAATTAAAATGTTAATTTTCTTTGCCATTGTGATCTACATTGTATGCCTAGCTAATGAGATTGTCGTGACTGGTGGCTTACCGTTGTTGGTGGTTTTGTTGGAAAAATACATGTTTGTATTATATATCAAACATACGCAACGGAAAATTAACCGATCTACTTCATTCGCAATTGATAGCATGTATTATATAAGTTTCAGAATTTAAGAACAAGAAAGTGTACCTTGGTGCGGTGAAATTCAAAACAAAATATTAGAAGCACTTGAGAACACTTTTAATCTACACTCCAACTCCACTTAATGCCCAAGAAGTGTGGTCTCTCAATCAGTTTCCAAGGAGAGAATAATAGAGTGTCCAACACTCACATACAAACCATTTCATGTTCTCATGTGATCATAATGAAAAACCGCTTGGAAAACTCTCTCATGTGGAAAAGCACTTATGAAATTTTGTATGTTTCTCTCCTTAAATATAACTGATTATCTAATTGGGCTAGCCTTTTGGGCCATTCCAATTGAGCTCTAGTGTGTAGCTTGGAGTGAGACCAAAAGGGAACAAATAAGACTCTAGCTCCAATGGGTCTTGGATTTTTCTGTCAACTCTTAACAAGTCCAAAGTTACCATTAATTATATTCAATACCACTATATGGATATAATTGCACTCTAGACCTTATTAATAAATTATATCCCAAGACTTTATTATACATGCAACCCCTTCATTAAAATATTTGTAGTAATACAAAATTATGAATGTTGACTGCCACTTTGAAGATTACTACATCTTAATCCTTGAGTACCCGGTTTAATCATTTATGTTATTCATCATATATTTATGAAATCCAATTCCATAAATATATACTTTAGTAACTACTCAAGGGAATATTTTATATCTCCGTTAAGAGATTATGAATTCCATCTTGAGAATATATGTTCCATCAACACTAAATGCGGCTGCCCAACATACTGAAGTTTTGATCGTTACTTATAGATCTCACTCCTGATATATCAAAGCAACTACACTTCATAATCAGGTCCATTATTCTCTCAGGATTTAGAGTCGATGTAAATAGAAGTCGTAAGATTTATTATTCATTTGACAGTCGTTAGGAGAATAATAAATCTCCCAACGGTCTAGTTCAATATGTCTTAACTCTTAAAATATATCAACATATCAACTAGAAGTCTCCACTTCCATAATCAAGAAAAATCATCTTAGTTGATATGTTATAGTCTTCGCAGATGAAATGCCCAATTTCATCACCGACTATGAACTAAAATTCTGAGTTTACAAAAAACTTATGATTTATATCTTCTGTGACTTTTCACATAAACTACATACTATGCATCTCATGGACTAAGATAATGTCCTATTAGTTCATTAATAGATAGTCTCATATAATTAAACAATTTAATTATTTATGACATGCCAATTAATTGGATTTTAGGGCATAAACCCCAATTGGCTTGCTGTTGGTTTGTCGTGACCGGTTAGCGAGCGCCTACTGCTGGCTACTGCAGAGGCCAGCCATAACTGGAGGTGTCATAGTCACTGCTCAAAGGCAAGGCACAGTCAGGACTCAGGTGAGAGGCGAGACCGAGAGAGAGAGAGAGATAGAGAGAGAGAGAGAGAGAGAGAGAGAGAGTATAAGGGTTATGGTCATAAAAGAATGAATTTATACTAGGGCAGAATCTGAAAACCAAAACCAAAGCGAAAACGGCACCATTTTGTCTTTTTTTTTTTTTTTAATAACACCCAGATCATACAACGACGTTTTATTAAAAAAAATTAAAATGATAACCTGTGAACAAACGACGTCGTATCTACTATCTAAACTAAACTCAACAAACTAAACTTGGGAGAAGAACTAATAACTCAGATCAGAAGAACTGGAGAAGCCGAGAAGTGGAGAACGATATACATACATGTATCGATTCGGTTCGGCATGTATTGGTTTCGGATTTCCAGCTTCGGTGACCGCACCGCACCGACATGGGGATTCCCTTCGCGCTCCGATCGCCGGCATCAGCTTCGTAGGTCGGCTGCAGTGGCAGTGTGGGACGATCGGCTTCTGTCGGTTGGATCGGTGCCAGTGACTTTCTACTTATCCCTAATATCAGGGATGTGGACGCTAAGAGGTTTATTTGGAGGAATATCGTCACAAGGTTTAGAGTCCCATACACATTGATCTCGGATAATGGTTTTCAATTTGATAGTAAAGCCTTCCAAAGATATTGTGGGGAGTTAGGGATTAGGAACATGTATTCTACACCTGCTTATCCTCAAGGGAATGGCCAGGCTGAGGCCACTAATAAGATTATAGTGTCTAGGCTGAAGAAAAGATTAGATCACGCTAAAGGGAAATGAGTAGATGAATTGCCCCATGTACTGTGGACTTATCATACTAAGCCTCAAAGATCAACAGGAGAGACTCTTTTTTCAATAACTTATGGGGCAGAAGCGGTAATTCCCCTAAAGTCAGGGTTCCCAACCCTAAGAACTGATCAATTCAATGTTGAGGAAAATAATCGTATACTCTTGGACAGCCTAGATATGGCCGAGGAAAGGAGAGAGGTGGCTGCAGTAAAAATGGCACATTACTAGCAGAGACTTAAGCAAGGGTACGAAAAGGGGGTGAAGTTAAGGCCATTAGTTCCGAGAGATTTAGTTTTGAGAAAAGTGGTGGGACCAGCAAAGAATCTTGCCTGGGAAAAACTAGGCCCCAACTAGGAAGGACCATATAGGATAACCTCCACTGCTGGCATTGGGGCTTATTATTTAGAAGACTTGGATGAAAATGTAATTCTTCGTCCTTGGAATGTAAATAATTTGCGGCATTATTATTATTAATCTTATGAATTTCTTTGCTCTTCGTGTTTGGTTTATCTACGCTTCACTATGCATGCATTTGTTGAGGTAATCATCATGTATGGAAAAGTTCTAAGTGTTAAATAGAACATCGGCCTTGTTCGACTCCTCGGGTCACAAGCCTTGGGTAAATTAACCTTGCATGAAAAAATTCTAAGTGTTAAACAGAACATCGGCAATGTTCGACTCTTCGGGTCACAAGCCTTGGGTAAGTTAACCTTGCATGAAAAAATTCTAAGTGTTAAACAGAACCTTGTCCTTATTTGACTCCTCTGGTTACAAGCCTTGGGTAAATTAACCTTGCATGGAAAAGTTCTAAGTGTTAAACAGAATCTCGGCCTTGTTTAACTCCTCGGGTCACAAGACTTGAGTAAATTAACAGTTCTAGAAAAAGCTTCTAAATGTTGGCCAAAATTTAGGTCTGATGTGGCTCTTCGGGTCACAAATTGGGAACAAATTGATCTTTGCAAGAAGTTGTCTAAGTGTGGAGTGAAGTTAAGAACCTTGAATACTTCCACGGATTTCAAGATCAGTGCAAATGAGTCTGCTTTGGGATTCCAAGTCTAATTAAAAGTAAGTGTTGTTTGACATTTTTATTAAGCACTAGGAGTTAGAGTAATAGCTATTTTATAAGTTGTTTCAGATTGATCAGAGGGATAAGAAGTGTTTCATAAGTAAATTACAAGTTAGTATGTTGAAACTATTTTAAGGAAAAGAAAATAACGTGAAATGCAAACTGACAAGTACAAATTAAACAGTTGAAAAAGCATAAAATGAAGTTTAACTTTTTTCATTAAAGTTTAAGAATTGTAGTACAATGGAAAGAAAAAGAGGGTACCAACTATGTTTAAGCCCAATTACAAAATTGACTATTTGTTTCTTAGTCTAGGGTTAAGCAATGTAGAGGTCTCTTTTTCTTTTCCTCCCTTCTTTTCCTGCTCCTTCTCTTTTCTTTTCCTCTTTAATTGGGCCACTTCAGATGCTTCCTCCATCTCCACATCCACCACGTTGGTTGGAGTGGGATGCTCTTTCTCTTTGTCTTTAGCTGATGCAGCAAACGGAGTAGAAGCAGGCTGGGCTGAGGAGGAAATGGGGGCGGGGCTAGGGTCTGCTGAAGGCTGTGAAGGCTAGGGGTTAAGCGCAAGGCAAGAGGGTAGTAGACCTTGTCTGGAACCTTGAGCTCTGATTCAGTACTAACCCCAGTTGCATTTAGGGCTTGACCCCACACCTCTAAGAATAAGGCCCGAGCAACGTCCTTGAGTTGGGCAGTGAGACTTTCTGTAGCCTTAGTCATACCCGCATCATAGGCCGCCTACTCGGCCTTAGCCTTATCATCATCCTTAGCCTCCAGCTGCTTATGCAATTGTTTCAGCTCCACCATGGTCAGCGCCAATTTATTCTCAGCCTTTTTCTGGGCCTCTAGGCACTCTGCAACTTGTTTTTCGTAGCTGTTCAGGGCAGCTTCAGCGTTTTTTGAGCCATCTCAGCCTCGGTAAGTTGGGCAAGGGTCTCCTTCAGCTTTTTGTCCACCTCCACTTAGGCATTCTCAGCTGCTGTCAAATTGCCCTCAGCTTGCCTGGCGTGGTCCACCTACTCTTCTGCCATGTAGGTAGCTTGAACCGACTACAAAATTTATATCGTTAGGGTTTGTACACAAATTATTTTTCTTTATAAAGAGAGTAGGATGATTATATACCTTTGCTAGGTTTTGTTTCAAGGATAGGAAAACTTCACGTTTCCTGAAGGACTAGAGCTCCTGCATGTCCTCAGGTAAGCATAAAGCTTTCTCTAAGCACTCTACTACAAGGCCTGAGCTGCCTTTTTGATGGTCTCTCAAGTTGGCGTCACTTAACACGGGACTACCTAAGCTCAGGGTGAATAAAGGCCTCTAAACAAAAGGCTTGGGTGGTCGGTCTCCCTCTGACTTTTTAGAGGTTCCAGTCGAGGTGTTTTTCTTTTGTTGGCCACTAGTTGTTCGGGCCTCCTTGGCTGGGGGCTAGTGCGAGGAGTGCGTGGCTTCTTCTTCTTGGGCTCCTTTAATGCCTTTGCCTTTTTGAGGCCTCTTTCTCTTTTTATCCACGACATCAACTAAAGATGAACACGTCGAAGCAAGAGTGGGTGGTTGGGGCACCACCGCGACATCTGGAGATGAGCCCCCAGCATGTGCTGTTTGCAAAGCAAGGAGATTCGAGGTCTTTTCCTCGTATCCCATTCCTTCTGGAATGTTGATCCCTTCTTAGTTGGTGTTGACTTGGGCGGAGGAGTGCTGTAAGAGATACTAGGAGCGTCCTCGTGCCCCTCTTGTTGATAGAAGACCTCGAAGTCCTTGTCTGTCACTTCCTGGGTAGGTTCGGGAGTGGGCTCCTTGGTTTTTTCATCTGAAAGAATGGGAGGTTCTTATGAGTAGAGGAGCCTGGTTGCAAGTGGGCCTGGAAGTTAAGAATCTTGAGTTCCAACTGGAGGAGGTTCAGCTAGTAAGAAGCTTGGGATAGCTACTTCTATTAAAGCCAACCGAGGTTCTTTGTCTCTAATGACGTTTTTCGGGCTTTGAAAGCGTTTGTTACGAGGCTTGTATTCGAGGATGACGTGCGCAGCTCGGAGTTAACCGTCCTTATGCAGAAAAATCTCTGACTTGAGGATTCGGTTTAGGTCTGCAAAGTTCACCAGAGGCTTGGACGGGGTAGTGTGGTATTCATCTACCAATGAAAATAATAGGAGTTATAAATCAAAAAAAAAAAACTTGAACTTGTAAGAGCTTGGCAAGATCCTATATGTGTCCGGTCTGTGGGAACCTTACCTGGTTCCCCTTCCCGAGTAGGACAGTGCAATCCATTATGCCAGTCTCCTGAGACGATGAGGAAGTCCTCCTCCATACCTTTGCTTGAGTCAAGTAGGCAGGAGATTAACCTAACAGAATGAACTCTACATTTAATGTATAGTATTTAGTCTTTTCTCCCTTTTGACAGTTGTATACCCAGTTTACGTCGTGCCATGTTAGGTTAGTCCCCATTTTTTTTGTTTAGAATGTCTACACATTCGAAGACCCTAGAGACGTTTGGGGAGCATTGGGTGGGGGTGAGCCTATAGTTCATTAGGTAGTCTCGGGTTACCCTGCCCATGGAAATTTCCATCCCGCCTTCTATGAAGGCAATCATTGAAATGACTACGAAGCCAGGAGGTCTATTCATGACTAGGTATTCACCCATTTCATAGTGTTGGAGTTCAACATTGTTAGGGATCTTATACTGCGCCCTAAAGGTGGCTATGCTTTCGGGAGTATCTACTAGCCTAGCAAATCTATCCATGGAGTTTTATGGTAAGATAAATGTAAATCCGCGCAAAAGAAAAATGGGAGTATGAACACACCTACAAGCAATGGAAAGATTTCTCCTCGGAAAGATGCTTCAACACAAATTGCCAAAATGCATAAATGAGGTAAAGCCAGCCCCAAGTCCTCCTTATATAGGGGTGAAAAATGAGTGGTAATTTTCCCGCTCATAAATGAGGAGAAACAAGGACCGTAGGATCCTCATCGCACTGTAGAATGTGGGGAGACAAGCAGCCGCCTGACACCATAAATACGAGATCGTAGATTTCAAAGCGTCAGGAGCGTGCTGGAGACAAATGAAAGGACGTTACCACATAGGAACGCATGTGGTACGTGTGAGATCAAGTCTTGTAACTAAAACCTTGCTTTTATCTCAGAATTAATGGCAAAGTTTTAGGGGGCTATTATGGGGGCCCGAGGACCGAGGAAAGGGTTGTAGAACTGTAGAGTGGATATTGGGGCATTACATGTCCGAAGAGGGAGGTTACCCAAGGATAAGAGGAGAAGAGGCAAAAGGTTCTTAGGAGCTTTAGGTGGGAAGTATTGGCTGAAGAAAGAGAATCATGAGAAATAGGGGAAGTTTCCAGCAAGAAGTAGCCTGTTGCCTCCACATTAAATGGTGGGTAGCAACTTTATCACCTGCATTGATGAGGAATTGATTTGAATAGTGTAATTCACAGCTAAGCAACTCCTTCTACCACCTTTCTCAGATGTTTAAAAGGACAGATGTCGCTAGGAGAAATTTGTAAGGTAAAGATAAGGGGTTAGGATGTGAAGTGGAAGGAGTATACAAGAAAAAGAGGGTTCTCATAGAAAGGGGGGAGGAGGCACAATATCAAAAGAATGAGAGTAACAAGAACATTGAGAGAATAGAGTGACCAATGTATTTTTCTGTGTATCATTGGCTTCCTCGAGCAGGCCTGTACTTAGACATTTGCTCACATATTCTATAATATTACGCATTTCTTCCTTATTTCCCATATCAGGCAAGACCATTTCTTGTTGTTTGATTCTCTCTCTTACAAATCTATTGATTTAGGCCATAATTGAACTGTACAAACCCACTGTTATAAGTGGGCTTAGGCTACCGGATTTTTTGGTTCTTACAAGTACCAAAAAGTGCAGTAAGACCTATGAATGGTAAAAACAATAAGTTGAATAATAAAATAAATTGACAAAAATAATCTTTACCAAACAGACAATAAGTTTATTTTGATCTACTTGGTCCTATTTTGCCCATTCTAGTCCACTTATCTCCAACAAAAATTAGAGATATGTTTCCTAAAAAAGTAATAAAAATGATAAGTATTCACAAGATAATCTTAAAATTCAAGTTTAATAATATAGACATTATACTTATATTTAGAAAGAAAAAAAAATGTTACAATTTTAAACTTATATAATATTTAAAATTTAATGTAACATGTTACATATGTTCTAGGATATATTCAAATTCATCAACCGACTATGACATATTTAAAAAAAAAAAAAATCATTTGAACGACATTTTCTATGTTATATAAAGCAATATTATAATTACATAATTTAAATATTTTTATTAAATTACATATTATATATGTATTTTTAAATGTAAAATACATTATATGTTCCATTACATAAAACTTATAAAAATAAAAATATACTTTTAACCAACAAATTTTATATCTTATAAAGTAACTATATTACATTTTATCACGCATCGTGGGTTTAAAACTAGTTGAACATAATTGCTTGGTCCAGGCCCTCTAAAATTATGATCACAGTTTTTATCTTGAAAAAAAAAAAAGAATTGAAAATATAATTTTTTCCCAGATTGCATGAAGTTGACACCAATTAAACCACTGCCACATTAACACGTTCAGGATAAATATGTACATTTTTGTAGACACGGTCCACATGAACTAAAAAAAAGTGAGCAAAACCAAAGAAACGCAAGATTGGTGCATTTTTTTGCTGCTTCTTTTTGACAGGCATCATTTTGCATTTTGCACCTCAAGCTAGGAACTTTTCCTGCATGATTCTGAGCAACGATGTAGCAGTCAAACTACGTAGCAAAGTCAAATTGGCACATGACCCAACTCGTCAATTCCATTCAGTCTTCAATTTTTACGAGCCTGACTCGTTGGCAAAGATGAGATCAAGTAAGAGGTCTCCCAGCCCATTCCCGTTCACGTCGCTTTTGCTTGGCTTGCATACGGTTGAACTTCTCTTTCCCCTTCTCCAGAAGAGGGTCGTGCACGACATAGTCATTTGGGTCATCATTGCGGGACATGTGATCCTGCATAAAACAGCCAACCTAAAAGTTACGCAAGATAATAACTAAAGAAATTAGTTAGGCAACGAAGATTCAAAGAACATAGATCAAATTGTGCCAAACATCTACTTATCAACAAAAAAACAGTGCAAAACATCTTTGAAATAGGAGAAGGGTCTACTTAAGAACTAAAATAGTCAATCACTTTCAAATTTGATAAAGTGATCCAATTTCAATCATAACTTCCATTCACTGGTTTATATAGTTTCTGATTCCGAGAAAAAGTACAAATGTTCAACTGAAATGAATTCACAATGTGAGATGAAGTACAAATATGAAGCTTACCTTGCCAGATTCTGGAGCAAACTCTAACTTAATTGATTTCCAGTCAGATAAATCCTCACGATTGCCACCTCCAGATTCACTACTCGAGGCCAAGGGTTTTCCAGAGAAGGCTGCCTTAAAGTTCTCTAGTTTTGCTAGAACCTAAAAGTAACAAAACAAGAAGTCAATATAAAAAGTATATTGATTAATTTATATAACTACATACATAGGAAAAGTAGGGCACATAAAGATTGTCACAAATTAAAATTCAATGACACCTATAAATGGAGAGAACACTTCCAAGTTCCATATAAATTGAGATTTTTCTGACCCACCCCTCCATCTTTCCCCAGTAACCTTTTTTCCAAACTGCTATATTAGGTTGTTAAAAACTATGGTAAACAGCAAACACAGTCCATACGATTCCCAAGAGGACAAGGGAAGAAATTTGGAACCCTAAAAATTAATTATATTAGGGAGCATTCTACAAGCCCCAGATTTCCTTTCCTTCCTCAATGACCTCAGAAATCCAACAGAGTGCTAAAATATGATAAGTTTAATTCCATTTTCTAATTTCCAAATTTGGGAGTGAAAACATAAGGGTTTAAATTCAAATTTGAAACAATAACCAATTTCATAAATTGATGGCCAGTCTTCCCTAGAGAACATGTCCCAGAAATAAAACAATATGATCTCTATGCAAATGAGAAACACAATGGGTATAAGTCTAGATGTCAATGACATCTTAGTGAGCTCCCGATCATTCCATGGTTTTCCTTGAAATACCCAGCCTCATTCTCTAAAGAATTCCTCACATGTACTTATCAAAAAGAATTCCTCACATGCAAACTTAACCAAAAAAAAAAAAAACATTAATCACGCACGTGATGCCAAGATTAACCAATACCGTCAGTGTCTGATTTCTGGTTTTTTCTCTATTATTAATCATTTGCAGGTTAGTATTTCCTATCACTTACATATTTTGATGGTCCAAAAGACGGATCACTTCTTGTTCAGCCTTTTCTCAGTAGGCAAGAACATAGGAAACAAGCTAAGATAAGAAAGATGAAACAAATAAGAACCATAACTCGCAACTTACATCTTCTTCACGTCCTTGAAGTCTGCGCTTTTTTTGTTTTTGCAACTGTCTTCCTCGTTCACCTTCACCCAACAGCTGTAAGTCTACATCTGCATTAGCCATTCGTTCAGCTCTGGCTTCTGATCCGAGTCCCCTTTTCTTCAGAGACAACTTTTCTACCCTCGGTTGCTCATCATCAATGCTTTCAGCTTTAGACCTGGTGAGGTGAGAAGAGAACAACAACATTATTTTTCATATTAACAAGTTCTCAAAGCTTTTTTCTTAACTGCCAATGAGCCTTGGCTCAATTATAACTTCCTTCTCTCACAAGTTTCGGTGAGGGTAATATCGTGGGTTCAAATCCAATGGGTGTGTGTATAACTTACCATTTAAAATAAATATATAACTAACTTTTATCTTGACCACAGAGTCATAGAAAACTTAGGATAAGGACCAAGAGGAGAAATTTTTTGTCTTCCAATGATTCATTTGACATGTGTATTAATGCAGTTCGCTTTTGTTAATTGAGATTAGGAAGACAATAGTCAGCCTTGCAGATTACCTGCATGCATAGAATGCAAGCAAGCATCAAATGTAAATGTTCAAAGTTGTATGTGCAGCATAGTATCCACAAGCCCCTATGTCAGAACCATGTGCCATGCAAAGAAAAGAAGAGCAGCTTCCTCCTACGCATGATGTGTTATGCAAAGAAAAGAAGACATAAAGGCGTGAACAAACGGTATGAACAACAACAACAAATGGTATAAGCCTTGTCTAATAATTATAATGCTGAAAGACGTGAGTTTTGTTGCTGAAAAATAGGGAGTTGATGCCTACTCCAACAATCCACCTTGGCAATGGAACCTTGATGACCAATCAGAGAGCAAACTATCTTCAACCTCTATTACAAGTTAAAGAATAATTACTTCACTATATTACATATTCTCACTCCCAGACTTTTTCATTACACAGTGTCCGTTTGGCATGATTAATTTTGCCAACTTAATTTATTATTCAGCTTATTTTTGCTACTATAGGGTCCTATTATACTTTTTGGTACTATTCATGAATCTCATTGTACTATTTCAGCTAACTTTTACCTTTATCTACAGTACTTTCAACAAAAAATTTTCAGTTTCAGCAAAATAAGTAGATTCCAAACAGACCAGTCCCCCATTACTAGATAAAAATTAATTACCACACTATGTTACTCTATAATTTTTTTGATAAGTAAAATAATTTTATTCAAAAGGGAAGCGAGTTCAAATACAGTGTGCATTGAACCTCCCAAATTCCAAATTCCCACCAATGGATTATGTGTCCTCAACACACGTCACACATCTCAAATTCCACATCAATATGATCTCATTTATTATCCATCAGTGAGTTTGGCAACATATCGATCAAATGAAAAGTTACCAGGTGGTGTAATATATTGTCAAAGAGTTATACCAGGTTTATATTGCAACTAACACCCCAACACACACATTTACATATTTATATATATATATATATATATATATATATATACACGCACAAATATTTTACCTTGACATAGATATTTCTTGGTTCTTTGGGCTAGAATTCCCTGCATATGCCAATTAAAAAATAAAAAATTAAACTTGCATCAATAAAATTTTTTTTATATGTGAGAAAAATTATATTAACAAAAAAGAACTACATCATACAATAAGAATGAAGCAGCCAAAAAAACATATCTACAAAAAGGAAACAAAAACAAAAAAGAATTATTTACAATACAACAAGAAACAGAATCTAAAACGACAGAATGAAATCCCTAGAAGTGAATCCCCAAGCACGAGACTAGGCAAACAAAGTCCCTACAAACAGTGCTAACAGCTGGTCCCCTGTCTGTTCCAAATCATCAAATGTCCAAACTATTATGCTCCCTCCATACGATAATTAAAGCATTTAAAATGAACAAAATAATTTCAAAAAGGAAGAAGGATGTAAATGACAAAGGCAATAGATTTCAAAGCTATTTAATTTAACTAAGAAGATAACAATACACTATTTTCATGGTTTTGATGCTGACAGATAAACCCCCTTTCACTAAGAATAGGTTGCCACTCAATATTAGTTGTTTGAAACTCCCATAATCAATTTTTTAACTTTGTATATTATTTTGTAAATAGCTTTAACCTGCAATATGCAAAGTTAGTGAAGAGATAACAGACCTTGAATTAAGATATTCTCTTCTTCTTTTATTATTGTTTTTTCCAATTTCCTTGATCATTTAAACTTTAGACTGTAATCTCGTGTTGGACCTTTTCTACATCTACTATGTACTTGGGGCTCTCCTTTATCCTTTTCAACAAATTTATCACTTATCAAGAACAAAAATAAGGAGCAAATAAAAAAAAAACATTTGTCAACATAGATCTTCAATTTATAAATGTCAGTGGCAGGAGGCTAAAAAAACACTTCATACAATAAATTACAGACAGTAATCAGTAATAATTTTATCTACTATTATAAAAGAACTTGCCACAATGCCATGCCAATGTATTTTACTAAGTTTGCATGTCTCTGTTATTTTGCAACAACAGCAGTATTCCAATCTTGTTTCATTATTAAAAAAATAAAAAATTATCAAAAACAGATAGTGCTTTTGAAAATAGAGAGATGTTTGGTTTTAATAACAATGCAACAAGTAACTTAGCCATTTCCTATTTTTGTTTTATACATATATTGCTAGGCATTAAGTTAGCTTTCTGGTGGAAGGTTTTCCCTGCTATTATTTCAGTTTCACCATTGCACAGACATTCTTTAATATCTTTTTAAAAGGGTATGCGGATTGATGCCTATGATAATGGCACCACAAATTCAAGGATTACTGTCCTATAAACTTCTATGTTGAAAAAAGAAAGAAAGAAAAAAGACTTCCATATTAAACATCCACAGGTTTGAGAATTTACTAACTGAATTATGCTAAGATGATTAGGATACCATCGTGCAATTTTCGCTTGGCGGGGTTATCGTCCAACTCCTTTCGTCTTCTGAGTATTTGCTGACGCATTCGTGCATCAAAGTTTGCCTCATCGTCATCACTATAATCAAGAAGATTATAAAATCCAGCTTTTGAATCTTTCTGTGACTCTTCTTTCTTTGAGCTTAGAGCTTCTCTTACAGATAACTGCATATCCCTTGTTTTTTTTACATCAGATGAGTCCTGCATTTGAAAAGTACTTTAGAGATATGCCATGTTGATCATCAATTGCTTGTTGTATGGTAAAAACATGTCATGCATATAACTAATGCTGGCAAGTGGTTGCAGCTGATGTTTTTGCTGTTTTTTGAGGAATTCCATAAGTACTGTAAGTTTGAAAGATCTCTTAATGCTCCTTTTATAGTGCTAATCCCTAAAAAGACTAATCCTATCAATATAAGGGACTTTAGACCCATTAGCTTGATTGGAAGTGTCTATAAAATTTTGGCAAAGGTGTTGGCCAATAGATTGAAAAGGATCTTGGATAAACCTATCTTTGCACCTCAAAATGCATTTGTTGGTGAGAAGTAGATTTTGAATTCAGTGTCGATTGCTAATGAGTGTGTGGATAGCAAGATAAAAAGTCACATCCCTAGTATAATTTGTAAGCTGGATATATAAAAAAGATTATGATCACAATAATTGGGAGTTTTCTGTATTTATTGGAGAGGATGGGGTTTGGAGAAAAATGGAGAGGATGGATTCATATTTGAATTACCACAGTACAATTTTCTGTTTTGGTTAATGGTTCTCCTTGTGGATTTTTTTTCAGCACTTCTAGGGGATTGCCTCAAGGCAATCCATTATCTCCTTTGCCATTTACTTTAGTCATGGAGGTTCTCAGTAGAATGCTGAGGAGGATTGAGGAGGAAGGGCTTATTACAGGCTTCGACGTAGGGAATGCTGAACGTGGTGGATTATTCAATTCCCATTTACTTGGGTGTCACCCTGTGTACTTGGGTATCTCTTTTTTGATATCAATAAATCTTTATTACTTATCCAAAGAAAAAAATTCCCATTTACTTTTTGCGGATGATACTATACTCTTTTGTGATGCTAAAACTGAACAGATTCTATATATTCAAATGCTACTGACTTGTTTTGAGGCAGTGACTAGGTTAAGAGTTAATTTGGGGAAAATTGAGATTGTGCCTGCATGTGAGGTGGAGAATGTGAATCAATTGGCTAATATTTTATATTGCAGGGTTGATTCTTTACCCATGACTTACCTTGGTATGCCATTGGGGGCTTCATTCAAATCAACGGCAATTTGGAATCCTATTTTGGGGTGTCTAGCAGGTTGGAAGAGATTATAATTATCAAAAGGAGGTAGATTAACACTTTTGAAGAGCACTCATTCGAGCTTGCGCACTTGTTATCTATCTTTGTTCACCATTCCTACTAGTGTGGCGAATAGAATAGTGAGGATACAGAGGAATTTTCTATGGGGTGGGGTTTAGGAGAGGAGTTCAAACATCATTTGGTTGGATGGGATAAGGTGTGCTCTCCCTTGGCTGGTGGAGGGTTGGGGATTCAGAAACTTACTACTTTCAATCAATCTTTGTAAGGTAAGTGGTTATGGCATTTTCAGTTGGAGGGGGATCGATTATGGGGGCATGATTATTGTGAAGTATGGGGAGGAGTGGGGTGGGTGGTATTCAAAACCTGTTTGAGGTTCTCCTGGTTGTGCGTTATGGAAAAGTATCAGAATGCAGGGAGACTGATTTTTACAGTACATTCGGTTTGTGGTGGGCTCTATCACTCTGGTAGTCGAACCTGATTCTTGCACAACTGTTGGTGTAGGGATCAATGAGATTTCCGACGCTATTTGAAACTGCATTGGATAAGGATGCTTCTTTGGAATCTTTGTTGGAGGTACAGCAGGTTGGGAGGGGGGGGGGGGTGTGTGGGGTGGGCAGAGGAGTTCGGGTGTGGGATTCATGAGAAATTGTAATGATTGGGAGATTGATAGGGTGGCTTCATTCCTCCATTTACTAGAATCTTATATTCCCACTAGGGAGGGGGAAGATCGGATGAGAGGGAAACTAAGAAGCAATGGGGAATTTATGTGAGATATTTTTATGAGACCTTACGGGGTTCATCTTCTATGTCTTTTCCTTGGAAAGCCTTATGGAGGGTTAAGGCTCCTTGTAGAGTTTCCTTTTTTTGTGTGGATAGCGGCTTTGGGGAAAATTCTTACTTGTGATAATCTTGTGAAGAGGGTTTACACAATGGTGAGTTGGTGTTGCATATGTCGATGCAATGGGGAAACTATGGATCACCTTTTGACACATTGCAATGTGGCTTATGTTGTTATGTTTTTTGGATGTTTGGGATTTAGTGGGGTATTACCGGAGAAGGTTCATGATTTATTATGTGGATGGCAGATTGGGGACTCTAATCGTTTGTCAGCTATTTGGAAGCTTGTACCCTTATGTGTGCTATGGTTATTTGGTGGGAAAAAAATCAACGCACTATTGAACATGTGGAGTGCACGGCAACTCAATTACTAGCATCTTTCATTAGTTCTCTTTATAAGAGGTCTTTTGCTTTGGGTCTCACGGATAGTACTTTGGTTCAAAATTTCATAGAGTCAACTCATATGTAAATATTTTTCAATTGTAAATATTTAGGCCACTTCGTGTTTTATTTTTATTTTTACGAAGTAGTCTCTTCTCAATAAAATTATTCTTACCCATCAAAAAAAAAAAAAGTATATAAAGAAAAAGTAGAGATGCAGGATTCAATATATCCATATAAAATAGGCCAAAGCAGGCATCAATGCAATCAATTTGAATGGATACATGATGGCTTTAGAGAGAGAGAGAGAGAGATGAGATGAAAATTTCAAATAACTGGAACTAATTAATGAGAACTTCAAAGCAAGTTAGTCAGATTGAACCAAGCTTGCATTAAGGTAAGCTCAGATTGAATCCAGCCCCCATCAAATGGCCATGTGTTGCACCGCATTTTATATGATCATATGATCATAATATGGCATAAGTATAGCTGACCCCAATTTAACTGAGATTATGACTTAGTTGAGTTGAATAAAACAACATATAGGAATTAAAACAGATGGTAGATTGTTACCAATTCACTACTTGGAACATCTTCCTTTAAAAGACGAGGATCATCCAATACATCATGACTGCTCTTGATCTTTCGCTTTACTGCTGCCAATTCTTTCTCCTCTTCTTCAGCTTCTTCTCCAAACGAAAGCAAGTTGAGCTTTCTGCGTTACGTAAATATAAAGCATGCATAGCTTAGGCAATAAACATAATAACCAATTCACAACATACATGTTGGTATTACTGTTACATCCACAGAAAATACTATTACACGAGGTAGGAGAAAGAACTCACTTCACAGCTTTCTTCTTGGTATCTTTCTTGTCAGAATCAGCTGCTGCGGATTCAACCAAAGGCTTAGGCAATGCTCTTGGAACAATGTCATCAAAAGGGTTCCATAGCACCTAAAACAATGAATTTAAGAAAAACACCAGCTGATCACTTCACTACCTTCCCAAATAATACTAGTATCAAAGAAGTCAAGGGGGCAACATTTTTCACAATTGCTGAGATGGCCTGTTGTGGTTGGTGCATAATAAAAGAAGTGTTCGAAAGTGGCGTTACTCCAATCACAATCACGACTTGCGACCTTAGCATGATGTGAAAGATGTTGTCAAAGTAAAAGCCCCTAGCATTGCTCTTGAATGTTAAAGCAATGGCAAGTAGTGAAACTAGTTGGTGTCTCTAGAATTATTCCATTGACATTTAACAGTATGTATCTGACCTCAACGGATAAAATCTTGGGTGGATCCAAAGGCCTGTCATCCTTATCAGTTTCAATTTCAGATAATCTCGTCAGATTATATATCGAATCCCCGGTGACCTGAAACAAACAAGTTCAATTCAAATTTTGCTAAAATATAAAATTCAAAGAAGAGAAAAATAAATACCTTGCCAAAAATGGTATTCTTCTTGTCAAGCCAATCACAGCGGTCCAAGGAGATAAAGAACTGACTGCCATTGGAATTAGGCGAGCCAGCATTGGCACACGCAACCAATCCTCTGTGCTTGAATCTCAACCGCGAATGAAACTCATCACCAAAAGGACCGCCGTATATACTCTCGCCACCTGAGAAATCAAACCAAATCATCTTGATTGTGAATAAGAAACCCTAAAATTTTTGAGGAGTAACAGAAAGAAGAGAGTACCGGTGCCGGTGCCGGTGGGATCGCCGGCCTGGACGAGAAAGGCCTTGATGATGCGGTGGAAGATGGTGTGGTCGTAGTAGCCTTCGAGGCAGAGCTGGACGAAGTTGCGAACGGCTTTTGGAGCCTCTTTCGGCCAGAGCTCTATGTCGAGAGGGCCGTGGGTGGTATTCAACACCACCTTCCCCTTCGTCGGTGGCTCTAACACGTAAATCGTCGACATTTATTTATTTATTTATTTCCCCCTTAATTCGCTCTCGCTTTTTATTCAACTCAACTCAATTCTTTCTTTGCTCACTGCACTGCACTTCTCACAACGAACGATTACACTTTCAATTTCAACAATGGATGACCTCTTTTATAGTTCATTTGTTTTTTCATATATATTAATATTATTGGACGTCTTGCTTCTTCTTTATTTTTGGTTCCTAAATTACAAATCAAACACTTTAATTTTGCCTAAAATTCATTTAACTCATTTAATTGGATACTCTAACTTTTAATTTTGATCAATTCAGTTCTCTCGTTAACTTCAATTAGAATTGAGAAGTTAATAACTCCCAAATAAATATTAAAATTTCAAGTTTTTGGGATCTAAAATTACGTATAAAAAATAAGTTTATTGATAAATAATATCCAATTTGAATGAAATTTGATATGCATGTTAAGAATATAAGGAACATGAAATTCAACGGTTAGATTTTCAAAATTCATTCTCAAAAAAGATATATATGATAAATTTGGAGAGTTTCTGGAAATTTTTCGTAAAATAATATTATTTTGCTAACAATTTTGTTAATTAGCAATGTTTTCAAACTATTTAGGAAACTAGCATCTCGAGTTTGTTAGACTTGGGTTCACTGTAGCAACTCCAGTCTTTAAGACTCAAGTTTCATAAGGAGTAAGGACAAAAAACCCAGCAAAGAAGGATACAGAGAGGAAGAGCAAAGAAAAAGCCAGCAACATGTACGCTTCTTCTTCACTCCCTAATTGATAAATGAACATCTTCAAACATTTAAGCTCAACGGAGAGGCATCAAAACCCAGCAACGCATGCTTTGTCTCAACGTTCATGGTGCCAACAGGTTCTGAAGTTTGTTCATTTTGTTAGAGAATGTCAATTTTTGATTTAGTTCTATTGAGCAAATTTGGGGCTTTTATGACAACAAACCTAGAAAAACAGCAAAACCCAACCCAAGCCAAGATCGAAACTACCATAGGGTTGTCTTTGATTTATGTATGGAGAATGGGTATTTATTTTTTATTTTTTTGGGTTTGGGTTTCTAAGAAATGGGTTTTGTCACGACCCAAACCTGTATTTCAGAATTTAGAGCATGACCGGCATGTTAATATCAAGTTACCTCAATACTAACACGAACCAATCTAAACTGAAGGTGCTTATTAAGAATTTGTTTCTTAAATTCCTGCTTATTTTCTTGCATAAAAATCATAATAAAACCTTGAATTTCATCTCATATAAACTTTGCAAGATTACCACTTGGCCGAAACCTCAGATATTCATGTAAATATTACACAGCCAAACGTTTAGCAAAAACTCTTATTACAAGCCTAACCCCAAAGACATACAACTGAGGTTCAAAACAAGTTAAGGTTCCGAATTACATCTGTGCTCAAAGAATCAAGTACATCTTGAAACCTCCTATACAACAAAAGAGCCAAACTACTGTACAACAAAAAAACTATACATCCTAACAAACGAGATTCACAGATTTCTTGCCACCTCTAATACTCTCGCTGCTTCCAGGAAGAACCTGTGCACTAAAATATAATAAGGTGAGCTGCGAAGCCCAGTAAGGTTTTAAGCTCTATGGGCCCTTAATAAGAATGCATGTAAATCAAATATTTTATGGATATGTCAGCTTGACAAAATAGCATTTATACTATTTACATTGTTCTTAAAATAACTTATAAACTTTCAGATAAAAATACCTCATACCTTTCATATAATAGTAAAAGGACATGATAAGGAACGTAAACATAATTCAAAAATCTTATCTTTAAATAGACTATGGAATACTTTATCATAACTTATCATCAGATTTATCATAATTTCCAAATAGTTTAATAGTTCATTTATAATACATATTAGTTAATCCAATTGTAAGTCTGTCTCAACTTTGGGAGGCTTCCAGCACAAAGTGCTAGGCATTTAGCATTCTCCACAATGCTAAGTAAACCCGAGATCATATCATAATACATATCTTCAACCATGGGGATAGGTTGACATCCTCCACAAGTTGGCCGTTACCAATAAAGGCAGATACAGCAGAGCCAGTCCCACTTTTAATGGCCAATCAAAATTTCCATGGAAATGCTAGCACTATAACCCCTACTAGCTGAGTTCAAATCATAACAATGGAATAACTGAAAACTTTATTTTTCTGATAACTTTGCTTTTACATAATTGTTTCACAACAGCAACATATCTATTTCATTCTTAAAAATTATGTTCGTGATATAAATAATAGCATTAATATGCTAAAATTATCGTGTATATAAGATTGAACAACTCACGAACATATATTTTACTTAAATCATGCTTATATATAATATCTCCAATTAAAAGGTTTTAATGCATAATAGTTTTCTAAACAATTTTATACTTATCAAACGCACATGTCACAAATCCCTTACCTGAAAACAGAAGACGCGAGAGATTTGAACAAGAGGAGCTCAAGTGTCTGTGTTCTCGTTCTCGTCACCTAAATGAAAGATCAAAACTTATTACTAAAAAACTCTTCCTAAGTATATACTTATACATCAAACACAACCTAACTCTTAAAATCAAGAAAAAAAAAACCTAATTCCCATCACATAAAGTTTACCTAAAACAAGGTACATTCATCAAACACTTTACGTACAAAACATAGAGAAACCAAGGAATAAAAATTCCTCTATGATCCAAACATACCAAACGATAAGCATATTAAATTATAGCTTAAAAAATTCACCCTAACTTCAAAATTAAATCCACAAAGTCAGGTGTGTCATATGCTGTTCACTGTTCATTACAGCAGCGTAAGCCCCATTTGTAAAATACAAATGGACTGTCCATACACTTCCAATTGTCATGAAATTTTACAGAGCTGCTCCCCTGTATGTAGGGGTGTTCGCGGTGTGGTGCGGTGCGGTTTTGGGCCATTTTTAGCACCGTACTTTGCGGTGCGGTTTAGCTAAAACCATAACTGCACCGCACCTTTTTTTTGCGGTCACATGTGCGGTGCGGTGCGGTGTGGTGCGGTTTAGAGATTGGCCAAAACCTTAACCACACCACACCTTAATTTTGTGGTCACATATACGATACTATGTATAAGATGCAGTTTGAAATCGGTTTCCTACTCAGCCTAAAACTAATTTTTCCCTTATTTTGAGCCAAGTTTTAAATTATTGAGCTAGTTTTTTTTTTTTTTTTTTTTTTTAAGTTAGCTTTTCTAGTCAACACTTGCTAGAGTTATTAAACTTTTTTTTTTTTGAAAACTAGGGTTATTAAACTATTAATAATATATTTAATATTAAAAATAAATAAATTAATTAATATATAGAGAGGGTGCGGTGCGGTGCGGTTTGTGCGGTTTTTTTATTATAAAACCGCAAACCGCACTGCACCATGCGGTGTGGTGCGGTGTGGTGCACCATTACTTGCGGTGTGGTGCGGTTATGCCATTTTGCGGGCGGTTTTGGTGCGGTTTTTGCGGTTTGTGCGGTTTATGCGGTTTGGTGAACACCCCTACCTGTATGTCTAGTATATACCATAAAATTTCGGAGTCAAAGCATAAAACCATGATATATTAAAAATCATACAATGCAACGTACTCAAATCTGTCCTGACAGAATTTCATGAAACTTAGAAATTAAACTATTATTTTTATATCAATCAAAATGCTGTGAGACCACTTCCATTACAACCATATGTGTCTTAGAATTCATAAAAACTACTCCTAGCATCCTAATTCACAGAAAATAATTTATTACATATTTTTCTTGTGGTAAACATCAAATCTGTCACAGTGACAGCTTCAGCACATATTCTTACAAAAATCATCAAATAATAGCAATAAGCCTTCATTTCATTTGGGTATTTTTATACCTATACTAAACATATTAAAATACCTTAATAAGCATCCAAAAGACCCATTTCATCAATCTTTCAAATTACTAAAAACAGAATCACAAGTTCAGCTTCTAAAATCCAAAACAGAGGACAAAGAAGTGAAAATGAACAAAAACACTTATACTATCAAAATACCCAAAATCAAAATAGATTATAGTTACATACCCACAACCTTTGAAGCTGAAACTTTAGTGCTAATCCTTTAATTTCTTCTTTAGAGAGAGGTTTGAGAGGTTTGAGGTTTTGGTGAGAGAGTGAGAGAGAGAGAGAGATGTTGCCGTGTAAGAAAGGAAGAAGAAACAAACAAAAGAGCAAAGAAAAGATGAACCAAAGAAGTCTTCTGATGCAGCAAAGAAGATAAGGGAGGAAGACTTTTGTGTTGTACGTGTAATGCAAGAGGAAAAAGCCAAAAGGTTGGATGAGTCACCACTTTCAACTTTAAAATTTTCTTTCCACCACTTACAAGTTTATATTTCTAGAAAGACCCAAAGAATAATATAACTTTGCACATATATCCTCATCTATATAAATTTTTTTCCGCAACATTAAAAAGAATGTATATGTTTTATAATATCACAATATCGAAGCTTTATGCACTAACAAAATAATTAAGATGATAACAAGCATATAAACTCATAAAATTAATTATGCAATTAGGTTGGGGTGTTACAGGTTTGGTTGTTGTTCTTCTTCTTTGGTCAGATTCTTCTTCTTTGGTCGGATCTTGATCTTTCTTCTTCTTCTTCACTCCTTCTTCTTCACCCTGTACTCTTCTTTACTCCATTGTTACAGTTCTATGGAAACTCGAGTTCCATGTGGATAATTTTATCCACCTCGGCTTGGAACTCGAGTGTTTAAGGCTCGGTTTTTACTTTGAACTCAAGTCTGTTAGACTCGAGATGCTAGTTTCCTAAATAGTTTCGGAAACATGCTAACAAATGAAATTGTTCCTAAAATGGTGTTAAATGAAAAAAAAAAATCTAAAATTTCTCTCCAAACTAGTTTGAAGATAAACTTTGTTATGTAAAAACCCTATGGTGAAGGAGCCCAACGGATTAGGCCTGTTATTCGATCTATACAAAGACCCTTCTTATGAATGTCAAAAAACTCCATCACTGAATCCTTTGCTACTCTACAAATCTTGTGGAGAGGCCACGCTGGTTGTTTCTAGCTAAGCCTGTTCCTTCTTTGCCAAGCAATACACACACACACACACACACACACACACACACACACATATATATATATATATGTATATATTAATAAAATTTGCACTTCATACTTAGATTCAATTTTCTCTATATAATATTTGTTTTTGTTTTCTCACTCTAAGCAAAAATTTCTCTTTTTATGATCTTTGTTAAATGGTTGTCAACTTGATTTATGAACAAGTTATGGCCAAAATAAAGAGTTCCATAAATTGTTTTCTACTTTTCTTTATTCCATTAATGTGCTAAATAATAAAGATGAACGCAAACTGTAAATTGAAATGATTTTATAGAACACGACTAATGTCCAGTGCATCAGTTGTTTAACTAGATTTTATAAGTTTTCGACTTAAATTGATAAAATCAAGATATATGACCTAATTTCTTTTGTTTTTGGTAGTGGATAACCTAATTTATTTTGTTTTTGGTAGTGGATAATAGAGAGGAGTAGGGGCAACCGACCAATCAGGCTCCTCTAACAAAACCCAAGGAGGAAATAAAGGACATTGGATGGGTACCCATGTCTTACAAAAAAGGACCCAACAACAACTTTGGCATCACCTTTGGCTTTGAATAGAACATAGGAGTAAGTTAAGGAGAACAACAATTGAGACAGCCAAGAAATTAAGCAACATTCACTTTAACCCAAGTAGGGAAACTGGAGACATGTGAGGCAGTCCAAACATATATTTTGGAATATTGCAAAGCCGAAGAAGGTGCAAAGATTGTTACATCAATATCATCAAAGTTTATTTTTAACAAACCTTTAGATGAAGTTTGGAATGGAGGGGATCTCATCTAAGTGTGTTTTAGGAAGCTGCATGCGAGGAGTAAGAAAGGTTGATCTCAGTTGCAAAGAATGTGAGCATTCATTTTTCTGATTTGTCAATATATATATATATATGTGTGTGTGTGTGTGTGTGTGTTAGTGTGTGTGTGTAGAAATTAAGGTGGAGGAGTATCCTTATCTAGGTAGGAGCATTATGGCAGTAAAAGGAGAGAAACATTATCCATACAATAGTTGCATATAGGCATTGCAAAAAAACATGAATGATAACGGATGGGTCTTCACTTGGCAACCCTGGGAGGACAGATTGAGGTGGGCTCATTTAAGACCAGAACAACAACTAGGTTATAGGTTTCAGCCGTAATATTGAGATAGCTATCAATGTGGATGTTAAGTTGTGGGCTGTCAAGGATGGGTTAACTATTTGTAGAGAGTAAAATCTATTAGCTGTTGAGATTGAGATTGATGCTAAAGTTGTCATTGGGTGGGTTTCAGATACTTATAACTGTAACTTACACCATGCAGCTCTTCTTTTGGATTGCAGGATCCTCATCAGCCAGATTCGTTAGTTGAGGATGAACCACTGTTTCCATGAAGCAAATAAGTGCGCGGATGCCCTTGTAAGGAGAGGATCTGAGCTGGATCCAGATTTTATTGTTTTTGATAGTTCGACTGTGGACATTGTTATGTTGCTTTATTATGAAAAGTTGGGTGTATACTATGAGAGGCTTTGCCCTCAAACTTCTACTGATGTTGCTTAGTTCTTAATTCTATCCGAATTCTACCAAAAAAAAAAAAAAAACACAAGAGTGACAATTTCCATACTTTTGTGGCAGCATAGATGGACTGATGTCTTGGATTTGCATTCAACTGTAAACATAAAATTTAACCTTTCTTTGAATTGGGCTAATGCTCAAACTTGGGTCAAAGTTTAATAATTTGGAATTTGGTTTGGAAATCATAAAATCGTATATCATATCTATATCTATATAATATCTAAAAGCTAAAATGTAATATTTATTATTGTTACGCTCTACATCAGTGTAGCAATTTGGTAAACTTAGGTCTATTCCGTTCATTTCGGTCCAATTTAGTTTACTCTGGTCAATTTGGTCTACTTCAGTCCATTTTGATCCTATTCGTTCCATTTAGTCCATTTCGGTCCAAATCAATTCCCTTTGGTCCATGCGGTTTACTTCAGTCCATTTTGGTCTAATATGTTCCATTCGGTCCATTTTGGTCTATTTTGGTCCAATATGTTCCATTCCATATATTTCAATCTAATTCGTTCCATATGGTCATTTTGGACTAATTGGGCCTTCAATTGATTCATTTTTGGCGTAAATGCACTTTTAGTCCCTACATTTTGACTTTTTTCTATTTTAGTTCATACATTTTATTTTTACTACTTTTAATCCTTAAACCAATTAACATTGGACATTTAAGTCCTTGAAGCACTATTCCGTCACCAAACTAACGGAGAAACTGGACGTGGCTAACGTGGGCATTAAAATATTATTAAAAAAATTATTTGGCATTTTTTAAATGCCAAAATTAAAAAAAAAAAATTTAATTACTCAATTTTCTTTTCATTATTTGGGTTCTTCCCGTGTTCTTCTCTATAATCAATCTCTAGCAAAAAACAAACCCTAAACTCAGATCCTAACCAAACCCCAAACCCATATCCCCAGTAAAGCAAACCTTAGCCTTCAAACCCATAAATTTTCTTGGCAAACAAACACAAAAAAAAAATCACTGGAAAAAAAACCCCCAAATCACTACCACCAAATCAAACCCAAGCAAAAGAATGGTGAACATGAACATCAAACCTACATGAAAAAAAAAAACATGAACATCACCAAATTGAAGAGCATGAACATCATCGCAACATGTCCTAGTCGTCCATCATCATCTACACCTAAAAGAAAACCCTGATGTAGATCCACCAAACCCAGTTTCAAATATTTCAAACAAAGCCCCAAATTCAAAGATTTAAACTAATCCCAAAATCCTTGGCTACAAACCTAAATCCACCAATACCCCAACCATCCAAAACCATCCTAAACCCAGATTCACAACAGAGCTTGATCTGTGGCCAACAACCCCAAAGAAAACTAGATCCAATCGATCCTGATCCCAATCCCGCCCCACCTGACTCGAATCTCCTTGTCTCAAGCTCGACCAGCATGGACCTAGCCTCGGATCGTCGCCACCTTGTGCGGTAATAGCATCCCACAAGCTCCTCATCACACATGGACGTTGGTCAGAACGATGGAGATTGAGTCAAAGGATTGGCTATGGCGTTTGAGTGACAGTGATTGTTGTTGTCTTTGGCTCCTCATCATGCAGAGAGAGAGAGAGAGAGAGAGATTGTACAGTTTTTGGTTGATGGATTTTGGGTCTCAGTTGTTTGATCTGGTGGCTTGATGGACGGCGTGGGTGGGCTTGTTTTTCATGGGTCTTAATCTTTCTTTTTAGTGGCAGATATCAATTGTTTCTATTCTTTTGCTTAGGTTTGATCTTCATGTTCTTTGATTCGATGGCGGTGATTTGGGGTTTTTTTTTTTCCAGTAGGTTTTTTTTTTTTTTTTTTTTTGTGTTTGTTTGCCAAGAAAATTTATGGGTTTGAAGGCTAAGGTTTGCTTTACTAGGGATATGGGTTTGGGGTTTGGTTAGGATATGGGTTTAGGGTTTGTTTTTTGCTGGAGATTGATCATAGGGAAGAACACAAGAAGAACACAAATAATGAAAAGAAAATTGAGTAATTAATTTTTTTTTTAATTTTGGCATTTAAAAAATGCCAAATAATTTTTTTTAATAATATTTTAATGCTCATGTCAGCCACGTCCAGTTTCTCCGTTAGTTTGGTGACGAAATAGTGTTTCAAGGACTTAAATGTCCAGTGTTAATTGGTTTAGGGACTAAAAGTGGTAAAAATAATATGTAGGGACTAAAATGAAAAAAAGTCAAAATGTATGGACTAAAAGTGCATTTATGCCTTCATTTTTTAGGTTTTCTTTTCAATTTTAGGCTCAAAATTTTATTTTTTCCTTAATTTTTAGGTTGAAAAGTATGAAATGATATTCTATTTGAGCCAAACTATTTAGTTTTGGGCTAAAAAAAAAAATACAAAAAAATGCATTAGAAATTAGAGATATGGGCCCTAAATAAGATAAAAAATTATAAAAATTAAAAAATTACTTGAAAGTATGAAACTTGAAATTGGAGAATTCTTTTAAATAACACATGCACTATTTAATCTACAAATTTTATATCATATTTTTATAAAATAATTATGTAGGGGAAAAGGGCCCGTTACCCAAAAATGGGCTGTGGGCCTGTCCGAGGAGACCTTCCGTCCGAGGACAACAGGTCATAGGGAATTTGCCTAGCCCAACTGCTGTCCAAAGTACAAGTTACGTAGAAAGAAAAAGATTAGTCCGAGGAGACTTACCTGTTCGGATCACCAAGGAGATGACCTAGATGAATGCTTCAACATTGACCTTAGCATTTCTGGAGAGTTCCCTAACTTATGTAGGCCAAAGAAGACAGGTGGCAACGCTTAGATATTAAGTAAAAGGCTTCTGCCACCGCATTTATGATCCTGCAGCTAACATCATGGCCGCATTAATGGGCAAATGACATCTGAACAGTGGCCTCGGTCATTTACAGCTACCATGCAAAGGCTTTAGGGGAAGGTTGATGGGACAAGTATCAAGAAAGAACCTCCTAATTGGCACGTGGGAAGAACTAATATATAAGGGGAGGAGGAAGAAAAAAAAAAGGGAGAAAAAGAAAAAAACACTTAGCCAACTGTTAAGATAGACTCCTCGGACTAGGCCGAGCAGCATCCAAAATAGTCCCAGCATTTCATCTTTATCTGGCTGATCATAACTAAGTTTGGGCCACCATCCAGCTCATTTTCAATCGAGTTTACTTGGCCCACTTTCTTACAAATTCATTGTAAGAATACTGTTTACTTGTTGGGCTTGAGTTCATCTCTCTCTTACCAGCCCAAATTGTAATTTGTGTCCTTACAAATTATATTACATTTTTTCATGCATCATGTGAGTTTGCAAGTAGTATAATATATTAAATTGGAAGCTTAATAAAAAATTCGAACTAGATTTTAATTGCACTCCGATTTTGCTTCCAAGTGTTTTTCTAATTGTCCTATAATTTAAGGCATAGTGTCACTTCGATCATAGTCTAATTTATATTTACATGAAAACTCATGTATCTAAATTTAGAAAGTATAAAGAGACTCCATTTGATTTTTTTTTTTATGCTACTAAATAATATTATAAATATGTATAATCTATTACTTTGATATATGTATAATCTATTACTTATTTGGTAAAAATGTCTATTGTTCCGGTGCATATATAAGAGTTATAAGAAAATAATGGCTAGTTTTCTTGATAATATGCGACAACCTTCTTCTCAAATAATAATAATAATAATAATAATAATACAAATAATAATACAAATTTTCTTATAACTTATTAAAGATGTCAAGTTTTAATTGGTGCAACATCAATTTTGTAGACTCCTCACTGATGCCGCCTTTATTACACATCAATTTCAATATATCATTTCAACGACTGTGAAACTAAATTGTGTTAATAGACTCATTGATAAATTAAATCGACCAAGGTGGACAATAGATTGACTAAAAATAAACTTAAGCAGAATTAAAAGGCTAAGAATCTTGTGACTTAGTGGCATCGCGTGCTCTCCATTATTAGAAGATCTAATCCACAATTGTTATCATTGTTGTAACTATAAATTAAAAATAGAAAAGAAAAGAGAAAAAATAAAGGAGAATTTAGAGGATTGGTAGTGTGAAACATGTGCAGGCTACTGATAGTGTGCAATCTTTTATTTTTGTGCAAAAACTGAAAACCGTTGGTTATTAACAGTAAATTACCCTGTTAACTCACTAACCACTCCTCCTTTAGACTGCTCATCCCAAGATTTATTCTACTAATAATTATCTAAAGACAGGTATATGAGGTAGCGAATATTCTAGGATTAGTACTTAGCAAAGTGTTAGCAAAGTGCTATACAATATTTTTATAATAAATTTTTAGTAGTAAATTATTATTGGCTGTAATTTAAGCTTATCACTGAAATTACTTTTTTATTTACTAATAATAACATGCCATTTAAAATTTATTGTGAAATCGTTGTGAATATAACATTTCTCAAATAATATTTCAGGATTAGCCAAAGTGCTTAAACTAACTCCTAATTATTTGTGGACTAAATTGGAAAAATACTCCTTTTAACTAAAGTTAAATACAAATAAGCCCCAAATTGAACTCTATCTTGCTCTATTATGAATTAGTAAAAATTGGATTGAAAGAAAGGTAAATACTTACTTTTACAAGAAGTGCTTGGAATATTACACTACAAAATAGCAAAAATATTAACATAGTCGTTAATTGTCAGAGCACTAAAGTAAGTTTATACGTCCTGTATTATTGGTTTTTGGGTCTTAGTGTCTTGAAAAATAGTATCCTCAAAGTTAGGACGCTACTTTCTTATAAATATAAATATATATATTTTATAATTTTAAAAAAATAAAATCCATTTTACTTGTGATACCATCACAAATACTAAATTTTAATTTAAAACTTAATACCGGAAAAATTCATAGTGCCCCTAACTAATTTTTTTTTTAAAGACAAAATCATTGATTTTGTCTCTTTAGTTCTTCGTAATCAAATGATTCAAATCTAGTTTTGACACAAAATTTTGGAATTTTTTTCTTGATACAAAATAGAAATTTTACTTTAACTTGATCTAAGTGTGTGTTTAGATAAGAATGAAAAATTAAAAGTATTTCACAATTTAGCTTATTTTTGCTACTATTCATGAGCCCCACTATGATTTTTGGCGCTATTCATGGGTCCCATTGTACTATTTCAACTAACTTTTACTTTTATTTACAATATTTTCAACAATAATATTTTAGTTTCAGCAAAATAAACGGTATCCAAACACACCATAAGTATATGTGTGTGAAACTCCTTCCTAGAGGTTTGAACTCTGGCTTCCCCCACCCCCCCCTCCCCCCCCCCCCACATCCCACAAGCATTTATATCTTTAGAGTGACCATCACACCAAATGTGCGTGGTGGTAAAATTTTTGATCTTGACTAAGCAAAAAGCTAGCATGCTACCTTATATATATATATATAAGAAAGAGGAAAGGCAGGCAAATGCAGGTAGAAGAGTAGAACTAACAAATACAAATCTTTTGTACAACTTTTTATGTTCTACTTTATATTCTACAAATCACAACTTACCATGTATTTATTTAACTTTTCTTATAAAAAAAAAAAAAAAATCAAATTTATGGCAAATTATGATTGATAAAACATAAAATAAAATACAAAAAGTGATACAAATAATTTATATTGAGGACAAACCATGCGAATCTCATTGTCTCTCTCTCTCCTCCAAAAGTTAAATTTAAAGTTAAATCCCTAACATATGGTCATAAATTAATAAAGGAATTGACTAGTCGGTTTTTAATTAAAGATTGGCCAGTTGTTCATTTGGTCAAATTGGCTAAATCAAGCGAATGGCTGAGAGTTACATGTAAAGAATTAGTTAGTAACTTCCGTTTTCCTATTGGTCTCACCTACACCACCTTCATTCACAAAGTCACAAAAACAACAACAGCAACAGCAACAAGGAACTAAGCCTAAGCCTCAAACCAGCTGCTGCATCTTTCTCTCTTTCTTTCTTTCTTCTTCTAATTCTAATTCTTAGATAGCAGCACTGGTTTTGAGGCTGTGGCTATTGGTGATGGTGGTTCTAATCTTTCATTGTTGTATCAACACTCCTATAACATCAACAACAACATCGTCATCATAACAATATTATTAATATCTCCAAAAGTATTTGTACTTTTGCAAAAATTTATAATTATGGTTCCAAACTATTCTGCCAACGATAGTCATAGTACTCCACCCATCAAGTCCACCGCGGTGGCCATTGATAAGGATAAGAACAGCCCTTATGCTGTCAGATGGGCTATTGATCATCTTATGGTTATTAGCAACCCCTTTATCACCCTAATCCATGTTAGGCCCAAAACCAACCACCTCAATCGTAGGTACCCTCTCTCTTTATTTCATTATTCTTGGCATATATATTGCCATGCAGATTTTATAGCATGTATATGTCTATATAGATATATATGTATCATTTTGTTTTTGTTTTTGGTTCTGATTTCGGTTTTTGTTTTTTGAGAGTTTATGCAGAGGGCGCCAATGATGCTAATCACTCAGCCGAATCTGAAAACAACAGTCTCTTCATCCCATACCGCGGTTATTGTGCTCGTAAAGGGGTACGTACGTATACGTAGTTGCATTTATTTGATTATCCAAGTGACAAACAAGCCAGGCAAACTTATGTGAAATTATTCTGTGCACCTGGGTTATTACTATTACATTCTCTCTCACGTTAGAATAATTTCTCAACAATTTAGCCATATACAGTAGTAGTACATTTGTGAAAGATGTCATTAGTTGGGGGTGATCAAAAAAGTTGCATTATGCAAATTAAAGATGGCCCATTTCGAAACTATCTATGCATATGAGTATAAATTGGGAGGCCGGTCCATGTCATTAAACTGACATCAGATATAAAATTCTGAACTTCAGGTTCAATTGAAAGAGGTTGTCCTTGAGGAATATGATGTTCCTAAAGCAATTTTGGATTACATCCACAAGAACTTCATCAACAGTATTGTTGTTGGTGCATCAACGAGGAGTGCTCTCGCAAGGTCTCTCTCACACAAATATTTAAATTGTTAAGAAATAGTGAATTTAATCATTTAACCGTTGTTCTAAAACTAATTAAGCTATCTGTTTGGGTTCATACAGAAAGTTCAAAGGTTATGATGTACCAGGCAGCTTAATGAAATCTGCACCAAATTTCTGTTCTGTTTATGTAATTTCAAAAGGGAAAATATTGTCAGCTAGGACAGCACTAAGGCCTATGGCAAATACTGCTACCCCACCAAAACAACCCTCATCAGGAGGACTTCCACCAACACCTGAACAAAATGGAGAAGAAACCAGGTATGTACCCAAAATGTTAGATATTAGTCCATCAATCCACGTGGATGTGATCGTAGTTCTTAAAGTACAACACCTAAGAAACTGTACTTAAAACTTTACTCTATATGAATATAACAAGTGTAACATAAGACATCAAAAACTAATAGTGGTGGTCTTGTTATTCCGTTTTCAAGTTTGCCTGTAAACGTCCATTCTTTTATATATTTCCTTACATATTGATTCTCGGCAAAACACAGATCTGTAAGGGGATGGAGAAGTGCAGGACCAGGTTATGAGAGATTTCATTTGGAAAAGAGCAGTGATGCGATGAGAACATCACGCGAGCGAAACAGGAATAGTCCAAAGAATCTCTCATTGGAGAATATCGAGATTTCCAACCGTGGGGCAAGGTCTTCATTTGGCCATGATTCTGTCAGGGATGAGAGTGATCTTCCAGGGGTGCTGATGTTCGGATCAGTGGATATCTCAGGCCAAAATTTAGATTTCAGCATTGCAGCAAGTTCTCCCAAGGAACAATCCACCAAACATTCTGCAGTAAGTGCAGATTGGTATTGAATATTGAAGCTAGTAATTAAGAAGGGTCTAAAATTTTGAACACTTTGTAGTCTGTTACCACACAATAATAATTCTATATCCTATTCCTAACATTAAGAAGTGGTCTCATTATCGTCAAGTAATCTAACTATGAGCTGCTGGCTTATTACAGCGAGACCTGGAAGCTGAGATGAAAAAATTGAAGCTTGAACTAAAGCAAACCATGGACATGTACAGCTCAGCTTGCAGAGAAGCAATCTCAGCTAAAAAGAAGGTGACTTAATTTTTCTTACAACAAGTGGGGGAGGGGATTTGAACCAAGTTCTTCCCATGTTGGAGACTGGGCAATGCTACTGAGGCACAAGGCTCTTGGAGAATGTGACCTTATATTGTCACTATTACCACACAAAAAATTCAAATGACCTGCCTTATTTGCTAGCACTCTTCAATGTGCTGTCCTTCGAATTAACTTTGTTTCAAAAGAAAACACTGAATTTTCAATGTTTAGCAATATGATCCTTAGAATTTAGTTTTCTTCACTTGCCACTGTATCTCAATCTTATATTGACGCATTCCAATTACAAGCCAGCCAACCAAAAATAAAAAATAAAAATCCAATTTGTTAGTCCACTGTAGCATACTAGATACCATAGGTTTCCCAGGTTCATTGATAAATGATTATAGCTCAGGCAATAATCATAACCATATTATTAGAAAGGAGAAAAAGAAATTGGCATAGTACACGAAAATTCTAGCCTAGAAACAATTAAAATAATTTTGTCAATGGCTGTCAGGCAAAAGAGCTTCATCAGTGGAAGGTGGAGGAGGCTCGTAAGTTTGAAGAAGCCAAGAATGCTGAAGAAGCAGCTCTTGCTGTTGCAGAAATGGAGAAGGCTAAGTGCAAAGCTGCCATTGAAGCAGCAGAGGCGGCACAGAGGCTAGCTGAGAAGGAATCACAGAGAAGAAAACTGGCAGAGATAAAGGCCAGGCGAGAGGCAGAAGAGAAAAAGCGAGCATTGTCTGCATTGGCACAGAATGATATCCGGTATAGAAAATACACAATAGATGAGATTGAAGCAGCAACTGATAAGTTCTCTGAATCAATGAAAATTGGTGAAGGTGGATATGGACCTGTATATAAGGGCAAACTTGACCACACCCCAGTTGCCATCAAAGTTTTGAGACCTGATGCTGCTCAAGGGAGGAAGCAATTCCAACAAGAGGCACGATATTCACACTCTCTTTAAAAAAAAAAGATTAGGAATCTTATATGGAGCATGTTATTGCATAAATTAAGTCAATTGTTAAGGAGCATCAGAACATGCTCACAGGTAGCAATCAACAGATGTTACAGATCAGTATTTTTCTTCTTTTATTGTGATTGTGCAGCGTACCAGCTCAACTAATAATGTGTCATACATATTTCGCTTCAGTCCTTGTGAACTTGGGTATCTTCTACACCATATATGAAGTCTGGATATGATAAATCATTCAAAAAAGAAAGATAATTGGATGAATTTGAGTGCCATAACTAATAAAACAAGATAACTAAAAAAGTTCTAATCACTATACCTAGTACCTACTATCATTTTGATAGTTCTCATGATCTCAATTCTTAATGTAGATTGTCTACAACATATGCAGGTTGAGGTCCTTAGCTGCATTAGACATCCTAACATGGTTCTCCTCCTTGGTGCCTGCCCTGAGTATGGATGCTTGATTTACGAGTACATGAATAATGGCAGCTTAGAAGATAGGCTGTTTAGAAGAGGTCACACCACTCCAATTTCCTGGAGGAGAAGATTCAAAATAGCTGCTGAGATTGCAACTGCTCTTCTATTCCTTCACCAAGCAAAGCCAGAACCCCTAGTGCACCGGGACCTAAAACCAGCCAACATCCTCTTAGACCGCAATTTTGTGAGCAAAATTAGTGATGTTGGCCTAGCACGTCTAGTCCCACCTTCTGTGGCCAATAGTGTCACACAATATCACATGACTTCAGCTGCAGGGACTTTTTGTTACATAGATCCTGAGTATCAACAAACAGGCATGTTGACAACCAAATCAGATATATACTCATTTGGGATACTGCTACTCCAAATTATCACAGCCAAGCCCCCTATGGGTCTTGCACACCATGTTCAAAAGGCCATTGAAAGAGGTACATTTAAAGAGCTGCTTGACCCCACAGTGACAGACTGGCCTGTTGATGATGCTCTAGAATTTGCTAAATTGGCACTAAAGTGTGCAGAGCTAAGGAAAAAGGACAGGCCAGATCTTGCCGCTGTTATATTGCCAGAGCTCAACCGGTTAAGAGACCTTGGAAGGAACTGTGAAATATACAGCAGTAATAGTAGTCAGAATCACAGCCATTTGCCACGTCATCCCACAACAAGTTCACATTCAAGGACAACTGCAAATCAGGTTTTTGACTTTGTCATAAAAGACACTAGATGCACTTTCAAATTCAAGCACAAGATCATTAACTTTGATATTTCAGCTCAAACATAATAAACTACAAACTTTTGTAGGAGAAGTTATTGAATCATTTAACTTGTTATTATATTTCACCATTCCTCCTCAATGTTGGGCCACAAAATTCATTATTTTGAAAAGGTGTTTGTTTTTTCTCACACTGTTCTAAATATAATTTACTAGGAGCCAATGTCAGACCAGTGATGGGGCATTGAACATAGATTTCAAACAAAAGAAGATGGCAGCAGGTGAAATTGAAGACCACCGGATTCAAAGAACCACTAGCCATAAAGCTGCTTGCATTGGAAGAAACAAGTGGTTTGTATATGTTAAAGGACTGATTTTGGACAAGTAAGTACGCAGGTTTGTTGTAAGAAAAAAATGGGAAAAGAAATGTACATATTCAAGCTTCTTTCAGTTCTTGGAAAATGTCACTTCTGAAAGCTGTATTGGGAAAGTTCCATTAGTTACTGTTATGTTGGCAACATCATACATAGTGATTTTGTTAATGATAATTCAATGATTTTCAAAACTTGGAAAGTGCCTTTGTTCTTTTCTTGAGATGTTTTATCCATGAAATAAAAGTTGGTAAGCTAATAGCACAGTCACAATGATTCATAGCCTCATTTAACATGGATCTGTATTCTTTCCTGACTCTGTATCCATTAAAACAAGTGCTGCTTTGATGAGGTTTTACCTTCTGCATGGTATCCTCTTCAATTTGACACACCCTAATCTGGTTTCCATTATGGCTATATAATGCAGTTGTGTACTTGAGATATGTTTAACACCATCATGGACTAATACTACATAAATGGTTGCTGCCTCTTCAAATAAATGATTAAAGTCACAATTCCCTGACAGTTTAAGCTTTTTGAGCAAGCGAAAATGTATCAAATCAGTAGTAATTTATCAGGTTAAACAAAATGAAAATGTTATTTGCACATTATCCCAAGAAGGTATTGTCTTTAACAATGGAAACATTCAAAATAGTGGGGTGGTCAAGATTATCGTCTAAGACTCCTCAAGTCATCCAAGGTGGTGCACCACTCGATTCTTATATGGCATGTCCACTTTATGGATAATACTAAAATCAAATAAGAATTCCCTCGAACCTGCAATGGAAGAGGACATACAGAAGTCCCCCTTGCAAAGAAAAGTATAAATAAGGAAGAAGCATAGTGTGATACTGTGAAAAGAGATTTGATCCACACAATGATGGATTATGTTTGGAGAAAGGCATAAGAAAAAGATAGAATTAGATTGTCAAAGAAGCTTTGCTTAGGATTCCCTCCCCATGAAAATGAAAGAATACAATATTACATGCTTCAAACTCCAAGGAGATAATAAAGTAATCATGACTTGTATTTGACAGTGTCCTATAAACGTGATTACACACCGTTTTATGGGTCCCTCAATTATTCACCATACGCTTTATATCTAAATATCACTTCAAGTTTCAAATAAATCATAAAGTAATAAGCAATAGGACGAATTATTATCACAATAATATACATTAGAGGTCATCTAGGTGGGACATATTATCGCAAAATCAGCTGAAGACTCCATGATGTTGGGCCCCAGATGGTCAATCTTTCTTGCTTTGTCCATTTACACATAATTTACCAGTCATCACCGAAAGAGAAAAAATGTACTGTAAACCATCCAATTCAAACAAACTAGAATTATCTGCTTATTTAAAGGCCTCCAGTTCAGACTTTCCTATTCTGAACATGAACACTCTTTGTGCATTCCAAGATTAATTCTAAGAAGTCAAGGCCAATATTAGCCTTTTTTTTTTTTTTTTTACATGTTTTAAGGATATTGGGTGTCCAAAATATAGCCCTTTAAGAAACATTAAATCAGATTGTCTTTTACTTGTTTCTTTTGATCTTTTGGATATGTTTTGGGTATCATACCACCTTTTTTTCTACTACCCCCCAAAAAGAGAGAGAGAAAGAGAGGAGAGAGATATAGTAAATAGAACACTTGAGAAACCAAATACAAAAAGGGTATTAGGAAATGTCCTCCTTAACAGAAATACACACCAATTCATCATTAAAGAAGAAGCCTCTAAATTTAACTTTTTAAAAGAGTCATCCACACACATGTATAGGTTAAAGTAACCTATCTAGTACTAGTTGGCCTCATTTGGTTCCGTCCCAAAAAAGTCCCAGAGCACATTAAGTATTACAAGTTTCAATCCCAAAGACACAATGCCTTATGCCATTCCAATTCAGATGGGTCACTGCAACCACTTGGCTTCTAAGAGAAACAAATGGTGTTCTTGGTTCTGCAGGATATGGATCATGGGGCTGGTAATGTTTGCGAATGTAACATCTGAGGATCAAATTGGAGCTCCCTCATCCGGTTCACTATGTATCAGTGATTGTGCCACATGTCCTGTCATATGTTCACCACCACCTCCTCTGCTAGAGTCATTTCCACCACCATCACCTCCAGTGCACCACTCACCACCTAAGTACTACTCCAACCCTCCTCCACCACCATCACTGCCATCATCACCACCAGCATCGCCGCCAAAGTCTTCCTCATACCCTTCATGGGGAACTCCTCCACCTCCCTTCAAGTACTACAACAATATGCCTCCTTCAGGTAGGATGCCACCTATGGCAGGACCCAATGATTACCCCTATCCTTACTACTACTTTTATGCCTCCAAGGCAGCTTCTTCCCTTCCACTTGATGCTTCATTTTACTTTATGTTACTATTTTTCTTTCATTGTGTCTTTTATTTTTGGTGAGTGTAGCAAGGTCCCAAGTTGTTCTATGGGAAAATCTAGCTGATAAATTTGAAGGAGCCATTGTACTTAAGTTTATTTGCTTCCTTTTGTTATATTTAGAGATAAACTTGTCTTTTTTTTTTTTGAATGGTTTAAGATGTATTTATTTGATTTGTATAGTGTGTTTGTTATGAGAAAATAAAGTACAAGCATGCATATTATACATGGCAGTTTTGTTTAGCAACCAATCATGGAGACGAATTTATGGTTCTTATGATGGATGTATTACCTGACCAAGAACTTAACTTTGATGGCAATCAGAGTATACCAAGAATTTTTCTTTAGATTTTACTCAAAACCAAATAAGATATATTCTTCGATCAAGAATTAATTAAAATTTCCCGCAATTTCCTGGAATTGAACTTGAACATCTATGTAATCATGTAAAAGTGGTGAAAAAGCAAGTGCAGCTGGTGTTTCTTGACTTTCTTCTATTTGATATCCAAAAGTGAGTCATTTTACAGGTTGGAAGAAGAAAAGAAGTCACTCTAGTCTAGTAGCAACTATTAGTCAATTTTCTTTGGGGTGCCTATGCATTGCAATGATGACATGATTCTTTATAAACATGATTTATTGAAGAGAATGTTAAATTCGTAGTGGGGCTGGTCCACAAGATAAGATTTTTTTTTTTTTTTTTTTTTTTTTATATATATCAGAGAAGATAAGTTTAAGCAGATTTTTGGAATTAACCCAAAAACAAATTACTCTCACGCATCAATTGTTACACTTTCACACCCGACAGAAACCAGAATTACAAAAGTTTGCATATCAAGATAAAGGTTCTGCTCAAGAAGAGTTAGATCAACAAAAACAGAAGGAGCAGAGCCTAAAATGAAAATACCGGCAAGGCAATTACCAAGGAACATGACACGAGAGTCTGGCTCTAGCCGTGCCTCAATGCATACTTTTGCATTGCTCTCAATTAGTGCTTGGCTAATGTTGTGGTTGATCACACCTGCTGTGAGGCCCAATTAATTGCTTTTGCTTCTGCTTTGGATAGGGACGTCGGTTAAGTGCAAGCGTATATAAAAGAAAAGCATTTTGATTATCCAATGGGATGGCAACCGGCGGGGTGGAGTTGGATCATAGGTGCCCTCCCCTTGTTCCATTCCCTCTTTAGAGTGAAAGCAGGACAAATTGGATTTGGAACGGGTTGAAGATGCTTTACTAATCCTAATTAAATGAAGAGACATAGAGGAAATGACAACCATCAGTTTTGGAGGTGATAATATATATATATATATATATATATATATATATATATATATATAAAAGATTAAATCATATGTCTTGGAACTATATTAAATAAAATATGTACATATACATTTAGGGTGGGGCAAGCATAAGGTATCTTTGTCCCATCACCTATTTAAAGTGGAGAGATCTACGGGTAGAATGTGTTAGGCGAGACGGGTTAGTTTTGTCATCCTACAACAAGGACAAAAGTGAAAATCTTTTAAGCTCAATGGGCCAAGTTATAATTGCATTTACCAAATGAGCATCGAGTTGTAATATTAGGTTGCTAATATGTTATTCTATCGAGTAAATGATCATTTACTCAACAGAAATATTAGGTTGTCATTTACTCATTTATTGCATTGAGTAAATTAATTTGTTAATAGTTAGTTAAATAACATACTTTTTTTTTTTATTATAGAAACTAACACATATTTGAAAAATAAGAAACGTGATTTTAACACAAAAGCACGTTACAGACTGTACTTAAAGGCTATAGTAACGTTAAGATTAAATAATGAATTTTATTACATATTTAGTGTGCTTTTGCGTTAGAACTCTCTTTCTTTCTCCTCTCATTTGTGTATGTGTTTGTTTCTATATATTAAAAAAAGAAAGACATAAACTACAACTTTCTAGCATGAATACTGTAATTCGAGATTAATTTGTAAAGTTCATTCCAACATTAAAATCAATCCATAAATTAAACTTGTCCTTTGCAATAATAGTAATAAAAAAAAAAAACACTAACATACAAAATTTTGTAGTTTAGAATATAGGTAGAAATGAAATTTTATTCAAGAAAATTGAAGTGGCAAAAAAAAGGAAAGCCAAAGAAAATTTATAAAATGATAAAGTAAAGTAGGCGAAACAAACGGTGAAGATGAGATGATGACGTTGATCTGAATAAAAAAGTGAAAACCGTTGAAATCCATCAGGAGTAGGACCCACTCCCAACAGAAGAAGCAGCCTTGGTCTTGGATTGGCGCGTACACCTCTCACTTGATCCAAATCCAGATCCGATTCTCAGAGCTCATCGATCGGAGCATATCTTCTTTGGAAATGGACTCGGAAAATGCAGCAGAGGAAACGACGCCGTCGTCGCTGTCGAGCCTCATCTCTCTCGCCTTCGCTTCCGCCTCCTCCTCCTCCTCCTCCGCCCAACAACCTTACTTCTCCGAGCTCCTCTCCTTCAATCTCGATCGTCTCCAAAAGGTTTTGGTTTTTTTTTTTCCTCTCTCTCTCTCTCTAAGCTTTTGTTTTGTTGTGTGAGAAAATTTTGATACAAAAACTTGTAGGAGCCGGAGCTTCTTCGAGTCGATGCGGAGCGGATCCGGAGGCAAATGCAGGAGGTGGCTGTTGGAAGCTACCGAGCATTCATTGCCGCATCCGGTGCATTGTCTACTATTGGAGAACAAGTTTCTGCTATCGATAACTATCTTGAATCTTTGGTATTCATTCTTCTTTTATATTTTCTTGTTTTAGATGCCTTACTACTGTATTGAATTTCGCTTCTTCGGTTTTGTTCGTAATGTAGATTTATGGTAAATTTTGATTTACATTTGAATCTGAAGTTGGAAATATATATATATGGTTTCTTATCTATTCTGGTTAGGGTTTATGATTAAAATAGAAGAACAATGTGTAAAGCCCCAAATCCTGGACCAATCGACCAAACAAAGTTTTCAATTGATCTAAGGAGCTCTTCATGTCTTCAAAAGTAAGTCTATCTTGCTCCTTCCGAGCAAGCCAGCACCATGTTCCAAATCTCTGAGCCATGTTTGCCAAACCAATTTCTCCTTCTAAATAGCAAAGAAGCAACATTCCTTGGCATAACCCAATGAATCCCAAACATCTGAAAAACATCACCCCACAAAGCATAAGCAATGTCACAATGGTTTAAAAGGTGAGCAGCCGTTTCCCCATGACTATGGCACATACAACACCAATTAACCAATGACAAACCCCTCCTTGTGAGGTTAAACCTTCACAGAACAAATGCCTTGATGGAGAAAGGATATGGTACTTGTTAGTAAATCAGAGTTCTTGTTGGTAATACAAAAGTGCCAGAACCAATTGAAGAAATAGTGTGCATGGTGCTATTGTGGTTGTAAGGTTAAGAACGGACATGAATCTTACTTTAGAATTTAGGTGGAAAACTTTAGTTTAGTTATCCAGCTATCCATCTATAAATGATTTTATAAAGGGTAAAGCTGAAAGTTATCAATTTAGACACCAAATATTATGACTAAGTCAATTTTAAGCTAACTAGAGAAATTAAGTCCAATTGTTCAAGTTATTAACCAATTGACATGAGCATGGATAGATAAGCATAAAAAAAATTCCAATCACAAAAATCAAGCACCCTCAAGAACATTGAAGTGAAGGAGAGAAGAACCCGAGAATCGGGCAAAAAAAAACTCTTTGGGGCCTCTAGCACCAAAAGATCCACTTATCAAAAGAATAGTTGTAGTACATTACATATCACTTGCAAAACCCTCCAAACTGAGTAATGACTATGTCCTCAAGCCTCCAGCTCCTGCTAGCAACCGATTCCTTGAATCCTTTCTTCTTGATGGTCTCTGGATCATGGGATTGCTCCAATGATTCCCTAACACCAATCTAGGCCATGAACTCTGAAGCTTTCAATGTGAGTGATGGTTTGAATCTCCTCTCATAGAATTTGGCAATTTGAGAGGGAGAAGGTAGAGAGAAGAGAAGGGTTTTAGCTCTAGGGTTGTAGCTGTAGCTCTTCAAGTGAAATTGGATGATGAAATTCGTGGGAAATAAGGATTATATAGTGAGGGTCAAAGGCTGGAACAATGGAGAAATTTGTAACAGAATTCTCTCAGGTTTTGGCATTTTTGCATGACTGAGAAAGGGGCAGAGGGGCGAAATCTCTGATCTAACTGAATTTCAAAATCTGGATTTGCCTCTTATTTTGCCCAACGCTTCCAATTTTGTATGAGCAAGATTCTGCAGATGTGAACTTCAGTTTTCTACACTCACATTTTACATACCCATACAAATTTAAACTCACAACAGTACATGAACATAAGTACTTATCAAAAAAAAAAAAAAAACAGTACACGAACATAAAGAAATTACAAATTCAAATTACATCCAATTTGTCATGTAATTAGCCAACCACTAAAGATCCTAACAGTTACTTGAGTGTTGCAGCTCAGGTTCTCCAATTAAATTTGACCGTGTGGTTGCATTGAGTAATGGATCACATGATTGTATATATTGTCATTGGAAAAAGATAATGTTGTTTGTCTTGCATTGATCAACACAACTATTTGATTGAATCTAATTAGGCTATCTAAGGTACTATACCTAAGGAATTGTTCCTAAATTTTACCCTTGTATGAATAAGCACTTTTGTATTAGTTATGATGTGAACATAAAGATGTATTGTTCTTCTCGGTTAGGCTTGTTTGTTGTGGAAATCTCTAAGACAAACAATGCAAGAATACGCTAAAGTTGTTAGTGTTGCCAATGAGCTTTAACCTTTAAACCTATTTGGTTTTTCCATTATAAAAATGGGGTGGAGGCTGAGGTTCGGATTCAAGACCCATTAGGTGCATGTGTAGATTATCAATTAAAAGAAAGTAAATAAAATTGAAGTTGGTCATTTGGACGTTTTTAATAATTCTAAGGCTATGTTCATTACACAAAAATGAAAGTATGATTAAAGTTTGAAACATCATGAAAATTTGAATTTTTTTGGAGGGTACATTCCCACAGCTTACAATGCCTATCAATATACCAATTATCATGAAAGGCAAGGATTTTAACTCTCACATTTTAGGTAGGAAATGACAGTTCTCCCATGTCTTGTATTTGTAAGTAATACTAATTTGAGAGTTAAATTCAACTTTTCATTGAAAAAATAACTACATATAATTTTTTTTTTTTAATTCTTTATATTTCATCCAAAAATATGTTTATCAACATTCATGTGTATATTTCTCATTTAAAAATATTCATTATGGTCAAATTATTAATTCTCTTAACTGATTATGTATAAGATCAATTTAAACAATCAAATCTTATATATAAATATATATATATATATATTTTTTTAAATAGTTTTTCTAAAATATGATGTTAATTAAAATTTTAAGCATATTAAAAAAATTTTAATTTCAATAACTTTCACTTATCTCCCCCAAAGAAGAAGAAGAAGAAGAAGAAGAAGAAGAACTGTTGAGGACTCTAGTTTTTATGAGATTAAACTCTCAATAAACAATAACTATTGAGATTTGAATTTCTTAGTAACCAAACAGACCTTAAATTATTGTGAAGTATTTGATGACAAAAGGTATACTGATATGTAATTTTCCTCCTTTGCAGATAAATGAGACCCCAAATTTGACGTCTGGTGGCACTGAATTTTTAGAAGCTGCAGAAGAGATTTTAGAGAAGAGGAAGATGAACCAAACATTGCTTGCAAATCACAGTACAGTGCTTGACTTGCTTGAAATTCCCCAGCTTATGGACACGTACGTGTTTCAGTAAATTTGAAGGTCACTTGTTTAAATTGAATCACTAATTCACGACTAAGAGGTCTCATATGGTGTATGCCAAGTATGGAATTTGAATTTATATTCTGAAACTCCTCATGCATTCTTGATTGAAAATATTATGAAGATTGATTTATTTTGTTGTTTAAAGAAGTTATCCTTCCATTATATGTGCAACAAGTTGATAACCCGCACTAGGTTTTCTTTAACTCTAGCAATCAGATAGTTGCCTTTCCATGGGGTTTAGACATTCATTTGTCAAAGCAGGGAGAAAATTTTGTCTCGGTCTCTCTAGTGTTGAATCAACCACATTTATTTATTGTGTGTTTGATATGTTTTTGGTGTTAAACATTTAATGTTATATCTACAGCCCTTAAACTATTTTAGGTGATTGATGTGTGTCTGATGATGGGGAACTAGACAATGGTGTTTTTTTTTTTTTTTTCCCCGAAGTAACTGAGAGATAATGAAATGCTTAAGTAGGAGAAATAATATTAAGAATCAACTGATGTAATGTCATGTTTATATGCATTTACAAGATTTTTTTGGGGGCCCCAGGGAGGGGGGGGGGGGGGGTTGCTGTAAATTGCCCTCTATTTGTGCTAGTTGGAATGGGAGGATCTTTGAGAGGCCTAGTTGCAGACTGAGGATCTGGAAAGTAGAGTTATTCTATTGTTTTTGTGTCTACTTTAAAAAATTTGGGATGGATATTTATTGTTGACCTTTGTGGGTGTCTATTATGAGTTGTTTATGGAAAGTGGCATGATGATATTTTTTTCTAAAAACTGGTATGCTACACATGAACAAAGTGAGTTTTGAACCTATGACCTTACCCTTTTCATTCCTTGCTCTTGGTGCCATTTGAACCAAAGTGCTTGGCAAGTGGCATGATGACTGATCAGTTATAAATGATGTCCTTGCTTCCCCTTGCCTCTTTCTTCTTTCTAGCAATTCTATGTCTTTGTGATTTTCTGATGCAATTCTTTTCCTTTATGGTGAAAGAAAAATCATTTGGTAATATTTTTGAAAAGTAATTAGCATTTTTGTTGAATGTTAAGAATTTACTCACCAACAGTGGATTGTTGGCTTTCATTATTCATGCAATTATTGTTCCTTTTGCTAGAGATGTTTATAATTTAGTATGCTATATTTCGTTACTTATCAAAAAAATTTAGTATACTATATTATTCAGAAATCAGGACTACAAATATTACAATTTGAATGCCATACTATCATCATCCTTTCTGCAGATTATTTTGACTTGAAAGATCATATTTGTAAATAGTGAATTGCTTTTCCCTAAGAAAGCAGGATACTGGTTATTTCATATGAAGTAACATTTTAATGGCATTGTTTTTGTTGGTAGGTGGGCATAATTATTGTAAGACCTGTCTTTCTTAGTGCAGCTCTTCTTCTCATATGATATCTACTACAAAGCTTGTTGACTGTCTTCTCTATGCAGTTGTGTAAGGAATGGAAATTATGATGAAGCTCTTGACTTAGAAGCGTTTGTTTGTAAACTTTCAACTATGCACCCCAAGTGAGTTATATCTGTTTTGTTCTTCTCACTAGCTAGTATTTGTTTTGGCTGTCAACTTTGTGGAAGGCTGCTTGCTGAGGCTCTGACCTTTATCTTTAAGGTTACCTGTTATTCAAGCACTGGCTGCAGAAGTCAGGCAGACAACCCAGTCTCTTCTTTATCAGCTTCTCCAGAAACTTCGTTCAAATATTCAGGTATTCAGTGGCATAGTTCTTTTGGATCATTTACATTGATGCTACTTGATTCATTTCTGGAAAAAATTATGTGTTTTTGTGGATGTATCCTTGTGTATTGCAGTTACCAGAATGCCTTCGTATTATTGGATATCTGCGTCGAATAGGAGTGTTTAGTGAGTATGAGATGCGTTTGCAGGTATTTGTGAATGCTTATAATGCGTAATTTATAATTGTGTTAAATGTGATGCTAAAAACTTGATATTCAACACTGGTTGCGGATAGTGCTGCTGGTTTAATGAACTTAAGTGGCTTTTGTTCTTTTTATAGTTGATAGTTCTATGCTTGAATCTGACCAAGATTACTTTTCAAGCGTTACAGTTTTTGAGGTGTCGAGAGGCTTGGCTTACTGGACTTCTTGAGGATCTGGACCAGAGAAGTCCTTATGAGTACTTAAAAGGGATGATAAACTGTCATAGGATGCATCTTTTTGATGTAGTTAACCAGTATCGAGCAATATTTGCTGATGATACATCAGGAAGTGAAGAAAACTATGATGGTGGGCTTATTTTTAGTTGGGCTATGCATCAGATTACCTCACACCTTAAAACTCTTAAAGTAATGCTCCCAAAGATAACTGAAGGCGGATCTCTCTCAAATATCTTGGATCAATGCATGGTGAGCATCTTCCATTTAGAATTCAATGCTTGCTTGGCTTGTGCATTTATTCATAGCTTTTGATAGAAAGGATAAACTATATCTTGAAATGAGCCACATCATATTTTTGTGATGGCATGACTACCAATTTGGATGGAGGATTACATTACTTACAACGAAGAATTTTAGTGATAAAATTGAAAATTTTTAAATTTTAGGGGCCAAATTAGAATTTACTCTATATGTCAAGGACCGAAAGTACAGTCTAGCTTGTTAGGAATATATCCCTAGGGCTTTTTTTTTTTCCTGGCTAAATGATAGAATAACTCCACCCCCCTCAAATCCCTACCCATAACATGTCAAACTACATACCTTCACTAGGCTATAAGGTCATTGTTTGTGCAGTACATGACTTGAGGAGGAATGTTGTCTTTCACTTTTAACTTTTCTTTCCCTTAGATAAGTATCCATTTTATTTTTGCATATGGCAATAATCATAGTCTGTAATTCAATGTTTTTCTGTTTTGCATGGACATATTTTTATGAATCAGGACTGTCCAGAATTTGTTGACTGTTTTTTTGTGTTATTGACAGTACTGTGCTATGGGGCTTGGTTGGGTTGGGCTAGATTTTCGGGGCCTGCTTCCATCGCTTTTTGAAGAGTAATATTCTGTTTATATATTCATTTATCTCTGCCCATAAAAATCCTTCCATTTTTTTGGTATCTTATATTAAAATTGAGTTGGGTCACTTTATAGGGCAGTTCTCAACTTATTCTCAAAAAATATGAGTACAGCAGTTGAAAATTTTCAGGTAAATTGACCAGAGGGGAAGTTTAATATTTATTTCTGATTTTAGCAAGATATTTTAATATATGTTCCTTCTGAATAAGAGGCACGTTTGGCTGGTAATTTCACTTTGTACCAGCCTAAAGCCTTATATCTGGTGTTATGTAACTTGATGTTGTAACTCTGCTCTAGGTGGTCCTGGATTCACATCGTTGGGTCCCACTACCAGCAGTTGGCTTTTCAGCAAATAGTGTTGGTGGTGATACTCAGGAGGATGTCACTCCGCCATCTTATCTGATGGAACATCCGCCTCTTGCTGTGTTCATCAATGGTAAGTTCAATATATGCTTCTTAGCTGGGTGCCATTTTAGAACTGATTGTTCTTCACCCTCCCTTGATAATTTTCTTCCTGTGAACCTTGGTGGTTGTAATATGCCTACACTAAATTATCAGTTGGTGGCTTCATATGAAGTGGAATTGTTCAGATTAAAGGTTTCCTCCCCCTGGGCGCATGGTGGGGGTCTGGGAAGATTTGATAGTAAAAATTTGCAAATAGCTGCATAGACAGCTCTCAACTCTCGTCATCACATTTATTGATGACCTTTTTTTCAGTCTGATGGCTGAATTCCTGTCTGGGAATTGACTCTTCCCATTTGTTCTTTGTAATGTCTAGAGTTTTGCTATTTAACCACAGCTATTGATTGGTAGTCCTCTGATGGTTTTTGGTTTAGACTGAATGGTTGCTATTGATTATTAATTTGTAATATAATAACACATGATGTTTAAGAATATTTTTTCTTTGTTCATTTCTTATCCTCTTTGGCATTCATCTCACTTTCTTGTGGTTGTAGGTGTATCTGCAGCAATGAACGAGCTACGTCCCTGTGCTCCTATAAGTTTGAAACATTTACTTGCTCAAGAATTAATTAAGGGGTTGCGGACGGTTTCTGACTCTTTGTTGAGGTACAATACAACTAGGATGCTCAGAGAAAGTGAGTCTGGACTTTTCCTAGCTCTTTGCCGGGCATTTATTGAGGTGCTATTCTTACTCATTGAGCTGATTGCAACTGCAATGTGTCTATTAATCATATTGACAGCTTCCTCTAATATTTATGAACCCTCTCCTTCATAGGTTGCTTACCCACATTGTGCTACATGCTTTGGCCGTTGTTACCCTGGTGGAGCTGCTCTTATCATGGATGCAAAGAACTTATATGATGGAATTGGCCGCCTTCTGACAATCTCTCCTTCAAGAGATCTTATCAAACCAGCCAATACTGCAGAAGCAAAGAGCATATCAGAAAATGGTGACTTGCCAGTGGTCGAAAATGGACTTATGCCTGGTGTTGAACAAACCGAGGGCACTGATGCTGATGAAAAGGAGAAGAGTCCCACTTTGCAAACCGATGAAAGGCGCAGTGATGTGTGAAAGTACCTCAACGAGCTTTAATTTTTCAGCTTTCCGTACCTTAAAACAAAAGGAGAGAGGAGTAGAATAAAACTGGGTCTTATCAGTAGCTTGTAATTATTTCTGTTCGCAGATAGATCAATTTTTTTAAGAAGTCAAAACCAAGATGTATATTAGAAGAGGAATAGACTATCTCAGAGGGACATATGAGCGTAGATCAGCAAAAATAGTTAGAAAATTTCATCCTGTGTCTTTTATAGTACACATTCTTTTTTTTTTTTTTTTTAATTTTTTTTTCTCTTACATTTCATTCCATACAATGAAACGCTATTATTTTTGAACTCTGATTATATGCTTTATACATAAGATGAACATCAGTTTCTGTACTCTTTCCTCTTTTAATAGTCAATGTCAGTTTTTGAAGGTGTAATTGGGATGTCGGTCATTTTCTCATAGCTCCTCAAATTTTTTTTTCCATCACTCATAGTTAGCCACATTAGAGAGTTGTAAAAATAGGTATGGAATTGGTTGTGAATTGTAATCTTTGAATTTTTCTTTAGAGGGTGAGGCCCTCCGAGTCCCACAACCATAACAGAACCACAAGAAATAATTCCATGCACCAAGAGAGCCACATTAAGAGTGTCCAGTGGCTCTCCCACCCAATAAAAAACATATTGCTTATTCACTTAATTTCTTACCTTATTGAGTTAAAAACTTATGCCAGGGGTAACATCACTTTCATATTGGTCCACCACTAATATTCAATTTATTTTGCATCAATCACAACATGTTAATTGGGTGTGAAATTGAATGTCCCTAAAATTGATAAAAAAAAAAAAAATGCTAGGTTTTTTTATAATTTGATAGCTTGATCATAGTCACATAACAAATAGAAATAAAATAGAGCTCATTGCTTTGGAAGTGGAGGAAGTGGGGAGTTGGATATTAGTTTTATAAGTTACTAGTTATAGCATCAGCCACCAAAACGCCAAGACCAACTGCCTAGTCCACCAAACCAAAGACCTAGCCACTAAATAGGGAAGAGAACCACCGTGTGTTTTTGTAAAATATTTTATCAAAATTTTAAAGGTAAGCCACCAAAGAAAAAAGAGAACTACCATGTATTTTTGTAAAATATTTTATAAAAATTTTAAAGGCAAAACGATACAGAGGAATTTACGATTAACATATGGCATTTTCACATTTTAACCAAATTTTCCAATGAAATAAACACTAAAAATGTTTTAAATGCGTCACGATGGGTCGAACTAGGGATGTGAGAAAAAACAAGTAGAGTCTAGAGCAGAGCAGTGACAAAGAAGCAAAACCCTTGGCTCGGTCTGGTCTGGGCTTTGCTTTGAAAGAAAGATGGCGAGTGGTGCGCAAGAAGGCGAGGAGCAAGAGCAACAACAGGCGCCCCAGAGGATCCAGATATTCCCTACCCCTACCAATGCTGTCTCCCCTTTTTGGAGAGGTTTCTCTCTCTCATTTTATTAGAGATTCTTTGTTTGTGTTTCTAATTGAATATTATGTGTTTTATTTATATATGAATCTTCTGTTCTGTGGCAGAGAAATATGAAAGAGAAGCTAACAAGTATTGGGACATCTTTTACAAACGCCATCAAGATAGAGTAATTCCTATCCTATATCTACTCTACTCATGTCTCTGCTTATTCAAATGCTATTTACTTGCTTTTTTAATTTCTATCACTATAAATTAAATAGAACTACCATAACCATTAATCATCTTCACCCATACAATTTGATGCCCACTTTTTTTCTTTCTTTCTTCAGTTTTTCAAAGATAGGCATTACTTGGACAAGGAGTGGGGCCACTATTTCTCTGTCAGTAATAGTGTTGGTTTTTTGTTCCTTTTTATATTTGGAAATTTCTTCAATGATTTAAGATGTATAAATCTGCTATGGATTTTTTTGGTTTTTCAGGGATCAGGAAAAAAAGTGCTTTTGGAGGTAAACGACATTGACACAGACACTCTCTCTCTCTCTCTCTCTTGCAAAACCAGCCTAACTTTTTCTTGATAAAAATTATGTATTATTCCTTAGGTGTTGTAACTTTGAATTCAACAATGTGGCTATATTTATCAATGACCTACATGGTTGAATATAATTGTTATTGGAAAGGTTGCAAGAGTCATATAGCTTAGTGGCATTGCCTAGTTATAGCAAGAACTAGGGCTCGAATTCTGCCCTCCCCCCACTTGTTATAGCAATTTAATTATCCAAAAAAAGTCATTGGAAAAGATATCATAGTATTGTTTTTACTGCATTAGTCAATGCGACCATGTGTATGAATTCAATTGGGGAACCTAAGTTAAAAGTGTCTAGGGAATTGTATCTAAGTTTCGCCCTTTTGTTTTGGGTGACTAGGTTGTAATCTAGCTACTTGGGGTTCTTGTATTAATCGAATATTTTTCATGACTTGCTGAAGTTTGTAACTTAGTTTTATGTCACCTTATTTTATCTTTGTGCAATGCTGCATCTTTGACTGAAATTTTGATTAATTGAGTTGGATGAAAATAGAGATGTTTGAGACATTGCACGTCTCTTGGGAAGTGCCTATGTTGTTAGTGGAATTGTTGCGTCAAAATGTTTTGTCTTACAGGTTGAGTTTGAAGTATTTTAGCTTATTTAATTACTTTTTGTACCTATGGTTTCAATCAACTGAACTATTTCTCATTCTTTTCCTTCCTATTTATTTCCACTACAATGAATGCATGCTTTTTTTTTTTTCTATCTCTTCCATTACTTTTACTGATATGGGGTAGAACTTATCAAATTTATCATGGCTATTCTAATACTCATAGTATTACTCTTTCTTTCTTTTTCTTTTAAAAAAAAAAAAAAATATTGTGGGGGAAGTGGTATAGCTCATTTTCCTATTAGAAGCACCTTAACTGCTCTTAAGAGGTTACTATATTTTGGGTTATTAATGTTTGCTGTTGTTAGCAGGTTGGCTGCGGAGCCGGAAATACTATCTTTCCCCTACTTGCTACATATCCAGATGTTTTTGTTTATGCATGTGATTTCTCACCACGTGCTGTTAACTTGGTTAAGGTTTGATTTTATTTTTTTGCTCTTGCTGAATCTTTGTTGAATTTTTATGACTGGACACTTGTGAGAACTTGGTCATAATGTATTGTGCATAGATAACTTGAATCTGGAATAATTATGGTCGAGTAGTGGAGTTGTTGAAGTTTACCAAAAAGCCCATAATATTGGTGAAAAACTCTAAAATTAATATTGGTGGGAGAGGGAGACTAAGCCTTCAATCTTACTATTAAACTCTAAATTCTAATGGTATTGAAATTGGGCTGAATGTTCCATTGTCTGATAATTTGAAGTTTTCTCCTGTTTGATTGCTTCTTTATATTCTACCAACAAACTCAATGACATGCTACCTGTATATGATTCAGAGAAATTACAACTGGTATGTTGACCAGTTTAATAATGAGTCAAAACTTTGGTGGAAATATGTTTTCTTTTGACCTTTCATTGTACCATGAAGATTTTGCATAAATGTGAAGAGATATGTTAAGTTTGGGCTCTAATCATTGTAAAAGATGTGCTATACATCATGAGTTCAATTCATTGTTATCACCTTGTACACTTGGCCTTGAATGGCTGGCTTTATTATTTTTGGCTTGGGGAAATCTTATGACTTCTTAAATTTCCATCAATCTTAGAATTTATTGAAAACTGGGGGTAAGACTACCTATTAATCACCTCTACTTTGGGTGGTGACATATATAAATTTTCTTGTTTTATGCGCTTTATTATTTGTAGCTTTAGGAGTGATTTTGTCCAATTGTAAAACATATAGTTTAAGCAGGTATATTTGGCTGAGTGTATTCATTTTGCTTATTGCAGATGCATAAGGACTTCAAAGAATCCCGAGTTAGTGCATTCATTTGTGATTTAACAGTTGATGATCTGATCAAGGAGATTCCTCCATCTTCAATTGATATTGTGACCATGGTATTTAAATGGAAGTTAGAATCTATCAGTTTACGTGCTTATTGGACGTCTGTTCGTTCATGTTCATTGATAAATAATTGCATTTCTACCTAATTTATAATTGAACAATATGTTCTTGTGATTAAGTTTCACTTTGGTGTTTGTTATCCTGTCAACTAGCTGACTTGTTAAGCAGATTTTTGTGTTATCTGCAGTCTCCCCAGAGAAGATGCCTCTAGCGTTGCAGAACATTAGAAAAATTCTGAAGGTACGATATCAGCATACTTACAATTGTGAAACATATTAATTTTATCAACTTTGGTGTAATGAACTCTATGAAATGTGAAATTCCAATTTCTACTTTTCAGCCAAATGGTTGTGTGCTGTTTCGTGATTACGCTATTGGTGACCTTGCTCAGGTTGATCCTCTCTCTCTCTCTCTCTCTCTCTCTCTCTCTCTGTGACATTTTTTGCAAAGATTGATAAAACTCTGTAATTCTCTGCCAAAGAACTTGAACCCCCCTCCCCCTCCCAAAAAAAAAAAAAAAATCTTGAAATGGCTGAGGTTTAGTGTTTGGATAGGCTTATTTTGTAAAAGTTGATGCTTTAAAAAGTTGTACATTCTTAGCAATTAGTAAACTGGGTTGGTTTTATATTTCTTGAAGGCCAGTAATGGTTATGGTAAAAAAGGAAAAGAGAAAAGAGAGGGGGGGGGGGGGGGGTGGGGGGTGGGGGTGTGTCTAATTGCCTTTTTTGATAATTGATAAAATTTGACTCCTGCATGGGTCTAAACCCGTCACCCCTGTCCTCACCCCTCAGCAATTATTCTCCATATCATTGGTGAAGGTCTTCTGCTGAATATTCCCATCCTTCAATGTGCTTGCTTGAGATGAAGTGGTTTGGTGTATCCTGGGTGATTTAATGCTCTCCTCTTGAAGAATATGAGCAGCCATAATATCTTTTAATACAATATGAGCATCCCTGTTCCTTCAAACATAATTTTGATTGTTCAGCCTAAAACAGGGTGGATCACAAAACTAAAGTTCTTATTTAATTCATCTATAAAAAATAAAATAAAATATCTCATTTAGTTTGTGGCAAATCACCCCCTCCCACAACCCCTCCAAAAAATTTGTTAAAGTTATGCAAACCTTATGTTGGTTACTTGTTGTCTTTATATAGAGTTTTTCTATATTTTTTTATACTATGTTTGCAGGAGAGGTTTACTTGCAAGGATCAAAAGATTAGTGAAAATTTTTATGTCAGGGGTGATGGCACTGTAAGTTCCAGTCTTGTTTATATGATGTGTCAAGTTTCTTGAGTTAGCCACTTATTTATGTAAAACTTTATTGTTATTATTTTCTCTTTTCAGCGAGCTTTCTATTTTTCTAATGAGTTCTTGACAAGTCTATTTGAAGAAAATGGATTTCATGTTGAAGAAATTGGTTTGTGCTGCAAACAAGTAGAGAACCGCTCGAGGGAGTTGGTGATGAATCGGTAGGTGATTGTCTTAAATTTCCATTGCAGTTTTTTATTTTATATTTTTACATTTACGTTTTGCCTTTTACTTATGATAGCATAATAGATATCGCGTTAATGTGAATTTAGTAATCTGTCTATTTAAGGCTCTAAATTGAATTCTTTTGCCAGCCACTTTGTTTAATTGTATTAAAAGATCATCTCTTTGATGAATGTATGTTTTTGTTCGTCATGATTCTAGGCGTTGGATCCAAGCTGTTTTCCGCCATTCAGATGATGCAAGCTCTTCTTCCAGTATGGAAGCTTCAGTTAAGATAGACTTGCCTGGTGAAGAGTATAGTGAGCCTAAAGTCAGGGAGAATACATTGACGGAGGTAGTGAATAATTTTGATGTTGACATGTCAGAGGGTGTGGCAGTTGATATGTTTGGGATTTCACCTTCCAATGATAATGAGGTAAAGTTTTACCATTTTCCTTTTATCTTTCTAGTTGTACCTAAATTTTCCTAAACTATTGCAACAATTTCTCACCTATGCTTAGGCTGTTAAAAATTCAATACTCTGCATATGTAACTTGTTTTGTTGGTTTCTTCAATAGTAGATTTCATTGTTATTTGAACAGGAAAGATATAGATATTTGAATAAGCTTATAAAAAAAAAATTTGAATTGGCAGAAGTCAAACATGTTTTTGTTTTACTAATTTTTGCCTTTTGGGGTGCTGAACTGATCTTTTAGTACTGGTCATTTAATTAGAAAGAGCATTGTTACTCACTTTTTCTTGGTTTTTCCTTTTAGACTGTTGTGGTCAACCTTGGAGAATCTAACTACAAGATTGAAGTACTGTCCAAGGAGTATCAACACACCTGCAAATCAACTGGCTTGATGCTGTGGGAATCAGCTCGTTTGATGGCTTCTGTACTAGTAGGAAATCCTACTATTGTTGCAGGGAAAAGGGTGTTAGAGTTGGGGTGTGGCTGTGGAGGCATCTGCTCTATGGCTGCTGTTGTATCTGCTGACCTAGTAGTTGCCACTGATGGAGATACAAATGCTCTTGACCTACTGTCCCGAAATGTCAATTCAAATATTAAGCCACCATTCCTTGACAAATTGATCACAAAGAGACTACAATGGGGAAACAGAGACCACATAGACGCCATCAAGGAAATAAATAATAGAGGTTTTGATGTCATTGTAGGCACAGATGTGACTTATATTCCTGAAGCTATTTTGCCCTTGTTTGCAACTGCAAAAGAAATGATTTCATCGAAAGGAGGCATTACAGTGGTTAGGGAACCAGCATTAATCCTTTGCCATGTGTTTCGCCAAGTAGATGAACCATCTATACTGTCAGCTGCATCCAAATTTGGTTTTAGGCTAGTCGATAAGTGGCATGCAGGAACTCCAAGTAATCAATCTAAAAGCATTATCAATTCTTGGTTCTCAGAGAATGCTTTCAAGGATTGTATTCCAAGTACTGCCCTGAATATTATGTACTTTCAAATAGAGTGAAGTCATTGTCGGACTTCTGATTTTATAGCAATTTTCATCGTTAGTATAATGAGAAGGAAAAAGCTTAAGATGAGTGACATTTTTGCTTGTAAGAGAGTATGCAGACTACCAAAGCAGAATTGTAGTTAAAAGTGAAGTAATATTTGAAAGTTTAGTAATTATTGAATGGGTAATTTTTCTATTTTATCTTTTTCATCAGTATTATGATTGTTTCTCACTAACTGTTTTATTGCACTTTCTTGAAAAGATTTGAACTCAAACCCACCTGGCTATAAATAAAGTTAATTTACATATATTAAAGTTTAAAATCAGATTTAGATTTGACTATTAAATGAGTCAAACTACAACAGGATAATACATTCAGGAAATCTGGAAAGGATCATAAAAATGTGTCTCAATATTTCATACTTTAGAAGCAATAAATTTATGGATACAACAATTTTCATAAATTTTTTTCACAATTAGTAAGGTGGTATGTTGTTAAGAACTCAAGACAAAGTCAAGATAACCAAAAGCAAGCAAAAACTAAGGCAGTAAATCCAAGTGCCGATTGGCACTTAGGTCTCCAATTTGGACTTCAACCCCTCAAATTGGCACGCTAACCTCTGCTTGCCTAAAATGCATTCCAATTCATAGCTAGCCAAGTCCAACACATGAAAGACATCCAACAATCAATTTGGGATTGAATTAGAGTCGTAATTAAGGCAAGTGGAAAACTAATTGAGCACACATCTTAGTAGTTGGTTAGAGGCCTAGATTTAGTTGGAAGTTACTTAGGGTAAGTGCACATGTAGCACAAGTATATTCTTTAATCACATGCCTAGCTATTGAGTTCATCCAATAGTAATGAGTCATTTGGCCATTGAGAATGAGGCAAGTAATGCATAAATTGTGCCATGTCATCATCATTGTCATGGATGGAAGAATAATCAAGTTGTCGCCTAGTTTTCTTATTTTCTCATGGAGGTAGAGACTCCCTTGAGGTAGTCTCACCGTTTCTCTGTTTAGTTTTCTTGGAGAAGTTGAGTCATTCGAAGCAATCACAACTCATTTAATCATCAAATATTCATAGTAAACCTTCATAATTAAAACCCTAGAAGAGTTGTCACACAAGCCTTAATCTCTTAAACCACCCTAACCTTAAGGCCAAACCTTAAACTGTAAGGCCTTAAACATTGAGTTCTAGCATCCAAACCATCAAGAACTATCTTGAATCATCCAAGAACCCTAATCCTAACTGAGTTAATTACATATGTAATAATTAGTGCTAAAGAATTGATATTGTTTCAATCTCAATTTTTAAGATATTCACTATAAAAATGCTAATAGATTAAGTTAATTCAATAAAAGGTCCTTGATGATCATATGTTAGATGAGAGATACCATGCTTATATTTTTGGGTACTTGTTTATTTCAAATTAGACAACTCTCATATATTCATTACAATTTAGAAGATGATAAGTTCTCTTAATTTCAAAGTTGATAATTTTGTATATAATATATTTATGACTTATGATTTACTTTAGCGTTAGAAAATAAAGTTTTCTATTTTTTTTTTACCTCATACACACATATGTAACTAGCATGTGTGTGTGCTCACGCATGCACATGTATTTTGAATTTTTCTTGTCTAGTATACATGTACATCAATACCATAATAATGCGAGCCTCTCGTCAAACAAAATTCATAACTCCACTCCTAAACATATTAATTCATTTATTTAAAAAGACAAAAAAAAGAGTAAAAATAACTCACTTTTTATTTTGAATATCAATGTTGAATTTATATCTAGTATATCTGCAAGTTAAGTTTAATGTGACACAACAGCTAACCAAAAACAAAACAAAACAAGATGGAATCAAGTATTAAGAATATTTTCTTTGCAATAAAAAATACGGTTATTTCATTTCTTTGGTACATGTACTTAGATTTTGTTTTCTTATTATTTATTCAGAATTTAACTAGTAAAAAATTTGTAAGATCTCAAATTTGTATAAAGAATGTTTTAATACACAATTAAAATTATGAGATATATTCTTTAGAAGTGATATGAAGGATTTATTTTTTGAATGGATAGAAGACACATGAAGGATTAATAATGCAAGAAACACATTAAAACTCATCCAACACTCAACTTTTGACATGCTATATATCTTTCCTTCCAATTATGGATTTTGATCCTCTATCAATGTATAAATGCTGATAATTAAGTAAATAAATTGATGCATGTATAGAAGATTTTACTAGAGTTGGAAAGGAATTTAAATCCATATGTTTATTTTGTAAAATTGGATTCCTATATATTAAGTAATATAATTTTTGGAATCATTTTTGACAAAAGAGTAAGGAGGCCACGTAGTATAATGGATTTTTTTTTTTTTTTTGGGGGGGGGGGGGGGGGTGGGTGTGGGGATGGAGGGAGGATGGTCCCCTGGTCCTCATGTGGCTCTCTTCCACTAGTAGTTATCAAACTATCGAAAAATCTAATACAAATAACATAAATTAATTTTATATTCTATATCGTATATATCTATGATAAAAACTTAATTTACAAATACATACATATCAATTATATTACAAAACCTGCTTTAAGTACATATATATATATATATATCTATATAAAATAGAAAACATTAGGGTTATTCTCAAATTTCAACGTACAAAACAATAAAAAAATAGATTAAAAAGTCAAAGATGTTTGTATTGTATATGAAGCTATGAATCACGCTAACAGTTGCTTGCTTAATAAACTATATAAGGTATCAATATTCCCGTGTAAAGGTGTGAATTTGGTATTTATATTTTGTGAACAGTAATTTAGGATTTCAGGTGGTGGTGGTGGGGATACTGCTAGACCTATACAGATAGATGGAATTGCATGCGTATTGCTATCTTCGAAAAAAACATGTGAATGTATTTACGTTTTTGTGAGCAGTTTAATTTAGTGCTCACTGCTCTGCAACACCTCTATATTGGGCCAATTGCATGCGTATTGCTAGACTGATAGGTCTGGATAATACATGTGATCAAGCACATGGCTATACCCTCTCTCTCTCTCTCTCTCTCTCTCTCTGATATCTATTGCAGTAGTAATTAAAAAGATGCATGCTGCATGGTTTGTTTTGAGTTGCAAAACCAGGAATGGGGCATGCACTCATAGTGAGGATCAGCCTGCGCGCAGATATTGATCAGCGATCTATACTTCAATATTATTTTCAAACGTTCTCTTCATATTGATTGTTTACAGAGATTTACATCACGTTGTTTGATTCCTTAATTTATCGGCTATTGACTATTGTGAGCTAGGTAGCCAAAGTTGAGTTCCAAAACCAAGTGCTTCCTCATTTTATCCTAACTAGTGTGTAATCCCGTGCATATGCACGGATACATTTAAAAACAATCACAATTACATATATATATATATATATATATATATATATAATTTAGAATCTAATTAGATCTAAACTCTTTTGTTTTTGCATTCAATAATTTACTTGCCACAAAAATTAAAAAAAATTGATGGAACACATACACAAAATTGAACTCCAATTAAAATTCGAATTAGAATCTAATTGAATTTAGACTCTTTAATTTTTGCACCTAATAATTCACTTGACATACATATTTAAAAATTAGATGAGATATATGGCGCAAAATTAGACTCCAATTTAGAATCTAGTTGGGATTTCTCTTAACTTTGGCTATTAATATAAATATATATATATATATATATATATATATAACTTATAAACTTAAATTGTTTTTAGTTATACAAAAAAAAAAGGCTCATAAATATAAAATCATTCAAAAATTATATTTTTTTTATAGTTTACTTATATTGAACTCCTCTTTTTTTACATTAAATTAACTCATTTGACACAAAGATTAAAAAACTTAGATTAGATGAGACATATGGCACAAAATTAAACTCTAATTAAAATCTAATTTTTATATTGAATTAACTCACTTGGCACAAAAATTAAAAACTTAAATTAAATGGGACACATGGCGTAAAATTAGACACTAATTTAATTCCAATTTGAAATCTAATTGGATTTTCTCTCTACTTTACCTATTATTATATATATAGATTATTATGTAAAATATATTCTATGGTGATTTGGTAGCTATTCATGGTAACTTAATTATATATGAATATATATAGAGATAAGGTTTTGGCTACTAAAATTTAGTATATATAGAACATTTAATACTTGTTTTATTGAATTATTGCATTTACTTGCTGATAAAAAAAAAATATTTATCGATCTACTTATTGTGATGTTTGTCTACTCAAGGTACTGTTGAGAGGTTTAGGTCCGTTAAGCTAGCTCAAACCTTCCCCCCCCCCCCCCCCCCCCCCTTCTTAATTTTAGGGGTAAAATGAAAATTTAATCCCAGCACAACTTTTAGTGTCAGTTTGGTACAGCATACCAGTATACCACCATGGGTTTATTTTGCATAAAAATAAGTTAGATAAAATTACAGTTGTACTTAAAAAAAAATGAGGTATTAAAAAATGCACATACACAAGTAAATAAAATATATAATTCCACAAAAAAAAAAAAAAATCCAAACAAGATAGTGTAACCATGTAAGTGTATTTATTTATTTTGTTTCTGAAATTTATTCCTCAGTAAATTAACAAACTACAAAACAAAATAGACTACAATATGCATAAACTAATCTCATCTCGCTCCAAATTTCCAAGGAAAAAAGAAGAAGAGTAAATTGCAAATTACACCCTTGAAGTTTGGGATGTTTAGATTTTATACCTTGAAATTTTAGAATTTAGATTTTAACTCTTGAAGTTTGGAGTATTTAGATTTTATACTCTGATATTTCAGAATTTGAATTTTACCCCTTAAAGTTCAGGAGTGTTTGGGCTGAAATTTCAGGGTGTAAAATCCAAACAACCCTAAACTTTGATAAGTAAAATCCAAACACCACTAAAATTTAGGGGGTAAAATCTAAATTCTGAAACGTCATAATATAAAATCTAAACACCTTCAAATTTTAAGGGATAAAATTCAAATTCTAAAACTTCAAAGTGTAAAATCCAAATATCCCCAAACTTTATGAGTGTAATTTGCAATTTACCTTAAAAAAAAATGAAAGATTGTGGAGACAAAGTGCCCATTTGGTAATATTAGGAGAAATAAAATTTGCTTCTCTAAAAATATGATTAAAAATTCAGTTTGAAAAGGAGCTTATAATTAATTTACTCCTACCAATAATATTTCCGATGGCCCAATGGGTGGAAGTTGAATTCTGAAATGGTTAATTAGATCCCGTTCAAAGCGTCTCATTCACAAATTACAAATTTGAACTCCAAAGCCTCTGATCTTTCTGCTGCTAGGGATTTATTAATTTTAAGAGTCACATGTATGTCTCATGCATTCTTTTGTCATAAGATGTGCCTTTGACCTTATAGATTATTGACAAAATTTCTTTGTTTTTCTCTACTAAAAGTATTGACTTTAATTTTCCCATGGAGAAACTTACTTAATAAAAAATTCACCCTAAATATATAATATGAACATTGACTACCAAACCCCAAGTCATATAAAAATCAAAGTATTTTGGAGTAATAACTCAAAAATTACTTAATAAAAAATTCACCCTAATTATATAATATGAGCATTGTCTACCAAACACCAAGTCATATAAAAATCAAAGTCTTTTGGAGTAATATATCAATAATTACTTAATAATAAAAAAGTCACCCTCAATATATAACATGAACATTGACTACCAAATGCCAATAATCATATAAAAAATAAAGGTCTTTCGAAGTAATAACTCAATAATGAACTATAATACATATTTTTCAAATAAAAAAATATTTGTTAGTAATAAATTTGTTTGGACACATAACTTGATTATGCGTGGTTGTTTAACACTCAATAATTAAGGTGTTGATTTAAAAAAAAAAAAAAGATTTATTAACGTGTGCTCTTAAAGTATACATTAGTAAACTATTTTAAAAAACTTTTTATGGTAAAACGAAAAAGTAATTCATTATTTTGACAACTTTTCCAATTTCCTATAAAAATTTTCTCAAAATGGATAGTTAAGGTGCATTAATACTCCATTAAATAATGTTTTTTTTTTTTTACATTTTTAAAAAATAAAGTCAAATTGTGCATGGACATAATAAAAGCATATTCAATCACAATGAACGTGTATGTGTAAACCAATGAATTATTGAGAGATTCTTCTTTTTGATCCCTACAAGTCATAATTAAGTTTTATTATTTTGTTAAAATAATATATATGGATAGTCTTATGAATTACCATGTAATGGAGTTGAAAGATATTCTACTCAATTGGCATGACAGAAAACTTTATTCTTAAAAAATGTATAAGAATATCATTTAAATGAACTTTTAATCAATTTGTGCTTTAAGAACACTTGTTAACAAAAGTCAAAAATCAAACTGATCTATTTGCATGTGATCCTCTCCATGAGCACTTAGATGATGGAAATTCTTAGAATATCTTATTTTTGAAAAAGGAAAAAGAAAAAGAAAAAACAAATCTTTGGGCATGCAAGTGTGGTCTTCATATACCAAATTCATGGTTGGAATTCAACCAAGAAGCAGCTAGCCCTGGAATGCCACTTGGAAAAACCCTATGGAAGCTCAATACATGTCAAACCCAATTTGGATGCCGAAAGTAGATGAAGATGGATAGGGATGCATGAGAACATGATATGATACTACTCCAGTGATCGATAGAGGTCTTCTTTACCTGTCATTAGGGCTACCAAAAATGAAAAAGGTACACTGCCCCAGTCCCATGCCATTCCAATAGCAGCCGCAGATGCTTATCATTATTGGTGATGACGCAAGTTGGCACTCTCCCTTTTGAACGCCTATTATTTGCTTCGAAACTCCATTTTGGAATCAACATATATGTTATGTAAGCACTTCCCTCATTCCCCACTCCTCTAAAGGGAAAGTCCAGATAATCATATACAAATTCCCACTTTCCCTAATGGGAAACCTTTTTTCTTTTCCTTTGTGCCCACCAAGTCTCATCATTCACTAACCAATTCAACAATAACTCATCAATAATATCAACATATCGATCATATTGCAATTTCTCTCTTCATCATTGTCACTCTCACTTGGATATGACACACCTAAGAAACAATGGCTTTGATTGGCTTTAAGGATAAGCTTTGCTGTATAATATTGTTGAATCATGACGTTATATAAGGTACATGCATGAGATATATATGGTATATAAAAAAGATGTTTAACTGACCAATATTATAGTTAGTTTTTGCATAACTACTGTTACGCAAGTATCAAATCTAATCTTAATTACACTGCTAAAAATACAGATTGTAAAAGAGTCATGACGTCCATTTGTATTGATTGGTCCAAATATTATCAATGATTCTTTGTATCATTATGGTTTATTAATTAAAAAGCATATATACTTTAGGTTGCTTTAGCGCCGCATTAGATCTTTGCGTGGCCTTTGTGTTTATGAGCCACTGTCAAGCTCTCATTTGTTAATTCATTTCTAAACTTTTATTTTTTCTTTCTCCTCATCTTTCTCCAAGGGAGGGGGGGACCTGCCATTATAGTTCCATGTTGTAAGCTTCAAATTGATTTCCAGTTAATTAACATAAAGTATAAACCAAGGCACCTTGTACATTCCTTGCAAAAAAGATACATTCCATTTTGTTTGTCTTCGCACAATGGACCTATCTTCTTGAACCTGATAGAAATTCGAGCATCCACAAATCTATATTATTTTTTTTTTAATAAAGCACATTGAATATTTCATTTTAAATCTTTTGGAGAACATAATGCTGAGTAAATGTGAAAAAGATGTTTAATTTTTTTTTTAAGTCAATGAACAGTTACAAACAATTTTGCACCAGTCAAAGTGACAAAGCCTAACTAATGCAGTTCCATTAATACATAAAAAGCATTGTGATTGATTAGATGTTTAACCTGAAAGGCCAAATCTTTATCTTTATGATCATTATATCCTTGAATCTAATTATCAATATGATCATTTATTGAAGTGCCACGTGAAATGTCCAAACATATGATAGCATTTACATCAGTATGGTAAAAATATATAGTGTAAGGCCAAAAAAGACACTTATATTAGTAGGGAAAGACTTAGGTACAGTATTTAGATGTTGTTCTTTAAGTTTCTCTCTTAAGATTCAACCATGTTGATTTTTTCTCATGAGATGAAAGTGTATTTTTTAATTAAGTAGCCACATGACTAAATTTTAAGAAGAGAACCTAAGAAACAGCACCTAAGGTACTGTACCTAAGTTTTTTTTTCCATATTAGTATATCTATTCATTGAGCAAAATGGGATTTTGCTACACTAGTATTTGTGCAAATGTATAAGTCATTGTAGCTTATGCAAAATGATTTTTTTATTCTTTCTTTGCATTTTTTGGAAGTGAATGATAATTATTATGTGTGAAAAGACTGAAACAATTAAAATAATCAAGAAATTTTGAAATTTGAATGAAATAGAGTATAAAATAAATAATAAACTGTTATTTTTGTATAAATTAATGTGAATACTCTAGATATTTCATCCAACTTGTTTATATAAAATGATGCAGGTACCCACAAGCACAAATCTCTCTCTCTACCTCTCTTAATTATAATTTGATAGATGGGAAAGGGGGGTTTTGGGAGATTTGGGCCCTAGAAACATTAAAAGGTGCAAGCTCTTGGCAAAAATCTTTTTCAATTATTAGATGATTGCATTCACCTATTATTCACACGTTTGGGTTTGATTGTTATAGAAAATATAATTTTTTTTTTTTTTTTTTTTTTGTATTGGTAAATATAGTCATCTAATTGAATGCAATTGACAAATCTACATTTTACATTTCCTAAAATGTTAACTTCTGACAGTTTTTTTTTTCTTGAAAAAACCCTTTCATAGATATAACTGATATAAGGAGAGCATGGCAAGGCATGGGATTGGGATTGGGATTGGGATTGGGATGGAGAGGTGAGGTGATAAAGGAGGAAGAGGAAGGATTGGTGGGTTACAAATTTAGAATTACAAGATGCATTGGTAACTGTAATTGAATAAATGAGTCTGGTTAGATTATATGCATATGGGGAGTGAACAAGAAGATAAAGTTTCTAGACTACTTTTTTCTTTTCTCTCTCATCTGTAAAAATGGTATTAAAATATTAGGCAGTGAGCAGGATGATAAACCCACACAAAATTATTCCATATTCCATATATACGTGATGCAACCATTCTCTTTCTAACTTTCTGATGCTATATAACGCCCAACAGAGCTTCACTTCTTCTTCACACAACAAATCCTAGCTTTGTTTCAAGTATATGAAACTGGTCTAAATTGGGTTTGGCAAAGATACAGCAAAAGACTGTTTTGCTTTGGCTTGTGCAGTTACAGGCTAGCTTGCTAGCAGGAATACTATTTTTTGGTCATCAAGGATTAAAGGGTAAGGGAGGTGACAGAAGAGAGTGAGCACACATGGTATTTCTTGCATGCTGGGTTTCATGCTTGAAGCTCTGCGTGCCCACTCTCTATCTGTCACCCCTCCACCTCTCTCTCTCTCTCTCTCTCTCTCTCTCTCTCTCTCTCTCTCTCTCTCTCTCTCTCCTTGTGTGTATGAATTTTGTGTGCTTTTTCAAACCTAAAACCTTCTCAAACCCGTGTAGATTTGAGGAATCTTTTATTATTCCAATCTCTCTCATCACTTGTATATGAGAAATAACTCATCTTTAAACTTGTCAGTTTATTCAATTGTGCTTACACAAGATCTATCTAAAGTTAATGCTAAATTTTAAAATAAAATTTAACCACATTCAAGCATAGATAAAAACCATAAGTTCACCATATTTAATTATAACATGAGTTGAGTAGTATTAATCATTCAATTTGTATAGAGTTTTATTAAACACTCAGGTATTTTATATGGAGACAGAAATGGGGGGGGGGGGGGGGGGGAACTTAAGATTTTTAAATATTATTAATTTTTATATTTGGGTTTAGATCAGGTTCTCAAAACCTAAACCAACCTCTTATATAAACCTGAAAGTTTCTCGATTCTTTCCAAAAAATAAATTTCAAACTCATCTTATTAGGATCAAGATTGGTTAGAAAACCCATTACACCGTCTTCTCTAAGTTTTTTTTGTGTGACTTTACTAACTTGTTTCTGCAGCTCAAAATCCATAACCAATCTTCAAATATTGGGACTAAGATTTGTTTGTTATCATTATTGTTGTTATTTACTAACTTTATTTCTATGTACAATCTTTTAAAAGTCTATGCATCAGATCTAGCTATATTATATATGTTTGATATGGCTTGCCCTAATTATGTGGGCCTGTGGTCTTTGCTTCTTTGACACAAACTCAGAATGACTTGTGTACTTGTTGTTGTGTGCAATAAGTGCCAGTTTGTCAGTTTTTTGTTTTCATTTCAGAACTAAGGGGGGATGGGGAATCAGTTTTGTTAGAGAGTCATATTCTAATTAATGCATGGCAGCTGAATTTTTGGTCCTGTACTACTTTGTAACTTCATCAGAAGATAAGATTTGTCTGACTTGGTTGGCTTGTCATATAATTGAATCTATCACCACACTATCTGAAGAGCTTTATCCTTCCCTGGAAAATGGGATTTTTAAGTGTGAAATATGGTCTTTGTAAGGGGTTTAGAGAGAAAGAGATGGCCTGAGAGAATGGATGGTTTTTACTGTCTAGAACTATATGTGCATGTTGCCCTTAGTGTAGGATAATTAGGGTGGGTAGTTTTTTTTTTTTTTTTTGGTGGTAAATCTGACTGCAAATATAGTATCTTTTTATTTTTATTTACAACTTAATTTTAGACATTTAAGGACTTTGTACAGGAGGAAGTTAAATGCAAAATGTAGAAACCAAAGGAGTTAATGACTTTATTATGTACCAACCTAGTATGTCTTCTTCTTCTTCTCTCACCCATTTTTTCTTGGGTTTTTCTTTTTCTTTCTCACATAGTAATGAATTCAGATAAGGTGCAGAAATTCTCTGGTTTCTTGAAGATCCCCCTCAGAGTTAGTTTCACAAGCTGTACGCTGTAGCTGAGGCAAGGAGAATTTTGCTTATTTTGTTTTTTTTTTTTTTTTTTTTTTGGGCTTAATTTTTTTAAAAAAGTAATAGATGGTTTGTAAATAAACTTCATTCTTTCCCAATAGCTTGTAAATTAAAATCCCTTTGGGGTTTTAATGCTTCTCCTGTAAACCAATTCTATAAATAAGTTGACAAAGAATTTTTCTTGTGACTATTCAATTTGTGTTGTAGGTTTTGGAAGTATTTTCCCATTAAATTGTTTTGTAGTGTCATGTTTTAGCCAAATAGTAGTTATGGGAACGATTGGAAGAATCTGAAAACTACAAGCCTGTTTACAGGAGAAGAAGATTGAGATCTTGTATGACAATTCTCCAACATGAATAAAGTGGCTTACACTATTGTTGGTTCTTTAGCCTCTAGTTAAACTAGTATTATGCTCAAATGTCCAAATGATAGAGAAGACTCATTTAGTATATATATATATAGTGTTGGTGCTATTTTCTTTAATTTCTTTTCTTATATTTAGAACAACTAAATTACCTTATAAAGTCAGATCAAAGAATTGTTAGAGACAGCCTTGTGGATGCCAGTTATCTTGGCCAAGCCGCTTGAAGAAACCCTCTAGTTGTTTGTCTGATCTTGAGTTCATCTAAAAACAAGAATAATCAGCAGGTTAATTATGTGAAACAACTTTTTTATTTTTTTATTGGAATGATGAGGTAAATGCAAGACTTGGTAAGAAACAAATATATCTTTTTTTTCATTTTGGTGAAAAATACTTTGAGATTTGATCAAAGGGAATATATCTCTACTGACGAATATGGAGATAAGGGCTGTCATAATGTTGGATTTCTCAGGCTGAAATAATTTCCTTAAAAAAATCTAATGGACTCTAAGGCTCTAAGGTCTAAGCAACAATTCATTCTTTAGGGGCAAGAAGATTTCTTTCTTCTTCTTTTTTTCTTAATTTAAATATGATATTGGGTAATCATAGAAAATCTTAATTAGTGAATTAAGTTAAAATTACCTGGCCAGAACTCTCGGAAATGCTATAAAACAGTTTAACTCGATCAGATATGGATTTACCATCAATTGTTTTTGCAGTGTAACTTAAAAAGGGTTGCAATTTTGATATCTTGTTTATAGTGACTTATATCATTGTTCCCGGCCAACAAGAAAAGTTTCATATGCATCCGTACATTGTGCTCGAATCAATTAAGGTTGGTAATTGTTGTAAAAATGCCTGGATGTCAGATTTATTATGATTAGATAAATGCAACCTTTAGAACAAATTGTCAATTACGAATAGCACTAATAGCTTTTTTAATTTTTTACCATATATTCTTGTCACCACTTCATGGTTTTATGCTTATATCATCCATACTTTTACATATCAGATCTTTGACTCGGACATTCTGCCTGCACATCATAATCATGAAATTAATTAAAATGGTAACCCATGTCCGAAACAAAATCTTTGCAATACTTTAATTAAAACTCATGAACGGTTCCCATAATATCTGGTCGGAAAAGAAAAAGAAAAATGATTATAAAAAAAATGGAACATTAAAGAAAAAAAAGGAAAAATTACTATTATTGTTTTGCTAAGATATATAATTGTGTCGTGGCAAATTTGTAAAAAGGGCTATATCCTTGGCATTTAAGTGAGGAACACATTTATACTATGTGCATATTTTCCCAGAATGCTTGTGAATACGAGTACACTATATATAATTAGCAAATTAAAAATCAAGCTTAATAAATCATTCACTAGGTTAGATATAAGTTTAACAATGGATTGTCGACACTCAGAGAATGGCTATAGTTTCATAGAGAACACACACAGTGTGTTGAGTTTCCACTCTTCCTTGTCAACATTAACATAGAACTGTTGGATACCCTCCAGGGTTGTCCATCAAATTTTCTGATAATTTCGAGTGAGCCTTAGTAATATTATAGAGTATACCAGCCTGAATTTCTGAAGGAAGTTGCTAGAAGATATCATCGATCTAAAAGTAAACATGTCAAAGTTAGCAGACCATGGCAATATGCCCAAAAGAGAAAGAGCAGATGAAGAAAACTCTCTAATATAAGATTGTAATCACACATCAGATTTAGAGAAGAGCTTGGAAGTACCAAAGTAGTATCAATTTTATATATATATATATATATATATATATTTAGAACATGCAAAGAAAACCCACGTTTAGGAATACACTGTACAAAAGCGAAATATTTCATGTAAGAGCTAGCAATATTGAAATAATGGTTAATTTTCATATAAAAAAAAAATGGTTAATCCATTAAACTAGATAACTTTAGCTTCAAATCAAGGAAAGAAAAATCCATAAGCAGCTAGAAAATTTCTCTTTTGTACAGTGTAATGGTTCATGTAGATAGCTTCAACTTCAATATCAAGGAAACTCTCTCTCTCCATCTCTCCCAGAAACTTCCCATGCTCCCCCTCTCCCCCAACAACCCCCCCCCCCCCCCCCCAAGAAAAAGAAAGTCTTTTTTATATCCATTTCCTTTTCCTTTTCTACTTCTCAAGTAGAGGAGAAAAATTCGAGCTCTAAACATCTCAATAAAAAAACACTAAGAAATTTCAATTAATCTAAAGATTATTGACAGCTTAATATGCCCAACTTCAGGGAAGGCAAACTTTATTCCTCTGCAAAACTAAAACTGATATACAATTTGCCTCAATACCCAAAAAAGAAATTGGAGAAAATATGACAATTATTTTTTTTAGGACATGACATGCACATTGCACGCTCTAAAGAGCATAATTGGAGCAATTCAAGGGAGGAAAGACCATATATATCTTTTAAACCTAGAGAAAGCATCTCATCAGCCTCATCCAACACAAACATTTTGATGTTGTTGACACGAAGTGACTGCCTTTGCAACATGGTTGTTAAAATATAAACAAGAAAATATAGAAGAAGACTAGATATCCCTAAACATTTATATTATATATATATATATATATATTGAATTATACGTTACATTAATTACCTAATATCTATACTATTTAAAGAGGATTCTCCTTTTTGAACTGGACTTTTTTGTGGTTTAAAGAGGATACTCTCATTAATGAAGGGTAATTTATCTTAGAAATAGGATTATAAATGTCAAGTAAGAAATTTCATTTTGAATTCAAAAAGAAAACTCCTAAAATTTAGGATTTTTTCTCTTTCACGTTCATCTTTTTATTTCCTAAATTTTAGCCTTCTTAATTCATTTTTCATCCGAAGTAAAACAACACTGATTTAAAATTTTAAAAATAAAAACTAAAAAACTCCTAAAATTTAGAATTATTTCCCCCTCACGGTCATCTTACATTTCTTGGCCAAACTTTTCTCTATATCACTGCACCACTTCCAAATGTACTTTCAAAAAAGAAATTACAGGTACTCCTTATCTTTAAAATTTATCTCTATATATTTAGAAGATTCAAAAAGTTAGTTATCTCTATATATTAAACAGATTCAGAAAATTAATTATTGTCTTTTTGACTTTCAAAAATATCCTAATTTAATTAAGCTATCTTATTCATTAAAAAGAGAAATAAGATTAAAATGGTAAATCAACTAAAATTAAAAATAAAAATAAATTTTCTCACTTCCCAACCCCGCTACCCCACGTTTCTAACCAAAAATAAGAAAGAAAGGCTACCCACTCACGATTCCTATAAATATATATATATATATATATATATATATATTAAGAGGATTTAGAAAGTTAGTTACTGTCTTTTTTTACTTCAAAAATATCATTAATTTAATTAATCTATTCTTATTTCTTGAAAAGAGAAATAAGGTTAAAATGGTAAATCAATTAAAAATAAATATAAAAATAAATTTTCCCACTTCCTAGCCCCACTACCCCACATTTCTAACCAAAAATTAGAAAGAAAGGCTACCCACCTGTGGTTCCTATAAAAAAACACTGCCAACGGTTCCAATAAAAAATAAATTAAAAAAACTTCCATAATTTTTTTTTTAAACTACTCACATCACATAAAATTGAAAACACACTAGGCTCTAAGCAACTACTCACATCACATAAAATTAAAAAAAAAAAACACTATATATTAAGAAGATTTAAAAAGTTAGTTATCGTCTTTTTGACTTCTAAAAATATCCTTAAATTAATTAATTTATTCTTATTCTTCAAAAAGAGAAATAAGGTTAAAATGGTAAATCAACTAAAATTAAAAATAAAAATAAATTTTCCCACTTCCCAACCCCACTACCCCACCTTTCTAACCAAAAATAAGAAAGAAAGACTACCCACCCACAGTGCCTACAAAAAAAACTACCAACAGTTCCAATAAAGAAAAACCTCCATAAAAAATAAATATAAAAACTACTCACATCACATAAAATTGAAAAAAACATTAGCCTCTGAGCAACTACTCACATCCCATAAAGAAAAAAAAAAAAAAAAACACTAGTCTCTGAGAGACTCTTCTATTTTTTGGGTAAAAGTTAATAATTAGCATAAATTATAATTTGGGATCAATATAATTTCCAATCACAAAAAAAAAAAAAAAAACTAAAGGTGTGATGAAAAAATTATTTAACCACAAACACTTAACACTCATCACACTCTTGGATTTTTTTTTTTTTTTTTTTTTTTTTGGTGATTGAAAAATATATTAATCTCAAATTATAATTTATGCAAATTATTAACTTTTACCAAAAAGAAGAAGAAGAAGAAGAAGAAGAAGAAGAAGAAGAGTCTTTGAGCATGCGTGTGAGCGTGTGTTCAGAGGCTAGTCCTTTTTATTTGTTTGGGAAAAAAATATTTTCAAATTATAATAGATGTAAATTATTAACTTAAAAAAAAAAGTCTCTGAACACATGCATTGCGCGTGCTTAGAGGCTAGTAAATATATAGAAATGTATTAGTTTTAGCATGATAACCCTAAAACTAAAACTATGGTAGCCCATGGTATTACAAATTTACAATAGCCTATTGTATTCTACAAAACCATGGTGGAGGATGTTCCACCACATGCTTATCCTTTACTGCAGGCTGATAAAGCCGCTTTATCGTAATAAAAGTTGGAAGTCTTTTCTCCCAAAAAAAAAAAAAAAAAAGGTCTACACATTTATAACAATATCTTAATATATATTTTAATTAGCTACACATTTATGAATCTATGATAATGCCATAATTATTCTAACATAGTCCTCTCATATTCATGGTAAAGGTTTGAAGAAAACTTGAGTTTGGAATGAATTTTTCCATGCAAGCAAGACTTTTAATGCCCAATTGAATGAATTGCGATCCACCAAAAAAAAAAAACCCTAAAAAGGATCGTTGTCTAGAGGAAGAAACTTGCGAAACGATTGATATACATGAAAAACACACACACACACACACACAAAAAAAAAAAAAAAAAAAAAAACAAACGTTTTGGTGCGAGAGCGCTAGTAGACTCATCTCTAATAAGTGTTTTGTGTGGATTAAGGACTTATGGAAGTTAGAAAATAGGTCAAGTGTGTTGACAAGACGAAACTGGTGAGTAAAAACTCTAAAGTCATGTGATATACACATGGATGGTGTCTTCAATGTAGGAAATGGTGAGTGAAAGTGTGAAACCATAAAGAAGTGCATGATTGAGACTGAGATGGTGCATGTGGGTGTGTGCGATATGTACCGAAATGATGAGTATGAAAAGACCTAGATGCATATTTGAGGAGTCAGAGTATATATACATGGGATCCCCATGGGTCGTTAGGGAACGTGCAGGAATTATCTCAAAGCATGTTTTAGTCTGTTGCTTAGGCAAGGGAAAACACCAAAAAGGAGACGGAGAGGGAGAGAGAGAGAGAGAGAGAAAAAAAAACAAGAGAACTAACCTGCTTTGGCCTGGCGACATATGTCTACAACAAAGCCATAAACTACTATGTTCTGTTAGAAGCACATAGTTAAAAGATTAAATTTACTATATCATAATAATTTAAGTTTTTGGGACAATCGGTAATTTAACATGGTATCAGAACAATAAATCCTAAGTTTGATCATTATCTCCTCCACTCTACCTCCCATTTAAATTTCCACGTGTTGGGCCTTGCCTATTAAAATATAATTGCGGCCCACACGTAAGGGAGAGTTTTAGAAGTATGTAGTTAAATAATTAAATTTACTATATCCCAATAGCTTAAACTTTTGAAACAATCGATAATTTAACATTTTCTATATTGAATTATGTGTTACAATGCACTTGCACCCAATATATATAAGAATGCATTAGGTTTAGTTGTTAATCCTAAAAGTATGATAATCCATATTATTCAATAAAATTATTATCTACACATTTATGGCAATTTCTTAATATATTTTAATGAGCTACATATTTATGAATATCCTAATATATTTTAACAATTCCATTCATGGGACTTCGAGTAACAACAACATAATGAATTCCAACAAAAATAATTCAGTTGCTCACGAGCAATAGTCCCAACAACACACATAAAATAACTTTTGCCCCCAGTATGACCACCTCAATCTATAGCTTGCTCTTTACTTTAGTAGAAGCAAGCACCAAGGCTTAATTATCAATAGGATTTTTTGCTCAATTAACATCCAATCCAAGTAGGTTTAAAGAACCAGAGGAGCTGTTGGAAGAGAGTCACATTGAGATAGCAAATGATGCCAAAGTATTGCGATATATGTAGTAAGTAGACTACAGAGCAAACATGAAGTGAGTCATCTTATACATGACATAAGATATCTTGGGTTGATTTTGGTGATTGATTAATTTGGTCATTAAATATAAAAAAGAAGATGTAGTTTCTTTTGGTTTTTCAGTACACTTTTAATGATTCAAATTAGTCACGTAGATAGACAGAAATAAATGATCATTTGAAAACTAAACCAACTTATTGAACCAAAATGAAAACAAGCGCAATCCTTAATCCGTAAGGGTCAAAAGAAGTTGTTAGTAAATACTAAATACTTGCTAGCTAGAGCTTATTTATAGCTTATCTATCAAATTTATTTTGACTTAATTTATAGTTATATTGAGCAAACGAACACTAATAATTAACAGTTTTTTTTCGTTTTGAGGACGCTAATTTACAGCTCACAGACAGCTCTATAAGTTTTTAGTAGTTTCACTTTCAACTTTCTTATTTAGGACAAATTAAAACATATGATAATCGATGTTTGTTTTATATACGAATACGACTTTTCTGGTATAGAATCCAACGACGTCGTAACAAAAACAAAAACAAAAACAAAAACGGCTGACGGTAAAAAAGCAATAACAAAGAAGTATGAAGGGCAAAACTGGCAACACAGAAAAAGCCGGTGCGATCACAAAAATCCAAAATCCCTAAATCAAAAACACATTTTTCCCAAAGCGAATCAATCCTCTTTTATTGCTTTTTATTGGCCTCTTCTTCCTCTCTTCATCTCTCTCTCTCTCTCTGCGTTTCATTGCTTTATTCCCTAAACTCCTCCATCCAACCTAAGATCCGAGGAGTTTGGGAAAAGAAACCCTAACCCTTAAAACCCCTTTTAATCAAACAACCTCTCTTTCTCTCTCGTTATCGCTTTCAGTTCAAGGTAAAGCTTGCTTCCTTTTTTTTTTTTTTTTTTTCGTTTGAGTATGGATTTGCTCGTTGATGATTGGTTTTATTGTGTTTGTGAGCTTAGATCGATGATTAATTTTCTGGGCTTTGTTTGTTTTTCGAGAAAATTTTGAAAAGATAGGAAATTTGGTCTTATACATGTGCTTATTGTTCTTAATCTGTCATTGATTTTAATGAAACTCTCTGGGTTTAGCTCATCTAGTTTGATTTTTGTGTATCTTGCTGGACAAGATCAGCTCTGATTTAGTTCATTAAATGTGTTAACTAGGATTCGTTTGTGAATAACTTGCTCCTGAATTATTTGTATAAGGTTTTTCTACCACTTGGTGATGATGGGTTCATTAGGTTGTGTGGTTGAGTATATTTTGGGGGAGTGGGGGTGTTGTCTGGGTGGACATGGATTTGAAAATTTACGGGTAAGCTGTAATGTAATTCGCTTTTCAACTAATGAAGTTGAAGGAATGAAGAATAAGGATATGCATATAGCATATTGTATAGGGATTATTGACAGATTTATAATTTCAGCTATGTAATAAAAATGTTAAACAAGTTGCATACATAGTGTTCCGATTTGTCTGTGATAAATCTTTTTTTTTTTTTTTTTTTGATCATCCACTCAACTTAGATATACCTTTATCTGCACCTTCTATGATCTAACATCTCTGAATGATTTCAGTTTAGAGATAGCATTCTGGATTTCTGGGCTCTTTTAATGATACTTGTGCTCTACCCCCTGAAATAACGATGCTTTACAAAATGCTTATCAAACGGATCTTGATGAATCTACTATGCTTACCTTGTTGCCCTTATGCACTTGTTTTTTCATGAGCTCGGATCATCTTTGCAAATTGATTCGTTTGGCAGCAAGAGAACATAAAGAGAAATAATCCCCTTCATGTAATTGTGCTTGTATATAGCATGTCATGTAGTCTTTGGTGGCTTTGGTTGGAATTATATGGAAATATGCTGTTGATTTAGCTGGAACCTTTTTTCTGTTTGTGTTTGTTCTTCTTAGGATTGAGCAAAACTATTATTGGAACTGAATCTTTCATTTTTTATGGATTTTTCTTTACCTCTAATAACCTCAGGAGAACAATATATTTAGTTTCTTTCCAAGTGGCATAGTGAATTCAAATTGACATCTTTTTAGCGAGACTTGGATCTTGCCTTGTATGCTAATAAAAGTTCATAAAATTTTTAGCATCAATAATACATAGAAGATTACTTAGTTATTGGTATGCATAACTAAATCAAGGTTGGCTTAAGTATATATTTTTTACTGCCTACTCTTTGCAGTCATGGCTGGTTTGGCACCAGAGGGATCACAATTTGATGCTCGTCAATATGATGCTAAAATGAGTGAATTGTAAGTTATTTCCCTTCTATTTTGTTTTTCCAAAATTTTCTACACATGCATTGCTGGTGACGTGTACTTATTTTGGCATATCATGCTTATCATATGATGCCTACAATAAAAGACTCATGCTTTGTTGATGAATTATTGGGAGCAGATTGGGTACTGATGGGCAAGAGTTCTTCACGTCATATGATGAAGTTTATGAGAGTTTTGATGCTATGGGGTTGCAAGAGAACCTCCTAAGAGGAATATATGCTTATGGTATGTCAGATCATGCCTTTTGCTTTTGAAAGAAATTCAAACTTTCTGAGTTGGTTTATCTTGTTGAGGCAGTAAATGCAACCCACAGACATATGTGTTTCCCTGTAGGAAAAAAAAATGTCATGATTCTAGATTTTTTATAAATATTTTAGGAAGATTGAACACACAGACATATATGTTTAAGAACGTCCTATTTCTTTTGTCCATCATGGCTCTGTAAGCAGATTCATTTTTTCTGGCAATATACTCTATTTGTTTTTATTTTCACGACTACCATGGCTTCAGAAATTGTTTTACGAATCAGGTTGTAAAATTACTTGTGTGTGCAAAGGATGGTGTTCATTTAAAGTGATGTTTTGCTGTATAACATGATAAGTCAATGTCTCTTTTCTCTAATATGTACTCTGAGACTTGACTTCAAACTTGTGGTAACATGGGAAGCTGATATTTGGATGAAACTTTTTTGAAGGTTTTGAGAAGCCCTCTGCAATTCAGCAAAGGGGGATTGTTCCTTTCTGCAAGGGACTCGATGTGATTCAACAAGCACAGTCTGGAACTGGAAAAACTGCTACTTTTTGCTCTGGAATTTTGCAGCAGCTTGACTATGGCTTGGTTGAATGCCAGGCATTAGTTCTTGCTCCCACTAGAGAGCTTGCTCAACAGATTGAGAAGGTCATGCGGGCCCTTGGTGACTATTTGGGTGTCAAGGTTCATGCCTGTGTTGGTGGAACTAGTGTCCGCGAGGATCAACGAATTCTTTCTGCTGGGGTCAATGTTGTTGTTGGTACCCCAGGTCGTGTGTTTGACATGCTGCGGAGGGCATCACTTCGCCCTGATTACATTAAGATGTTTGTGTTAGATGAAGCAGATGAAATGCTTTCACGAGGGTTCAAGGATCAGGTGCTTGCTATTCTTTTAATACAAATCTATTATTTTTGTGCTGCCTTCAACTATTATCTAGAAATGCGAGTTTGAGGTTTTTTTTTTTTTTTTTTTTTTTTTTTTTTTTTTTTTAAGAATTAATGTGACATTCATACTTCATTCAAGATAACGGGAAAATATATTACTCATTTCATGCTAGTTATTGGTAAAACTTGTGTTGGCATCTGCTGTGCTTATTCTTTTTAAATGAATGTGCGGCCTTGCAAGCTGAATTTTGCTCCAGTGTGTTAAAGATCAGTTTTCACTTAATTGAAATGCTGTCCATTTTGGTAGACCTTGTTCTAACAAGCAGGGTTTCTATTTTCTAGATCTATGATATCTTCCAGCTGCTGCCACCAAAAATTCAGGTTGGGGTTTTCTCTGCCACAATGCCACCTGAGGCCCTTGAGATCACAAGGAAGTTCATGAATAAACCTGTGAGGATTCTTGTTAAACGTGATGAGCTAACCCTTGAGGGTATCAAGCAATTCCATGTCAATGTTGAAAAGGAGGAATGGAAACTCGAGACTCTTTGTGATCTTTATGAAACCTTGGCAATCACACAAAGTGTCATTTTTGTGAACACCAGGCGCAAGGTTGATTGGCTGACAGACAAGATGCGCAGCCGTGATCATACAGTGTCTGCCACCCACGGAGACATGGACCAAAACACAAGGGACATCATCATGCGGGAATTCCGGTCTGGGTCTTCTCGTGTTCTCATCACTACTGATCTCTTGGCCAGGGGTATTGATGTCCAGCAAGTCTCTCTTGTGATAAATTATGATCTTCCAACTCAGCCAGAGAACTACCTCCATCGAATTGGTCGTAGTGGAAGGTTTGGGAGGAAGGGTGTTGCCATCAATTTTGTGACCAAGGATGATGAGAGGATGCTCTTTGACATCCAAAAGTTCTACAATGTGGTGATTGAGGAGCTGCCAGCAAATGTTGCTGATCTCCTTTGATGTGCTTTTAGCTGGCATGTTCGAAGGATTCTAATCTGGAAGCGATAATTATTACTTTATTTCTAGTAGGTCTAGGGCTTTTGATAAGCATGGATTGAACTTGCCTAAAAAGGGGGGTTTTGGGTTCTCTGCATTTGAGATGGGAGGCCATTCCCAATTTGGGCAAAGTATCCATTTTTGCAAATTTTGTCGTGAGTTTGCTTTGTACTTTTGATGTCTTATTAAAGTAAAAGATTTGCAGAATCGATTGTAGCTTGGGTTGGTCTCATTTGATCTAAGCTTGGTTTTACGTGTATGTGTGAGAAGGGATGTTATGTAGAGTTGAAACATGATTTGATTATGTTGGGATGTTATGTAGAGCTGAACTTGCTCGAGTGTTTCTCTTTGAGCTGTTAACTTGCTATATCTAGTCTATCTCTGCGGCTCTTCACTTTAAAATAATTATTTATTTGGTACTTAAAACTGGAAGATGAAGCTGTTTCTGTGTTTCACTACCTTACACTTGAACGTACATCAAATTTGATCTTTTGGGCTGGACTGGATATTCCATTCTTTATTTTCTCTCTCGTATGAATCTGTCAAATCTGTTTTTGGTTCCTGGCCTAATTCTTTGTGAAGGTTTCTCTATATAGCGTGTGTTTTATGCTCAGTATGCTATGGAGGATCATGTATGGTTTTGAATCGAAGAACAAAATATTGCCTCTCTAATGCTCTGTACTTTCGGAGTGAAAACAGGGAAGATGGAAAACAAAAAAAAAGAAAATGAGATGGAAAATATTGTTTTTCACTGTTCGTTTGGGGAAAGAAAATAAGAAGGAGAAAATTTGGGAGAAAGTTTTTTCTCTGGGCTCACATTTTTTTTTTCCTTTCAAATCGGAACGAAAATCTAGAGAGAAAAGTTTTATAGCAGCATTTTTACAAAAATGTCTTATTCTCACCTATATTTTTTTTTAATGTTCTCTTTTTTTCTTTTTTTTTCTTCAATGTGACTAAACGTCTCTTCTTCTTCTTCTTCTTCTTCTTCTTCTTCTTCCTTTTTTGTTTCAACGTGACCAGAAGTTTTTTTTTTTTTTTTTTTTTTTTTTTTTTTTTTTTTTTTTTTCAACATGACCTGATCTAATTTTTACATTATAATAATAAAAATAAAAATTTATATATAGGATGTGATAAATTTTATATTATTTAATGAGTACAAATAAATTTATTTTTTACATATTATGTAATAAGAGTATAATAGTCAATTTATATTGTAAGGACACAGATTTAGAGTTCCAGCCCAAAAGGTAGGTGGGTCTACCTAAAAAGCTCAACAACAATGAATTTGTAGAGACTGGGTCAAGAAAACTGGGCTAGCACAGATTAGACTGTCAATTAGATGGGTTAAGATCACAAACTGGATGGAAACACAAAGATTAGTCTCAAGGATTGCCCTCGGCATATGTCCGAGGATAACTGTTTGATATAACTATTGTTCAGAAATGGTTGATATAACTATTGTTCAGAAATGGGTACAAGTCTTGTTCTTAGCCTCTCCACTTTTCTTTTTCTTCTTCCTTTTTCTCTTTGCTCTTTAGGTTTCTTCTTCTTTTTATACTGCTTTTCCACTTTCTCTAAGCCCTCCACGTATAGATATAATGGTTCTTTGTTGACACTTGTCTCATCTAGCTTTTCCATAATTCTCTATGTAGGAGCTGTAAGGCTGGAAGTCACTGTTCAGATGTCTTCTCCACATAAATGTGGCTAGAAAGTTAGTTGCAGAGCATTCAATGCGGGGGTGGCAGCCTTCTTCCTTGATATTTTAGGATCTTTTCTTGATACATGCTTCCACAACATTCGCTCGATCCAGCGGAATCCTCTGGGGTACCTTCCTAATCAGTAAAACTCCAAGTCTTATCCCGGCTTTAATTATCCAAGGTGATATTCGTCCTCGGTGAAACTTCCGGGATTGTTAAGTTCACATTCGACTTCTTCGACCTTCAGTGCGGATCCTCTAGGCCAAGTTGAACCATCCTTGAACTAGCCATAATCCTCGACTCGGGCTTTAGATGCACTGAGTAAATAGATACAGAGTTCCGAGCCCATCATTCCTGTTGGCCTGTTGCTCCTATTGGCCCATTGCTCCTACCGGCCCATTGCTCCTACAATAGCCCCTCGAGATACTTCTTTCTGGGTCCTCGGACAGAAAGGAGAATTTCGATGTCACTGTACCTGATATGTGCAGATCTCGGCCCGTTTTTGCCTACAAAGACGCCTTTTTAACTTCTCAGGACACGCTCTTAATGATGCGGCCCTCGAGACGCGTCTTCATTTAATTATGACGGCTCCGTGTCTCTCACGTTCTTCGACCTTCAGTGCGGATCCTCTAGGCCAAGTTGAACCATCCTTGGACTAGCCATAATCCTCGGCTCGGGCTTTGGATGCATTGAATAAATAGATACAGAGTTCCGAGCCCATCATTCCTGCTGGCCTGTTGCTCCTATTGGCCCATTGCTCCTACCGGCCCATTACTCCTACAATAGCCCCTCGAGATACTACTTTCCGGGTCCTCGGACAGAAAGGAGGATTTCAATGTCACTATACCTGATATGTGCAAATCTCGGCCCATTTTTGCCTACAAAGACGCCTTTTTAACTTTCCAGGACACGCTCTTGACGATGCGGCCCTCGAGACACGTCTTCATTTAATTATGACGGCTTCGTCTCTTTCACGTCCTACGGTGCGATGCGAATCGTGCGGCTAGGAGTTTTGTGAGGGCCTGGGCGGGAATCTTCCCGCTTACGATTGCTTTTTTGATATAAATATTTTTTCCAATCAACTCCTTGCTTTACTTTAGCTTTCATTAAGTTCTAGTGCACATACATTGAATCTGTCAGCTACTTCTCTTACTCGTACTCTTACAAACATCAAAAGCCTGTCCGAGGAGACCTCTTTTACTCGTGTAATTCTTCCTAAGTTCTTTAAATTTTATTTTTCTCATATAATTTCTTGTTCTTTGCGATTTTTCTCTCCTCGGCTCTATTCCCTTTCTTTATTTCTTTTAGGTTCTTCCAAAACCTTTCTGAGAATGGGTAGGTTTAAATGCCTGGTAGATTTGAAGGAGGCCATAGAAAACTTTAAAGCTCAGTATAGAATTCCTCCTGGGGCAGAGGTTAGATATTGCAAGGAAGGTGAGTGGCATGAGAAGAGGCAGGAGGGAAAAGTTGTGATCCCAATGATTACCTTTATAGAAGGAGGGGTGAGGATTCCTATGGGTATGGTTATAAGAAATTACCTCATAGCTCACAGGCTGGCACCCACGCAGTGTATGCCTAACGTGTTTAGGATTCTTGGCTGTGTGGATGCCCTAAATGAAAAGTTAGGTTTAGGATTAACCCACCACGACGTCAATTGGGTCTATAATCTTCACCACCTCAAGGGTCAAGGATAGTATCTAAAATCTAGATACCCTGAGGTTAGGCTTATCTAGTGCCTTCCCGACTCTAACAAGGGTTTGAACAAGGATTTCCTAATCGTGTCTGGTGATTGGCACGATGGCCTCCACTGCCCAATAAGGGAGGGGGCACCAGGTGGGGTTTACAAGTCTAGGCTCATGATTTTCATACTCTTTGCACCTGTTTATTTATCGTTACCTTTTGTTTTACTAGTGTTTGGTATTTTTTTTTTTCGGTTTAATTTGTTCCCAGTTGATGAATTGCTCCTCTACGCTAATTTGGTAGATAAAAACTCAACCATTCCCCATCTGAGCCATGTAAATCAAAAGAGCTTGGATAAGATCCTGAGGTTCGAGGTGTTTGTTCACTCGGACGGTCAACTGAGAGCAGCTCATATCATCTTAGGCTACACTCCCATCTCCATAGCATTCCAAGCGCCGAAGTGCGTAATCAAGGCTCTAGACCCGCGCCTTCGACAGATTAGCATAGCAGCTCCGGGCTTTCTACTTCCTGGTCCTGTTCCAAGGGAGGTTCTCTCTACCGGTCCAATTTTGGACGCCATACCTACAACGAGAGTATCCCCTTCACGAGTCGCCGAGGAAGTTCAACCGGCATCTCTGCCAACCCATAGAGAAGAGGAGGACGTAGTGGATATCTCCGAGTCCGAAGAAGAGTTTGAGGTTTTCGACCAAAACCTTTCCTCAGAGATTCTAGTTTTTGATTCGGTCTCTTCATCTGCGCCTGCATCCGACGAGATGGGCATTTAGCGCAAGCCGAGATCAAGGTTGTTGGATTTGATAGAGTCCCAACCCAGGAGGGACGGTCTAGCCAAGACCTCACAGACGAAGCCTCCCTCTGTGCCTCCCACTGCTCCCCCGTCTACACAGTCCCTCGGATAACAGCCCACCGACTTGAGGAGAAAGAGGGAGGTAAAGGGTAAGAAGCCAATAGAGGTGGGAAAAACCCACTCCGCTCAGGAGGACGAGACACAGAGAGTGGGCAAGCAGCCCAGAATGGGGCTAAGGGACATGAAGAGGAGGAGTAGCCCTTCCACTACTCCGGAGGCATGGTTACTGGCCCCAATGTTGGATGGTGTCCCTCTACCGGCCAACGCTTCCATTAAGGATTACCAAAGGAGCAGAGGAGGTTATGTAGCCGACACAGTAGAGCAAGCTCTACTGCTCCCCGGAGACATGGCTGAGCTCCGGTCTCTAAGGAAGCACGAGGTCTTCCTTAGTTTGAAGAGATATTTGGGCATGGTATGTTTTGTACTTACCATCCTTTTTTCCTTCCTCTCTCTAATTGTACACATCATTATTATTATTATTACTTATTTTCTTTTTAACTATGTTATTTTCCTTATCAGGCCGTCCAAGCCTCCTTCTGAGCAGAAGAGATGACTAATTACTGCTATAAGCAGATGAAGAAGGAAGAGGCCAGGCGCCATACCTCCATGGATACCCTGAATGCAGCCGAGAAGAGCGCGCAAGAGTTGAAAAAGAAGCTGATAGAGGAGGAGAGGGAGCGAAAAAGCGCAACCGCTGCCCTTGACAGTGCGGAAAAGTAAGCCGAGGGCCAAAGAGTGCTGCTTCACAATGCCGAGGGTCAGCTGGCTGCTTCTAAAGCCTAAATCACCGCCCTCAAGAAGAGATTAGAGGACGTGGAGGTGGCCAGGGTGAAGGCCGAGAGGGCTCGGGATCAGGCCGAGTAGGGGGGATACAATGTGGAGGTGGCAGAGACCGAGAAAGCCCTGAGGGCTGAGGTGTCAAGGGTGTGCAGGACTTATTGCCTGCAAGTATGGAATGAAGCTCTCGACCAAGCTGGGGTCGAGGCTTCATCCGTACTTAGGAGAGCGAAAAACGTGTACTATCCCCCTGCCATCCAGGCACCCACTTCTTCTGGTTCGAAGCCTAACATTCAGTCCGAGGAGGTAGAGGCGGGCAAGGATAGCACAGCTAGCATTCCTACCTCCTCTGGTAACGTGCCCGAGGAGGTTGAGCATCTCGAGGAGGGAGAGAAAGAAACAAGTGGCCAAGAAGCGGTTCTTGACGCTCGGATACCTTCAACTGTCACCCAGGACATACTTGCCGAAAAAGAGGCTAACAAGAAGATGGAGCTTGTGCTGGCTTCCTTACCTCTGCCTGCCATAGTTGAGCCAACAGGAAAAGGCCAACAGCCCCTTGAGGCCACAGTTACCCAAACTGTCCAGCCTCTTCTTAAAGAGAAGATTGTAATTAAAAAGAAATAGGCTTTTATTTTGTTTGTGTTATGTTTTTTTTTTTACTCTCTCTTTTTGTACTTAGCTTGCCTTATTCAGAGGCCTAAATTAATGAAGGGTGTTTATGAGTTTCCTTTTCTTGTGATTCCCGTGTTTGTATCAGCATAACATTCAGCTCTTCTTCTTAAGCAATGTGAGTAATAATGGAGTAACAAACATTCATCTTTTCTTATTAAACGATGTGAATAATAATGGAGTAAAAAGATGAACAGTCTCGAAATTGATATAGATGCGTAGACAAATATTTTAAGTGATGTTCATGAGCACCTGTTTAAACATGTTTATCATGACAAGGTTATTACTCAGAACAGAAAATTACTTTTTAAGACCTATGTAATTGATAAGAATTCCTTAATCACCTGAGATTTAAGGGGAATGTTAGAAAGGGTTAACTTGTGCATCGCACACATTTTGTAGAGTTAGATATGATCGAGATGTCGTTCAATACTTAGATAAATATCATAAGTCGTTAATTTTTTCAAAGTATGTGGTCCGAGGAGCCAGACATAACTTTGGTTTTGTTTAACACTTAGGTGAATCTCATATGGTATTAATTTTTCCCAAAGTAGATGGTTCGAGGAACCAGGCACAGCTTAGGATCTGTTTAATACTTAGAGTGATAATAGAAAGTTGTCAATTTTTCCAAGGTATGTGGTTCAAGGAACCAGGCATGACCAAGGTTTTATTTGACTCTTAGATGAGTGCTATAAGTTATTAATTTTTCCAAATCAGATGGTCTGAGGAACCAGGCATAACTTAGAATCTGTTTAATACTTAAGAAAATGATAGGAAGATGTCAATTTTCCCAAGGTATGTGGTTCAAGGAACCAGGCGTGACCAAGGTTCTATTTGACTCTTAGATGAGTGTCATAAGGTATTAATTTTTCCAAAGCAGATGGTCCGAGGAACCAGACATAGCTTAGGATCTGTTTAATACTTAGGAAAATGATAGGAAGATGTTAATTTTCCTAAGGTATGTGGTTCAAGGAACCAGGCGTGACCAATGTTTTGTTTAACTCTTAGATGAGTGTAATAAGGTATTAATTTTTCTAAAGCAGATGGTCTGAGAAACCAAGCATAGCTTATGATCTGTTTAATACTTAGAAAAATGATAGGAAGACGTTAATTTTTTTAAGGTATGTGGTTCAAGGAACCAGACATGACTGAGGTTCTGTTTGACTCTTAGATGAGTGTCACAAGGTATTAATTTTTCCAAAGCAGATGGTCCGAGGAGCCAGGCGTAGTTTAGGATCTGTTTAATACTTAGAAAAATAATAGGAAGATGTCAATTTTTCCAAGATATGTTGTTTAAGGAACCAGACATGATCGAGGTTCTGTTTGACTCTTAGAATTTAGAGTAACTAACCATTATACGCAATGTAATAAATAGGAATACGACAAATTGTTTTCTTATTAATAATAATACCTTTTTAGGTTGTTTACATTTCAAGGGTGTGGCACTGCCTTATTCTTTAAATCCTCCAAGTAGTATGCACCTATTCCAGCCACAGATGTAATTCGGTACGGACCTTCCTAATTGGGTCTCAACTTTCTCCAGGCTGGGTTCTTTGCAGAACCGACTACCTCTCTCAATACCAAATCTCCAGGTGTCAAAGGCCTTAACCTCACATTGGCATCATACCCTCGCTTAAGTTTGTGTTGATAGTAGGCCAATTGCACCATGACACTTTCCCTTCGTTCTTCAATTAAATCCAGACTTCTCCCTAATAATTCGTCGTTGTTGCGCGGAGTGAAAGAGCTCATTCTTAGTGTAGGGAAGCCAGTTTCCAATGGAATAACAGCCTTGGCCCCATAAGTCAACAAAAAAGGGGTCTCACCAATAGACATCTGAGGTGTAGTCTGGTACGTCCACAACACGTGCGGTAGTTCCTCAACCCATTTTCCTTTGGAGTCATCTAACCTCTTTTTGAGCCCGCTCACTATGACCTTATTTACAGCCTCGGCTTGTCCGTTCCCTTGAGGATAGGCTGGAGTGGAATATCGATTAGTTATTCCTAATCCGCAGCAATATCTTCGGAAAGATTTGCTATCAAACTAAAGTCCATTATCCGATATGAGGGTATGGGGGACTCCTAACCGAGTGACAATATTCTTCCAAATAAACCTCTTTATATCTGCATTCCAGATGTTGGCCAATGGCTCTGCTTCGACCCATTTAGTGAAATAATTTATGCCGACCACTAGATATTTCTTGTTTCCTGCTGCTTTGGAGAAATGACCCACAATGTCCAAGCCCCACTAGGCAAAGGGCCAGAGGCTGGATAGAGGATTAAGTTCTCCTCCCGGTTGATGGATGTTCGGGGCAAATCTCTGGCATTGATCACACTTCTTTACATACTCCTGGGCTTCTCTGTGCATATTGGGCCACCAATATCCCTGAGTGAGAGCTCGATGAGATAAAGACCTTCCTCTAGTGTGGCTTTCGCAAATTCCCTCGAGTAGCTCTTCTAAGAGAACTTCAACTGCCTCGGGATGTATGCATAACAGATCTGGTCTAGAAAAGGACTTTTTATATAACTTCTGGTCTTCGAATAGCCAGAACCAAGAAGCCTTCCTCCATATCTTATCTGCTTCTAGCTTATTCTCAGGTAGAATATCATCTTTGAGAAATTGAACGATAGGATCCATCCAGTTAGGGCCTACCCTTGTCTGATGAATGGTTGACACTTTTTTTCTCAACCCAAAAGGTTTCAAGAGATCTTCAACGAGAATTACTCTCAGTAGACTCTGTACCGAGGAGGTTACCAACATTGCAAGCAAGTCTGCATGTGTATTTCTGCTTCTAGGAATTTGCATTAAATTGAAGGACTCCAACCCGGATTGCAAATGTCTAACTCGGCTTAGATACTTCTGCATTCTAGAGTCCTGAGCCTCTAACTCCCCTCGGACCTGACCTACCACCAGTCTGGAGTCCGAGAATATATCCACAGTTTTTCCTCCCATCTTTTAAGTCATGGTCATCCCCACCAGTAGAGCTTCATCTTCCGTTTTATTATTTGTGGCGGAGAACCCAAGTCTTAGCGGTTTTTCGATCGTGATGTTCTCGGGGGAGATCAGAACTAACCCCACTCCAGATCCTTTGAGGTTTGAGGCACCATTAACATAGACCTTTCATGACGATGCTCGTTCTACGGAGATTACTCCAACTGAATTTTCATCCATTGTGTTTCTTCACATCTTCTTCTATTGGGGCCTCGGCAAACTCAGCTAGAAGGTTGGCCAGGACCTGACCCTTTATAGAGGTATGAGGCATATTCTTGATGTCATAAGCCCTTTGCTTCGTTCCCCACTTTGCTATCCTTCCTGTATAATCAGCGCTTCGAAACAAGGCCTTGAGTGGCAATTGAGTCAGGACAACAACAGTGTGCACTTGAAAATAATGAGGAAGCTTGCGTGTGGCATGCACCACAGCCAAAATAGCATTCTCCAGTGGCAAATATCTGACCTCGGCCTCATGTAGGGACTTGCTCACATAATACACGGGCTTCTGTACACCATTGTTAACCCTTACTAACACCAGGCTTACCGCATAGGCGGCCACTGCGATATAAGCAAATAGGACTTCATCTGCTTCGGGTCTGGACATGATCGGCGGCCGAGAAAGGTAGTCCTTCAACTATTGGAATGCTAAGGCAAATTCCTCTGTCTATTCAAAACCCTTCCATTTATTCAATAACCGGTAGAAGGGTCTACTCTTATCTGCGGATCGGGATATGAAGCGATTTAAGGCAGCGATCATCCCTGTCAGTCTTTGCACTTCCTTGGGATTCCGAGGTGGCTGTAATTTATTAATAGCCTCGACCTGGTTTGGGTTAACCTCGATTCCACAGTGAGTAACCATATAGCTTAGAAACTTTCCTGACCCCACACCAAAGGAACATTTGGAAGCGTTGAGTCGTAACCTGTGCTCCCTCAAGATTTCAAAGATGTCTCTGAGATCACCAATGTGTTCAGCCTCCTTCTTGCTTTTGACCACCATATCATCAATATAATTTTTGATTTTCTTTCCCAGCTGCGGCTCAAACATCCGTGTCATCATCCTCTGATAGGTGGACCCCGCGTTTTTAAGCCCAAATGGCATCACCTTGTAATGATAATTCCCAACGGGGGTAACAAAAGCTGTTTTTTCTTAGTCTTCCAAGGCCAGGGGTATCTGGTGATAGCCCTGAAAAGCGTCCAGAAAGCTCATCCGAGTTGCATCTACCAATTGATCAATCCGAGGCATGGGGAAGGGATCCTTTGGGCAGGCCTTGTTCAGGTCTGTGTAATCCATGCATACCTGCCATTTGCCATTCTTCTTCTTCACCACTACAGTGTTAGCCAATCATTCGGGGTAAAACATCTCCTTAATAGCCCCAGTTCACTTAAGTTTTGCCACTTCTTCCTTAACGGCATCAGAATGTTCCTTTGAAGAACGCCGAGGAGGCTGGTTTTTGGGGGTAACAAACGGATTAACATTCAGGTGATGACAGATGAAATTTGGATCTACCCCCGGGGCTTTATAAGCATTCCAAGCAAACACGTCGATATTTTGCTTGAGGAATCGCACCAACTCTTCCCTCTCCAGAAGGGGCAACTGAACGCCGACTTGAAAGAATTTTTCCGAGTCATCATCAATAAAAACTTTCTCCAACTCCTCACACTTTACCTTTTCAGCTTTGCCACTAGAAACCGAGGCCTTGGACTTTAACTGCTACAATTCTTTATCAGCGAGAGCTGAGGATTCTGATTCAGGTTGGTGCGTGATAGCAGCCACCAAACATTGCCTGGCCACAAGCTGACTTCCAACCAGTTCCTCAACCTGATCCTCGGACGGGTACTTCACTTTGAGATAGAGGGTGGACGAAATAGCCCCAAGGGCGTGGAGCCAAGGCCATGCCATAATAGCAGTGTATGGGGAGAAGACATCCATCACTATAAAGTCCACCTCCACTACCTCTGAGCCGGCCTGGACCGGCAGTCTGATTTGTCCCCGTAGAACAACAACCTTCCCATCAAAGCCGACCAGAGGTGAATCATAACTGGTCAGATCTTCCTGTTTGAGGTTAAGCCCCCTGTACAAATTTGGGTACATAATCTCGGCCCCATTGCCTTGGTCTACCGGCACCCTCTTCACATTGTAGCCACCAATCCTAAGGGTTACAACTAGGGCATCATCATGAGACTGTATGGTTCCGGCTTTGTCCTCGTCCGAGAAGTTTAGTACTGGATGAGCCCCTATCTTGGCCCTCTTTGACTTGCGACCAGGGACCCTGTCAGACGGCCCAGCTACAGTCATCACCCTAGAGGGGCATGATCCTGTTCTACCTGGCGCGACGAGGATAACATGAATGGTTTCTAAGGGGGGTCTGGAGGAATTACCACCTTGAATCCCCGAACTTGGTTGACCTTCCTGCTCATTAGGTTGATTCAAGAACTGTTTCAGTCTTCCATCCCGGATTAACTGTTGCAAATGACTTCACAAGGTTCTGCAATCCTCGGTCGTATGCCCGCGCTCTCTATGATATTGGCAATGTAGACTCTGATTACGCTTTGCGGGGTCTCCGTTCATCTTGCTTGGCCACCTAAAGTATGGCTCATTTTTAATCTTCTCCAAGACTTGATGTACCGGTTCTCAGAACACAGTACTAACAGCTTAGGCGGCCTTAGGCCCAGACTCCCCTCTAAATTCTCTCTGCAGTCGGTTATCAACAATCTGACCTGAAATCCCTTATCTCCTGAGGGATAACCTTACCTTTCCCCTTTTCCTACTGCTGGTCCTTTTCAACTCTCTTATACTTGTCAATCCTATCCATGAGCTGGCATACGCTGATAACGGGTTTCCCTGTTAGGGACCTTCTCAATCCGTGCTCGGCGGGCAGGCCGACCTTAAAGGTCCTGACGGCCACATCATCAAAATCACCTTCTATCTCATTGAACATTTCCCAATATCGGTCTGAGTACGTTTTTAAAGTCTCTCCCTCTCTCATGGACAAAGACAGTAAGGAATCCAGAGGTTGGGGAACTCTACTACATGTGATAAAACGGGACCCAAATGCCTGAGTGAGTTCTTTGAAAGAGTCAATGGAACCCGCTCTCAGGCCGTCGAACCATCTCATCGCCACAGGCCCCAAACTAGATGGGAACACCTTGCACATCAAGGACTCATTTTTAGAGTACACTGCCATTCTCTGGTTGAAATAGCTAACATGCTCAACAGGGTCTGTACGGCCGTTATAGAGAGTGAACGTGGGCTGGGTGAATCATCTAGGAATTCGTCCCTTCTCAATCTTGTGCGTAAAGGGAGACTTAGATATTCGGTTGAGCGCCTTACTCATGGCATCATTTCCCAGGCCCCTCAAAGATAAACCTCCACTCCTGCGTTCTCGGCGATAGTCCTCCTCATACGAGAAGGTTTCGCTTGGGGGCGTTCTTGATCTACGACTATATTCGCCATCCTCCTCACCATCAGAAGAAAGGTCAGAGACTGAGGGACTTCGCCTCCTCCGCTCTTGATGCAACTTTTTCTTCAGGTAGTCAATCTCCTTTTGCATGGCCTTGGCACGTTCATCATGAGAAACATGGCTATCATTCCTAGAATGACTCTCACTAGAGTGGATGGTATGCACACTTCCCTCTTGGTCCTCTCGAGGATGTTTTTCTTGTTGAGACCCCATAGATTCCAATTGGTGTGAACCCGAACCTACCATGATTGAAGATCTGATACTCTAACCAATCAGCTTTCCCACAGATGACACCAATTGTAAGGGCACAGATTTAGAGCTCTAGCCCAAAAGGTGGGTGGGTTTGCCTAAAAGGCCCAACAACAATGAATTTGTAGAGAGTGGGTCAAGAAAACTGGGCTAGCACAGATTAGACTGTCAATTAGATCGGTTAAGATCACAAACTGGATAGAAACACAGAGATTAGTCTCAAAGGATTGCCCTCGGCATATGTCCGAGGATATCTGTTTGATAAAACTATTGTTCAAAAATGGGTACAAGTCTTGTTCTTAGCCTCTCCACTTTTCTTTTTCTTCTTCCTTTTTCTCTTTGCTCTTTAGGTTTCTTTTTCTTTTTATACTGCTTCTCCACTTTCTCTGAGCCTTCCACGTATAGATATAATGGTTCTTTGTTGACACTTGTCCCATCTAGCTTTTCCAGAATCCTCTATGTAGGAGCTGTAAGGCTGGAAGTCACTGTTCAGATGTCTTCTCCACATAAATGCGGCCAGAGAGTTAGCTGCAGAGCATTTAATGCGGGAGTGACAGCCTTCTTCCTTGATATTTTGGGATCTTTTTCTTGATACGTGCTTCCACAACATTCGCCCGATCCAGCGGAATCCTCTGGGGTACCTTCCTAATCGGCAGAACTCCAAGTCTTATCCCGGCTTTAATTATCTGAGGTGATATTCGTCTTCGGCGAAACCTTCGGGATTGTTAAGTTCACATTTGACTTCTTTTACCTTCAGTGCAAATCCTCTAGAGTTAAACCGTCCTCGGACTAGCCATAATCCTCAGCTCGGGCTTTGGATGCACTGAGTAAATAGATACAGAGTTCAGCCCATCATTCCTGCTGGCCTGTTGTTCCTATCGGCCTATTGCTCCTACCGGCCCATTGCTCCTACATATATAAATTACATTTTCCATCATTTCTTTTTTCTCTCCAAACAAACAAAATAGTTTTTCACCCTCTTACTTTTTCACCCTTCCAACCGAACACACAAGAGGAAAAACTAAATATTTTTCATTCTCCTACTTTTCCACTCCTCTAATCGAACGGACCCTAAGTACTTCTCCACCCTCTGTTACCCACTTGCTGGAGGATGGTTATAGGATCTCTCCCCATGGAATTCCCTAAGATATGCTTCAGAATATGTTGTTTTATGAGAAACTCTCAAAATGCAATGGGAACATTATGAACCCTTTCCTCTTTAAAAAAAAAAAAAAAAAAAAAAAACATTATGAACACTTTCTATTATAATTATGCAAAGGGATGTCTCTGTGCGTTAGGGAGAACAAAAAGATTCTTCAGAAAGGGGAATTAAAAAAAGCACGATGACTTTTTCTATTCATATTTTAATTAATGCAACCGAACATGGCAGCCGACATAATAATTTGCACCCTCGGGTACTCCAAAATCAACTTCATATTTATTATTTAGTGATTGATAAATCTTTTTCTCCTTCAATGAAAATTGATCCAGAATTTGATTGGCCTTTTCTTAATTACAAAAAGCTCCACTTATTTCATGGTTAGAGTTCAAGATTCATAGAGCCAAATAATTAAATGAAAAACAAAGTATGAAAGGAACACACAAAAGAAAATAGATAAAACTTAAGTATAAGTACCTTAGATAATGTTCTTTAGATTCTTCTTTTAAAATTCAGTTATTTTGTTACTTAACTAATAAATATACTTCCATCTCATGTAAAAAAATTCACATGACAGAAATCTTAAAAGAAGAACCTATGGAACAACGCCTAAATACTGTACTTAAATCTTACAATATATATATATATATATGGGAAATTGTACATATATTGACTGCATCTCAGCTTGGAGGGCAGCAATATCAACACTAAAATATTGGACTCAACTCCTCTGCTCGAAAAACCATCCATCTTATTTGAATGTTTGGAAAAATATGAGAGACACAATATTTGTTACAACTCATGATATAACAGTCATGATTGAAACAATATTATTTTACCTAGTAATTACTACACAGCTATCACAAAAAAAAAAAAAAAAAATTCAGGTATGACTCTTAACAATTGGATAAACAAACCCTTATATATCTTAAATCAAAATAAAGATACGATAAAAACATGACAATATGTTTGAAATTAATCCGTATCAGTCTTATTAGTCTCGTCTCATGTCCCTTCCGGTACTGCAATGCATGTGAGAGAAGCTTGCCATAAAATAATGGTAAAAAAGTAAAGACATTAAACCAACAAAACAAAAGTGGTAAAGACAATAGACGTGGGCTCAACGCTAGTCTTTTGGGGTTTTGTCCAACTCAATGCAGAATTCAAAAAATAAAACAAAATCAAAATAAAAGAACTTAATTTTCGCGTAAGACCAGACAACATGATTCCCCCACTGAACACGCCAACTAGAATCAACCCCAAAGTCAGGACTACTCCTATCCGAATCCGAAAATAAGGAAAAAAAAAAAAGTGAACTTTTTTGGACACACCAATGAAACCAACATTAACCAACCCAGGCAGAGATAGCTAGAGCTGGTTAACCCATTGCTAGACCCCTACGTTTCGATAATTCCTATTATATGATATACTCCTGTCTTGTCAAGATCAAAGCTCACACCTAAACCAGAAGCCACCTTAAAAATTGAATCTTTCTGTGTATCTCTGCCACAAAATTCCATGGGAGACTACAACAGATCAGACGAATATGGGAATGGGAATGTGCAGATGGAGAGCTATTATGGGCCACCACCACCCAGACCAGCCACTTCTTATGAACTCAGGTCCTACAGTGCCTCCTATGCACAGACCCAGATGGCCAACTACAACAACAAAAATAGGGACTTGAAGCTCAAGAAAGGGAAGAGTGCTTCTGCAAAGTCTTGGGCTTTTGGTGACCCTGAGTTTCAGAGGAAGAAGAGGGTTGCTAGCTATAAAATGTACTCTGTGGAAGGCAAAGTTAAGGGCTCCTTGAGGAGAAGCTTCAGGTGGCTTAAACATAAGTACACCCAAGTGGTTTATGGCTGGTGGTGATTCTATACTCCGCTCTTTTCTTCTTGTATGTTAATTGCTAAAAGTTCTGTTTGAATTTGACAATTTCAAATTTTGTGTCATTCTATAACTGTGTTTATGAAGTTTGTGGGTCTTGTGATCATAAAATTCATGATTTGGGTTGATCAATATACTGAGTGGTAAATTGGTGGGTAAACTGTGTTACTTTCCTTTGTAGGCTCCTGGAGGATATTATTTCAGGCTTGGAAGTTATTTTATTTATGTCCCTTATAATTCTTGCTAGTCGACCCCCAAAATTGCGGGACTAGGCTTTGTTTGTTGTTGCTGTTGTATGATTCTTGATGCTGGTGTCATCGAAAGCTATATTTGTCTTTTGAGATTGCCTAATGTTGATAAGCCACCTTGGAGTACTCTTAATTTTTAAATTTTTGGCACTTAGTACAAAATATAAATATTGGATTTGATTTTTTTATTTATTTATTTTTTTTAGAGGAATTTGATTTCTTTCTTAAGTAAAGGGGTTACTTTCATCTAGTTGTTTATATTTATAGTAAAGTACTTTCTTTGTTTATGACCTTAGAAATTTTTTTTTTCTTGCTTTTTATTTTTGATCATAACAAAAACACCTCTTTCCCTAGCCCAAGTTAATGTTCAGCATGATCCTTCTTTCTATGTTATTGTCTTTTGGGTGTCAACCCGCATGGTAATTACACCTGCAATATCTCTGTTGTAAATGCTCTGGTTACAGTCCATGGTTGACTCACAGTGATCAATAGTCAAGGTTACTCAATAGAAGTTTTCCCTTTGCGACCATATCTTGTTTAGTGATAGACTGATGCTAGCGTATCATTTTAGAACTTAAAAAGATTTCGTTAAAACTATTTCCTAGTCCATAGGATCAAATAGGAATATGATTCTACTAACCTATAATTTCATTCAATACTCTTGGGAGCAATGCTCTCTTGTCTCACATGAGGTGTATGGGGTATATGTTGTTTATGAATGACTTATGGGATGTTCTTTATTCGAGTATGGAGCATGTACCTTTATTCTTTGTCTTGTTTTCTGCTCTGTCATCTACTGGAGTACTTCTTGTTTGCTGAGTCATGCTCCAGCATCCTAAAGCTTGATAAAATTATCATGTGATCATATGCGGACAATCATACCATATATAAACCTGTCATTTTTTATCCGAATAGAATATGATTGCACATCCTGGTTGAGGATTTTAATGGAAGCAGTGACATGCTAGGAGTATGCGTCTTCATTAGTCATTAGCTTTAGTAACTTCTATAGTCCCTTTATATCATCATTTTCCTTTGACAATGGCTTTTTCCAGCTGCTGAAATTTTCAGTCTTATTAGTTAATTAGGTTATTAGTATTATATTTACTTTCATAGAGTGAACGTTATTTTTGTAATTCAGGTCTTCCTAAGTGAATTAGAATTAGGGTTTAGTCCTAGTATGTTATATAAGAATGTTACTGTACTCCTACAGAGAAATTTGATAGTTTGCTTGATTAAAAAATTTCCATTGAGACTTTCTCAATGGTCTTGTGTTGATTCCAGCCAACTCTAAGTGTTGATTCCCAAGTTTTGCTTTCCTGTGCCGATTTCAAGCAAGCCTATGTGCTGATTTCTATGTTCTTTTATTTTGCCAAAAATATTTTTTCGTCGTTAAATTTTACATGAAGTTCGGTTTTCATCCCCAATTACAAAAGTTGGTTTGCATCCCTAAATTATCAAAAATTTGTTTTTCTTTTCATATCCTATTTTAAAACGTTACACTTTATGTCCTTTGTCCACTTTCATTAACTGTTTACCCTACATGTCTAACAGAATACCTAGGTGGCATTACTGAATTTGACATGAAACACTTAAAGAAAAACACATAACTTAACATGACATGGACATAAACATTTTTTCCTTTCTTTTCTCACATTTTCTCGACAACCAAACACAATCTTCCAAAAATTCAGAACTTCATGTGGGAAAGGACATAATATGAAGTACCCATCAAGGATCTTTAACTTTGGTTCCCTCATATATTCAGTTATTAAACAATGTTGAGGGTATGTATTAAGCTCAGTCTTAGCCAAAAGGCAAGGATAGACAATAAGTTTAAGCACAAGAAAAGGTTGTTATTTCTTGAAGACATAACTAGCAGAACGGTTTTAGATTTATCCAATTACACTACACAAACCTGTATAATTTCAATGCTGGCGCTAGTTCCTTGAATAACTCGAATCCTGTACATTGCAATCCCACAACAAAGATGGTCACACCAAGGAGCATGGAGATAGTAGAAACCTCAAAGTCAGTCTCACCCCCAATTAACTTGGATCCACACAATTAGTGATAAGCTGACAGTACCACCAACATATACTGTTATAAAAGGCAGTTGAAGAAGCTGGACATCTGCTTTGCTTTTTTCGGGTCAAATTGATCAGCACTAGGTATTTGGGTTCTAATAAAAGGGAAAGGAAATTTATATATTAAATATTTTAATAATTTTTTTAATGCTTTGGTCCATGTCATACTAATACTTGGGCAATGATTTTAAAAAATTTTTTTTTTTAGTTTTTTATTTAGTGCTCTATTTCAGATTAAATAATGTCACGGGTATCTAATACATAGGATAGAAAGTTAACAGAAGTGGATGGAAGGACCAAAATTGTGATGTTTTCAATTGTTTATTGACCAAAAAAAAAATTTATGATAGTTTAGATGTTTAGGGATGAAAACCAAATTTCATATAAACTTTAAGGACAACCAATATTTTTGCCTTTTCTTTTTCTGTTCTTTCATTTCAGAGTTGCATCAATTTTGATTTTGTCTTCTTTCAGTTATTTTTAAAGGAAATATAGATTTGTCTACTTGGGACTTTTATATTTATATTTGAATGTCCAATAAATTCCCTTGAGTTTTAACTGTGGGTTTTCGAAGTTGTATCCTGTCCAATAAAAACTTTGGTTCATTGAGGTGACAAATGATAAAGTTCTGTTGCAATTTAATGGGTGAGCTGGGTCTCAGGGGGTGAGTTTTTTTTTTTTGTTGTTGTTGTTGTTGTTGTTGTTGTAGAGATGCGGTTGCTTTCTTGGGTGAAGTTGCTAAGACAGTTAATTTGTTACATCAGAGTTGGCTCTAACGAGCTAGCAACCTTCTTTCTCCTTTGAACTTTTTCTCTCCATATTGAGAGTAACTATAAGCAATGGAGAGTGAGGTTCTAGTGTAGTAGTATTTGTTTGTATTAGTGTCTAACAACTCTAAATTCTTTTTTATTTTGCTTTTATTCAAGTTTTGCTTTTGGGACTTTGGGTATGTAAGTTGTGGATTAAAAAGTGGATTAAAAAAAAAAAAAAAATTCTGTATAATTTCCGTGGTAGTTGTAACTGTTTCTATCGCCCTCCTTCGTTGTAAGTTTTTCATTCACTTGATGTTAATGGTTTCTTACCTATCATTTGACTCAGACCATGATTGTTGGAACTGTGTTGATCACAACACTCACTTTGCTTCTCCTCCACCCTTCATTTTTTGATGCAAGATGATAAAACCCATTACTTCACATCCAGTTCTGATATAAAGATTATGATCCAAAACCTCTACGTTTGAAAATAAGAGAAGTACCAGTAGGCTTAGGCTGGATTTCGATTTTCCTTCTCTCTGGATTTTGCAAAGATGAAGTAGATGAAATTGGGGATTGAATCTCAAATACTATTTTTGTTTTAGTGCTTTTCAATCTGAATGTATGTTTATGTATGTGAAAAATAATTGCCCTCTATGCCCTGGGTTATAACAGCCTTGGACTAAGGTACTACTGTATAGATATTTACAGAAAATAATTCTCTCCATTTGAAATGAATTAATTTCATTCATATTTATTAATCCTCTATAAATCATTTGTGTCATTTAATCATTTTCAAACTTAGTAAAATGTGGAAGCGAATTAGCCATGTCAGGAATCCCTTAGTCATCTTGCACTCATGTCACCACAACACGCAGCAGTCAAGGACTTCCAAGTTTTTTTTGGTAAATGTCAAAGACTTAAGTTGTCATCATGTCTTGCCAGTTTAATAAATTAAAGGGCAACTATATCTGATTTTAATATCAGTATAGCACATTATGCTTAAAGTTCATTTCTTTTTATAATTATAAACTATGCTTAAAGTTCATGTCACAGCATGTCAGATGGGTTTATATAATGTAGTGATAAAAGAATCTTAGGGAAGAGGAATTTATAACAGATACACGTCCTAAGGGCACCAGGTAATGCTGGACCACACGATGAGAAAGTTATTAAATGAAGTTTCAGTTTGCATAAGGAGGTGCATTAGGACCATCTGCATTGGACAGTGATGCTCATTTTATTGTTTAATGCTCTATGTTATTAGATAGGTTACTGTCACCATCCATTTCAGACAACTTGGGATTGTAATTTTCAATTGGCATGCATCTTCCCCTCCATCTTTACCCAGATGAATTTTATCAATGTGCCTCTGTGGTCGGAAAAATTATTGTATAGAGACAATCCCATGGAGCGTGCTTCTCACAATATATGGGTCTCATAGATGTGTGAGGCCAACCAAATGTCATAGCCGGAGTGCGTCACGAGATGGGCTTATGAAATACTTTCTCCTATGTGTCTGATGCATGAATCACAAAGCATGATACCTTACCTAACCCCATAGTATTGAATTTTGATTGTCAAGGGTTCTCCCTATGCAGAATGGAGAGCCTGATTGTAAATCCAATTATGGCAGTACTATTGTATTGAGATTAAAATATGTGAGCCATTGTGCAAGAACTTAAAACCAAAGTGAATTAAAAAAAAAAAAAATTAGATGATTAAATTTGTGAAATTTTCCTTGAAATGGACCCTTCTTTATTTTAAAAGCAAGTAAAAGTACATTTTCCAATTATTAACATTTTGAAGGGTAGAATTCAGCCTATAAAATAACTGCGGCTCTTGGCATTAGGGAAAAATAGTAAAACACGTTAAAAACTAGAACTTGGAATTGAAGCATTAGGAGTAAAACACAATAAAAACGAGAACTTGGAATTGAAAAATTAATCGCCCCAATCTTGGATAGATATTATTCACTTTGTGGCTCATACCTCTTAAGTACATAGTAGTTGAGGAAAAAGCCTCTACATGTTAAATGGAGATCATTCTTTATAAACACATTCGTATGTGCTTCCCTAGATGATGTAAGATTCTAAGATTGTTTTTCCCTTTGATTTTTCACAATCCGCCCCTTACAAGCACACACATCCTCATTTGTAGGGCCCACACTTTTGGCTGGGTAGGACTTTGATACCATTTTTAATGACCTTACCTCAATTATATAGATATTGTTTTTTTTGAAGCCGATACCCCCTTATGATTTTTTTTTTCTCCCTTAAGTACACAACAGTTTAAGAAAAGACCTCTCTACACATTGAAAGGAGAAGCAATCCTAGGGTGGTAACTCATAGACTTTCTTGAAATTGAAATGTAAAGGACTTTTTTCGTAGTGTTCTGAAAGTACCTCTATTTTTTTTTTCTCTTATCTCTTTATTTATTTATTTATGGAAAACTCTTTATTTATTTTAGTTTAAGAGAAAGGGATATTAACCGACATCAGGAAGCAACTTTCACTAATATGGTGACGTTAAGACCAAATAAAAAATAAATAAAAAGGAAATCAAAGGGAGAAAAATCATTGAGAGGAAATCACAAATCGCAAATAAGTAATCAGATCAAATTGAAATTATCAATGGCTGCCACCATGTTCACTCCATCCTTTGCTCGTGTAAAACTAAACCACATCAGCAATGGCCCCCACCCCCCACAAAACAAATAAAAATTTGGTCGCTTGAGACCTAAGCCTAAACAAAACAAAACAAAACCAAACGAAACCTTACCAAACAATACAATTAATAATAAGACTTAATATTGTTTAGAAACAAAAATAGGATACATCTGAGCGAGAGAGAGAGAGAGATCGGAGATGTGGGAATCGATTCTTTTAACGTTAGCAGCAACCGCCGGAAACAACATCGGCAAAGTTCTTCAGAAAAAGGGCACCGTCATTCTTCCCCCACTCTCTTTCAAGTTCAAGGTTCTTTCTTTTTTATACAGATCACAACCCTTTTGATTTTCATGCATGCCCAGTTAATCAATTTTTGTAATTTATTATTATTATTGGCATCCAGGTGATAAGGGCATATGCTTTCAACAAATCTTGGTTGATTGGTTTTCTAATGGATATCTTTGGAGCAATGTTGATGTTGAGGGCACTCTCTCAAGCTCCTGTATGTACTATGTACCCCCCTTCACTTTCTTCTACCTTTCCTATCTTGCTTATCATTTTTTTACTATATATATATATATATATATATATATATATATATCTTACTTCTTGCTATAAATCATATTTATAAAAAAAAAAAAAACCCCATTTTTAAAAAATTTGTCAATTTAAGTCCCAAATTTACCAAATCCTTTCAACATAAGGACAGGCTTGTTCATAAATCAATTTGGTAGTCATTGAGCATAGAGGTTAGAGAGAAAAAACGTTGCTTTGAGTGAGAATGTGATTGCCAAAAACTCTAAATTTTATCGATCACAAATTTTATCAACAATTTTCTTTTCTCTATGCTTTATTACTGCCCAGAATATTGTAAAGGACTAATGTAGATGGATACGGACTTCAAATTGAAACGTTTTTATAAGTTTGGTACTTCGAAATAGGATATAACTGTGAGCCTTTTTATGTAGTTTTCCCAAGTAATAATAATAGTGATGATGATAGAAACTTACGTGTTCCAGTTAGCTTAACCAGTAAAGTCTTTTGTCATCAAATAACTGACCTAAATAGGATCTAGGATTGAATCCTACCAATACCAAAAAGGAAACCCATTAGTGTCTTGGCCTGATAGTACATAATAATTATCATAGAGCAAACATCATTGTTTCAAATTTTATCATATCTATAGAAAAAGTGATAGAAAGTTATTAGTCCTTGTGTTATTTTTCTGAAGGTTATTTTTGTTAGCTTAAACATGAAAACCAATATTATATGTGAGAATTTGTAGAATTGAATTTGTATGACATATTACGTGCATACATGTATATTTGCCTTTGTTTTTTTATTGGTAAATTACACATTCACCCATTGGATCTTGAACCCACAATCGCACCCTCCACCTAACACTTGCAAAGGAAGGAGTTGCCATTTGAGCTCAGCTAGAGCTCATTGGCATACATTTATATATGCAAAATTTGCCAACCTAAATATTATATCTAGTTATTTAGCTTATCTGAAAATTTTTGTCATCACATACTGAAAGGTTAACCCTAATACTTATATATATATATATATATATATAGAGAGAGAGAGAGAGAGAGAGAGAGAGAGTGGTTTTGTGCATTTGTTTTAACCTTGGTTGGCTTCTTAACAATATGCTCTCAGGTTTCTGTCATCCAACCAGTTTCTGGCTGTGGACTTGCTATTCTTTCTATCTTTTCGCATTTTTACCTAAAGGAAGTCATGAATGCTATTGACTGGATGGGAATTACTTTGGCGGGTATTGGTACCATAGGTAATCTAAGCTCTTCGTGATTATCTATGTTGATTATAACAAGTGAATATATTTTAGAATCCTGAGCTCTCATAATTATTATGTCAAGTAGAAGTTAGGAATATTCTTTACACTTTCTTTTTTCTAAACTTTCAGCATGAGGCCCGTGAGGTGTGTAAATTAGCAATGAATTTATGCTCTTCGTGATTTCACTTTTTTATTATCCCAAGCCTATCAAGATGTTTATGCTTTGCAAACAAAAGTTTTTAAAACTTCAATGCTTTCTCTGATGAGCTCTAGCTGAAATGGCTTCTTCTTCCTTTGTAAGAGTAAGGTGGAGAGTAAGGTCGTGGATTCAAGATCCACTGGTGCTTGTGCGACTTACTAATTAAAAAAAAGTTCAATGCTTTCAATATTGGCTATGCTTTTATTTTCTTCTTTTTTAATATTGAATTGATTTGACCCTATATGGTATTATAATCTGTGATGCTTTTGTATTTGCAGGAGTTGGTGCTGGAGGTGAGGAGCAAGTGGCTACTTCCATATCTATTTTACATTTACCATGGCTGGCATTCATTGTTGCCATCTTGTTTGTAGGTACCTTATACTATGCACCATCTGATCTTTAGTATTGATGCTCCACATACTGTTTTGTATAACAATTATGTGATGATCTAAGCCTTATAGAACCCTTGCACTTAGGTACTTCTTAATGGATGGCTTCGGATTTACAGGCGCCAACGAAGAGAACAGGAGATGGTAAATTCCCCTTTAATTATGTTGACACTTAGTAAGATTTATTCAATGGCTTTTTAGTACTAGTTATACTATTGATAGTGTTTGCTACATATCCTCTTCCTTTGTTGACATTCACTTTTGATGCAGATGGAATTTGAAGTCGTTGAAGAAATTATATATGGCTTGGAATCTGGCATTTTGTTTGGGTACTATTACTATATCCTCACTAAGCCTTTTTTTTTTGGCATATATCTTCTCTGTGTTCAGCTTTGACCTCACTTCTTCCCTATCTTTTGGTTTTAGACCATAAATCAATGTTGAATTGTAACCGTTGTCCTTGGAATTCTGACTTTGCTCAATTGCTGGAAAATATGGAAGGTCCCCCCCTTCCCCAAAAAAAATAAATAAAAGGATAATAAAAAGAAGGGGAATTTGGGTTCCTTACATGCCCAAATATCTTTTTTTTTTTTTTTTTTTTCTTTTCTTGTAGCATGGGGGGAGGGGGGATTTGAACCCAAGTTCTTCACAAGGAGAGAACTGGGCAATGGCACTAAGCCACAATGCTCTTGGCAACATGCTAGCATATCTTACTAATGCGCTAGAGCATGATTGAATTGTAGCATCACTTGAATAGACAACTTTTCATCTACAAACATCTTATCTCGTGGCAAAATGCTATACAGCATCTAAAAATATATTTTTTACAAATAGGATCTTGTTGAATAATCTCCATAACATCACTTCTCTCATTTTCCTTAATTACTTAAAAAAAATTTAAGTTTTCAATATAATCATTTTGATGCTAAAAAAAAATTAAAATAATTTGTTGAATAGTTTATGTTACAATCTGTCTCTAAAATGAAGTTCAACATATATAAAGAAAATCTTTCAAGTAATGTTAGTACATCTTATTGCAGGATGGCATCTGTAATATCAAAGATGGGATTTGTATTTTTTGAGCAGGGCTTCCATAGCATGCTGGTACCGATCTGCATATCAATCAGTGTATGTTGTAGCGGTACAGGATTTTATTATCAGGTATTTTGAGCAGTTGACTTAATCCACTTTTTCATATCTAAATGTTGATGGATGTGCATCTGTGATATTTAACCAATTAACCTTTCTTGAGTCAAAAATAGAGACCTTAAGCTACATACCAAAATGTCTGCCATTTTAAAGATTTTTTACACAATGTGTCTGTAACTGTGTGTCTGTGTGTGTTTGTGTTTTTTTTTTTTTTTGGGGGGGGGGGGGGGGGGGGGCGCGGGCGCTGTTGGGTGTTCTCTTCTGTGTTTTACATAATTCATCATGGAACCATTTCTATTGAAGCTGCTGGGTGTTTGTCAGAAAATTATACATAAACAACATCATCATAACGTGCTTATTCATTCTATTTTAACAGACTCGTGGTCTAAAGCATGGGAGAGCAATTGTAGTATCCACATGTGCAGCTGTTGCATCAATTGTGACTGGTGTTCTTGCTGGTATGCTGGCATTAGGTGAACGATTGCCTTCAGCACCAACAGCTCGTTTTTCACTTCTGCTTGGATGGTATAAAATACTGGGCTTTTTATTATTATTAAAAAAAAAAAACTTAATATGCTTAGAGAAGAAAGCCTCTTGAATCTAATCTTTGGGCCTATTTTTAAACCTTGAAATATGGTGCAAGCCAATTGATCTCATTTTAGAAATCTTATCTAGCACTTCCTCAAAAATATAGTTATCAGTCTGCATTAATTGGGTGTATCTATAGTGGATCTATTCATATTTATGCTGGCTGTCAACCTTCCGTGACCCTTCACCTTTTGGGTAAAAGTATGCAGTCTGATATATATGGTCATGTTAAATTACTTGTCATGTACGCATTTTAATAAAAGTATTATCACCTATCAAAAAAAAAAAAAATCGATAGTTCAGTTCTTACTCTCAATTTACAAATGGAGATTTGAGCACTCATGTTCAGGATTCGTGTGCCATATGTTTATTGTTCATTTCTTTCATGCAGGTTACTCATTATTTTGGGTGTGATTTTACTTGTGACTTCAACGCGACTGCTTAGACACCTTCCACGGCCATTACGTGATTTTATACAAAGTGGTGTTGACAGGAATTTCAAACTTAGACGATCTGGATCTGCCCGTGTTAGGGATACAAACCCAAGTGCTGTTATCCAGGCAGCAACATTACATTCTTTGATATCATCCCCTTCTAAAGAGAAGGCTTGAATTGACAACGATGAGGAGATTGTTGCATGCACAACTATGTTAAGATTCTTGTTGACTGGCTTGTACATGGCATGAAAAGTAGCTCCATTTGGTCTCTAATTGAGGTTGGGGTGTATAGTATCGTTCACTTTCAGAATGATTTCAAGCTCATTCGTTCATATGCTCATTCGTTCACTTTCAGAATGATTTCACAATTTGTCACGTTCATCTGCTCATTCGTTTTTAGAGGTTGGAATTTTTTTTTTGATCATTCCTTCTGTCAGACATCTCTTACTAGATATATTGTTGTACCTGTTTGAAAGTTTGAAACTCTTGCCTCCTCCTACATTCCATTTAGTCTCAAGTTTTTGTTTTTGTTTTTTTTTTTTTTTTTTTTGGTTACTTCAAGGATGATGATCTTAGTGACTAGATATGGAATGGTAAACAGGCTTTGGTTCATGTGCAGGTGACTTGAGGCAGAATGATTTCAAGTTCTTTTTTTGAACAGTGGGGGCAATGTACTAGCTACTTTCCATCGAGTAATGCTGAGACAATTGTTTTACAATTATCTTCACAATTATTAACGTGACAAATTGTGATTGAAACATTACTTTCACACCATACTTTAATGATGTCATTATTAGCTCTAATCACTGCATGCCAAGTCAGCATCTAAGAAAAATATTTGTGAAAATTTGTCTTTTAGACCTGGTTGTTTTTATTTTTCTAGCAGATAATTGTCAAGAGGTGGTACAAGGCTACAAGTTACAATATATCCTTGTGCTGTTGAGTAGCTTTCACTTTCAGAAGTATAACCGGGTAAATACTCGTGTGGCGAAGGGTGTCAATTGTTGAGATACGAGGAATCAGCTAGACTCTAGAGTCTAGTGTCTACAACTATAATATAGACATTACTGTAGGAAGTAGGAACTAGGAAGTAGAGATAGAATTTTTATTTTAGTATTAGATTTCTTAAAATACGACAGAAAATTCTGGAGATAAAGTATAAATAATACATTATAGGCCTCGTAAAGTACTTTTTGATCCCTCCAAAAGCAAATCCATACAAGCCCTTAGCTTCTTAACATATCCAGACCTTTTTTTGTCTTCCCAGTATCCGAAACTATATATAAGTAGCATATAAAGTGCTCTTATCTCTTAGTTCTTAAACTTGAACGAAATTTGCAATATTCAACGTCACTTAAATTTTGGTTTAAATGCCAATGATCATCTAGTTTTGTGGGATACATCCTTTCGGGGGAAATTCTACAAGACCCATATTTTTTTGTGGATATGATACTTTCTATTAGGTTATAGGACTATCCAAACACTTGGCAAAGGTTAATCTTTGACTGCATCTAACGAAGACCTAAAGATTTACGTTCTCTCCCAATCAACACTGGTAGCTCAGTTGTCATCATGACATACCCATGAAACGAATTGCTCATTACTAATGAGTCATTAGAGACAACTGGCCGGTCGAACACCCAAGCTTTGGCGATCAACAATGGGTGAGCATTTTTTGAACTCGAACTTGAATTCTTCAAGTTAGTTGGCAGGTGGAACATAAACCCACTCAAACGCAGTGGACACCCCAACCTCTATTTGTTTTCATATTAATTGTGATATAGCAAGTTAGCAACTAAGATAGTGTCTATATCAAATCGCATAACAGGTTCAATCACATGATAACCCCTTTTTTTAGTGACAATGAGAGGGTCACATGATAGTAACTTTGTCATAATCGCTAGTAACTCACGTCGCATTAAATAACAAGTCTATAACAGAAACCACACCCCCAAAAAAATTGGGAGTAAAATAGAAGAACCCCCGTTTCATCAAAATTCATAGAGTTTAACGATAAAAAATGGAGTTTGCATGTCATCCATTTTTGTCACCATCAGAGTATTTATTTATACATTACAAGTCTTCCTCACAAATATTGGCTTGACAATTAGAGAATGTGATAGGATGGAAATCGTCATATTTCTTTTGGGACAAAGCTGGAAAGGGTAACCAAAACTAATATTTATGCAGGGTCAGACCCTGTCATAATTTCTCTCTCTCTCTCTCTCTCTCTCTCTCTCTCTCTCTGTCTCAAACAGAGGCATACACTCAACAATGAATCTTTTTTATCAAATTCATTAGAATAATTAGACACAAGTACTTTGAAAATGAATAAGCCCTTCTTAGTCAAAATAAATGGAGAAACTCGTCAAGCTACTTATCTCTGAGTCTCTGTCTCAACAGTGGTTTAAGAAGGGTGGCTCTATTTATTTATCAGAGATATATTACTTACAAGTTTTCTTAACTGTTTCACTTTTTTTAGCTTTCACTTGTTCTCGTTCTTCATTTCTCCTTTACTTTTTTGTATTAAGCATATACACATTTCCATAATAAACAGCAGAATGATGGTAAGGACAAGTGGCACAGACAAGAGGACTGGCAAAACAAGACCTGATTTTAAGTTAAAAAAGTTATGAAGGGACCTCTCTCAGATGAATAGTAAGATACCTCTGCAATCACTTCATGGTATGTCGACTTAAGAAATAGATGGCTTTTCAGTGTTACAGATGCCCAATTAGGATGTGGAAAGAAGAGAGGGACCCCCTTAAAGAAATAACAACCATTTCCACTTTCATATTCATGACATTACCAGAGGTCCACCATCACCAGGACAAAAGCTACCACTAGTGAAAAATCCATAATGCAAAAACAAAACCCAATATTCAAAATCCTAGAGATATCCTCAAATTCATAATGCAACCATTTGCAATAGGAGTATAGGACACATATTATGGTATGCACTATGCAGGGGCCAACTGTCATTTCATCAAAAGAGTTTACTTATGGGGAAAAAATGACAGCAAAGCCCCATAAACTAGACTTGTCAGAGAGAAGAGGGCCATAACATTAGGACACCTCCGTTGGTAATCCATGTGAGTTACAGTACGGCACCTCCATATAAGGCCAAGCTTACCTATTAGAAAGGTATATGAATCGGGATTTCCAAAAGTGACAGATCATCAGGTTTCATATCAGCTAGGACAAGTTCATTGGCTACTATTCTAATACCCTATCAAGTATATAGGCAGGTTCTATAATGGAACACCAACCTTTTATGATTGTCACTGCTTCCTACTGTTAGCAAAATAACTGAGCAGCAAGGAAGCAACTTTAATGGAAAACTACTTTCACCAAACACTAGGAATAAAAAAAAATGTTGGAAAAATTACATTTTACTACATGGTTTGAATTGAATTTAATTCGCTAACTTGTGATTTAAAAATTTACACTTTTTTCACTTGAAAATTAATTCCTTCAAAAAATTAGCCTAAAATCTTTATAAAAAAAAAATTGCAGTTAAAATTTTTTTTAAGAGTAAATCCAGAGAACAAACTAATAACCTTATTACAAATCTACATTACATTATTCATGAACACAAGAAAATACAATTAAATCTCGAGTGTGTAAAGTGCAACTTTCTAAACCATGAGTTAGCAAATTAAATTTGACTCAAATTATAGGCGAGTAAAGTGTGAATGAACACACCTAATTTTGTAATAAGAAATAAGGGAAGCTGAAAAAGAGAAAAATTAGGTCATGGGGTGGTAGGGTAGCCATTTCCTGGAGAGCATCTGGTACTTATGTCTTCAAACTACAATTTGTACCTCAAAATAATTTGAGGCTGTTAAATGAAGTATGTTTTCAAATTTTCATCCATGTGCCTCGCACATTGTTGACTAACTTAGTAACTTCACAGCAAAGTCAACCCATTCCTAACTCACCCATTTAGTCATTAGCAGTAAATTAGCTCTTCTTTATCAATAACAAACTTCAGATGTGTTTTTGTACTTTTCTATAAAAGTCTGTAAATACCAACAAAAGGAATTTTTTGAACAAGTTGCTTAAATTTCTCATATTGGAAGATGATCCTGAAACTTGTATGAACATTTGTCCTATTTTGCCAGGAATATTCTTACTAAAGTTGTTGTGAACATGGATTGAATTCCCAAGGAAGCTAAAGAGAGTAAGGGAGAAAAATAGTTAAGGATGAATCGCTCAACAATTTTTTCTTTTTTTTTTGGGGTCAAACTCTATGCTTCTAACTTATTCAGAAAAGGTGGTAGGCGACACCATCTTCTTCTGAATATAAATTAGGAGGGAGACATTTCTTGAAGTTATTTATCATGACATGAACAAGAAATCAACTAAATAAATAAACAGAAATAAATTTCTATACCTTAATTATACTACTTTTTCCAGCCAAAATTCAATCCTTTTTAAGTTCTAAAAAAGGGGTTAATTAATTTTATAAGCAGCACCCTGGTATTTCATGTAACTGGACCGTGATCCAGGCTTGTACAAAGCATTCTTGGGCATGTAGCTCTAAGAATACTCGCTCTTTTTAGTGGCCCGATGGTAAATTTACAGCACCTCCTTGAGGGATGCTGTAGAATCTAGTTGCAAAGAGGTTACCTTCACTTTGGCATCACTAATCCTCTCTTCCTCCCAACTTTTAAAACAACAAATGCACCAATTGCTCCCAGTTAGCTTCTCCCTGTTAGTAGGTACTAGGAGGCACAAGCTGCTTCAAAAAGAATAACTTAAGAATGAAATTATTTGACATTATCAAATCAAAAGAATAACTAGAAGGAAGCTTCCTTAAGATGTTCTCTAGTATGTTTACTAAATGAATGTGATTTAGAATTGAATGTTCCTTTGATGGTTTCATGCGTGGATCTCATGATGAAGTCATCTTTAGGTTACTGGGATTCAATAGCTTCACCAAAAGTCCAAGTTGTCCTCAAATCAGCTATCTAGTCTAATTAAGCCACTAAATTGTGGGACCTCTCACCACTTACTAGAAGATTCTGTACTATTTCATATCAGCGCTTCCCATTTCAAAGTATCTTTGCCCTTTAGCTAGTGGAACCAACCAGATATGACTACAGAACAGTGTTTCAATTGACCATAAAGCAAAGACTATAAAACAGCAAGGAAAAAAATTTACTACACTTCAAATCACAAAGGCCGACAAAAGTACATTGTAATGAACAATATATGGTCCCATCTATATAGATTCTTCCACATATTTAAATGATGATGAATCACATCAGGAATCAATTAGGAGAAAGACCTACCAATAATAATCACTGTGCATTTTCTTTTCCTAGATAATTACCAAGTTGTTCCATCTGCCAGCTTTCATGAGAAGCAACATGTTCATGAAAAGGAGTATATTGCTGCAAAAGTATATCAAAGAATTAGATGACAGATATAGTACAAAGACTTTATTACAATTTACAGCATCTCCATGTAAAAATTTTGGAACAAAATTTCATACTAGCTTGCTAATGGAATGTATACCATGCAAATATATCCTCTTTTTCATATGACAAAACAAAGGGTGCCATAAAGGAAGGGAGAGCAAGGAAATGTGCTCTCATTTATTCTTGATACTTTTATGATAACGAATAAGAGGTGGTCATAACACGATGCATTGACAATATATATGTCCAAGTAGATTTGAAATTTGTGTTTCAATTGGCCCCCACTAACTAACAGGTCTCAAATTTATGTGATAGGCAGGTCATTTATAGCACTAAGAACTCCACAAATTCAATGATATTTTCTTAGGAAATTTGGTAAAGCTCATCCATGTGATGGGCAGCTTAGCCATGTGATAGATGGTAATTTAAGAAGTTCCACAATTTTAGTAAGGTTTGGTTTTTTTTTTTTTTTCATAGGAAATCTGGTCACACTTTATCCGTCTCTTGCGCTTGAGCAATGAATGTGTGTTAGAATTGTAACTGAAATTTATAAGCTAATTTTGTATCTCTCTCTCTCTCTCTCTCCCCCCCCCCCCCCCCCCCCCCCCCCCCTTTTTAAGAAGGAAAAAAAAAAAAAGAAATGTTTCTTTCCTATAACAAAGCCTAATTAACTATGTGAGAAAATTAGTTATAAGGATACCTCCATCTTCATCATTAGTTCTTTGGCAGTTGGAGCAGAGACAACTATATGCCGAGCACCTGGTTTGATGAATCCTTCTTCAACGCCATTGTCAAATAATGCCAGCAAGCAATTATAGTACCCATCAACATTTAGCAGACCAACCTATAGAAACAAAATCCAGTTACAACCTTGGCAATTTTCCAATTCTTTTAGATCTTCAAATATAAAAATTGACAAGTTACTGGTTTCTTATGAATTCCAAGTTGGGCCCACGTTATCATCTCCAACAGCTCTTCCATAGTTCCATATCCTCCTAAAACCACCAAAAAAGAAAAAGATATGTTGGCAAAAAAAAAAAAAAAAAAAAACTCTTGAGAATAACAATTTTGAGTTTATAAATGAAAATCAAGAGAGTTTCAAGTAGCAACATATTTAAGGTGAATGCTTATTTTCTTTTGATTACAGATGAGAACTTTCCAGGGGATTACCAGGAAGAGCAATAAAGGCATCAGCTTCTCGAGCCATTGCAGCTTTACGCTCGTGCATGTCTGTAACAGTTCTTACTTCTCCAACAGTTTGACCAGATATCTGTCAGCGTTATACACAATACACTAGACCAAGTGAATAAGTTTTTCAACTACCAACATATCCAAGTACTTCCCATAGTATAGGTAGCTAATATCAAATAGGACCTGATAAAAATTTCTCCCCCTAATTAGGGCTGCTATGAATTAAAATCTGGTGGAATGCATACTGTTTATTATATACTCCAAAGAAACTTCATTTGCATTGCAAGGACTTTGGGGAAAAGAAAAAACAATAGAAAAAGCATTCTAGTTCAATACATACATAAATAGATAAAAGAGAACAGATACCTCAAGAGGCATGAGAGCTGTTGGAATGACCCTGTACATGAAACACAATTACGAATTTCATCAGTGATACAATGTGTTCAATGAACACCTATCTTGCATTTGATGACAGGATTATCAATGAAAGATAAGGACAATGTACTGTTGAACACATGTTTCTTAGTTATACCCGAGAACGTGGCAACCTCCATCATACACTGTCTGAGATATCAAACCCATCAACCCAACACTTCCTCCACCATACACCAAGTCTATCCTCCTCTTCACCTGTTACAGACACCCATAAAGTTAACACCAACCACACAATCCTTTTAGAGTAACCCTATCAAGGATAGCAGCCAACCCAAGAACATCCTGTTTTTTTTTTTTTTTTTTTTTTTGATAAACAAGAACATCCTGATAACTATACATGAAATGCACAATTCACAAAACTCATCAATGTGTAAAACTTTTAGTCAAATTAATGTCCTGTGACCATAAATCACAATCCACTAATAGTGTCATTACCAAACAGAACCGTACCCAACACATCAACCTATCATTTCACAACTCCAAGCTCATTTTAAGGCCAAAGCCCAAAACCAAAGTACAGCTCCATTATCTTTAAAAAAAGCAATCCCAGTTTTCAAAATATCAAGCACCTAGTACACAGAACTTAAAAGATGATTACAATACCATTATAAAGAACAAGTTTTGAAAACATAAAACAGTCCCAGTTCAAAATATCAATCGCCCAGTACACAGAACCTAAAGATGAATACAATATCATCAATAAGAAAGAACACATTTTGAAAACATACACAAGTCCCAGTTCAAAATATCCAACACCCAGTACTCAGAACCTAAAGACGAATACAATATCATTAAAAAGGACACGTTTTGAAAACATACAAATACAAATACAATAGACCCAAAGCTTGAGACTCTACACTGACCTTAAGCAAAGGAAGAGAGTAACAAAAGAAAAACAAACAAACCAGTTCATTGCCTAATTCAAGAGCAGCATCACTGAAGACTTTTCTGTGGCCGGAGTTGCTCCCACAGAAAACACAAACCCTCCTGAACTTGCTTTTTGTATTGCCTTCTTCCATTTACGATTGCTTTTCTCTTTTCCTTTTTTTTTTTTTTTCAATTCAATCTCAAAACATTGGAAATAACAAATCAAAACACAGAGCCAAACCTTGTTATGCAGATAACAAATATATACATACATATATAATTATATATTACTTATATTACAAACACCCCAATACTTACAAAAATAAACGTCACCCAATAAAAGAAATCTATGAAAGACTTCCTTTTTGGATGAGTATCTATAAAAGACTTCAAAAAGACAATCTGGGTTGATCTTAAAGTGATGAACACGGCAATTGAATTCAAGTAAAATAGATGGGTCTTTATATATTTGGTGAATGGGAGCAAAAGAAGCCCACATGCTCCATTTCCTTTCTAATCCAACGCCTTTGTGTCGGCTATATATATATAAATCAATCTTTTTCTATATATTTTTAGTATGGATTCAGTAGATACTATATAATTTGATAATTAGAGTTAGAGATCATTTTTCAACCGTTGAAGCTACGTTAAAAACAGTGAAGAAATCCTATAAAGCTCTAAACAAGTATATAAATTTCCGATTCTAAATATATATATATATATATATATATATATATATATATATATATATATCCATTGTTATTCTCTTTAGTGATTGTAAACCCCCGTATTGCTATTTTATACCATCAAGCCACAAAAATAGAATGGGGTATTATCCAAAAAAGTATTTTTAAAATATTTTACAACTCAGCTCCATTACCAAGATTGTATTATTTTTAAATAGTTTTTTACTGTCTCTCATCTTTTTTATATTTTTTCTAATTATTTTTCTCTATCTTTCCTCTCTTTATATTGTTTCTCACCTCTTTTTAAATATTTTTTATTTTTTAAACCATTTTTGGGTTATATTATTTTATTATATAAATATATTATTTTAATGTATTATATAATAAATTAAAAAATTATATATATTATAAAGTAAGATAGTATAATAAATAAAGTAATTTTTTAAATGAAAAAATAGAGCATTTTTTGCAATCACGATGCTAATGCCTACCTAAGAGTCTTTTTGTGTGTGAATTGTAGAAGTCCAAAAAAGAGAGTGGACTAGGCAAAAAGAAGACAAAGGTTAAGGTTACTGTCACGGTTGTACTTGACTTCTTATATAACTCAACAATCTTGTAATTACCGTGATGTTGCAATTTTTAATCATATTAATATTGATTGCACATTATAACATTTTAAAATCATTGAGTGTCCTTAAGCCTCCCTACAATCTAATCTTTACCATGACAATGATGTATGTGACATGTTTTTTTTTTTTGGTGTATTTCTTTAAAAATAATAATAAACTAGTCGTTAATCTGTACGATGCACGGGATAGTTAAATAAAAATTAAAAGTGTTGGTGAAAACACAATAATAATGGAAATAATACAAGTCTTTGGTTTGCTTACAAGATTAACTGCTGGATACAAGAGACTGATTCATTTCCATTTTTGACACCTCCACCATTCACCTCCCTCTTGCGCACGTATCTAGCCCAATATCTGAGTCAATTCATATTAGTCTATTAATCACCACAATTAAAAAGAACAAAATAGCATCTCTTCTTTTCAATGTGGGATTAAATATTTTCACTAACTCCTCATCTTTCATATTCACTCTCACATCTTTATATTTATGTTGTAATATTTATTCATTTTAATTAATCAATATTAAAATGCTCCAATAATCCCCCACTCATTTTAATATTAATTTTTTTCTTAGTTAAAGAGAGATTATCAGGCAAAGACAGGTCACTATGCATTATAAAGGTATGCTTTGCATTGAACCTTCACTTAGTAAAATAGCGATCTCAACTCCAAAGTCGTAATGGTCTCCGACTTGAACTAGGACTGCTTTAGGGAAATTAAGCGTCACTGCTTAAACATAACAACCCAAGTATTGACATTAGCTTTTGTAGCTAGCACTTTACGTCCGTGTGTTGATCCCAATTTCATGAGTATATTTGAAATTAAGTCTAAATCTCATAGAGAGCGGCCCCACCCTCACACTCACATAGGTGAAATTTTGTCAAGGATGCTCCTGTAATTCTGACACCCCACTCATACGAGCTATGAATTTTATTAAGAGTTTTTTTACTCAACCTTTCCACATTACATGATAAATGCACTTACATCATATGGATGAACAATTTAAAAAATTATTTACAAAATAAATAAATAAATAGTGCATTTCTTATGACCATCATATAATTCATTTTTCCCATTGAACTCAATTCTCAAGATCTCTGGTCCTTGGGTTAGGTATCCTCATACATGACTCATGATTCTATAGACTTTAGTCCTATCCCCCTCGGTGTATTCCAGACCCTATCTTTTGCCAAGACTTTGGTAAATGGATCTGCAAGATTATCATTAGACTTAATATAATCTATAATTATGATGTCACTATTCAAATAAGATCGCACGGTACTATGCTTTCTTCTTATAGGCCTGGAATTACCGTTGTAGTAACAATTTTTAACTCTACCAATTGCGGCAATGCTATCACAATGAATTAATATATGTGGAATTGGCTTTTTCCAAAGTGGAATTTCATATAACAAATCTCTAAGCCAATTTGCCTCTTCACTAGCTGAAGCTAATGCTTTTAATTCAGCTTCCATTGTTGAATTAATGTTATTGTTTGCTTTATAGATTTCCAACAAATAGTGCCACAACCTAAGGTAAAAATATAAACAGTGGTAGAAATAGAATCATCTGACAAAGTATTCCAATCGGAATCACTAAAGGCTTCAATCATAGCATGGTATTTTTTATAAAATAAGTCATAGTTTTTGGTACCAATTAAATATCTCATGACTCGCTCAATAGCTAGCCAATGATCTCTACTGCATATGCAAGGTCAGGTCTAGTACAATCAGTAGCATAACGTAAACTACTAATAATGCTAGCATAATCCTTTTGATTAAAAATCTCATCACCATTATTCACAGGAAATAAATGAACACTAGAATCAAAAGTAGCTACACTTTTGTGATCATGAAAATTATATTCTCTCAATATTTTCTCAATGTAATGTGATTGATCAAGAAATATCCCATCACATGTTTTTGTAATTTTCATGCCCAAAATAAAATTAGCCTCACCAAGATCTTTCATATCAAAATAGCTTTTAAGAATATTTTTCGTCTCATTTATAACATGCATATTTGAGCCAAAAATCAACATATCATCCACATAGAGGCTAATAATAACATGTAAATTATTTCATGATTTAGAATAAATGCATTTATCACATTCATTTGATTTATAACCATTCTCAATCATCCAGGAATCAAACTTTTCATGTCACTGTTTTGGTGCTTGTTTTAAGCCATATAGGGATTTAGTTAGCTTACACACTTTACTTTCTTGTCCAAGCTCTACAAAGCCTTCAGGTTGATCCATATAAATCTCTTCCTCTATGTCCCCATTAGAAAAGCAGCTTTTACATACATTTGATGAATTTTCAAATAAAAAATTGCAACAATAGCAATTAACAATCTAATAGATGTAATTCTTATTACCGGAAAAAAAAGTATCAAAGAAATCAAGATCAGCTTTTTGTTTAAGGCCTTTTGCAACAAGTTTAGTTTTAAACTTATCTATTGATCCATCTGGTTTCAACTTTTTTTTAAGGACCCATTTACAACCTATAGTCTTACAACTCGGTGAAAGATCTACTAATTTTCAAGTTTTATTAGAAATTAGAGATTTCATCTCATCATTTACAACCTATTTCCAAAATATAGCATCAGGTGATGTTAAAGCCTCTTTTAAATTTTGAGGATTTTCCTTGAGTCTTTGCACCATTGGAAAGACAAAGATCTTATCATTAACACCTCACAGAGACATTACAGATATCACATTGAAATCACTATTAAAACACCTCCAACGGCTAAGAGGAGGAAACAAGTGTATATATATCAACACCCCAAGACCTGAGGAGAAACTGAATCTCTAACTAATATACCCTCATACTTTGGTATTGAATCATCTTTTCTTCCCCTAGCTATCTGACTTTACCATCGTAGGCTTTGTGGAATGAACCACACTAGTGACCTATATTCCTTCCATTCTTCATTTACTCTTGTAGGACTTTCGGCAGCTTTGGATGGTTTTCCCTTTGGACGATCATTCTGACTGACAATTTCAGCATCATCAGTTTGGCGCCGTCTGTAAGGACGACATTTCCGCGCTTAGATTTGAGAACGTGGTTCCCTTCAGCTCATAAGTCCAGATGGAATCCAACACTCCCCAAGATTCTGTAGGATTAGCTTTGCAAATCCAAACTCTCACAGCCAGCATAGAGGAGCTTACCAAACAGAACTAGAAGATGAGGCTGCATCTTCAGCAAGAGGACAATCGTTCTGGAACCAACTGTTAGGACATATGTGAATCGTGTTAGGAACATATGTCAATATAGAATCGGCTAATCCTTTGACAAAATTATACTTGTAATTGGATAGATCTAGAATGTGTTTAATACTTCAAGGAACAAGAGTTCAAGTCCAAGTATTAAAGCCATGCAAGTCTGTTCAAGAAATATGTGAAGAAGTGCTGGATTTTAAAGCTCGACAGATATAATCTATCGAGGTTTAAAAGGCAGCTCTAGCCCAATGCTCAACAGTTGCTCAATAGATAAGCTATCTATTGAGATTTATGAAAATTAAATTTTAAGTTCTGATTTCATTCCAACCTGTGTGTACATGTTTAGGCTTTCTTTTCTCACAACTCTAAACATATATAAGGATTATTTTAAGAGCCATCAAAGGTTGCGTAAGTGTGAGATAAAGTTTTGTTCATGCAGATTATGACCGAAGACAGAATTTGCCCTAGTTCATCTTTCTCTTGAAAAAACTGCTGCATTTGTACGCCGTTGGGTTTTGTAACTAAGAAGCTTTGTGAACTTCATCATATTGATGAACTGAAGAACTTTGCAGCCAACATCTTTCTCAAGTTGGTGAGTAAGCCGCATACTGGGATTTGCGCATGATTGGTTAGTCACGTACTAGGAGCCATGCATTAAAAAGAGAGATTGTCACTACAGAACAAGTCCAATTGGGTATTGGGGTAAGGGTTCAACTGTAGGTTGGTAAAAGGCACTAGGATTCCTTTACTTGTAATCGCTTGTTGTAATAATAGTGGATTCTCGAAAGTGGTGATCTTAAAATCACCTAGTGGGGTTTTTGCCTTGGAGGTTTTCTCCATTCGTAAACAAATCACCGTGTCAACTTTATTTTTCGCTGCATTTTATATTAGTTGGTGATTTGTTTGTGCTACCATGCGTTTTTGCATGTTAATTGAATTAATTAATTAACTTAGTTAAATCAATTGGTTAATTTATCACAAGGGGTCAATACATTCTTGGCCTATCACCAACTGAGATGACGAGGGAGATAGCCAAAAAAGGAGTGACCGCCGATGAGCAGCTACTACAGAAGGGCAAGCTTAGACCTTCTTCGAGAAATGAGAAAGGAGATGGACGAGCTGAGGAGTGCAATTAAGGATAAGACAAACCAGAGCCTGGATAGGATAGTCATAAGGATGGATTCACCCTTCACCACGACGGTCCTTGAATGCCCAATGCCGTCAAAATTTCATCTACCTCAACTCGAGCCGTTCGACGGACTGAATGACCCTCTGGATCACCACAACACTTTCAAGACAACTCTAGGTCTTTAGCAGCCCCCTGGCGAGATACTGTGTCGTTCCTTCCCTACTATTCTCACAGAAGCTGCGAGGGAGTGATTCATGAAGTTACCAACGTCGTCCATTGACAACTTTGAGCAATTAGGTAACTCCTTCCTATGCCACTTCGTCGATGGACAACGCCCAAAGAGGCTAGCAAACCATTTGCTTACCATTAAACAATGAGAAAAAGAAACCTTGTAGTCGTACGTGAAGCATTTTAGTAGAGAAACCTTGGAAGTAGGCTAGGCAGATGAGAAAGTACAGTTGACGAATTTTAAAGCTAGATTGAAGTCCAGGGAGTTCTTGGTCTCACTCGCAAAGAATCCTCCTCGGACAATGGCAGAAATGCTCCTAAAGGCCCAAAAGTACATGAACGCTGAGGACGCCCTAACAGTGATAGAAGGAGTAGAAAAGCCTAAGGAGAAGGAAAGAAAGGAGGACGATTGAAGAGGACGAAAAAGGGAATGAACAAATCATTAGAATACTGACAAGAACAAATGAAAAGATGAGAAGACCCCTCGGATGGTAAAATTCACTCCTTTAGTTATGTCTGTTGATCAAATTTTGGTACAGATCAAAGATGAGCACTATCTCAAATGGCCCCAGCCATTACATTAGTCACCTAACGTGCGTGACAAGAAGAAATATTGTCGTTCCCACAAAGATCACGGTCATTACATTGAGGATTACAGAGACTTGAAGGAGCAGATAGAGGTGCTCATACGAAAAGGAAAGTTGCATAAGTTTTTATAGAAGGGAGATTCCAGTAGGTCTAGGGAAGACAATAAGGACAAGCACAAAGCTTTTCAGAGGAACGAAGACCACATGCCCCTTCGCCCATAAAGCGCGATAGGGGAGATAAAGGTGATCACAGGAGAACTGTCCACAGGAGGATCGTTCAAGTCCCTCAAGAGGTCACATCAGAGGCAGGTAAATAGCGTCCTTGAGATACCATCCCCGAAGCAAATACGACCCAGATAGGGACAAGTCTGAACCTCCAAACAAAAAAGGAAATCGTCAGCTTTTTGAAGGAAAACTTAGACGTGTTCGCCTGCAGTCATGAAGACATGCCAGGCATATCAACTGACATCACTCAACACCGCCTGAACGTGGATCCCGAGAAGAAGCCCGTCCAACAGAGAAGAAGGGTCTTTGCCCCTGAAAGAAACAAAGCAGTCATGGACGAGGTGAACAAGTTGCTCGCGCTAACTTCATCAGGCAAGTATACTATCTTGAGTGGTTGGCCAATGACTTCATGGTTAAAAAGGCGAACGGGTGTTGAGACCCATTTCTTAAAGCCCAATAAGGAGAATAAGCCCAGCAACATCAGAAAGAAATAATCAAAGAATAAATAGAAGAGCCCATTAAACCTGAGCAGCAGGAATAATAGAGTATAGATCCGTAAAGCAAATAAACGGGTCTTGAAGAAGTAAATGGGCCTGAAAAGGTCCGAAAAGAGAGAAATGGCAAACCATGGGCTGCGGATGTAGAAAAGTGAGGATGGGCCGCGCCCACTACGGCAGGCCCAAAGTAAAGCAAGTATATAGAGCCATAGGAAATCTATGGGCTCTAAAGGAAATGAAGAATAGTTGGGCCGAAGAAGCCCAACGCGGTAGTAAAGGCCCATGGAAAGCACGAGGTTGCAAGGGGCCAAAGACGGCCCAAAGAAAGATAAATGGGACATGGGAGCCTGTAGGCATGTATGGCAAGACAAGCCCAGTGGGCTTATTAAGCCATTGAAAAAGAGAGCAAGCAGTGGACCTAAAGAGGCCCAATTGTATTAAATGGCCATCTTGTTAAAATGGCACGGCAAGAAATAATAAAAAAGATGTGAAAAACAAAACACGAAAGGAAGCAAGAAGACTGAGGCCCACAATCAAGGGCGAGCCCAAACCACAAACGGCGAACCAGTGAAGAAATAATCTACACCACAAGAAGTTAAAAGTAAACGGCAGGATAAGAAGGCAGACGTCTAGGCCGCGGCAAACGCATGACCAGCAGGTAGACTTTGGACGGACATGAGAATAGGGCACGCGCAAGGCCCAGGTCCCACCAGCCTGTACCCAGCTAATACGGGTGAAGGTGGGTCATGGGTCAGAGGTAAAGGGGGTGTGGTTTGGCGAAAGGGAGAGGGAAGAACCCATTTCAAGGCTCCCGCTCAGGCCACTTTCGGGTGAGTGTCCTGCTGGGATGACATAGCACTCGAAAATGGCAAGGCTGAGTTGGAACCTTTCGATGCATGCCATGAGAGAGAGAGAGAGAGAGTACTTTGCCGTGACAGGTGAGAATGCCACGGCAAGCTAACAGACAAAATGCCCTTGTCTTCGTCTAGTGATGTGGTGCGACGTGGCCAGCGCAGGAACGTGGCACTGGCTGAGTACCTCACTAACCAGTAATGGTCGGCGAGTACACACATCGGACAAAGATAGCTAAGGGGGTAAAAGAGTAAAAGCAATACCTCGGCAGACACTATATAAGAATATTCCCTGTGCACGAGGAAAGGGGGAGGAGGCCAAGTAAGGAAGAATTAAGGAAAAGAATAGAAAACAGAGCAAGTAAAAAGAAAAACAGAGTAAGAAAAGAAAGAAAGGAGGGAAAAGTAATTTAAAAAGGGGATTGAAATAAGAAAATAAAATGGAAGAAAGTGAAAGGATAGGCATGCACCGAAGTGGGTTGTGACTTCCTCTCTCCCTCTCGAAAAACCATACTTTCCATTCGCTCACGCTCGGAACAGGGGTCATCTAGGGCCGTTCCTTCAAAGCCATTAATTTCTCCTTTGAGAAATTAGTTGCATTGAAGGAGTGTCGTTTCCTTTTTGGCTTGGATTCCTTTAACATACCACGGCAGACTAATAGTTTTACCAGCTTACCGTCATTTCTTTCTCATTTCTTTTTATACTTACTCCTCTTAAGTTCATCTTTTTTGTTCTCTTTATGTGTTCATTCCAATACTTATTTATTTAAAGTATGGCAAACGCATTTCCCTTATATTTATAATATATTTGTCTGCGGTAATTATTTCAAAAGGATCTGCCTGCCACAACTATGCAATATAAATTGTGACAGGTCAGGGCATAGCTTGCGCATAAGCCGGGCTAAGGTGAGTTACAACTGGACCAGTCCTGACTCTCTAATCTAGAACATTTTGGGCTTAGTACGGCAGGATAAGATAATCCAGCCCAATGTCACAGTAGCAGCCCAAGCACCGTTACAACGGGAAAGGGAGAATGTGCGTCGACTTCACAGATCTAAATAGTGCATGCTTGAAGGACAGCTTCCCCCTACCCAAAATTGACTAGCTTGTGGATTGAATAGCTAGGCACACCTTTATGGACGCCTTCTCCTGGTACAACCAAATACAGATGGCAAAAGAAGATCAAAAGAATACAGCCTTCATCATCAGCCAGAGGAGCAATTGTTACAGGGTCATACCCTTCGGTTTGAAGAATGCAGGAGCCATGTACCAGAAACTGGCAAACCATATGTTCAGCAAGCAGATTGGGAGGAATGTAGAAATATATGTGGACGACATGCTCGTCAAGACCAAGGAAAAGGAGAATCATTTGGACGATCTTAAGGAGACATTCAACATACTCAGGTAGTACAATATGAAGCTAAACCCAGTTAAATGCGCATTTGGTGTCTCCTCTAGGAAATTCCTCGGTTTCATGGTGTCACAAAGAGAAATAGAGGCAAACCTAAAGAAGGTGAAGGTCATCCTTAAGATTTCCTCCCCAAAGATGATCAAAGAAGTGCAGTCCTTCACGGGGAGGTTAGCAGCCCTCAACAGGTTCGTATCCAAAGTAACGGACAAGTGCCTCCCTTTCTTTAAAACCTTCAAGCAGGCTTTCATCTGGACAGACGAGTGTGAAGCGGCGGTCCAAGAGCTAAAGCATTACTTGAGCAATCCTCCACTCTTGAGTCCGTCCAAAGAAGACAAAGACCTGTTCCTGTACTTAGAAATATCTACAACCGCGGTGAGCGCAGCTTTAATCAGGGAAGAACAAAGGGTGCAATTCTCGGTATACTACATCGGCCAAGCCTTTTAAAGAGCTGAAGCACGATACCCACGAATAGAGAATATCACCTCCACCTTGATAGTGGCATCCAGAAAACTCCGTCCATATGTTTAGGCAAACCCGATCATAGTCATGACAGATCAGCCCATTAAGAAAGCGATGAATAAACCTGAGGCTACAAGACGAATGATACAGTGGGCCATCGAGCTCAACCAGTTCGACATAGAATATCGACCCAGGACTGCCATAAAAGCCCAAGTGCTAGCAGATTTCATAGTAAAGTTCACCTCCCCTAAACACGAAGAGAGCTAGGTAAAACTCTAGACGATCCATACAGACGGGTCATCCACGTAGAAGAGAGAAGGAGCAAGTGTCATCATCACCTCCCCTAAAGGGGACACTTTGAAGTATGGAGTTCAACTTAAATTCCCTGTAACCAACAATGAAGCGGAGTACGAGGCCATACTGATAGGAGTGAAGATCGCCCAGGTGCTTGGAGCTAAAATCGCCTTGCTAAGGAGCGATTCACAGCTCGTCATAGGGTAAGTGAAGGGAGATTTCGAAGCAAAGGAGTCAAGGATGCAGAGATACCTCAAATTGACGAACCAATTGGTCAGCAAGTTTGATTGGGTAGAGTTTGCTTAAATCCCACGAGATCAAAATGCAGAAGCTGATGAAGTGGCTAGGAGTGTGTCATTGGAAGAACAGAACTCTCCTAGCATCAAGGAATTTCAGACCTTCCTGGTGCACACCCGCTCTAGATGGACGAGCCCAATCTTGTCCTATCTTAAGGATGGACAATTACCACCAAATCCTGACAAAGTCAAGAAGATCAAGAAACAGGCTGCTAGGTTCACTGTGCTAAATGACAAGCTTTACAAAAGAGGCTTCTCACAGCCTTACTTGAGGTGCATTGAAAAAGAAGAAGCCAAGCATGTTCTGGAAGAAGTCCACAAGGGTATTTATGATGACCACATGGAAACAAAGTCCCTCGTAAGAAAGATCATGAGGGCAGGCTATTTTTGGCCCACAATGCAACAAGACGCAGCAGATTTCGTCAAGAAATGTGACAGCTGCCAAAGGTATGGAAACATCCAATGAGTCCTATTGGAGAAAATGATGGCCATCACTTCGCCCTGGCCATTTGCACAGTGGAGGATTAACATCATGGGGCCTCTGCCACAAGGAAAGAAGCAAGTAAAGATCTTTCTCATCGCTATTGATTACTTTATGAAATGGGTGGAGGCAAAAGCAAAGGTACGAAGATTTGTGTGGAAAAATATTGTATGCAGGTTCGAAATCCCATAGACGATCATCTCAAATAATGGTCGTCAGTTCGACAGTCAAGGATTCAGATCGTAGCCTCGGCATCAAGAACAAATATTCATCCCCAGGACACCCTCATGCCAAAGGACAGGCTAAAGTAACGAATCGAACATTGTTGAAGATCATTAAGGCTCGATTAGTGGGGGCAAAGGGAGCATGGCTCGAGGAGTTACCAAGCGTTTTATAGGCTTACAGAACTACAGCAAGAACCCTAATAGGAGAAACACCCTTCAACCTGAAATATGGCACAGAAGCAGTCATCCCCGTTGAAATAAGGCTTACTAGCCTCAAGAATGAATTCTTTGACAAACACAGCAATGACGACCAACTAAAGTTGAACCTAGATTGTTTGTACGAAGTCAGAGACCAAGCCTTTTAAAGAATGGCCAAGTACTAGTAGAAGATAGTTGAGTACTACAACCAGAAGGTAAAGCTCAAAAGGTTCCACATCGAAGACCTCGTCCTACGAAAAGTGACGCCTGCAACGAAGGATCCAGCATAAGGCAAGTTAGGGCCAACATGGGAAAGACTCTATATAATCGTCCACTGCTCTCGACGAGGAAGCTATCACCTGGAAGATCTGGACGGGAACAAGTTACCTCGTCCTTGGAATGTTGAACATATAAAGAGGTATTACAAGTAAGAATTGTAGCTCATTCGTAAGCAGTCAGTGTTGTCTTATGCTTTTTAAAGCAAATCAATAAACGCATTATTCAGTGATTAACATATTCTGACTATCTTTTTCCTCACGTTTGAACTAAAATCGCCATCTGGATGCAAAAATTCCAACCAAGTTAAAATGATAAGATTCCTCAAGAGGATGTAAATCGTTTTAACCAAAGAAATGACGATAAGATTCCTTAAATGGATGTACATCGTCCATGCCAAGTGTAGAAACGATAAGATTCCTTAAATGGACGTACACATAGTTGTCAAAACGTGAATCGTATCGTGAATCGATTTTTGATTTTTTCGAATCATGTATCGTATCATATTGTGTATCATAAGATACACAAACACTTAATAAAATTTGTAAAAATTTATAGATATACATATATAAATGGTATATTCATTATAAATTTTAAATATATTCAACTAATGACTAATTTATTCATCACTTATGTAATAATAGCTAACAAACTAACTAAATAAATCAAACTAGCATGTGTTTATAACATACACATTCAAATTATTTAAATTCAAAAGTGAAAATATATTATAAGTGACCCAAAAATAATTATTTTTTTTTCATCATATTGCCTAATAAACCTAATCTAACTTAATGCTATTATCATGTTTATCATTTTGCAAACTTATTTCTTCATTAAAATTTTTTCTTCGTTATTAACATTTACTATCTCTTCTTATTCTTTTTATTTTAAAATTTTTTTAAAAAAAATTTCTTCTTGGCATTCTAGTTTATTGGACTTATAACAATAATGACAAAAATTAAAAATAATTTTATTGTCAATTAATATCTTATTCATAGTATAGAAAATAAATTTGCAAATATTAAAGTGAAGTGTAAGTGTGTACCCTGTAGTCCAAATTTTATAGGAGAAAGAGAAGACAAAAAAACTTATGAATATATTATTTTATTAGGCCAAATTAATTAACCTAATAATTTTGTGTTAAAAACAAGTCTAACAACTTGTTAAATTCATATAAAAATACAAATTTTAACAAAAAATCTCATTTCAAAGCATTTGTCAATGTATTGTACGATACACACAATTTTACGATACAATACGATTGATACAATACGCACACTATATCGTACGATTCATGAGCATTTATGATACACCGATATAATATAGAACTTTTTACACACGATACGATACGTATCGTACCATATCATACGATACTGACAACTATGGACGTACATTGTCCACACCAATTAGAGATGATAAGATTCCTTAACGGATATAAATCGTCCCAACCGAGTTAAAATGCAAAGATTCCTTAAGAGGATGTAAATCATTTTAACCAGAAAGACGATAAAATTCCTTAAACAGATGTACATTGTCCTCACTAAGTAAAGACGATAAGATTCCTAAAAAGGATGTGAATTGTCCAAACAGAAGCCAAGTCAGCAAGATTCATTGAATGGGTAAAGGTCGCCAAGCTAAAAGCTAAGGCCGAGGTGATAAAATGGCAAAATAAAATTCATAAGTGGGCAAAAAATTGTCTAAGTCCCAAAGGACAAAATTTTCTAATTCATAAGATGGACGAGAAGCATGCCCCAGCAAAGCAAAAATAACGAAGTACAAGTCATGGCAAAACAACAAGTGCAAACTAGAGATATTCACAAACAACATGAACACAAAAAAGGTAAACACACACACACACACACACATATATGAAAAAGTTGTAGATTGTTCATAAGCCCCAAAACAGGCAGGGCACCCAAAAAAGAAAGAAAGAAGGGAAAGTAAGTAATAAAGCTATGCCGTAGGATCGTCAGTCCCTCCTTTTTCAGGCACTAATGGATCCTCGCTTGCAACTGCAGCAGCCTGGGCAGCCTGCTCTGCCTTGTCCGCCTCGATCTTCTTATCAATAGCTTCAAAATCAAGATCCTCCAAGTTTATCTCTAGGCCATGTTTCACCAGGTATCTTCTCAACAGTTCAAAACCTTTAAAGTACTAACCAAAAAAAATTGCATTATATTTGTCCGTAAGTTGAAAAGCATGGATATCCTTGGCAACGACGCTCTTCATCTTCTGGTTGGTTGCCGCGAGTTGTTCGTCCCTCTGCTATGCCAATAGCTTCTCTGCGTTCAACTGCTCAAACAAAGCCTAGATCCTTTCCTAAGAGGTGTTGTTGGCATCCATCGCAGCTATTAAGTCTTTTCTCAAACCAGAAGCTTCGACCTCCAACGCTTCCACCTTGGAAGTGGCCACCACGTCCTTCTCCTCATTTGCCAAGTTTTGGGAGGTAATGTGCATCGTCTCCCCTAACACCTGGCAACCAAAATCACACAATAGTCAAGATCAGCTGAGAATATTGATGCTTAAAAACAACAGAAAGAAGAAATGGAAGAAAATTACCTGGACGAGTTTATGAACATGGCAGCTCACCATCTCGCGAGAGGGCACGCCTGAAATTTCCTTCAACTCCTCAGGCTTCAAAACCTCGTTAGCTTGAGCCAAAACCATCCCAGCATCCGCCCAGACACTGGCACCTACTTTCTCCTTCCCTTTATCCCCCGTCTTGCGCTTCTTTGCACGAGGGGTGACCTCCTCGATGGAGACGCCCAGAGAAGTAATGCGTCCTTCGTCTAGGGTAGGGGTGGACGAACCTTTCTTCGCCATTTCTTTATCCTTTTCCTTTTCAACGACCCTCAGCCTCCGTTGGCCAATACTAGAGGGAGGCTCGTTCTTCTTCATCTTCATCTTAGCATACAACTCTTGGTTAAACTTGGTCGTCATCTCTGCCAAAAATGGGAAACAACAGAAAAGTAAAAAAAAAAAAAATAGGAAAGGAAGAAAGGCGGTCCATTTTTGTCTTAAGATAGCTTACTCTTCTTTTCTTCTCGACAAATGATACAAAGGACGTAGTGAGAAGGCTCCGGTCCCAAACAATGATGAGCTAAGGTCCGGGGATCAACCAACTCGTCAAAATCATCAATGGTACTTGCGTACTTAATAGCTTCCTGAACACGCTCCTCGAACTTGCTCTTAAGCTCAGGACACTCTTTAAAAAGAAAAATTACACAACACTATTTAAACTGAGGCATGACACTCGCTCTCTTTAAGGAGATTCAAGCCCTTGGTTGGTTAAACTTTGTAACCAGTTCAGACTTTCTCTGACGTGTCTCTCCTAGGATACCTCCACCCTTCACCTCCCCTTTGCGCACGTATCTAGCCCAATATCTGAGTCAATTTATATTAGCCTATTAATTACCACAATTAAAAAGAAAAAAAAATAGTCTCTCTCTCCTTTTCAATGTGGGATTAAACATTTTCACTAACTTCTCATCTTCCATATTCACACCCACATCTTTACATTTATATTGTAATATTTATTCATTTTAATTGATTAATATTAAAATGCTCCAACAAAAAGTATTTATTTTGCTTAAAGGTTTATAACTTAACTTAAAAAAAAATGTATAACTTGAAAATGAATGAAAATAAGTAAGTTTTTGTTCAATATAATAGTTTAGAAAAATTATTTTTCTTTCATATTATTAGTTTTACATAACACATTCCGACATAGGTTATTTTATGGTAATGACCTCACATAATACTCAACTGCAATTAAATCTACTATCTATTACCAATCTAATCTATGTTATCTTGATAGTAGATCTACAAATTGCATTCTCATATCTTTAGAGCTTGCTACATCATTATTATTATCTATATATATTATAAAACCGACGTCTTTGACTTTTTGAGAGACTTACGTTAGAATTAGGATTAAAAAAATAATTATAATTTTTTTTAATTAGACTTCACGTTAGAATTATTTTTTAAAAAAGGACCCATTTTTGGTTTCAAAAAAAAAAAAAGAAAAGAAAAGAAAAGAAAGACTCACATAAAAATTAAAAAAAAAAAAACTTTAGGATTAAGGAAAAAAGAGAGAAAGACTCCTATTAGATTTCTTTCTTCCCTCCTTAAATTTTCTGCAATTTGATGCTATAAAATTGTAAGAATTAAATCGAATTAAATCAAATAAAAAATGCTGATGTGGAAAATTGTGAAGAGGTCAACCAAAAGTCAAAGACTTTGATTTTATATATATACTAATATTATGCCCGTGCGATGCACGGCTTAATAAAAAAATCATATGTAAATTAAATGCATTGATAAAAAAATCATATATAAATTAAAAGATATATTTTGATGTTAAATATTAATGTAAGGGCTCAAAATTCAAACAGCTCAAGCCCATTTAGAACAGTAAGGTTTGTACATTTCAACCAGGCCCACCAAATCAATATATTTGTAAAAGAGTGGATCAAACAAAAAGGGAGGGCTTATCCCGAGGACAAACACAGGAAAGCAAAACTAAAGATCATGAATTAATATATATGGAATAAGCTTATTACAAGCTTGACCAAGGAGACAAATAATACTCAAAATGAAACACTGTTCACGCTCTTCTCTCAATGCTCTTGTTCTAACTCTTCTCTTCCTGAGAATTGTGCTTGCCTCCCCTTTTTTCTGGACATTTCCTTTCCCTTATATACTCCATTTTTCTTCACATCTTGACCCTCCATCTTTACCTAACCAGATTCTTATCATGACACATGTTCCGTTAAACATCTGCTGAAGGTGGTAGAAGGAACTGGTTAGCTGTGAATTACACTGTTCAGGTCACTTTCTCATCAATATAGCTGATAAAACTGTTACCCATCATTTAATGCGGAGGCAACATGCTACTTCTTTCTAGAAACTTCTCCTACCCTCCATGATTCTCTCATTTTAGCCTATCCTTACCACCTGGAGCTCCCAAGAGATTTTTGTCTCTTCTCTTCCTCTTCTCGGGTGAATTCCCTCCTCAGGCACGTGATGCCTCTATAACAAAACTAACAGCTCAGCAATCCCTTTCTCGGTCCTCAGGCCCCCACAATAGATTATAAAAAATGAAAAATTATTTTAATTAGAATTGAATGTAAAAAAAGGGAGATTTATTAATGAAATACTCTACTAATTAAGTAGTGAGAAACTTGAAACTCTAAATTAATTATCCAAATACATAATATATGTAGTATGTTTGAATAAAATATATTGTACATCATTAGGTAACCACCACAACATGTGCGTATTTCTCTCTCTCTCTCTCTCTCTCTCTATATATATATATATATAAGAATTATTTATTAAAAGAGAATAATTCATGATTTAGAAAGCAAACCAACATATGAATCTACCTTTCTTAAAAGAGTTTAAAAATTTGTCCTTCCAAATTCATAAAATGCAAGTTCTAGGCTTCTAGCTCATAATAAGAGTAAGACAATACACAGTATAGAAAAAAAAAATGTTCCTATAAACAATAGAAGACGCAATATGTACCAAAGACATACACTCGTAGAAAATAACATTTATAAATTTACCTAAAGGCTCTATTTATTATTATCATTGAATTTATTGCTCCTTACTCATGAATTAGAATGTAGCTTTGTGAAAAAAAAAATGGAAAAGAAAAGAAAAGAAATACATATCTGTGTAGCTAGAGAAAGAGGTGTTTCCTTCGGGATTCGGGGATTCACAATTTGGTGTGAGTTTTATTCCTCGAAGAAGAAGATATATTATAGAAGAAGAGGATATATTATTGAAGAAGAAGATAAGAATAAAGAAAAACTTATTACATATAAAACACTATTTATGTAATTACATATTTTTTCCCTGATAAAAAATTATATTTGTGGAAGTAGTGTTATATATTTGTGGTAGTAGTGTTACTTCATTATCTCTAAAAAAATTTCATATCCACAATTAAGCTTTTGTATTATCTAAAAAATTAATAAAAAAATAGAGAAAAAAGTTGATAAGAATAACTTTTTTTTTTTGGTTGAGAAAGTTGATAAGAATAATTAGGTTGTGTTGTTTCTATCTAAAAAAATTACTGCAATTTTTTAGTTGATAGAATTTAACTTAAACTCAAACTTATGCCTTCCCTTTTATATTGTGCATTTAATTTTTAAATTTTTTTTAATCTAGTTTTTTTAGGGGTTTCTTTTAATGTAGTTTAGGTCCTTTAGAATAGTTACAAAGCTATCCCACAAAAAATGAACTCTATATATATATATATATATATATATATATATACACAGGTGAATAGAGGGAAAAATTAGGTTGTGATGTTTCTATCTAAAAAAATTATTACAATTTTTGTTGATAGAATTGAACTTAAACTCAAACTTATGCCTTCCCCTTATATTGTACGTTTAATTTTAAATTTTTTTAAATGTAGATTTTTTAGGGGTTTCTTTTAATGTAGTTTAGATCCTTTAGGATAGTTACAAAGCTATCTCATAAATTATGAACTATATATATACACGTGAAAAGAGGAAAAAATTTGATATTTAGAATTTGGATTGTAATTATATTAATATTTTTATCAACTTAGAAATTATAGGAGAAGAAAAATTATATATATTTTTAAATCTAAAGATCTAAAAAAATTTCGCAATTTGGTGCCGCCACTTGGCTCAACCACAGCTTTTAAGCCCAACTTTTATTATATATATACTAGTCGCTAACCCGTGCGATGCACGAGATAGTTAAATAAAAATTAAAAATACTTATTTACTTAAAGATATATAACTTAAATTTTAAAAATGTATAGTTTGAAAATGAATGAAAATAACTAATTTGTTCAATTTAATGATTTAGAAAATTTTTTTTTCTTTCATATTATTGGTTTTACATAACACATTCCGGCGTAGACTATTCTATGGTGATAACTTCACATAATACTCAACTGCAATTAAATCTATTATCCACTACCAATCTAATCTATGTTATCTTGATAGTAGATTTACAAATTGCATTCTCATTTTCTTAGAACTTGCCACATCATTATTATTATCTATATATAATGTAAAATCGAATATTTTAACTTTTTGAAAGACTTACGTTAGAATTAGGATTAAAATAATAATAATAATTTTTTTTAATTAGACCTCACATTAGAATTTTTTTTTTAACGAACTCACTTTAGGTTTAAAAAAAAAAAGACTCACGTAAAAAAAAAAAACTTTAAGATTAAGGACAAGAGAGAGAGAGACTCCTATTAGAACTCTCTCACTATTTAGTTTAAAAAATTAAAATTTTTTATAAATTAAAATGATGAGGAAAAAAGAGAGAGAGACTCCTGTTAGGACTCTCACACTTTTTAGTTTTAAAAATTAAAAAAAATTATAAATTAAACTGATGATGTGGAAATTTGTGGGAGTTTCAAAGGTTTCAATTATATATATATATATATATATATATATATGTATATAGATTATATGATATGATATATAGATTATGCATTGTTAACAATGATTATTATCATTATTATTATTATCCGGTTTTCTTCATTCTTCTAGAAAAGTGATTACAATTAAATATATTTTTTTTATCTCTAATGGCTTGTTTGGAAGTTTAGATAGGGAGGAGAGTAGAGGGGAGTAGAGGGAAGGAGAGTAGTGGGGAGGAGAGTAGAGGGAAATGATTCCCCTCTACATTGTTTGGATGTTTTTAAAATTAGGGAGGGAGAAGGGGGTAATTAGCCCTTTAGAAATGGTAATTTTGTTAATTTAGAAAGGGTAAATTAGGGAATTCATTTGGTCAATAACTTATCTACTCTACTCTACCTCCAAATCTCTCCAATTTGGAAGAATTAAAAATGAGGGGTTAGAAGTAGTTGAAAACCCTCTAAACCCCTCCAAATCTCTTCCCCCCCTTCCTTAAAAAACTATCAAATAAGGTAATTGAATTATTCTCCCTCCCTCTACTCTACTTCCCCTCCTTTTTTTAACTCCCAAACAGGCTATAACTCCATGAATGCATTTGCCTCTATGATAATTAATTTAGTTATCAACTTCATAAGATAAAAAAGGGGGAATGAGGCATTGATGACTAAAACTCTTTTGTACAAATTATAAAAAAAAAAAAATATTTTGAATTTAAAAAAAAATATCACATTGAGTATAAAGAATTTCATAATAAGATATGTACTCTTGATTAAACATAATAATCAATGCGATAATATACTACTATACAATTCAGTAATGTTCTCCTATAAAAATTTATCTTGTGAGATGAAATCCTTATCTAATATTCTGATGTCTTTTTAAGAGATTTTGTTTAGGTAAATGTAAAATAGATCGTGTTACTTTGACCATAAAAGCGGGTGAAAAGTGAAAACAAGTGTGTATTTTAAAAAAAAGTAAAAACCAGTATATATATTATATAAAATAAAATTTGAGCTCAGAAGTTGTGATTGGCCAAGTAGCTTCGCCGAATTACAGTAATATTTTGAATAAAAACAATTTTTTAGATAGAGACAAAAACTTATTTTTTCTTAATTATCAATTTCTTTAGATAAAATAATAATAAATGTTTTAACAAAACACGCAGCATGCATCTCAATTTTAGTTGATAGAGACAATAACTTATTTATTATTAGCAATTTATTTAGATAAAGTAACATAAGTATTTTAACAAAACATGCATCTAAGTTTCAGGAATTTAAATTCCACTCCAGTAACACATGTATTTGTATTGGAATGATGTAGATTTTGTATATATTCAAAACATGTAACATGCATTTTAGATAAAATAACAATAAGTTTTTTTAACAATGCAACATACATCTAAGTTTTAGAAATCTAAATCCTACTCCAACTAAAAACCTATTATCAAAATTTCAAAACTTATATATATTAACCAATAATCTTTCCATAGAATCTCTCTTGCGCCCCACTTTCTTGTTTATTAAGTATTTTAATTTTTAGCAAAAAAAAAAAAAAAGCATTTTAATAAAACATGCAACATGCATTTAAGTTTCAAAAATTAAAATCCTATTTCAAAACTTCTATATATTTATTATTTACCAATGGTCTTTCCATAGAATCTCTTTACATATATTTATTTGTATTGGAAGGATATACATATTGTATTGATGCATAAGAGTTGGTAAATTTATATGATTCTCTCTCTCTAATAATTTTTTTCCTTATAAACAACTATTCTCATTAATTATTAAATTAATGTTTTATTAATTGTTAGGATATATTTCCTTAAATTAAGGGATAAAATTAACAATATTTTAATTTACAAACTAAGAGTCCATTATAATTTTTTCAAAATTCCCTCCCAAGAAAAAAAAAATTCTAAGCTGAAATGTGGAATCCTACACGACACTCCACGTTTTTTTTCCCCTTAAGTTGCATCTTACATTTTTTTAATTATTTAAAGAATTATTTTATTAATTGTTACAATATATTTCCTCGAATTAAGGGATAAGATTTAATTAGAATTTAATTTATCTAACATTTTATCATCTAAGTTTTAGAAATTTAACTCCTACTCCAACTAAAAATTTATTATCAGAATTTCAAAAAATATATATATATATATATGATATAGTTTTGATTAAATAAATTGATTTTATTTATTGTTATTTGTTTCTAAATAACAAATAACTAAATGAGTTATTATTTGTTTCTAAATAACTGCTTGAGTTCAAATGACTCTATTCATTAATAAATAAGGAATTAAAAAAATAATTAGAAAAGTTTTTATTGATAATTTTAATTAGAGATATTATATATAAGGACAAATATACAAAACTATAAATTTTATATAATAATAATAATCATTTATTTAGTTAGAAACGAATTTTAAAATTATGTAATAATAACTCATTTAGTTATTTTTTTCAATATGTATATGAACTGATGTTGAAAATTTGCTGTAGTACAACCCATTTTTTATGGGTCTGAAAAGTTTTCATTGGGGCCTATTTTGCTGACCCGGCTCATATATTGGGCTGAGAAAGGCATCTAGCCCATGCCCACAAGTGTTTAAGGAAGCCCAAATGAAATAAACTTGAATTGCATGTGTTTTTATTTATTTATTTATAAATATTTTGCTTCTTAGGTTGGAGTAGCACGATGTTAGCAAAACAGCTGCGCTTGAATCCTAAGCAAAATTATGTAACTGACACGAAATACGTTTTGCAGAAAAGAAATTTTGAGTTGTTGCCAGCAGATGTTACAGATCCTACTAGCTACTTAAATGTTTTTTGCAGTCAAATTTGTTAGTGACAGACTGACATAGGTTTTATTAAGTTGTTGTGGCCAAAGGAGTCAAGTTCATGTGTGACATGGGAGTATATAAGGTGGTACTAAAGGAAATTGTCCTGGTTATGGTTATAATGAATTTTAGAGACGGAACGACCATAACCCCTATTGTTAATTCAACCTCTTTTATTCTCAAATCGAATGATGCTAGTATATTTAGAATAAGGTATAACTAACTTGACCGTAAAAGGATGGGGCTTTCAGCCAAAATAGAAAGTCTAGGAGCACTCAAAATAGTAACTCTGCCTCCTCACCTCTAGTTCCTCTCAATTCCTAAACTCAAGCAAGTAGATTCGGATTCCCATGAAACAAAAAGAGAAGGAAGGAAAAACAAAAAAAAAACAAAACACACTTTTCATTTTCGGACTCCATTTTCCTTGACCAAGATCCAAACATTGCTCAGCTTTTTTTAACATCAAACCCGGAAGGAACAGAAAACGGACAGCAGAAAAAGAGAGTAAAAACATGGTGTGAGACACACAGAGAGAGAGAGAGAGAGAGATCAAAATTCCACATCTTGTCTTGGATGTTTAAGTCATGGGAAGAAGAATTCCTAGTGATGAGAACTTGTTAATACATCCAGAATTCTCATTCTCACTACTTGCCGTAGGGATGGTCGCAACAATTGCAATGATCACAGCTCTATGTGGTGTCCGGTCAAGGAAAAAGTCATCACCTCTTTCCTCACCACCTCTTAATAAAAAAGAACAAAATTCAGAAGTGTCTAACTCAGCATCCTCTACAGTGACAATAACATCTTCAAAAGCTGCAGAACCAGTAGAATTGGAGGATAGTTCACATAACAAAAAATCTCAGATCAAAGAACTTCCACTTCCACCGTCAATGAAGCCAATGAAAGAGTCTCATTCTTGCAATCTCATCACAAAGTCCTCGTCTGAGAGAAGACTGCCAATGAGTCTAAGCATGAAACTGCCAAGAAGCTTGTCAATGGCAAAAAGGGAAGAAAATCATCAACAAAAGAAAGGGAATTTGAACTCGGAAGACACAGTTTGGATGAAGACAATTATCTTAGGAGAAAAATGTAAAGTACCGGCAGAGGATGATGCTGCTGTAATTTATGATGGCAAGGGAAATAGAATCTCAGCATACCACCCTAAGACCCCAAGTATGTTCTCTTTGTCTAGGCAATGCTCGTTCAAAGATCCAGATAGTTCTTGACCTTAGTAAAGAGTGGAAAATGAAAGAACAAAAATAAACATCTAGGAATGGGAGAAGAATTTCCTGATTCATTATATCATTACCGTGTCATATGCCGGTAAATAGATCTTTTTTCTTTTTTTAAACTTCTCATTATTTTTTATGAATACGGCTGTTTTGATATAATAACACAGTGACTTCATTCAATAGCATGAGAACAATCTTATCTGTGAATTGAGAATGTAGGACATTGAGGCTACCAACTTATGCTACAGCCTCATTACAACAATAAGCTGAGTGTAATATCAACTAGATTTTTTGATTATGCCATAAGTGTCTATTCTAGTTTCAGAAGTTATGAGTTCAAGCCAACCTTCAATGCATGGCTGTGTGATGCAGGACAACCTAGGCTTCCCACCTAGATTAATCCTACGAAGAACCTTAGGCTTCCCACCTAAGGTGTTTGGAATCACCACCAAACAAATCAATGAAAATAATCTCAATAATAATGATAATAGTCTGTCCAATACAAAAGAAACCATCTGGAGCTTTATATACAGCTTCCAGGTTTCACAATGATAAAGATAAACTCTCCTAAACAAATCCTAAACAACCTCAAATACTAACATGATAATTCTAACAATCTCAAATACTAATCCGATAATTCTAAACAAAGGATAATGATGAACTAATCCTAACCAAACTCAAATACTAATCCAAACTAACAAATAACTACGTTACAATTTGAAATTATCCGCTGAAAATATAAAATGAAATATTGAAATAATTTTTGGTTATGCTCCTGCATTATACTCCCCTGGTTTAAGAAAACTCGACCTTGAGTTTTGTAGTGATGAAGAATTAAGACTTTGGTGCTTAATACTTCCCTCAGATCAGAAATCACCCTAGGAAGCACTGAGAGTAGAATAACCTTCAATTCCATGACACCATATAACTCCTCTGGAAACACAAAATCAATGTGTTGAACATGCACAATTTTATCTTGAACCATAGTATCAACCTTTTGTACTTCAACAACTTGTAGATGTTCATTAACCTCATGGATCATGACAAGCTCAATACCACTTTCATCAGAATCAACCTCCACATCGAGTGCACCCTCTAAATCTTCGCTCACTTGTTGAAATTTCTCTTCTTGTGTAGACTCTATAATATGTTCTTCTTGCTTCATGAATGTTGAAACATCATCTATTGGCACTTGTACCTCTGTTTCAACAGTAGTCTTTGGTGGAACCTGAGCATCCTTTTTCTGAGTAGAAGAGTCTAGCAAAACCATTATTTTTCTTAAGTCTTGAGCTACGGCAGTGAGTTCTTGACGGAAGGATGAGGTGTTTTCTTGCTGAATACTGTCTCTATAGTGTAGAAAATTCCCATGAGAGGATTGAGGTTGATAATTCTCTTAATAGCGTTGGGGAACATATTTCTCTCTAAGTATTTGTTTCATTTCATTCCAATCAGTTATGGCAGGCTTGCTCCTTCCTTTGAGATTATTTTCAATACCACGCCAAAAGTCTCTAGCTCTACTTCTCAATTTCAACTTGGCAAACCTAACCTTATTAGCATTTGGCAGACATATTTGATCAAAGAATTGATCCATCTCATCTAACCAATTAATGAAGGTCCATGGATCTGGACGTCCATCAAATATTGGTGCTTCTGAGACTACCATAATTCACTGGAATGGACTTTCAACAACCTGAAATGAACATGGGCTTGGTGATCTAGGCTTTGGCTAGTGCTCTGTACTTGTATGTGAACTTTAGTGTCTGCTGGAACTTTTCTGCCTTTGACTTTTTTTTTTTTTTTTTTTAAATACAATAAAGAAAGACCAAAATATAAAACTAAACCTATGCCAAACAATAGCATGTCAGTCAAACTGAAACATTACACACGAAAGCGAAAGAGAAACAAAGGGAAAATTGAAAAAGAAGAAGGGATCGGTGCTCGCAAGAGTCACCGGCGAAGGGCGACGTGACACATCAGTGGTCACTGACGGTGGTGCGCGATGGTGGGGATCCGAGCCGGTGAGCCAGGTCGTGGGCGCGATGGTGACAGCGTGTCGGCGGCGGCTGTTGGTGATGACTTCGGCGAGGGGTTGTGCGATGGCGTCATTCCGTTGGTGGGATCGACGGTTTGGTGTTTGACTTTCAACTCCCTTCTGTCTCTGTCTCTGATCTGGTGGATTGAAGTTGTGAATCTGATTTTTTTTTTTTTTTATGCTTTTTTTTTTTCTATCTGGTGGTAGTCCTTAGAGTCAGGCACGGATTGGCTTTTCTGTTGGTTTTGGGATGAATCTAATTTTTTTTTTTTTTTGGTGGAATGTACGTTCTCTGTTTCTGATCTGGTGGTAGTCCTCAGAGTCGGGCACGAATGGGCTTGTTTGTTGGTTTTGGGATGAAGAATTCGTGTGGCCAAAGGGGGCAAATGGTTCGGATTGGTTCAGGCTTTGGTTTGCAGATTTCGTGGGGTAAGAACTTGGGTTGTTGTGGTTTGCAAATCTCGTGGGGTAAGTATTTGAGTAATGGCATGATTGGCGGTGGTTTTGTTTTCTGATGGTGAGTGTGGTTGTCAATCATGATTTCGGTTGCTGATTGTTGCTGAAAGAGGAGATCGGGTTGGGCTCTGATACCAATTTGATGCAGGACAACCTAGGCTTCCCACCTAGATTAATCCTACGAAGAACCTTAGGCTTCCCACCTAAGGTGATTGGAATCACCACCAAACAAATCAATGAAAATAATCTCAATAATAATGATAATAGTCTGTCCAATACAAAAGAAACCATCTGGAGCTTTATATACAGCTTCCAGGTTTCACAATGATAAAGATAAACTCTCCTAAACAAATCCTAAATAACCTCAAATACTAACATGATAATTCTAACAATCTCAAATACTAATCCGATAATTCTAAACAAAGGATAATGATGAACTAATCCTAACCAAACTCAAATACTAATCCAAACTAACAAATAACTACGTTACAATCTGAAATTATCCGCTGAAAATATAAAATAAAATATTGAAATAATTTTTGGTTATGCTCCTGCATTACTATGTCTTTTGGAGCAAAGGTTGGGACAAGTTTGATGCATTTTACTGATGTGCTTGTACAAACTTACGTCTCACCCCCTTTTGCCCCTCTTTCTTTCTGAATTTCTGCTAAAATACAGCAAGTACCAACTATTTTTGAGTACATGATTATTGGCACTAATTATGAGAAAGTTATAATCAAAAGCTTCACCTAGCATTCTTTAGGGAACCATAAACTGTATGCAAAACAAAGCTGTGGCATTGATATCCACATCAAGACAAATTTTTGCATAGTTGAATTATTCAAGCTCTTGGTATGCGATCAACTGAAAATTTCGTTAAGCTGCATCAACCTAGCTTATTCCATACTTAAGGAAGAATGAGACCATAAATTAATGATAATATCTCAAGCATTGCACATCCACTAAGGTAATAGGACATGAAAAGGCTTCAGAAACATTATGTTTGAAGTACATGGTAATGATTTGAATTTAAGATTCAGAAACTCTTCAGAAAATATCCTGAGTTATTAGAAAAAAATTCTAAGCCAATGTATATAAAATATGTTTTTAGTTTCAGTTACTCAGGAGCAATAGAGTGACAGCAAAATAGGCTCTCATAGTTGACTATTGCTGTAAAATCAATTTTTGTCATAAAAAATTGCAACACCAGTTATTTAGCCTACTTTGTGTCCACTATATGTGTACATGAAGTACTCTTTCCTCAATTAAATATGATTACTTATATAAATAAAAAATTTACAACACCAGTTTTAATTCAGTTTTATAGAGGTGTTTTTCTTGGAGAGAAAAGTCCTTTACCTTCGTAAAATTTAAATGCACCCAGCTCCAATAAGGCTTTCGCCATCATGCTGTGTAACCAATGACTAAATTTTCAGATCATTTTTTTTAGCTTTAGATGTAATGGCACCATAAATTATGATTTACATGAGAGGAAAATGGGGTTTGTCAAACAGCTTCTTGATTAGCTAGTGCTGAAAATTTTCCCCATTGCTTAGGCTCATGGACTTGAAGGACTTGATAAAGGACTCGTACATTTTAACAATTCCTACTAGAAGATGTGCCCTTGCCTTCGAGGACACAATGGAAGAGTTTTTCTGCTCTGTCTGTATCTCCTGGACTGCTTTGGGGTTTGCATCAATGGTTTCAGAGGAGGGACTCGATTTATCTAGCACCAGTGTATCTTTGCACCTGTTACTGGCAGAAGCTTGGATTGGCAAATCCCTTGGTTGCCGCATAGGTTTAGGGCTAGATAGCTGTATAGGTCCAATCATCTCAGGGTTAGATAAAGGTTCATGGCATTGTCAATACAAAAGCTGAGGTATAACAGAAAATATAGAGAGAGGAAAAATGACATGCAGCATATAAAACTATGGCAAGGAAAATAAATAAAAAAACCATTCTGTTTTTCTTCAACTACTTGCATTTGGCTTGCCATATCAAATTAACAGCTTGACTTATAGGCCTGAATTTTTTTTTTTTTGATAAGTAACGTAAGGATATTATTAATAATAGAAAAAGTGCCAAGCCGAGTACATTGGGGATGTACTATGGGGGCACAAATCAAGTAACCAAAGTACAAAGATCAAGAAAAATAGAAAAAGAAGAACAATAAAAATGAGAAAAGACCACACTCCATTCAAAGAGAGTGTACAAGAAAAAGGACTTAAGCTTTAGCAAGGTACGTTCACAACCCTCAAAGCTTCTAGCATTCCTTTCACGCCAAATGCACCAAATCAAGCAATGAGGCACTAATCTCCAAACATCAATGTGACGATGTCGCACAAACTTTCCTTGCTAAGCTTCAAACAACTCATGAACCGTATGAGGCATAACCCATTGGATAACAAACAAGCAGAAAACCATAGACCACAACTCCCAAGCTAGGGGGCAATGACGTAGAAGATGATCCACCGACTCCCCACACCTTTTACACATATAGCACCAGTCAAGCACTATCACACATCTTTTACGAAGGTTATCTGTTGTTAAGATCTTACCTAAGGAAGTAGACCAAGAGAAGAAAGCCACCCTTGGAGGAACCTTCGATTGCCATATCATTCTCCAAGGGAAGGAAACAAGAGTAGGAGGGTAGAAGGAGCTATAGTATCCTCTAACCTCAAAACCTCTATTCCTTGCAGGCTTCCAACAGACCTTATCAGGGCCAAACCCCCGCACTGTCGAAGAATAGACCAACCCCATAAACCGATCAAAGGCTTCTTCTTCCCAATCTTGTGGTGGACGACGAAAGTGCACATTCCAATGAAACCTCCCAGCAAACCAATCCATAACTTCAACCACTGAGAAATCCTTTGAACTACTAAGATAATAAAGCTCCGAAAAGGCCTCTTGGAGAGTACAATCCCCGCACCACACATGCTTCTAAAATTTTACTCTAGTATTATCCCCCACATCATAGACAAAGAGTTTAGAGAAGTTTAACCAGCCACTTCTAATGTATCTCCACAGGCTGACCCCATAAGGACTTGTCACCTTTTTCATACACCAACCACCCCAAATATTCCCATATTTTGCCTTGATAACCCTCCTCCATAAAGCATCAGTCTCTATACCATACCTCCATAACCATTTTCCTAGCAAGGCAGAATTAAAACTTCCCAAACGTCTTATACCCAACCCCTCAACCTGCAAAGGCTTACAGACCTTGTCCCATTTAACTAAATGTAATTTAGGGTCACCCCCAATCCCATTCCACAAAAAATCTCTTTGTAATTTCTCCATAAGCTTTTCCACCTTACCCGGTAAAGGAAGAAGGGAAAGGAAGTAGGTAACGAAGAAAGTGAGCTTTTAATGAGTGTCACCTTACCCCCTTTAGATAAATACAGTCTCTTCCAACCTGCTAGTCTCCTCTCCATTTTCTCTAGAATAGGATTCCAAATAGATAAATCTTTAAACTTAGCACCTAATGGAAGGCCTAAATATTTCAAGGGCAGAAAGGACTGCCCACACCCCAACAGACCCACCAAAGCCTCCAAATTGTGCACCCCACCAATAGGTACCAACTCATATTTCCCCAAAATAATTCGAAGCCCTGACACCTCCTCAAATCTAGCAAGAATCATTCTCAAATTAGCAATCTGAGAAGGTTTAGCATCACAGAAAATCAGAGTGTTATCTGCAAATAAAAGATGAGACACCATCACTGATGGGCCAGCCAAACTACCCACAAAAAAGCCTGAGAATTGCCCAGCGGAGGCAGCCACATCCAACATACGACTTAATGCCTCCATCACAATATCAAACAACAAAGAAGATAATGGGTCCCCTTGCCGAAACCCCCTAGAACTTCCAAAGAAATCAGATGGACTACCATTGATCAGGATGGAAAACTTTACAGTTGAAATACAATACCTTATCCATTTTCTCCATTTCTCTGAGAAACCACAACGCTGAAGCATATACATTAAAAAATCCCAACTCACATGATCATACGCCTTCTCCACATCTAACTTACACAACACACCTAGGACTCTTGACTTCAATCTACTATCAATACATTCAGAAGCAATCAAAACGGAGTCCAAAATTTGTCTGCCCTTCACAAAGGCATTTTGTGAATCCGAAATAAGCCTATGCGCCACCCTACGAAGTCGATTAGCCAACACCTTAGAAATAATCTTATAGATCCCACCAACGAAGCTAATAGGCCCAAAGTCCTTTACCTCCACAGCATCCACTTTCTTGGGAATAAAGGCAAGGAACGAAGCATTAAGACTCTTCTCAAACACTGTCTGAGTATGAAAATTGTGGAATACGGCCATAATTTCTGTTTTCAAAACAGGCCAGCAAGACTGGAAGAATGCCATGGAAAAGCCATCCGGGCCAGGTGCCTTATCTCCATTAAAATCATTAATCACCCCAAACACCTCTTCCTCCTCAAAAGGCCTATCTATCCAATTTGCATCTTCCACCAAGATACTAGAAAAGTCCACATCATCTAAAACAGGCTGCCTATAAAACTGAGAGATACAATCTGCTATAGCTGTCGGGTCCGAAGACAACGCTCCATTCACCATAAGCCTATCAATAGAATTAACCCTCCTGTGAGAGTTAGCTATACGGTGGAAAAATTTAGTATTTCTGTCTCCTTCCCTAACACAGAGAACCCTAGATTTCTGCCTCCAACATATTTCTTCCAACAATGTAGCTTTTTCTAACTCATCACGAATTCTTCCCACTTCTATAGTTTCCTCCGCTGATAAACCCCGACTATCCTCCATATTCTCAAGAACATTTAGGTCCTTCCACAATTTTTTAATCCGAACTTCAACATGACCAAACACCTCCACATTCCATGTTTTCAAATCATTTTTTAAGAGCTTTAATTTATTGGCTAAAACAAAACTCGGTGCACCTTGAAACTTATAAGAATCCCACCAAGACCGAACCCTATCCATAAAAGCCTCATCCTTAAGCCACATATTCTCAAATCTAAACGGCCTACTCCCTCTCTGAAAAGATCCACTCTCAAGGACAATTGGAAAATGATCCGAACACAACCTAGACATCCGTCTTTGAGAAACTGTTGGAAACTTATCCTCCTAATTAGCAGAAAATAAGAATCTGTCTAGCCTAGCCTTCAAAGCAACTTCACGAGAATTTGACCAAGTGAAGGTCCCCCCTTGCAAAGGCAGATCAATGAGGCCCTGTTCCGAAATAAAATTAGAAAACTCCCGCATAGCAGCAGTGAAAGAATTAGACCCCACTCGTTTGGAAGGGAACCTAACCACATTAAAATCGCCACCCACACACCATGGAACACTCCACCAGCTGTTCAAACCACATAATTCCTCCCATAAAAACCTCCTGTCTCGGTGCACATTAGGACCATAAACACCAGCAAACGCCTATACAAACTGATCAGACACCCTTGTAAATTTGCAAGAAACCGAAAATCTCCCCACTGCTTCCTCCATTTTATTCACAACCCGTGTGTCCCACATCAATAACACCCCTCCAGAAGCTCTACAAGAACCTAAGTAAGACCAATCAACATGTTGGCCACCCCACAAGCTACGAATCACCGCTCTATTTATCAGCCTCATTTTGGTTTCTTGAAGACAAACCACATCTGGTCCCCATTTTGTAATCAAATTTCTAACCCTGAGCCTTTTATCCTGCTCATTTAACCCTCTTACATTCCAAGAAATAATCTTCAAACTCATTGATGGGGCACCATAGCCCGTCTATACCTTCACTCCTTAATTTATTTGAACCATACTCAACATTCAAAGATGACAACAAATTTTTCAACTCCCGTTGACCTTTCTGGCCTAACTTGACCAATTTCATCTTGTCACCCACCACATGTTTCTGTTTATCTTTTTTTCTAGCCTCAATAGCTAATAACAATCCTGTAATTTGCTCCTCAAAACCTTCCAAAGAAGTGTCCACAGATTTCTTAAAAGCCTTTATCCTATTGGTTACCCATTGTGATAACTGAGAGTTATCAACACTCTCCTTACACCCAATCTCCTTAACAGGACTAGACACCGGCTCCAACGGAGCTTCAGTGGCCAAAGGTACCACAATTAATGGCTCACCACCTCTCTCCCAAGACATCAACCTTTCATCAAATTCACACATCACCTTTTCTGACCCAGACACCACATACGAAGACTCTAGTAGCCCCTCACCCTCATCTGCCCAACTAACCCTCTGCCCTTCATTAGCAATGGCAGCAATACCTGGTACACATTCTTCCTCCATACTTGAGCAGACCGACATGCAATCTGGAGAACGATAGAGTGATAATGGAAGCACTAACTGCCGCCCATCACGCAATTGTAGCATCCAGTCTTTGGAATTACCCCAAGACTTATCCAAGTCTCCAACCAAATCCCTAATAGTGGTGCCAGGAAGATGCACTCCCTTAAGAACAGAATCATTATTAGTAGTGGCCGAACCTTCCGAACCCACAAAATCCACATCCCTACCTTCCGTTACCTCCTGAGATGTCAAATTCACCATCTCTGACACCGATACCGGTTCACTAGAAGCTTGTGCCACCCCCGCTAGCTTGACTAACAAGGAAGAGCTTTGATTCTGTCTTCTCGGACCACCAAATCCATCTGCACCTGCCGCTTCTAACACCGTCATAGAGGAAACCATGGCTGAGGGTACCACCGGCAGCTTAATAAGCTTACTCGAAGCACCTATAGTTGAAACCGGCTCGTGAGAGGCATGGGCCACCGCCGTTGGTCCAGTCGGCACGGTGGATGGCTGAGCAACTCGACTCGGCAGCATTGCAGGCTTCATCGATGTCTTAGGCGAGACCACTGAGCTCTCTTGTTTCTTCGTGGCATTCAAGTCACTCTTACCTGGGCTTGGGATAGAGAGACAGTTCTGATCAGAAGGTTCCAGCATAATTGGGCCACTAAAGGAGCTCTCACTAACCTCAAAAGAAGATGGGCCTGTCAGACCCAGGCCCAACACACTGTTTTATTGCCCAACAGAGGGCCTTGGGCATTCTGGTTAGATGGGCCCAGCCCGGAAGTTTTATTTTGGGCATTAAAACTCTCCCTTACCACCCAATTGCCAGCTTGCTTGCCTTTCTTAACACCATTCCAATATACCCGCCTCTTTCCAAACTCATAAACATCCACAGTCAACCCTCTCCCTAACCAACGTGACTTCCTAAAATTTAGCACCTTTCCAAACTCAGCAATATTTGAATTTGAATTGAACTTCAAAGGAAAACTGAGATTATTTCCTACCGGGATTTTCGCCTCAAAAATATTCTTTCCATTAATGTCACCTTCTCCACCCTTGCCATCAACCATGGCTGACGGGAGAAAGCCTACCTGTGTGCCAGGATTGTCTCTCGGAAACTCCATTCTCTTTTCCATGACACCATCCTTGGCCTTTTCTTTGATGAAGGGCTGCTGTGCAGGTTTCGACCTTGCCTGCACTGGAGCTTTGACAGCTTCCACAAAGGATTTGGCAGCACAATACTTTGGGATTTGCTTAGACTTAAACGGTACAAAATTCAGCCCACCCAACACATATTGGGAGGGATCCAATCTTCTTCTTAATTCAATCCCAAAAGTTCTCCATCCTTGTTGAAACTTTCTGGCAGAAATAATAATATTTCTCCTTAACCCACCTACCTTAAGTTCTGTCACTGATAGATATTGCCCAAATGAGTTGGACCCTCGTTGCAATGTGTATGCAATATCACCTTCCCTGAACGTAAAGAATTCCTTCGGATTAACCCCAATCACGATGTGTTCCAGACTCCTCATCAACCAAAGTGCTGCGCTCTTACCCATAAAAACTGATTGCATGTAGGATTTTCCCCGTTCAAAGATCTTAGGGGAGAAAAAATTCCCACCTTCCTCAACCACCAATTGAAACAGCTTAGATTCAATAAAAAAAACTTCTAAAACCACCCATACGGAACCAAGAAACAAAAACCTATAATTTAAATTGGAGGAATAGTTTAGGCCCATGAATTACCTCAACTACTATACTAGGACCCATGAATTAATTTCTACCTTATATGTTGGATTGGTAATTATGCCTAAAGCTTTGATAGAGTGCTTGAAATTGAAGCCTATAGGCCTGAAATTTAGACTTGCTCAATTGAGGTAGAATAAATAATATGGCAATACTTCAGAAGTTTTTTTGGTATTTGAAGAAATTGAATCATAAACTAAAATTCATAGCATATTGAGTAATATTTGTCTCAATACATGAGATTTATGATAAAAATTATTTGTCAAAATCTGTACATAATTCAACAAATTATATGAAGTATGGCTCTAGTGAAACAGATGATTCAACTGTTAGATTTGACAATAGTGACTATAGTCTACCTTAGCATCTTTAGACACTGCTGAAACCTTTGCAACACTCTTCTGTTCCGGAAATCTTCCAGCACTTCTTTCTTCTCCACCTGCAACAGATTTAACAAAGAAACATTTTAGTCTCTTACGTGTGATAGGAACACGAATTCATTGATGTATAATGGTGACAACACCAAATATTGGGATTTTAAAAAGAAATAGAGGTGATTCAACTTTCAAGATGGATTTTTATTTATGAAAATATATGGTGCAATAAAGCTCTTGATGATTCCATCCCAAGAAAAATTGAAAATACTCATAGGACTATATGCAAAACAAAATATGTATAAGATATTAGGAAAGATAACCATATTGAGAAGACACCTGACTGTCTGTTATAATTGGCAGCAACATGGGTTTCCTGAGTGCTTGTTCCTGCAACATGGCCCTAATGTGAAAAGGAGTTAATTAACAGATTAAAAATGGCCCAATGTTATTTTCAATAAGGAATCTAATGAAAGAGTTTTTTTTCCATTCTAAAATGCCACTTACAAGAGCTCGAGCAGGGGGAGCAGCAAGCACTGACTGTTGGTACCTCAAAATGGTCCAGTCAAACACATAATCCATTTTTAATCCTGAACAAAGGAAAATATCCAACAACTAAGCCTTAGTCCCAAAATTTTGGGGTCAAATATGGATTCTTAACAGACTAGTCAGGGTTATTGTGAACTATAGAATGTGTACAATTACATCGATACTATAGCTGAAAGGAAAGAGTGAACTATGACTACTAGAGCTACTGCCATACTTAAAATTCTCATTCAATCTATGACACTATACAAGAAAAGCAGGGATATAATATACAAACCTTCACGAGAAAAAAGGCTTCTGAACATTCTTTTAAGATAACCATAATCTGGCTTAGTATCAAAGTGCAGTGAGCAACAGTAGTGAAAGTAACAAGCAAATTCTATTGGGCAACCATGGCATAAGTCCTGCAGCAAAATCAGTAAACTTTCTAGAAAAGATATCTTAACTAGACGTGTAAACACTAAAGAGATGTAATTGTGAAGTTATTCTTAAAAATAATACCTCAATAGAAGTGGAATCCTTTATTTCTCTAACCTTTTCTGACTTATTTTTTTGAGTTGCAGCTTTAATTTGCCAAGGAAGACTACCAAAAATAAGAAAAGAGCAAGACGGTTCAAGTTATGCAATATAGAGTATAGACAATTCAAAAGGTTATGAATCAATATTTACCTTCCCTTTAAGAAATAAATGAGAACATATCCAAGAGATTCTAAATCATCCCTTCTGCTTTGTTCTATGCATGTTAACAAAGACAGTTAGCCATAATATTCAAAGCATCAACTTGGGATCAAATTAGTTACCAATGCTACCAAATACACCAGGTACACAGCCAAAAGAAGAAGAAAGAACAGAAACATACGAATGCCATGGTGAGTATTTCTACTGGCAAATCTTTCAGTTCCAACAAAATTTCTATTTTCTCTGCATAGGATGATGACCGTGTTAGACAAAAATAATGGCAGAGGAATGCTTACCATGCATTCTGTAATGATGCTAGATACTACAAATTTTTACTAAAGAAGCCTTACAAACTGATATGTTACCAATCATAAAATAAGTAATTTAACATTTATTTATTATGTTGTTGAAGCAGCACTCACATTCACTGTTAAATGAGTTTGTACTTTGTAGGCTTTTTGTGGTAAAATTTGTAGTAGTTTTAACATTTTCCTTCCATAATATCAAGCAGATGGTGAGAATAAATGCAAAATTTGCTAAGTTGTAATACTAAAATCAACATTAATGTAGATGTTATTTCAATGATATATGTCATAACATTTCATATTAAGAGGTCAATTGTGGACTGGGGATAATGCTAGTCTGATTGTCTCTTTGGTGTGAACATCAGATAAGCTTATTTGAAAATGAAATCAATGCTCCACAAACCTATAAGGAATGTGATTATATGTTGAAGGATGTCTATACTTGGTAGCCAGACCAAAATCCATGATGAAGACCTAGATGCAAAACAAAAACCCATTAAGCACATCAACAATATCCTGAAAGTAAATACAGCAGGGAAAGTACTAAAATCCTTAAAATGTTAGACCTCATTATCTTTACTTCTCCTTCCCATAATGAAATTGTCTGGCTTGATATCTCGATGTAGATAAGATTTCGAGTGAACAAATTCAATTCTGTCAATCTGACAGGAAGATCAAAGTCACTACTGATGGTTTGGAAAAGTAGACTTCAAAACAGAATTAAGTACAAACTGGATGCAAGCTTACCATCTGATCTGCAAGCATGAGAACAGATTTTAAAGACAGTTTATTACCACAAATCTTTAATAGTTCTTCAAGGTTCTCTCCCAATAAATCCATGGCAAGAACATTATAATTTCCATCAACACCAGACCATTTAACATTTGGAATTCCAGCTGCCAAACATGACAGTTCTTAGACATTAAACAAAGGAGTTAGAACAAATGAACATAATTTTCTAATTAAGATTAAAAATAAAAACCAAAAATTGAAATAAGGCCAACTGGAAAAAAGGCAATAGATTGTTTAATTAGTAGCATACTTCCACCCTGTAGTATTTTGTACACTCTTGACTCATGCATAAGTTGGGGGTGTTTAGTCTCGACATGTTCCTGAGGATAGAAAGTGCAGCCTTTTAGTATTATTAACAAACAGCATCGGCCCTTAATCAATTGAAGCAAGTATTAGTGCTCTCATTTGCATATTAATATACCAATACTTAAAATTAAAAATATGAGTGAAAACGTTTCTTTGTCAGTTGGAGTGCAGCAAACCACTCACATGCTTTATGGCAACCTCTTCACCTGTAAGGACATCAGTACCTGCAACATGTAAACCATCCATCATTAACATCAAGCCCCTGTTGATCTATCTATGAGATTATATCTTGGTACTAATCAATAGTCCACGTTACGCTTCCCTATTGCTTCCTATTCCATGTATCGATATGTTTCCTTTGCCACATATCATTAGGCATGAAAAACTTACAATGATGCAAGTGTACAACTCTCTCATTTAAAAATCTTTTGTAATTTGGTGTTAGCTAAATTAGATTCACACAAAAAAAATTAAAAACACCCACATAAGAACATTCACATAAAACAGAAAGTTTAATGTGGTTCAGCCAAAACCCGTGCCCACATCTAGATACAGACAACACCAAAATCCGTTGTTACTGTTATGGATATTACCAAAAAAAAAAAAAAGACAAACTCTAAATAATTAGTGCAGAACCATCAAACTGCTATCCAAAGAAACTTGTGAATACCAAATTACTTCTTTGTCAAGCAAAACACCCTTTTTTACCACACCAAGGGAAATCAAACAAGTAACCAACTTAAATTAAGTTAATTGTTCCAACAAAGTTCGTAAACATTAACGAACAAGACAATAAAATTTTATGGTACAAAAAGTAATTAGTACAGACCATGGAATACCACCCCAAAAGAGCCGCTCCCAATCTTTGGACCGAGTTTGTACTTGTTCGAAATAGAAGGCTCCATTCAGTAGCTAGTTGACAGAACCAATCTTAAAGAATGTATCAAGTAGTGGTGCAGTACTATATATATATATTCTTTATTTGTATAAGTGCAACGTTAGACTTAGGGTTGAACTCAAGGATTTAGTGCAGTTCATGTAACGATTTTGAGGCAATTGTAGTGGAGGTCTGTGTCCAGATAGAAGAGAAGAGAGGAGAGAAGACAAGGGGTAGAAGATCCTCGTATCTCCATGGAAGGAATGTTACTCATGTTTTGTGTGACGGTGTCTGTGTTAATGTTAGGACAACAACAATATTGTAGGGTTTCTGGCAAGCCAGGGTTTTACTTGTTTTTTTGGAGTGTACATGGAGGCGCAATTGACCTTTGTCTTTGTGTGGATCTTCAAACTCAATCATGCGTCTTCTGAATTTTATTTCTTTTCTTTTTTTGTTGAGAAACCACAAGTAATTTATATTAATATCTACGAAAAGAAACAAGAGTACGTGCCAAACTTCATTATTATTATTATTATTATTATTATTATTATTATTATTATTTTTTAGAAAGGCCAAACTTAATAATTCAGTCACACTTAATCAAGGATATCGCAAAACAAAATATGAACAAAATCATTCATATTTGGAAATTAATAGATCCTATGAATTTGTAATTCTCAAAAATTTCATCAAACAAACAAACAATCAAATTGTCAAGAATTATAGAGATTTAACCATTCATTCATATACTAAATTCCAAAGCAACGAACACAACATAAAAAGAAAAGAGGGCAAAAAAAATTTTCTTTGATTCGCCTCTCTCCACCTTTATAAGTGGTAAAATATTAAGGCAAGTAATGAGCTATACTCCATGCAACCAATGAAATGGAGGTGTTCAACAATGGGAAGTAAAACTGAAAATTAAGAAAGAAAGTGTAGAGCAGAAGTAGAACACATACAACTTGTTTTTAATATATATAAAAAATGTGAAATCCTTTATGTGCAGAGGGTAAAAAACCATGAAGGCCAGTCAAGGAGAATGCACTATGAACCGATATAATATTACTCAAGTGTTGCATCACAATGGAATGGTATCCAGCTATGTTGCTTTAAGTGTCATATTGTGATTTGCATTTACTTTTTTCTCTAGCAATAATGTCATGATAATTCCACATGTATAAGTGTTGAAATCTAATCACAAATTAACACTCAAGCATATTATTATGAAATTATGTGTGAGTTCGGATATATCTATAGACAAATAATATATTTGGATTTACTGCAAATTAAAGCTGAAATAGCTATTGTATGTTGTAATTATATTTTTAATGTGAGAGAAAATTTAGAAGGTAAAAAAAAATTATGATTTATGATTTAAGAGTTTAGATTAAAACTTAAAAGTGAACTTTTAATTTTCAATATTTACCCTTGAAAGACAATTACACATGCATCAAATCTCAATCCATGCATGATAGATATTGGGGAGAAAATTGGCCTTTGCCTCTTTCGCGCAAAAAATTCAGCATTTTGCTTCCTTTTCCAAACTAATTAGGAAAATGCTCCTATTTTGAAACTTGATTTTCTTAAAATCGAGTTTCAACGTTACTATAGACTCCTTAAAACACCACTATAGGTATGGGGCAATCAAACTTAAAAAAAAAAAAAAACAGAAAAAAAAACTTGCATGGAACTCAAGTTCATAGAGCTCGAGTTCCAAAACGCTACTGTCCTTAAAACACCACTTAAAAAAAAAATGCAAAAGCTTCTCCTAGATATTGGGCTAGTGCTCTGCCTTTTTTTTGGGTTGGGTGGGGGTGGGGGGGGGGGGGGGGGGGGGTAATGGGGAACTCTATTATGACAAGTTTCTCAAATATAACTTTTGGTGCTACTGTGCCATTCTAAATGGCACAAGAGTAATAATAGTCACATACTCAATATATATACATTATCAGGAAATTATTGTGTACTCTTGAAATACCATAAATGCGTACTTCATCCTCTCACATAAATGGTAAGTCCCACTAATTAAATTTATGGTAGGATCCATAATTTATGTGAGAGCGGGGAGTACTCATTTATAATACTCTGAGAGTACCTGATAATTTTCCTACATTATCACATGAGTTGAAATCGTATTTTAAAAACACAATTTTACAAGGAAATATATATATATATATATATATATATATATTATTTAATAAGAATTTCTGAAAAGATATAATCGCAAGTAGTCGATTTACCTTTTAAAATAGGCTATTTGCTGTATGTGACTTTGTCATTGTGACAAATGGCTGTATGACCTTTTATTTTTATTTTTATGGCTGAATAATGGCTGTATGACTTTGTCAATGGCTACATTGACTTGGAAATTAGAATACGATGGCGAGTCAAAAGATCAACCACGTAAAATAAAAGCAAATATAAGCCATGGAAGCCATGGAAGCCATGAAAGGCCAGGGTCCAACAAATTAATTCTCACATCCGAATTAGTTACTAGCTAGTGGCATTTTGCCATTAGTTTCAAGTGGACATTACCTGTACAACCTTTGTTGTCTTCTGCGAATTATTTATAGCAGTCACGACCATCAATCATGTTCACATGGATGATGGATGTCACGTTCTTGTTCAACAGAATTAGCTAAAGATTGAAACTTCTTATATAACTGGTTAAAAAAACACCATACATAACCTTAAAAGCCAAAGCGTTCGGGTCAATATTGTAACTCAAAATTTAGTTGCTCTCTGCATATATATAAATCTGCTGTTCTTTTGGTTGGATATGTAGATTAGCAAATATTCTTGCGCCCATGCATACTTCAGTCAATTGGATCCTTAAAGACAAAGTTTTGTTCGAATTAAGTTGGAAAATTTAGTCTTAACTCATTTCAGATGAATACATGAGCCTTTTGGTTGTTCAATAACTAGTTGATTGATTAACATATATTATATTGACTTTTCAATTTGATCTTTCTTTTCAAATTTGTATTGGACAATTGATTTTATGAATAGTACCTCGTAACTTAATTTGCAAATTGCAGTGGTTTTTGGTAATCATCCTCGTCATATATATTTTATATATATATATATATATATAAAATATGTTACTGTACTTAATATTTTTTTATTAAATTAATAATTTGAAATTTTCATCATTGGATTATATGTTCTTATATTCTCAATACGCATACCAAATTTCAATTCAATCAAACTTTATTTACCATTTAATCCATCTTTGATACATAATTTAACCTATAAAATCTTAAATTTAAATATTTGATTGATGATATAATTATTGATTTTTTTATCGTTTTGAAATTTTATAAGTTTAAAAAATATACAAAAATAATGTAATCCAACAATATACTCTTCAAAATTTACATCTAATAAAAAATATTAAATAATGTAATATTGCTTAAAATTATTAAAAAAAATGTAAATATATATACGATATGTTACTCTACTTAATATTTTTTTATTAAATTAATAATTTGAAATTTTCATCATTGGATTATATGTTTTTATATTCTTAACACACATACCAAATTTCAATTCAATCGAACTTTATTTACCATTTAATCCATCTTTGATATATAATTTTAAACTATAAAAACTTAAATTTTAAAAATTTGATTAATAACATAATTATTAATTTTTTTTATCATTTTGAAATTTTACAAGTTTAAAAAATATACGAAAATAATGTAATATAACAATATACTTTTCAAAATTTACATTTAATAAAAAAATATTAAATAATGTAATATTGCTTAATATTATATAAAAAAATGTGTGTATATATATATATATATATATTTGTGTGGTTTAATGGCGCCTTGTTAAAAGTTGAAAGAAGGAAGAAGCCGCACGCATCACATGTGACACAACAAAAATTAGTAGTTGGAGTAGCTAATCAATTTTTGGATAAATAATATAGAAGACTAGAGAAAAAGAAGGAGGAGGAGGAGGAGGAGGGCTCTAGATTCTACAGTATCTTAAAGTTTACTTTTGAAAAGCTAACAAGTAGTTGGGAATGGCATGGCTAAGGCTAACTTGCAGTATATTAAAATGTGTGGTAGAAACCTACAAAGATTTTAATTGGTGAATATTGGAAAAATAAAGAAGAGGAGAGAAACGGATAAGGTTCAATATTAAAGTTTACTTTGAAAAGTTGATTGGTATCTCGTTCTTTAACTTTTTTTTTTTTTTTTTTTTTTTTGAGAAACAAGATCATAAGCTTTCGTTAAATCAAACTAGACAAAATCGGATTGAAGTACACTTTATAGCTGTGGTGGAACATCTTCCATCCACATTAGATAACCACTAACATGTCTAGCAATGTTAGAGCATCAGCAGTAAAGGAGTTATATTGCTATATTGCTATAATACATAGCAATATAGCTCCTCAAGCACAAAAACAATGCTCCAATAATGGAGCTATATTCTTATTTTTTAGCTTCACATGAACAGTGCACATCTATAGATAGATGTGCACTGTTCATCAAAGCTAAAAATAAAAAATGTTATTTTATTAACTTTCTCTCTCCTATTTGATTTAAAAAATATTTTTCTTTCCTTCTTTTTTTTTTTTTTTTTTCTCTCTCTCTCTCTCTCCAGCTTCTTTTCTTCTTCCTTCTTCCTCTCATTTTTTTTTTCTCTCCCTCATCTACTCTCTGTTTCGCCGTCATCCCACGCCAGCCCACGTCATCGTCTCAAGCCACTGTCCCATGCCGTCCTATGCCTCCGCCGGCCTCAACGTCACCGACCCAAGCCGACCCAAGCCCCAAGCCGTCGATCCACGTCTCCGTCCCACGCCGTCGCCGATCAGTTCTCTCTTCTTCTTCTTCTTCTTCTTCTTCTTCTTTTTTTTTCCTGCTGTGGATTACTCGTCGTCGGTCTGTTTTTTTTTTTTTTTTTTTTTTTTTTTTTTTTTCTGCTGTGGTCGCCGATCTGTTCTCTCTTTTTCTTTTTTTCTTTTTTTTTTTCTACTGTGGTCGCCGATCTGTTCTCTCTTTTTCTTTTTTTCTGCTGTGGTCGCCTATTGGTTCTCTCTTTTTCTTTTTCTTTTTCTACTATGGTCGCCGATCTATTCTCTCTTTTTCTTTTTTCTTTTTTTTTTGCTGTGGTCGCCGATCTGTTCTCTCTTTTTCTTTTCTTTTTCTTTTTTTTTTCTGCTGTGGACTACTCATCGCCGATATTTGCTACTTTTTTTTTTCCTGCTGTAAACTACTGGTGGTTGTGGTTGTGGTTGTGGTTGTGGCTGATGGTAGAGGTGGATGTGTTGGTGTGGTGTATATTTTTTGGGTAGTGAGATATATTATTTTATTGTAGAAAATATATTATTTTATTGTGATGTTTATATTATTTTATTGTGTTGAAAGTTAAAATAGATCCACTGCTGCAGCACATGTATAGTTAAAATAGATAAAGTATCTTTTGGTGGAGCTAAATTTCTAAAAATTTAGCTCCACTGCTGTTGATGCTCTTATGTACCAAATTATTACCCTGCCTACGAGTGTGCGTGAAACTCAAGCTACTGAAGCCATCCATAATCTGTCTTGCTGTAGCAATCAGATGACCATATGTTGACAGTGATTCCTTCTCACTCCTTAAGGCTTTAATAACTACTTCAGAATCAACTTTACTTTGAAAAGTTGATTGTTATCTCATTCTTTATCTCACTTATATTTTAAATTTTGTGTATGTATTTGTATTATTAGGTATCTATATAATAACTAATAGCCGAAAAATTTGACTTTTTGTTGACCGTGCCTCATTGCACCATGTGGCTACATAAATTAATGCCACATATACATTTAAAAACACCAAGTAGATGTGACTTTTCATTTTTCAATAGACACCTTTTCGGTCAATAAACACATTTTCATTCGATAGATAGCTTTTCGATCAATAGGCACTTTCTCATTCAATAGACACATTTTCATTCAATAAATACATTTTCGGCCAATATTCACCTTTTTGGTCAATAGACACCTATTTATATATCGAATATGAAGGGTTATGACCTTTCAATAGACACCTTTTGTATGCATCTTTTTATTCAATAGACATTTTTCAGTCAATAGGCACATTTTCAGTTAATAGGCACATTTTCATTCAATAGGCACCTTTCGGTCAATAGACAAATTTTAATATATCAAATTTGAATGGTTATGACCTTTTAATAGACACTTTTTTTTTTTTTCCTATTGTAATTGCCATTCCTCAAAAGAGATACATTACACGATACATTCATGTCTACATATCAACCAAGACAAATCAACCAAGACAGTTAATTATAGACAGAGAATAAGATATTTTCCAATCTCAATCTATAAAATGTAGATCCATTTATATGTAAATGCATTAACCAATATTATTTCTAAAAAAAAAAAAAAAAAACCGGCGGACACATCTCCGTTTATAGCTTAGATCAATAATGAGAATCTAATACTGAAAATAGAAAGAAACAAAAAGAAAACAATCACACAAATCACAATAATGAGAATATTGACATGAAAGATCCAAAAAACTAGAGACTTTCAGTAACTATTGGATCATGTAAATATTATGTTATAGCAACATACATACAAAAATGAAAAATGTGTATAAATATATATATATATATATATATATATAAATTAATATAATGCGTGTATAATATATAGTTATAGAAATTGTAGGGGTGAAAGACCCAATATTAGGTAATGGGCCACGGGCCTGTCCGAGAAGAACCCTGTATCAGCTTAATATTCGATTAATGTTAACCTGATCATAAACACACTTGGGCCATCAACCCATACGTTCTCAGTTAAGTATTCTTCGGCCCACTCTCTTTACAAATTCATTTCAAGGATACTGTACACAGCCTGTGCTTCAATTTATTCTGTTCGCAGGCCCATTCGTAGAGTTTGTGTTCTTACAATCGGCGCCGTCTGTGGGAAGATTACTGTCATATCTGTGAATTGAGGCTTGAATCATGGTTGGATCAGGTCCTAACAGAGCGGAGTTAGATGGCTCTCAGCATCTTGATCACTTTGTGCACCTTAAGCGCGAGAGGGACCGTGAAGGGAGCATGCATACTGTGCACACGAGAAGGAGCAGACATCAGAATGAAGAAGGCGGGCCCTACAAAGATGCCACCAGGAAGATGCAACGTAGAATTGACCATTTGAAAGAGAAGTTACACCGTGCGAAAAGGAGGCGTAGTCCATCCAGTAGTCTGTCCATCACCGACAACTCTTCCGGGGATGATGAAGATGATGATTACGGATCTTGGTCACGTACACCCCCTAGTGAATCCTACTCTCATGAAGAAGAGCATTACCGAGGCCACAGGGGCAGAAACACGTCCTCGAGAGGTGTAGGAAGTGATGCAATGAACAGGGCGCTCAACCAGATTTCTAAGTCGCCCTTCACACGCAGAATCGAGGGAGGAAGCCTTCCTCGGCGTTTCACTCAGCCCATTTTCACTGCTTATAATGGACGGACCGACCCCGTGGAGCACGTGAGCCATTTCAACCAGAAGATGGCTGTCCACTCCCAGAACGAAACTCTCATATGCAAGGTGTTCCCCTCCAGCTTAGGACCCGTGGCCATGAGATGGTTTTGACGGCCTTGCTACCAATTCTGTCGGATCCTTCAGAGCGCTCACGAAGGCCTTGCTACCAATTCTCTCTCGATTAGTTACGAATACTAGGGTCCCCCGGCCATTAGATTCCTTGCTGTCCATGTCCATGCGAGAGGGGGAGACGTTGAAAACGTACTCGGATAGATATTGGGAAATGTTTAACGAGATCGAAGAGAGCTTCGACGATGTGGTTGTGAGAACCTTCAAGGTTGGTCTGTCGGCCGAGCACGACCTGAGGAAATAGTTGACCAAGAAGCCTGTGAGAAGTGTACACCGATTGATGGACCGTATCGACGAATATAAGAGGGTCGAGGAGGATCAATTACTCGAAAAGGGGAAAGCCAAGGTTATCCCTCAGGAGAAGAGAGATTTCAAGTCGGACCAGTACAGCAACAGCAGGTCACGGAGAGACTACAGTGTGCAGTCCGGGTCTGTTGCATCACAGGCAGTCCATGCCGTATTCCGAGAGCCAATCCACCAGATCATTGAGAAAATTCAGAACGAGCCATATTTCAAGTGGCCAAAGTAGATGGGGGGAGACCCCATGAAGCGCAAATCAGAGCCTTCATTGCCAGTATCATTAGGAGCGAGGGCATACCACCGAGGATTGCAGGACTTTGAAGAGCCACTTGGAACAACTTGCCAGGGAAGGAAAGCTACAGCAGTTCATCTATCATCAAAATAACTAGGGAGACCATATCAAGCCAGGGGCTTCGGGGACCGTCTCATCAATGCCCTCGTTAGGTACGATTAACGTTATCTTCGTGGCCCCCGGAAGAACTGGATCCTGCCCTTCCAGGGTAATGTCCGTTTCTAGGACATCCGCCGATGACGCAAACCAAGAATTGAAACGGGCAAGGATGGAGGCCCGACCAGTCTTAAGCTTTTCGGACAAAGATAAACTGGGGACAATACAGCCCCATGACGACGCTCTGGTCATCACCCTTAGAATAGGGGGGTACGATGTGAAGAGGGTGATGGTTGATCAAGGGAGTGGGGCTGAGATCATGTATCCGGACCTGTACCAAGGACTGGGCTTGCAGCTTGAAGACCTGATAGCGTATGATTCGCCCTTGGTTAGTTTCGATGGAAAAACCGTTACCCCTAAGGGTCAGATACAGTTACCCGTACAAGTGGGGTCTGAGGTGGTCGAGGTGGATTTCATCGTGGTGGATGCATACTCTCCCTACACGGCCATCGTGGCCAGACCTTGGCTCCATGCCTTGAGGGCTGTTTCATCGACCTTGCACCTTAAGGTTAAATTTCTGTCTGGAGGACGAGTGGAGGAGATTGTAGGGAGCCAACCTATGGCAAGGCAATGCCTCATAGCTGCCATTACACATCGGCCTGCTGCCGAGCCAGCAACAACCTCGGTCGGAGACTCGTAGCAGTTAAAGTTTCCGATTCCCCCCAAAGCCGTGGAACCGGACGAGGAGAAATGTGAAAGACTAGAGAAAGTTGTCATTAAGGGAGACCCAGAAAAGTTTTTCTAGATAGGGGCTCAATTGCCTCCCCTGGAAAAGGAAGAGCTGCCGACATTCCTTAGGAGAAACGTCGACGTGTTTGCTTGGAACTCTTACGAGGCCCCGGGGGTGGATCCCGAGTTCATCTGCCATCACCTTAATGTGAGCCCAGCTGCCCTCCCCAAAAAACAGCCACCTTGGCACTCTTCCAGGGAGCATTCTGATGCTGTAAGGGATGAAGTGAACAAGCTAAAGCAGGCAGGGGCTATTAAGGAAATCTTCTATCCAGAATGGCTAGCTAATACGGTGGTGGTGAAGAAGAAAAATGGGAAATGGCGCGTATGCGTGGATTTCATAGACCTCAATAGAGCCCGTCCAAAAGATCCCTTCCCCATGCCTTGGATCGACCAACTGGTAGATGCAACCGTAGGTCATCCCCGAATGAGCTTCTTGGATGCCTTTCAAGGGTACCACCAAATTCCCTTAGCCCTGGGTGATCAAGAGAAAACAGCCTTCGTAACTCCCATTGGGAATTACCATTATAAGGTAATGCCGTTCGGTCTGAAAAATGCAGGCTCCACCTATCAGAGAATGATGACAAAAATGTTCGAACTACAGCTGGGGAAATGCATTGAGATCTACATCGATGATATGGTGGTCAAGAGCAAGCTGGAGTCCGACCATGTCGGCAATCTCAGAAGCGTCTTTGAAGTCTTAAGGAAACACAAATTGCGACTCAACGCTTCGAAGTGCTCTTTCGGCATTGGATCAGGAAAGTTTCTGCGCTATATGGTCACCCATCGTAGAATTGAGGTCAACCCCAACCAGATAAGGGCCATCAATAATCTGCAGCCTCCTCGGAACCCGAAAGAAGTCCAGAAGTTGACCGGAATGACTGCCGCTCTCAACCGATTCATCTCTAAGTCTGCAGAAAGATGTCGACCTTTTTTCCAACTGTTGAATAAGTGGAAGGGATTTCAATGGGATGAAGAGTATGTCCTGGCTTTCCAGCAGCTAAAAGAATACCTGTCTCGGCCCCCCATCATGTCCAGTCCCACCAAGGATGAGGTCCTGTTCGCCTACATCGCTATAGCCACCCATGCTGTGAGCCTAGTACTTGTACGGGTCGACAATGGCGTCAAGAAACCTATCTACTACGTGAGTAAATCCCTTCACGAGGCTGAGGTCCGTTACCTACTACTTGAGAAGGCCATCTTTGTAGTAGTTCATGTCACTCGCAAACTTCCCCATTACTTCCAGTCGCATACGGTCATAGTCTTTACCCAACTTCCCCTCAGATCACTGCTTCGAAGTGCAGACTACACGGGGAAGATTACAAAATGGGGTATAATCCTAGGGGCTTTTGATATAAAGTACATGCCCTGCACCTCGATCAAAGGGCAGATATTGGCTGATCTGGTGGCTGAGTTTGTGCTTGAAGAAACTACCGAGAAGGTGCACATGGATGAAAATTCGGTTGGCATGGTATCTGTGCAGGAAACCCCTTCCTGGAAGTTGTATGCTGACAGAGCAGCCAATCAGAGAGGCTCGGGAGTAGGATTAGTCCTGATATCTCTGGAGAAGGTTGTTATCGAAAAATCCCTGAGACTAAATTTCTCGGCTACTAATAATGAGGCTGAATACGAAGCATTGCTGATCGGAATGGCCATGATCAAAAGAATGGGTGGGATCTCGGTGGAAGTATTCTCGGACTCAGCACTTGTCGTCGGCCAGGTCAGGGGAGAATTGGAAGCACGTGATAAAAGAATGCGGGAGTATTTGAGGCAGGTTAAGCAACTACAATCACGATTCAAGTCATTTAATCTGCAACATTTTTCTCGGAGCGGGAACACGCACGCGGACTCCTTGGCCACTCTTGCAACCTCCTCGGCTCAGGGATTACCTTGACTTGTCATAGTGGAAGATGTACAAAAGCATGCTGAGGAGAAGGAAAGGCCCAACATCTATCAAGTTAGAGTAGGACCAAGCTGGATGGACCCTATGGTGACCTATCTCAGGGACGATGTCCTACTAGTAGCCAAGACCGAAGCTGATAAGGTGCGGAGAAAAGCTCCTCGATTCTGGCTATTAGGGGACAGTAAGTTATACAAACGCTCTTTCTCTGGACCCTACTTATTGTGTGTGCATCCTGAGGCCACGGAGTTACTCCTCGAAGAGCTACACAAAGGGATTTGTGGCAGCCACACAGGAGGTAGATCCCTAGCGCACAGAGCCTTGACTCAAGGATACTGGTGGCCAAACATGCAAAGGGAATCACAGGAATATGTAAAGAAGTGTGACCAATGCCAGAGATTTGCACCAAACATACATTAACCAGGAGGAGTTCTGAATCCTTTATCCAGTCCGTGGCCTTTCGCTCAGTGGGGCCTGGACATTGTTGGCCCTTTTCCTAAAGCAGTCGGGAGTAAGAAATACTTGGTCGTCGCAACGGACTATTTCACCAAATGGGTTGAAGCCGAGCCATTGGCAAACATCGGAGATGTAGATGTCCAGAAATTTGTGTAGAAGAATATCATAATCCGGTTTAGAGTACCACATACTCTAATCTCAGACAACGGTCTTCAATTTAGCAGCAAAGCATTCAGGAGATTTTGCTGTGGGCTGGGCATTACAAACAGGCACTCCACCCCCCATACCCGCAAGGGAACAGCCAGGCTGAAGCAGTTAACAAATTCATAGTAAGCGGTCTAAAGAAGAGGCTGTACGATGCTAAAAGGAAATGGGTGGAAGAACTACCGCATGTCCTCTGGACCTACAGAACAACTCCTCGAAGATCTACAGGAGAGACCCCATTTGCAATGACGTACGATGCTAAGGCTGTTATTCCCCTAGAAACTGGGTTCCCCACAATTAGAACCAGTTCATTTACCTCGGCCGACAATGACAAACTGCTAAAGGACAATCTGGACCTAGTTGCCAAGCGTAGAGAAAATGCTGCGGTTCAGCTAGCCTACTATCAGCATAAACTCAAGCAGAATTATGATGCCAATGTTAAGATAAGACCACTTGCACCAGGCAATTTAGTTTTAAGGAAGGTCGTGGGCAATGCAAAGAACCTAGCCTGGGGAAAATTGGGACCTAACTGGGAAGGACCGTACCGCATCCTCTCAATGGCTGGAATAGGGGCTTTTTACTTGGAAGATTTAGATGAAAAAGCTATACCCCACCCATGGAACGTAAATAATCTGAAGAGGTATTATTATTAATAAAAGTTTCTTTTCTTTCAGTGAAGCCTATTATATCGCTTAATTCCTAAGTATTAAACAGAACCTCAGTCATGCCTGGTCCCTCGGACCACATACCTTCGGTAAATTAATACTCCTAAGTATTAAACAGAACCTTGGTCATGTCTGGCCCCTCGAACCACATACCTTGGGTAAATTAATACTTCTAAGTATTAAACAAAACCTTGGTCATGCCTGGCCCCTTGGACCACATACCTTGGGTAAATTAATACTCCTAAGCATTAAACAGAATCTTGGTCATGCCTGGTCTCTCCGACCACGGGCCTTTAGTAAATCAACACTTCTCCTCACTTTACTAAACACTACATAGAATCTCAGGCATACCTCACCCCTCAGATCGTACATTCAGGGCTAGAACCCCATCATATGTGCATCCCTGTGTACTATGCAGAAATTTGGTCTTTCATATTCACTCGGGCCGTGTACGTTGAGTTAAAATTCCCACTCAATTTTAACATTTCTGGCAATAAAGCAGCAGATAATACTTGCTTGGATTCATTCGTATTTGTTGGGGCAAACATTGAGTTAATTGAATGTCCTTGATGTAACCATTATTGCTTACAATTGCTATTTCAGTCTGAGAATTTAGATTTTTCGCAAGTTTAAAGACTGCAAGTCAAGATAAGCAAATAAATAAAATCGAAAGCAATTGAAGGCAAGTGAAATGTTTTCATTAATTCGAAAGATTGAAGTACTCTGATCCAACATACAAAATGATTGTTAAATTGAAAAAAGAAGAAGAAACAAAAAACTAGCAACTACAGCAACTAACAATCCTAATCCTAAGCCTATCTAGTCTAAGATGGAAGGCTGCCTATTCCGCTCGGCTCTGCCACAGATTATCTGGCCTTGACCTCCGAGGGGGCTGCGTCCTTGGCCTTATCAACGCCCACAACGGCAAAAGAAACGGTCGGAGCTACTTGTTCAATCAGGGCAACTTGTCCCTCCTCAACCTCCTCGGTGGCTTCATGAGGAATAAGCGCCAAACTTGCTTGCTCCGGAGCTTGAGAAGATAAGGGGGCGGGGTCAGACTGATGTGGAAAAAATAGTATATCCTCCCCGGCTGCCTTAGGTCCGAGTCAGCTGGGACTCCTGCCAAGTTCAGGGCTTCCTCCCATTTGAACTTGCAATAGTCCCTGCATACCTCAAAGACCTCTTCCGCCAGCCTTGTTTCTATCTCTTCAATGCTGCGGATGTACTCGGCTTGGTTCTCGGCCTCAACAGTTCCAAGGGCCTCCCGAGCCTCCTTCTCCGCCTCTTCGGCCTTTTCAAGGCTGGCCTTGAGCTCCAAGACCAGCTGCCTCTGAGTGGCCAGCTCTATCTCGGTAGTATACAACTTTTTCCGCTGATCCTCAGCCTAGTCTTGAGCGCTCTTAAGGCCAGCCTCGGCGCTCCGCCTCTCCCTTTCTTCAACAGTTAGCTTTTTAGCTAACTCCTGTTTCTCTTTTTTCAAGGCCTCCATGCCCCTTTCCACTTCCAAGAGAGACTGGGTCTCGGTCCTAGCCAAACTTCGGGCGTCCCTAACCCAGTCCTCGGCCGCGTAAACTTGTTGTGTGAGCTGCACAATAAGAGAGACAAAATTATATCATTATCGGTGCAAGAAAAATACACAATTCATACCTAACCAAGTCTGCTATGCAACAAGGTAATCAAGAACTTACCATGGCCAGGTCTCTCTTCATGGACATAAACAGGTCGGCCTGCCTCCACGACCTCATCGTTTCCATATCCTTAGGCAAAAGGAGAGGGCGCTTTAGGGCCTCGGCAATGTAGCCCGAGCGCCCCCTCTGGAATTCCCTGATGGAGGCCGTGGAGGGAATTGGTGCGCCATCCAAGTCCAGCCTCGGATTTCAGGTCGGAGGCAGTTGAACTTCTCTAGGGTAGGAGTCACTACAGTGCTCGGGCCGGGAGACCTTTCTATCTTCTCTCTCACCCTTTTGCTGCTTAGGCGCTTTCTGTCGCAGAGGGGGCACTTCACCCTCCTCTTCATCGACATCTACCACCTTCCTCTTCTTTTTTAGATCCACCATGGGGAGGAGACCAACCCCGGTTGTGGGAAGGGGAGGGGGTGGAGGAAGTTGGTCGGCAGTCTTCTCCCTGGGCACCTCATTGGAGGGTGTGCCCTTACTCCTCCCAGTGATAAGGGCCTTTAATCCTGCCCTTGGCTTCAGAAGCATGTCGCCTTCTTCTTCCTCGATGCTCTTGGACTCCGGAATATCCTGAAGCTCGCCTTGCACCTCCTCTTCACCATCGAAGCGGAATCCGTCTATCTCTTCCTCCAAGGACAACCGAGGTGAAGCAGACTCTTCCCTTTGAACAGCAGGTTGAGGAGCAACCTGTCGGATTGGCCACTCAACGGGTGGAAGATCTCTCTTGGCCAGAAAGCCCAATTGCGAAACGCCAATCCTGTTGATTCTTTTATCGCTTGCTAGGATAGAGTTGCCGACGTCTAGAAAGCTATCCGGCAAAGGAGTAAAGTCCAGTATAACGTGGACAGCACATAATTGGCCGTTCGTGCGCACACACACCTCGGACCTTAGAAGCTTGTTAAGTCCCGGCACGTTCACAAGGCTGAGGCGGGGAGCGACGAACTTCCTATCTGCAATCACAACCACAGAACATGGAATTAGCTACATCATTTCAAAACCAAGTAATAAAACAACACAGAAAGGTGAAGCCTAGAACCTAGATTCTAGGTTAACTCAATCTAATCCTAAAGCATCCCACCTGGCTTCCCCTCCTTGGTCGGGCAATGGTGACTGTCATGCCATACCCCAGAGACGATGACGTAGTCGTCCTTCATGCCCTTGCTGAACTTCGGAAGGCACGACACCATCTTAATGATGGGAGACTGGGATTTCAGGTAATATCCCCCGTCGGCCTGGGAGTGACACTCGTACATATGTACGACGTCGTGCCAGGTGAGCTATAGATCCATCATCTGGTTAAGGGCATCGACGCAGCCTAAGACCCTAAACAGGTTGGAAGCACATTGGTGCAGACACAACCTATGGTTCCTAAGATATTCCTAGGTCACCGTGCCCATTGGAATGGTCATCCCGTCTTCCAAGAAGGTTATTTCGGGAATAACCACCTCGCCAGTTTTCCTATGAGTCAAAATATTTTCTAGCGGGCAGTAGCGAAGGCTAACCCCCTCAGGTATATGGTATTTTGCCTTAAAGAGCTCTACGGCCACAGGTGTATCAACTAAGTGCTTAAACCTACCCATGTTGGTATGTAAAGGAATGCTAAGGAAGTCTCCTAAGATGAAAAAATGCAAAAATGAGAAAGCCGGGGTGCCCGGCCGAGGAGAAAAGAACTTGGAGGCCAAGTACTTACAGAAGTGATTGATACTTCTGGTTTAGAAATTTCTTAAAACACCTAGGATTCTTTGTTAAAATGTCCTCGGACTACTTAAAACAAGTAAACATATGTTGGTAAGGATGCTTAAGAATGCTGGAGTGCTTGAACGTATACGAAATGAGCAAAACTACCTCCTAAGAGCCCTTTTTATAGTAGGCAAAAGTGGGTGGGAGTTATCCCGCTCGAAATTTCACGAAAAAATCCCAACCGTACAATCTGCATCTCACCGCTAATAAAAGAGACAAAGCGCCACCCAGAACAATAAATGACGCGTTGCAATTTCCAAAGCGTCATCAGAAATTGAGAGACTCGCGAAACGGCGCTTCCCCGTGGAGGAGTTTAGAGGTTTGATGGAATCGACTCTTGGAGAAGTCAAAATTCCGTCCTTCCCCTTGGATAAGAGGGAAGGTCAGAATTTTGAGGGGCTATTGTAGGGGTGAAAGGCCCAATATCAGGTAATGGGCCGCAGGCCTGTCCGAAAAGAATCCTGTATCAGCTTAATATTCGATTAATGTTAACCTGATTATAAACACACTTGGGCCATCAACCCATAAGTTCTCAGTCAAGTATTCTTCCGCTCACTCTCTTTACAGATTTATTTCAAGGATACTGTGCACAGCCTGGGCTTCAATTTATTCTGTTCGCAGGCCCATTCGTAGAGTTTGTGTCCTTACAGAAATCTAAATCTAATATAATAAAGAAAGAAACAGAAATAGTGAAATGCTCTTAAATCAGCGGTGACCATTTTGTGGTGGTAACTATTTACACATATATATTTTGTGAGTGGGATCATTATTCTGTTATAGATTATCACCAGCATTCAATGAGGTTACAATTACTATTTAACAAAAAAAACCTGACTTACAAATAGCATTTTGGAGAATACTTACAAGTTTTTTTTTTTTTTTTTTTTGTATTTTTAAGAAAGATGAAAGAGAAGAAGTTAAGAATAAGTTACTAAATGAATGTGAACCTTTATTTATACCCAATGGATTATGACCCTTCAACATGCACCTTTTCATTTTTTTTTTTTTTTTTATACGAGATAGAATATCTACTCTAGCCTTATCTAAGTGTATATGTGTGTGAAACTCCTTTTTAGAGACTTGAACCCCGACCCTTGCCCCCCCCCCCCCACACCCCACAAGCATTTATATTTGTGGAGTGACCACTGCACCAAGGGTGCGCAGTCACCTTTTCATTAAATAGATATATTTTTATTCAATAGGCACATTTTCAGTCAATACTCACATTTTGGATCAACAAACACCTTTTTTTATATATAAGAATAGAAACATTTTTGGTCAATAGGCACCTAGGCACCTTTTGATATATCCAATTAAATGGTCATGACCTTTTTTTTAGAGAGTTTCAACTTATGCTATATATATATATATATATATATATATATATATATATATTATAACTTATATTGTATATACCTATATATACAAAATAAATTAAACTAGATACGCAACATTATATTTCTTATTCCTTTTCACAAAAAAACTAATAAATAAAACAACTTTTTTTTTCCTAAAACTCATCCAATAGCTATTCCCGTGCATCGCATGGGTTAAAGACTAGTTTTTAAATAAATCTAAAAATATATGAGTATTTCATTTATCTTATATTATATAAAAATATTATGACAAATAGTTTTATAGAATTTCCAAGAATAAATCAAAAACAAGGTTCCATAAATCTTTACAAGATTCTTAATCAAATAGAACTTAGCATATATATATGCTTACAAATTCAAATCATGGCTACATAAATAAATAATAATAAATAAATAATGATTTGGCATATGATGTCTTACATCCATAATCTTGACCATATTCTTAAACAAATAGAAAATCAAATATTGAGCCATCATTTTGAGTTAAAATACTGTCTTAAAAAAAATATTATTTCTTAATCAAATAGAAGTATAGAACTTAGCATGCTTTATGCTTAGAAAATCAAATCCTACCTAAACAAAAATCGGAAAGAAAAAAAGATGTTTTATCTCTATAAAACTTTATGAGATTCTTAATGGTATGCTTAGAAAAAAGAATACAAGTCATCATCCAGGTTTTTTTTTTTTCTTTTTTTCTTTTTTTGGAGACAAAGGTAAGCGAAGAATTATTAAGAAAAACCCAACAAACCAAAAAACAAACACAAGTTCAAGGCAAATCCGAGTGGAATACATCTTCCACATCCTCGGGTAGAGATTCTACCCATATATCAGTGTCTGCAGATAAAACTTCTTTTTTAGCTGAACAATGGGCTAACATATTCCCTTCTCGCCGAACATGTTGGAATAAAAAGCTCCTCAATGTACCACCAAGTCTCTTAGCTTCATCAATGATGTGATCAAACAAAGTACGGCTGTGACCAGAACCATTCAAAGCATCAAGAACCCGACTACAATCCCTTTCAAAAATCACTTCAACCAAACATAGCTCATTAACAAACATCATACCCCTTCGAGCTGCCATTGCTTCAGCCATTTCTACGAACTGAACCGAACCAATATATTTGTGGAGTGACCACTGCACCAAGGGTGCGCAGTCACCTTTTCATTAAATAGATATATTTTTATTCAATAGGCACATTTTCAGTCAATACTCACATTTTGGATCAACAAACACCTTTTTTTATATATAAGAATAGAAACATTTTTGGTCAATAGGCACCTAGGCACCTTTTGATATATCCAATTAAATGGTCATGACCTTTTTTTTAGAGAGTTTCAACTTATGCTATATATATATATATATATATATATATATATTATAACTTATATTGTATATACCTATATATACAAAATAAATTAAACTAGAGACGCAACATTATATTTCTTATTCCTTTTCACAAAAAAACTAATAAATAAAACAACTTTTTTTTTTCCTAAAACTCATCCAATAGCTATTCCCGTGCATCGCATGGGTTAAAGACTAGTTTTTAAATAAATCTAAAAATATATGAGTATTTCATTTATCTTATATTATATAAAAATATTATGACAAATAGTTTTATAGAATTTCCAAGAATAAATCAAAAACAAGGTTCCATAAATCTTTACAAGATTCTTAATCAAATAGAACTTAGCATATATATATGCTTACAAATTCAAATCATGGCTACATAAATAAATAATAATAAATAAATAATGATTTGGCATATGATGTCTTACATCCATAATCTTGACCATATTCGTAAACAAATAGAAAATCAAATATTGAGCCATCATTTTGAGTTAAAATACTGTCTTAAAAAAAATATTATTTCTTAATCAAATAGAAGTATAGAACTTAGCATGCTTTATGCTTAGAAAATCAAATATAAAGTCATTGTCTAGCATCAAATCCTACCTAAACAAAAATCGGAAAGAAAAAAAGAAGTTTTATCTCTATAAAACTTTATGAGATTCTTAATGGTATGCTTAGAAAAAAGAATACAAGTCATCATCCAGGTTTTTTTTTTTTTTTTTTTTTTTTTGAGACAAAAGTAAGCGAAGAATTATTAAGAAAAACCCAACAAACCAAAAAACAAACACAAGTTCAAGGCAAATCCGAGTGGAATACATCTTCCACATCCTCGGGTAGAGATTCTACCCATATATCAGTGTCTGCAGATAAAACTTCTTTTTTAGCTGAACAATGGGCTAACATATTCCCTTCTCGCCGAACATGTTGGAATAAAAAGCTCCTCAATGTACCACCAAGTCTCTTAGCTTCATCAATGATGTGATCAAACAAAGTACGGCTGTGACCAGAACCATTCAAAGCATCAAGAACCCGACTACAATCCCTTTCAAAAATCACTTCAACCAAACATAGCTCATTAACAAACATCATACCCCTTCGAGCTGCCATTGCTTCAGCCATTTCTACGAACTGAACCGAACCAATATTCTGTCTCAACGCTCCAATGATCTGCCCAAAACAATCACGAACAACTACACCCACACCTGCTGACCTGGATTCTTCAAAGAAAGCTGTGTCGAAGTTTGCTTTGTAATGAACACCAAAGGGAGGAGACCAACGCACCTGGGGACGACGCAAAGGCTCATGCTGCTCCTGAGGATGAACCTCCCAAAACTCAACAAGTAACGCCCTTGCCCGATCCCTTAATTCATGCAATGGCCAAACCAATTCACACTCTTTCATCCTGTTGCAGTACTGCCACAAACTCCATGCCACAACAGCAAAAAGCGCAATACAAAAGCCTGAGCCATGAGCGAAGAGAACCTCCAAAAGCTCCATAAAATACCTGCACTTTGCCTGAACCAAAAAAAGGAAACCTGGATCCCATCCAAACCGAACGAACCTGATCACAGAGCCATAAAGCATGCAACACTGATTCCGAATGATCACCACAGGCATCACAAATATTACCAACTAGGATGTGCCGAGCCACCAAGTTCTGTTTAGTGGGCAACGAATCCTTTGCAACAAGCCACAAGAAGTGCCTAATTTTATTAGGAACCCGAACCTTCCAGATTTTCTTCCACACCGAACCAACAGAATGGAAGAGCTTGGCAAAGACAGATTCTCATTGGCAACAAGCATTCGATATGCACTCCTTACACTATAAGCACCATCAGAGGTCAAAGGCCAAATCAAACTATCCTCCTCCCCGTCGTCACAAACCTGGATTTTACGCACCATGCCCGCTTCCCATGGTAAAAAACAGCTTGCTAGGCGCCCCGGGTCCCAAGTCCTTGTACTAGGAATAAACAAATCACACACCCTATTGACAGATGTGTTGGAGTGGGGGGATATGATTTTACTATGGTGAAGGTCAAGCAGCCACCTATGATGCCATACATCAATCAATTGTCCACTACCTACCCTCCAAATCACACCTTTCTCAATAACCCCACGTGCATTCAATATACTCCGCCGTGCATAAGAGCACTTGGGGTGAACTGGGACCTCAAGAATATTACCATTTGGGAAATATTTTGCACTAAAGACTTTAAAGAAGAGTGTATCCCGAAGTCATCATCCAGGTTTAATTCATGTTTTGATATAATATTAAAAAATTGATCGTTATATCGTAGAAGGATTTTGGATTGGTCCATTATCCAATTACCCCAAAGGATGACACCTCCGACAATAATAACATATGGAATCATCTGCATGGGTTCAATCCAACTTACCTTGATATAGGTTTCAATTTATACTGTACTTATATAATTTTTTTTAATTACAAATTATACCCCTAAAGTTTGGAAATATCTAAATTTTATATCCTGAAATTTTAAATTTTAGAATTTACCTTTAAAAAATTTTATTTTGTCTACATCTGCAACTCCTTCATCCACATTTTTCGTTAAGTGTTACATAAATTTGCCACACGTGTTTAGTTCATCTATTAAAATAATGTCACATCATTTTTATTATATCATGTCATTTTTAATTATTTAAAATTTTGTAAGTTGCAAAAATGACGTGACAACATTTTATTGGATAAGCTAAACATGTATATCAAGCTTGTGTGACAGAGAGGTTGTTAATGCAAGTTGAATCTTTATTAGATAAAATTTAAATCTTAAATTTTAAAGTGTAAAATTCAAATATTTCTAACCTTCGAAAGCATAGATTGCATTTTAAATTTTTATTATATTTTTAAAGGGTGATGGTCCACCATAGTCAATAAACCAGAGTTGGAACTCTATCACGGCCCACAAAGAAAAAACCCTTTGAATTCGCAATTCAGAAGCGCGTTCAAACCGAAAGAACAAAACAGAGAGAGACACAGAAAATAGAAAAAGACCAACAAATTTCGTTGAGAAAGAAACCTCAAGGAAACCTCCTCCTTCCAACGCCGAAGGAGAGCAGGTACTTTCTCTTTATATTCGCATACCTGTTCTCCTACAACAAAAAGCTTTCATCTTTGATAGGTTCTCTTCTCCATATCCGATCCAATTCCTCAATAAATTTCATTACTTTTATGTGGGGATCGATCATGTGGTCTTAGATTCAACTGGGTATTCCTTAGATTGAAGGGTTATCAAGTATTTGCTCAGACTTGTGGCTATTCGGATCAAAATCTGCAATAATCTCAGGTTTCTTTTCAAAAGGGTGTTGATGATTTTGCTTTAAATTAGTGGGATTGTTGTTTTAATCAAAAGGGGTTGCTGATATTTGATCTGGGTCTTTGTGGTTTGGGTGAAATATTTGATTGACAGTGATAAACGTTAAGTTGGTTATGGTTGTTGTAATTGAAGGAAGGGTTTTGGATATTTGATCTGCCTAAGCCAGGCTCTGTGTGCATGTTGATGTATCATATTGTCATTGGGATAAAGGATCGGCTTGTGAACGTGCCCACCTGGTTTCTGGGTGCTCTCAGGCCACTTCACCTGCCCATTGAACAAAAGGCCTTTGCATTTTGCGTTCCTAGAGATAGATGGGATAGGGAGTTCTTTAAGCTGCAGGGTGGCTAAGCAGAATTTGTCAAATTTACGGAGTTTTTGGTAGTAAAATTGTTTTTTTTTTTTTGAGTGATTTGAGATGGATTCTTCGCAAGGATCGGTGTTGTCTTCAAATGTGGCAGGGCTAGTTGATGGTTCATCAGCTCAAAGAGAGGTGTCTTACCTTGATGGTATTCCTATTTATGTCAAGGAGCTTATTGCTGGAGGCGCTGCTGGTGCATTCGCTAAGACTACTGTTGCACCCCTGGAACGGATCAAAATACTCTTGCAGGTGAAGCATACAAACAAAAAAAAAAAATGTTCCCATTCTCGAAATCTTTTAATTTTTTTAATGTTCTACATGACTTGCTGTATCTTATAGATATGCTCACATGCACCCAATGAATTTTGAACCTATAAACACGCCAGGCACTTGGGTATTGAACCTATAAACTCATCTTCCACCTTGCTTCTTACAAGGGGAGGAGGTGCCATTTGAGCTAAAGCTAATTGGCACCAAAAATATTACCATTAAAGGTACGTTTGGTACACTAAATAGGAATTACGACAGAAATTGTAATTTTTATTACTAGAAATAAAATGCGTTGTAATGTAATAACTAAATCTATTTATTAGTTTGGTTGTGAGTTATAACATTAGAATGAAACTTGACATTTATTTTAAGAAATTTCTTACTCATACAATTATATTTCCTTAAAAATTGTTATTTTTAAATTTAAGAGAGATATGTGTTATTTTTTATGATTTTTTATTTTTATAATTGTTAGATGTATCTGGAAAGTTTGTTTACTTAGAAATATATTAAATTTTGAAATTATTGCACTTATTAAGGAATAACTAATACAACCTTTTAAAAAGAAATAATTATTTCTCATTTTGAAGAATAGCTATTCATAAGGAATAATTATTCCTTGTAATAAAAATATAATCAAACTAAAGAATAACTAAATAATTATTACATTACAACGCCTATTACAGTTTACTAAACATGCCCTAAGTTAACTTAACTTCAATACAAACTATGGAGAATGCAACCTAAGCTACACCAAAATTTGGATGATGTTATTTAGAATGTGGATGGTTGGGGGTATGTGAAAAGGTAACCGTTATAGTTATTATGGATAGAGTTTTTATCAAGTGGTTGGGGGCTTTGGGGTGGGATTAAGTATAGTTATTAATAAAGGGTTTTGAAATTATTAGGCATGGAATAATGTGGAAAGAATAAAAAGTTGAAGAATATATTGGAGAGTGGGAGAAGCTGTAGCCAATGAGCTCTGGCTCAAATCACACGTCCTCCTCCTCTGAGAATGGATAGAGGATCAGGTCAAGTTTCAAAACCCACTAGATGTGTTTGTAACTTATCAATATCAAAATAAACAAATAAATGAAAAAGTTTGGGAGAAGTAATGTGTTTAAATAATAGAGAAAGCAATGCCGAATATGTATGATCATTTGACAGGATGAACAGTTTTGCTTGTAGTTTGGAACCTTGTTATGATTGTAATGATTTTTGTGTCTGATTTTGGAGCTATAAATTATATGGTATCATTTGGAATTTGGTTTATTTAAGGAAAATAATAAACATTAGGACCATGGATGATGTACAATCATGAGAGGCCAGAAGGTTAACAAACAGGGTAGCTTTAAAAACATAGGTAAGGAAGTCGCCAAGTTGATTGAGATTTTTGCCTACCTGTAATGGCAATGAATGACAGAATTAGGTATTGAGGGATAAGGTAATTTGATTTAGTTTAAAGATGTGAGAAGGATGGAAGGTACGATAGAAAGTTTGTTGATTTTGCGATACGACAGGCTATCATAGCATAAGCTCACAATAGGCCTAAATCTAAATGTAGGATGGCAAAAACCTTATGTATAGTTGTCCCCAAGTATTGGGAAGGCCTTTTTTGGCTCGAAAGGGACAGCAACTAATAGGTGAGTTATTTTATCATATTTGGAGTAATTTGATTGAGGACTATTCGGACTCAGAGAAGTTGTGCTATTAATGGGAGTTTGGCTCCTCTTGACAAGGTTAGTCTCCCTTCCTATAAAATGCATTTGCTTCAGTTGACGGTTCTTTCTCTACTTATCTCAATCTTTTAGATTTTTTACACAGTAAGCAGTCAATGTCCCTTTCAGTATTTTCTTTCTGTACACTCCTGCAGGCGTTTTTCAATGCAGTATCTAATAAGGAGGACTGATTAGGAGTTGCAGTTTGATTTGTAGTTTGAGTATGATTAGAATTTTGTTAAAAGTGATTAGTCATACAAACTTGATACATAAAGTGAATATTTTTTACATGCTATGATTAATTTTAGTATGTTATAATAAGTATTAAAGCTTGTTTTGAAGTTTGAAGGCTGGATTTATCATTAAAAACTAGAATCTGGTGCTTCATACTTACTTTTCTTTTTTTTTAAATTCATAATTTTTTCCCAGAATTTCTTAACTGTATTTTTCTGTGGGGATATTAACAGACCAGAACAGAGGGGTTCCACTCTCTTGGGGTGTTTCAATCTTTGAAGAAGTTACTGAAGCATGAAGGGTTTCAAGGATTCTATAAGTAAGTTCACACACATTAAATTCAATCATTTATTATATCTATCCCACAATAACGTATTCTAGCTTATACTTGTATGTATTTTAGAGGAAATGGAGCAAGCGTCATTCGAATCATTCCTTATGCAGCCTTGCATTTCATGACTTATGAACAGTATCGGTGTTGGATCCTGAACAACTATTCTGCCTTAGGAACAGGGCCCCTTATTGATCTTCTTGCTGGTTCAGCAGCGGGAGGAACTGCGGTTCTATGCACATATCCTTTAGATCTGGCTCGTACTAAACTTGCTTATCAGGTATATATCTTGCATAATAATGATGAAACAGATGGTCTTATCTGAATGAGGTGGAGTATCTATGGCATAGTGTGAATTTGTAGTTATTAATTGTAAATTAACTGATGTTTCTTGTTTACTTATCAAAAAACTGATATGTTTCTTGTTTAGGATTGTAGTTAATGCTACTAAAGATTTTTCTTTGTGAGTTGTTATCTAATTTCTTATGCTTTCCTCCCCATTAGTTAAAATTATGAGTATTAAATATTCATCTAATTTGTTTTTATATGTGCCAATATATAGAGTTTACCTCCAAATTAGTTTGATGGAAATTTCCTCTAACACACTACGTGGCAATTCAAACGACCATCCACATGTAGTTTTAGTCACATGACCTATTTAATGAGCCACGTAATTTAATACATGTGGATGGTTTTAAGAATCACCACGTAATGGATTGGAGGAGCTTTCTCCAAACTCGTGACTGTCCTAAGAAAAAAATGTTGTAATGTTTTTGAAAGTTTATTTTAAATATCTTGCATAATAATTTTCTTGTGCTATATTTTGTTTGCTTTCTATATTTTTCAAACATGTTTTGTGAAGGATTTGATTCATATATTTTTTTTTAATAAGTAATAATATTTATTAAAAAAAAACAACAAATACATAGATTTTTTTGGTTTAGGGAAGTGACAAACTATGTGAGGCTCTATATCAGGATGCATCTCATAACTTATTCATGATCTGCTTGTCTTACTTTTGATGATTTGCTCACAGATAATTTGGGTTAGTGTAAATGCATAGTAGTTCAGTGTTTAGATGACTATTTAACTATTTTAAGCTGTTTGGGAATTTTATGTGGAGTTTTCTGTTTTTTTTTTTTATCTTCTGGTTGATTGTTCCATAGTTAAAATTGTCATTATTTGATGCATTTTTACTTTTGTACTTAATTCTTTATGGTTTTGTAGGTTACTGACACTAGAGGAAGTTTTAATTATGGTATGAAAAGCAATCATGCTCAACCTGCATATAATGGCATAAAAGATGTACTTAGAAGTGTTTACAAGGAAGGAGGTGTGCGTGGACTTTATCGCGGTGTAGGTATGTATGTGCTACATTGTTGTGTCCATTACCTTTCAGTGTGGTGAGCCATTACATGGCATTTATGAGTATTGAAAGTTTTTTTTTTTTTTTTTTGGAGGGTGGGGGCAATTGCCTTTTTTCCCCCCATTTTATAGCTGAGCTCCATAATTATCCTTGTCAAAGTTGTTTGTCATTTTTTCCCCTCTTTCCCTATGTGATATAAAATATTGGGTGGTTAGTATTCAGTAAAAGCTTCCTTTTTTTGAGCAGGCCCAACACTCACTGGAATCCTTCCTTATGCTGGTTTAAAGTTCTACATATATGAGGAACTCAAGAGGCATGTTCCTGAAGAGCATCAAACGTCCATTATGATGCGTCTCTCCTGTGGAGCTCTTGCTGGGTTATTTGGGCAGACCTTCACATACCCATTAGATGTTGTCAGGAGGCAGATGCAGGTATTGCCTATTACAATCCTTTTACACTGTTGGTAGCAAGGGAGCTGCTTTTTCTTTAACTGACTAAACACTAGAAGTATTTTCTGGGGCAAGCAAAAGTTGATGCAAGAGGAAGCCATGAGGGTAATATAGCTATTAATGTCTCTATGAACCATGTTCTGAGCTCATGGTAGCTAAATGCCAGTGAAAAATTTTAGGGTTTCTGTGTTTTTTTTTACAGCAAGCCACATGGTGAACAGGCCAGGGTTGCTGTTTGATTAATAATTGTATACGTATACTATCTCCCTCGGTCTGGTTCTACTCATTGACATTAGCTACATATAAATTTGATTGTAAGCAACACATCAAAGCTGGGGTAGATGCCTAGATTTGACCCTTTAATTGAATGTTTTGACTCATGCTGTATCCAGATTTTCTTAGTTTAGAATGACCAGCAAGGGTGGTTTGCTAATCTCTTAGGAATTGCATGATGGTGAAATAGTATACTAATCAGTTTGGTACAGGTTTTACAAATCATTTTACGGGTAGTAAACCAATGATAGAGATTTACTGAAAATTCCAGAGGTCAACTACATGCAATAGCTATCAAAATTATGAAATAATTCCTGATACATGAAGAAATTGGACTGTGAGACTTGAACTTTTTTAAAATTGTAAGGATTAAAACTAATTACTGAACAAGATACAATGTAGTTGCTATTTTGACCTCGGGCTGTAGATTAGTATATTTAAAGTTAATAATGCATCTCAAGTTTACTTACCAATGGTTGGCTTGAGCTCAAACGCAACAAGCAAAGAAATAACTTGCACAAAGCTTTTGCGGTCCATTGGCTTGACATTCTTGAAACATTGATGCCATTGTAATTGCTAAATCAAGTTGATACTTTAACATGAATTACATGGATCTGATGTTTTACATTACTTGTGGGGTGCAATTGCAGGTTGAAAATTTGCAACCTTCATTCCAAGGAAGTGCCAGATATAGAAACACATGGGAAGGTCTTACTACTATTGTTCATAATCAAGGATGGAGACAATTGTTTGCAGGTCTAAGCATTAACTATATAAAGGTAATTGTTGATAGTTACTTTATACATGCTCTGTCTGGCTTTCAGATTGATGCCTTTCAAGATTTTGTCTTCTAGTTAAATTCTTATGTAATTGCTGCATTTTTCTGTGGTTAGCTTTCTAGGATTTCATGTTGGCCAGATTGTGCATTAGCATATATTAATTGATCTTCTTGAAGCACTGCAACAATGTGGTGTTATGTTCTCACTAAATAGTTCTTACTAAAAACATGCATGTGCAGAGAGTTGTTCTTTTTCTTATAGTTCAATGAAGTAGGTTTGTCTGCCTATGATGTATCTATCATTGATGCTTCAAAGAAGAATTTTAGACTCTGATTGTTTAGACCAATCTTTTTAAGGTGTGGAGTACGAGTAGATAGACCACTTAAGCTGTTAAGAAGAGAATACAAAGTTATTAAGGGTTACCTTGTTTGTGTGATTGGTCTCTTGAAGCACAAATGTCTTGCTAACAATGATTATATTATGTTCTTAGATTGTTCCTTCTGTGGCCATTGGTTTCACTGCGTACGACATGATGAAGTTTTGGCTCCGCATCCCACCCCGACAGAAGACTCAATCAATATCTGCTGCCTAATTCCTTTGGAAGAAGACCATAAATGCAACTTGGTTACATTGGCTGTGCAATGCAGAATGACGCCCGATCTATAGATGCAAGTAATCAACAAAGGTGTCCTCAAAATAATACTCTATGATTGTCTTATTTAATGATTCGTAAGATATGGTGAACTAAGGGGGTCCAAGCTGTAAACTTGGAGTCTTTTAAGTCTGTTGAGATTCTATTTATATTCAAAGCAGTGTGCTTGTTTTATTGGGGAGAAAAATAATTTTATATGTAAAAATTTGCCCTTTTTAAAGTTGTTTAATCATATGGCAGGAAAAAGTTGTTTGATTTTTTCCCAATTGTTATTGAATTAATGTTGTTTGGTTTAAAGGTTGTGCTGTGTATCCGAAAGTTAAAGCCATTTTGAATACACACCATTTTTAGTTTTTTTTTTTTTTTTTTTTTTTTTTGGTTTAAAGGAAATATAAATAAACTAGACAACCAAAATGGCTAAGTTAGTAGCAACGTGCCTACAAAAGCTTTCCCCATTTTTGTCTGCACTAAGGCAGCAATTACATCAGATGGGGGAACATAAAAAAAAAAAAAAAACAAGTTCTTCTTGCATATTACAACTTATCCTAGCTAGTGCATCAGCACATTTATTTGCTTCTCGAAATACATGTTTCATTGTGGTGTGAGGAATTTTGTCCAGCAACAATCTGCAATCAAACAGCAGGGAAGAGTAAGCAGCATTAGGAGAATTTCTAGAACAGATTAGATCTAAAATAACTCTTGCATCAAGTTCCACTTCCAGATTTTGAACACCAAGAAGAATAGCCATTTGCAGACCATCTCTTAGGGCCCAAAACTCTGCTATAATGCTAGTGGTTGACCCAATATTCCTTGCAAATCCCCTGACCCACTCTCCTGCACTATCCCGTAAGACTCCACCACCTCCAACCCTCCCGGGATTACCACTCGAAGCCCCATCAGTGTTCAATTTAAACCAGCTAGGCTGAGGCTTTTCCCAGCACACCGGTATGATAGCTATGGTCCTTTGTTTGTTTATTTTTCCCACACAGTAAAAATATTCCATTGCCTGACTTATACACAGTCTATGCAGATTGAGGTTCAAGGGGGTATTCTCGAAAGCTACCTTATTTCTATGCTTCCATAATTCCCATATAGCAAAGGGAAAAACATATCGCCACGGCACCGAGGAGAGATGTATTGCTGTACTCAAACAATTAACCCGAAGCCAATCAATAATGTCATCAGTCGCTTGAAACAAAGAAATAGCCAGAGGGGGAATCTTAATTTTATACCAAAAATCACATGCATAAATACATTCCCTTAAAAGGTGCCCAATTGATTCAGGCATTTTCTTGCATAATGGACACTTATTAACCTCAATGATACCCCTTGAAAATAGAGTATTATTCACCGGGACACTCTTGTGCATACACATCCAAAGGAAATGACTGATCTTTGGCAAAATATCTAGCTTCCAAATCCACATCCCAAGGAAAGGAGTGTCCGGGATATAAGAGTTGTTAGCAAGAGCATAGGCAGACTTCATAGAGAAATCCCCATCCTTGGAGAGTTTCCAAATGATAGAATCTTCCCTACTCCCAAACTGGATCTGTGGGATAACCCTAATTTTATCTTTAACATCCTGAGGCAAATCAAAGGATAGGGTATCCCATCTCCACCCTTGCCCCTGTCCGAGTAACAGATCAGAAACAAGCAAATCACTCTCATGCTGCATTAGAGGCCCTTCAATCAAATCTCTAAGTGACTTGTCTCTAATCCAGCAATCAAACCAAGCCTTAATTTTCCTTCCATCACCCAAGCTCCAGCCAATGCCTTTTTCAAAAGTTTGAAAGCCAACCTTTATAGCTTTCCAATTAGAAGAAGCTGGGAGTTTATCAGGATCTCTAGGTCTTCCCCTATCCGAGGAGCAATATTTGTTTAGTATAACTTTAGCCCAGAGAGCTTCCTTTTCTTGATTCAATCTCCAATTTAATTTGGCAAGGAGCGCAACATTTTTTGCCCTTGCAGCCTGAATCCGGAGGCCACCCTTTTTGATGAGACTGCAAATTGGCATATATTTCTCTCTTAATACTTAGTCTTTTACACTTACTTGGTGCCTAAATATACTCATTATTCTTATATTTTGATTTAGGGTGCAAATGGAGGCATTAAGTGCAAAACGTAGCTGATTGGGCGATTCTGGACAGCTTTGACATCTCTTCGTAATCTCGGCATAACTCTCTCATCTGAGCTCCGATTGAGATGATTCAAGATGCTATGGAATGCTAAGACAAAGATCTACAACTTTCATGTTTTGAGTTTTGAGAGATACGGGCCGCATCAAGGTCGAAATTGGGCTTGAAGTTGCTGCACCTGCACTGTTGACGTTCTGGAATGTTCCTTTGCCTACAATTCTAATTTGCAATCTGATGCGATTTATTTATGGAAGCTTCCAGATCTGATGCACGAAAATTCCAACTGAAAAACACCACTTTCCTAGTTATATTAGGGCTTTGTTTTATTTTTAATATTTTTCCTTAATTAGTCAGATTTGAATATTATTATTTAGAATATTTTTAGGAGATTTTGTAGGCTTGGGAAAGGGGGAATTAACGTGAAAAAGAGGGAGGAGAAATCAGAATTACACACACGTCTCTCTCTCTCCCCTCTTCTCTAATCTTTTTTTCCTCTTTCGAGTTTTCTGTCATGGCCCTGTGTGGCTAAACTTTTATACTTGGTTGAAGGAAACTGAAGCCTCGTAATCAATAAAACTGTGAGATCTAATTTGTTTTTATTGTTCAATCTATGCTTTGAATATTGGATGTTCTTCTATGCCTATTTACATGATTGCCTCGTTTAATTACTAGGAGGCCTACTAGTTTATTATTCGTTGCAATCTACTGCTAGGTTAGATATCAAATCCATAATTGTTTGATCTCTCTAATTTGTGAAGCAACCAAGATTTAATGATTTACTGCGTCAGAAATTATTAGATCTTAGGAAGAACGCACGACTAAATTAAATACAACCGCTTGTGCTTGTGTTGTTTAGTTTCACCGATCTCTCTAATTCTTAAGGCTGCTACTAGATTAAACCTTTAGCGCTTGTCTTGGGTTGTTTAGTAGTTAGGGTTAATTAGATCGCTTGTTTTCTAATTAACTGCGACTAAGGAGAGATAGGAAAATAATTTCAACGGTGAATATTCAAAGTGTGAATTGATATATATTTGCATCAATGATCAGTTGTAAAATTCCGATGGTGGATGTTGACTTAGACCAAGGTTTGTTCTTTTGATTGATTTCGATATTTTAATTTGAATTATTCCTTAGTTGTTTTTCTTAAAATTGTTTTCATTATACTCAATCCACCCCCCCTCCTTGTTCACGTGGCATAAAACTAGGCTAGATACTCTCCGTGGGAACGATCCTTACTCACACTACTACATATATTTTTAGGAGTATAGGTTTTATTTTTGGTTGCCTGCGACAGCACACCACTTTTCCTTAGACCGTATAATTTTATTCCATCCAACTAAATGCAACTTTCTCTTTTCCCTTGTTGAGCCCCAAAGAAAGTCCCGGTTAATTTTATCCAGCTTCTCACAAAGATGCCTTGGTAAAGCCTCTCCTTGCATCACATAGTTCGGTATTGCAGACATAACTGATTTCACTAGAACAGATCTCCCAGCAAAAGATAGAAACTTTGCTTTCCAGCCTGCAAGTTTGTTCATCACCCTTTCTGCAATGAAATTTAATCGATTCCTTGCTGCCCCTCTATGATTAATAGGAAACCCAAGGTATTTTCCAATGTTATTCGTAGCTTGGATTCCCAAATTAGAACAAATCTCCTCTTTGACTCCCTCTTGAACATTCGGAGAAAAGTAAATCTTCGATTTCTCACGGCTCACCTTTTACCCTGATTCCTCACAAAATCTATTCAAAACTTTTGAAATAGCCTCACAAGCTTTCTCCTCCACCTTTGCAAACAGAATTAAATCGTCCGCAAAAAACAAATGGGAAATACCAACATTCTCCTGGGAGGCTTTGAAAGGTATCCATTTTCCATCCACACACTTTTGTTCTATAAGATGGCCAAGAAACTCCATACACAAAATAAACAAATATAGGGAAATCGGATCCCCTTGCCTTAACCCTCTTGTAGGAGTAAAAGGTTCTAAGGCACTTCCATTGAACAAAATTGAGCTCTTAGTGGATGTTACACAGCTCATAATCACCTTTATAATATTCTGAGGAAAGTGAAAAGCTTGGAGGACTTTATAAATGAAGCTCCACTTTAATCTATCATAGGCTTTCTCCAAGTCCACTTTGATGGCCATGTAGCCTTCCTTACCTTTCTTTCTATCTAAGGCAAAGAAGAGCTCTTGAGCAATAAGCACATTGTCAATACCCTTCCTCTCAAGCACAAACACAGTTTGAAGAGGGGCAACCAGCTTTCCAATATAGGGTCTGATCCTGTTAACTATAATCTTAGAAATAATCTTATAGACTGAGTTACATAAACTTATCGGTCTATAATTATTCAAAGATTCTGGCCTTGGACATTTTGGAATCAGGGTAATGAGAGTATCATTAAGAAATTCAGGAACAACCCCATGCTCAAAAACATTCATGACCACTTCACAAACAGACTTTCCAACCTCATGCCAAAATTGCTGATAGAACCCCGCATGTAAACCATCAGCTCCTGGAGCTTTGAAAGGCTTTAGACTCCATAACCCACTTTTAATCTCTTCCTCAACAACTCCTCTCCCTATCCAAGCACTTTCCTCCTTTAACAGAAAGCAACAAGAAAACCCTGAAATTGGGGACTGCCAGCGAGAGCAACTCAATTTTGTTGTATAAAGTTTTTCAAACCCCAACAAAATATGATTTTTGACATCCTCAACATCAACAATCCACTCCCCCACACTATTCTTTAAGCACCTAATCTTATTCCTTTGCCTCCTAACCACAGTTGAAACGTGGAAATAGGAAGTATTTCGGTCCCCAAAAGCAACTGCATTAATTCTTGACTTAAGGGCCCAATATTCCTCTTCCTGAAGAAGAATGGAGGAGTATTCATCAATCAAGTCTTTCTCCAATCTAATAAGAGACTCACTGGGATTATTAGCTAAGGCTTTTTGAGTCCCACTCAATCTAGCTAAAACCCTCCTCTTTCTATTAAAAAGATTCCCAAAAACTTCAAAATTCCATTTCTTCACCTTCCTAGTGAAATCCTCTGTGGCCAAATGCAACGGTCTTCCTTCAGGCCAAGCTTCTTTCACCACCCTAGAAAAATCTAGATGTAACAACCAAATGCTTTGAAAGCGAAATGGTCTGTTTGCCCTATCAGGATTGGGTTTACATAACTCAATTAGGATCGGATGATGATCCGAATATATTCTTGGTAAATGGGTTACCACTGCTTCTGGATAGAGAACTCTCCACAACGGGTTAGCAAAACATTGGTCTATCCTCTCCAAAATTAAATCGGTAAGTTGTCTTTTATTTGTCCACGTATATTTGGGTCCAGCAAACCCCAAATTCACAAAATTACAAGAGTCCAAAACAGCTTTGAACTCCAGTGCCCTGTTGATATTTACTTGATTGCCCCCAAACTTGTCCTCACTACAAAGAACTTCATTAAAATCACCTATCATAAGCCAAGGCAGTGTGTGCAAGTGCCCAACTTCCTCAATATTAGACCACAAAATACGCCTTTCAGCAATGCGAGGACTAGCATAAATAGCGGAAAATAACCAAGAAAGATTCGAGGCACATACCTTTACAATGGCATGAATCTCTTGCTCCGTCGAAGCCAAAAGGGAAATATCAACCTCCTCTTTGTTCCACAGAACCCACAGACCACCGGCATACCCAATTGTATCAGTAGTAATAAAACCATCAAAAGGCAATCCATCAATGATTCCCTCAGCTCTATCTCCTCCTACTCAGGTCTCCGTAATTACCATGATCGAGGGGCGGTAATTCACAGCCATGTCAAAAATCCGCCTCTTAAAATCCGGGTTCAAAGCACCTCCGCAATTCCACATTAAGATATTCATCTGTACAAATTGACCAACAGGAGCTTCAATTTGACTAGGATTCATTATGGCTGCTTCCACCATACTCCATCCTATCCTCCTCAACAGGTCCTTGGAATTCTTCCATTCTGGTTTCCAGACCATCATATACTTCAGAATTCCCACGACATCTTCCCTGCAACAGATTAGCATGTCGCATTTCTTCACAAGAGCTAGAACCTGCACTAGCTTTAGCACTGGGTGATTCCCCATATGGGTTGTCGCTATTCCCCTGAAATCTGCCAACTTCCTTTCCTAAATTATCCACCTGGATTCGTCGAAGTGTGGTACCACAGCCGACCTTCTCTGCTTGCTCAGATTCTCCGCCTCCTCCCAAGACAAAGCCAGCATGTCTGTGATGAAATTCCACCAGGGGTTAGGAGTCTGACCCCACGCTGGATGATCCAGTGGCAAATATCCTGTTCTGATGCTTGAAAGAGTGATAGGAAAGATTAGCTTCCATGCCTTCTCCAACCCCTCTTGGCACCGCCCGATCATTTTCGTATGTGCCGACTTGATTTGAAGAATGATCTCGTCAGACACTATTACCGGTTTGCCTTGGTACCAAATCGCTCATCCAGGCCGAGATAGAGAGCTCCTTCCTTGGAAATTGGTCTCCATGCTCACAAGTTTGAGAAACAGTGTGAGATGGAGTTTTTGAGTTAACTGAAGGATGTTGTTGTTTAAGAGATTTTTTACTCTTAATACCCGAACTTCTTTGATTCTTGGTATTGGCACCCGGTGTAAAATTACTCCGCATGCCCTCACTCTGAGAGCGCATTAACTCCATACCACTACTCGAAGCTTCTTGGCGTGAATCCATAAGGCAATTCTCCCCAACGGCTACTTTTTTGTTAGACACATCTATTCCCACACGTGAGTGGCCCAATTTGCTATGAGGGAAATCTACTTTTGGAGATTTCACAATCACATTAGCCTCTTTTCCTTCTCTACTGACCCCTCTAAAGACTATATTACCCTTAAAGCTTACATCATTCTCTTGACTTTCCTTAAAAGCTTCTTTAAAAACTGACTTGGCTTGTCCAATCCAGACTAAATTCTTCCTTTTAGTTACTAACATCTAAGCCCATAGTTTGGGTCTGAAGATTGCTCCTCTACTTTCTCATGTTTTGGGCTTGCCACTGGACTACTACTATTCCTTTCTTGTTGCTTAATCTGATACCAGCAATTTTCTTGCTTATGTCCCAAACGTCCACAGCAAAAACATAATGAGGAGATTCCCTCATACAACACTTGTTGTAACAGCCCCCCAATACGAATTGACTTGATTAAAGGCTTATCAATATCTACCTGAATACAAAGCCTTGCATAGCTTCCCCTGGAACCAGTAGTTATGTATGAATCAATTCTAAGAACATGCCCTATAGCACTGCCAATCTCCTTTAGCACTTCCAAGTCATAAAATTCTATTGGTAGCTCTGGAAATCTCACCCAAACTGCCACTGAAGTTAGATTGTCTCTAGAAGCTCTAAAGTAAGGCTCCCAAGGCTTAATGGCCAAAAAATGTTCTCCAACAAACCAAGGGCCTCCTTTAAGAACCTTCTCATAATCATCAGAACTATGGAACTTAATCAAAAAATAGTCTTTTCCTAGATTGATACAATCAATCTTAGCAGAAGGTCTCTACAAGGCATTGATTTTGAAAGTGAGATAGCTGAAACCCACAGTTCTACCAAACACTTTCACTATCAAAGCCTTAGCCCATGATGCTCTAATACGAGCCTTAGTTTCTTTGGATAACTTAATCTCAGCCATACCTTCAACAAGTGGATCAACTTCTGTATCAGACTCCTCTCCATTATCCCATACGTTATCAAGCTTAAAAGCCTACTCATAAGCACCTGGAATATCACCAATCAGACTATCTTTGTAACTAACCAGGGCACGAGGAGGAGAAAACTGCCTTGCACCTGCACTTTCTTTGAATTTCTTCACACTACGTCCCAACTCATCTTCTTCCTCACTCGATCTTGGTGGTTCATTACAGTACTCAGCTTCCATGGACTCAAGTTTCTTAGAAAATTCCAGAAAAAGTTTTTGTACTTGTTCTCTATGAGTTCACCACTGTCAGTTTCTTTAAAACATTCTCTCTTCTCTCCATGTGTGTGTTAAAAAATACTTAGTATTCTAAAAAAAAAATGTTGTTTGGTTTCAACCTTATTTTTGGTAAGTAATTTTTTGGGTAAAACCATTGCCACAAGATGAATATAGAGAGAATTCAAAATCATATGCCGCTAATAGGATACACAAACTTTGATATTTATAATTGACATGATGAATTGGGAAACTGTGAAACAACTTGGGATTGATTGTGACTAGCTCAAAGGCAGCCTGTTATATTTGGGACACTAGCAATCTTGAAGATTTGCCGTCTCATAATTTGTTAATTGGATAGTTTCAATTATCACATTTTGCTCCTAGATACATGGATGCTTTTTGTTTTGGTTTGTGACACTTCAGTGTTTAGCTTCCTTTAGCTACGTTAGTCAGTTTGGTAATCTTTAATTAAATTTGATGATGTGATCAGAGGGTATATATATATATATATATATTCTATGACTCGTATATTCTCAAAATTGATACATTTAACCCATCGTATCACAGATTGATTCTCAAATTTAATGACAAGACATTTTTCCTTTGCGTCACAAGATAATACACTTGCGAGAAACTCAACACATAAACATTGGTTTAGTGGCTTAAGCCTCCTTTTGGAAAGCGTGTTTTGCGCGTATCCTAGCGGAAGCATTTTTTTTTTTTTTTGTGGATCTTATGCACTGTTCACAAGACCTACAAGTACTTTCATTCAGTAACTGTTCTTTAAAACTGAGTCCTACGACACTATTCACACATTTAAAAATTATTTTGCTACAATGTTTTTAGTTTTCAGCAATAAGCGATATCCAAACAGACCCTAAAACATATACTTGTGTATGGTTATCCTTTTACTAAGCTTAAGAATGTGATCTATGATTGGACAATTGGATAGACTCAAAGGAGGTATGAGTCGCAAAGTAGAAATGTTTTTTTTTTTTTTTCTTAAAATCTGTATTAGAAGGTGATGCATTTGTGTTATTCAAAAGTGGCAACTTAAGAAGTTAATGGGCTCTAAAATTCATATTAATATCTATATAATCTCTATAAGTCGAAACATAGTATTTATTGCTACTATACTCCTATTAAGCCACATCAACATAACATTTTGATCCATTCAGTATAGTTTGGTCCCATTTAGTCCACTTTAGTTCATTTGGTCCATTTCGGTCCTATTCCATCCAATTCTGTTCATTCTATCCACTTCAGTACAATTCAGTCCATTTTAGTCCTATTCGGTGCACTTGAACCTCATTCTGTCCACTTCAGAACATTTCGGTCCACTTCAATCCAATTAGGTCCCATTTCGTCCACTTCAGTACAATTCGGTCCAATTAAGTCCACTTTAGTTCAATTCGGTTCTAGTCGGTCTATTTCAGTCCAATTTGGTCCACTTTGATCCATTTAAGCTAATTGAACCTTAAATTAATCCATTTAAATCTTTTTATTAAATTATTTTTTATATATATGTATTGTTGTTGAATGCAAATGTGTTCCATTATATAAAACTTATAAAAATAAAAAATATTTTTAAAAATACATGCACTATTTAACTTACAAATATAGTGTAAGTTTACGACTAATCTTTGGATAAAGGGTTGTTATACTTTTTACATTTGAAGAGAAATGAAGTACTAATTTTATACTAGTGAAATCACATGTCTTAGTACTATCATAGCACAGAAAGTGGTTGACTGTTGACACCCTGGCTTACGGGTCTCATCTCTTGTATCATATCTTCATATGTATATTTAGATTTAATATAATTTCACCATCAATAACAAGGCTACAGTCGTTCAAAGTACAGGGCTACAGCCACAGTCGTTTTACCATTATTTGCTCACATGTCATTCACGTGATGCAATTAGTGTTGTAATTAGCTTTGCACGCGTGTCATAATTTAATTAGTTGTAACTAGAATTAGTTAGTTAGATTTCATTCTGGTAGTTAGTTTGTTGAGTTTGTTACATTTTCCCACCTAGTACAAGGCTCTGTATCTGTGTTTATAAACAGAGCAGCACATGTAATTATTTAGATCTTTTTTCAAAATTTTCACTTAAGATTGTGAATTTCACTCTCAAAATTCTTTTTCCATCTTTCCTTTGAATTCTTCTTCAAGAATATTTTTCCTTGAATTCTTAGGAATAAGCTTTCCTTCATTTCCATGGCTGAAGCTTCAGCAACTTCTGATTCTATTACAAACAGTTCTTGTTAGCCAATTACTCATTGTCAAAAACTATCAAACCTGGTCTCGCTCAATGATCATGGTTCTCACAGCCACAGCCAAGACTAAAATTGGTTTTGTCAATGGCACAATATACGTACCAATGAATACCGTCCAATTTTCAGTCGTTGGATAAGATGCAACACAATGGTGCTCTCGTGGATTCTCAATTCTATTTCTAAATTAAAGACGTCGTTTCCAGTGTGATTATTTACATGTAGACAGCTTGAGATGTCTGGCTGGATCTTCAAGAGAGGTTTGCACAAAGGAATGCACCTTGAATCTTTCAGATTTAGAAGGCAATCTCATTTCTTGCTCAAGATTAGTCCATTTTGAGTGCTTACTTTACTAGGCTTAAAAAACTAAGGGATGAGTTATCTAATTACAAGGCCTAGTTTGATTATTGTATTCCAGAATACATTATGCATTTTTCAGTATTATTTTCAAAGCAAATTGGGCCACTTTTCCAAACTATCAAGATAACTTCAATTAACCTTTGTTGATGTATTGAGATCATCATTGGAGCCGAGAACTAAAGATTATTAACTAGTACAAAGTGAGGTGTTTACAGATGATTCTTTTTACTCAACCTACATTCTCAGATTCAATATCAAGTGTGCCATTTTCAAACAACTACATCTCATTCATTTCAAATCCAAATTGGGTCTAATCTATGTCCATTTTAAAATTTTGGATCTCTCCTTACCAATGAAACAATTTTCACATAGAAATTCATTATAATGGGAAAGATACGGAAAAAGATCATCAAATTCTCATATTTAAGCATATTAAAAGTTAGTTGTCTCTAAGCAACTTTTGGCCCAAACTCAAACCTCTATAGTATTGTAGAAGCCATTATAAACCTTTAAAGTTCAAATAAGATTGATATCACATACATGGAGAATACAAGTGTGTATAATTTACAAAATGTATAGATGCAAAATATCAATCATAAGATATGTTATACAATGCAATTGATATGATTCTTGACTATCGAGCCTCTAACACGGTAATATTAATTTCATTGACTGAGGGTGACTGTTTCTTGCTTGATGAAGGTGATTTCTTTCCTACAAAGAAACCTAGCTCTTTGGGTTCAGGTAATGAACCCTCACTGTGCAACAGCATAACCACAGATGACATATTTGGCCGATCGTCATGATGTTGTTGCAAACATAAGAAACTAATATGGAGGCAACGTATGATCTTCGATTGGATGCCAGAGTCCTCTAAGCAAGTATCAATCAGTTCTAAAGGCCTACCTTCTTTCCATAATTTCCATGCCTAAAATATTTAAAAATTCTCTATCATTATTTGTATCATAATATTTAAAAATTCTCTATCATTATTTGTATCATTATATGTAAGATAGGGGATGAAATTTGTTGAGAACTCACATGTTCAATGAGGTTTAGACTATGGTCTGGATGGAACCATCCTCGATTTCTCTTTCCACTTATTATCTCCAACAACAATATTCCAAAACTAAAAACATCAGATTTTACTGAAAATATACCATTAATTGCGTATTCAGGTGCCATATAACCACTGCAAAAACATTATTAAGCATTAAAATATTTGATTAAAAAAATGTCAACAATAAAACATGTTGAGAATACGTACTATGTTCCAACCACTCGTTTTGTGTGTCCTTCAGTCTGATCTCCACCAACAATTCTAGCCATACCGAAGTCAGAAATTTTTGAAATCATCTTACTATCAAGTAAAACATTGCTTGCTTTGAGGTCTCTATGTATAATCCTCAATCTAGAATCTTCATGAAGATAGAGAAGCCCTCGCGCAATCCCATAGATAATGTTAAAGCGCATAGACCAACCCAAAGCTTTAGCTCTTGTTTGATCTGAAAAGTTTCTCATTTATGTTAATACTAAGTTCAACATGAATAATGAAACAAGAAATTGGTATTTCTTCAAATAACAATGAAAACTTTCATGGAGTTTGGTAAAAATTATTTGTTTTAGAGAAGTTCAAACCAAAAATGAAGGAATCCAAGCTTCCATTGTGCATATATTCATAGATTAGGATTTTCTCATCTCCTTCAATGCAATAGCCCAAAAGCCTAACAAGATTTCGATGCTGCAATTTGGCGATTAATATAACTTCATTTTTAAACTCATTCAAGCCTTGTTCAGAACTTCGTGAAAGCCTTTTCACAGCAATTTCTTTTCCATCGACTAGTGTACCCTGAAATTTCAAATATGCTAAGTAGTTTTTTTTATTGAAGTTGAGTATGGAAAGAATTACTTTTTTGTGATCTTTATTAAAGCATGCTGCAGAGTTACCTTATATACAAGTCCAAAGCCACCTTCACCAAGCTTGTTATTACTTGAAAAGTTATTAGTGGCAGTGGCTATGGTAGCTAGGGTGAAGAATGTGATCTCCATGTCTTCACTTTGGCCTTCAATGTTCTGGTCTATCATCACATTATTCCCCAATTTCTCTGCTAAGATCATGATGGGCTTCACATTATACATTAGAAATAAGAATAGGGCAATTGTTAAATTCGGTTTAGACCCACTGGTTAATTACACAACAGAATTATTATTTGATTTCAAATCAACTAAATTAGGCAATCCAAAATATCAATATCAATAATCAAAATACAATAAGTGACCAAGTCATAAAGCAAAATAAAATAAAATAAAACTATAAACGCATAAGACACATAGGTTGTGTTTGACATTGGCTTAAAAAGTCTTTTTTTTTTTTTTTACTATTTGATTTATTTTTGCTACTATTTAACTTATTTTTAATACTATTCATGGGTCTCATTGCACTTTTTGATACTATTCATAGGTCTCACTGTACTATTTCAACTACTTTTTAACTTTATTTACGATACTTTTCTAAAAAAGTTTTCAATTTCAGTTAAATAAGTTATTCCCAAACAGACTTGTAATATGATTATGAAATGAAAAACCTACGGAGAACTCTCTAAAGGAAAAAAGGACTATATGTGTAAACTACTCCCACTAAGGCAATCAACTAGAAAAGGATGTGTTTTACAGTCTTGAAAAAAAAAATTGTACCTGGCTTTAATTTCCCAATAGATAACTTCTGCGACTCACGACAGCTTTAAAACTTTGAGCTTCTTCCTATATGGATTCCTTCGATTCCTTCATGAATGGCAGGTCTGTGTAAATTAACTAGAACCTTTGGTGCACTCCAATTAAGGTTCCTCCTTGAATATTTGATCTACAGTCAACTCACTAGAAGAAATGCTATGTGGTTTTGAGCTTTGGATCACAAGATTTTACAAAACTACTAGGATTCTCTCAAGAAAGCTCATGGATGAAAGGCATGGTTTTTTCACTAAAAGTGTTGTGCCAGTTTCTGCCTTTCCAACTTTACTGGAAATCTTGCATAAGATAGTATAAATTGGTGTTTACATATACGGTTATAATCCTAATCAAAACAAAGATTTAGATTATTTTTTGTGATTCTCGTTCAATGGGCCATTTCAGCCCATCTTTTTTTTTTTTTTTGAGCAAATATCAGCCCATCTATTTTTACTAGCTTGAGTCAACCTCTTGGTCCCCCCCGCTTTAGGCCACAATATATTTTAGCCTTACCAATATTTTGCAAATTTTATTCTTTACCATTATTTTTCTTATGATCAAATGGCTTAAACTTCACAGCTTTTCTTGTTCAACATCTTATTAGCTGCTTTATATGTTCTTAGACATTTAATTAAGGGTCTATTTGGATACTGTTTAAAGTTGTTTTTGTTAAAAATAAATACTTGGAGATTTCATAAACCGTGCACAAAATCCACACAAAAAATACAAACACGCGTCTACTTTGCTTTTTAGTGCAATCCAAACGTACACTTCAATCTTGAAATATCTTTTCCAAATGGGTCAGAGAAAGAAATATTACCTCTGAAGTTTGTCCTTTTGCTAATGCAGTAGGGAATCAAGAGCACGCTAAAAACGACCGCAATTGCAACCACAACTATCACTATAACCTTCATCTTTTGCTTGTCTTTCTCCTCTTTATGATTGACTTTGCAGAAGAAAAGCAAAAATATTTTAGTAATGCAATAAAATAGATGGAAACAACAAAGATTATAGCTTCAATGGCATGTGAAAATATAAATTAAAGAGCAATAAAGACCATAGGCCTATCACCTTGCTCTGAAACAGGCATTCGAATATATACATCCTGCATAAAAGCATACTGCCCATTAGCTGCAACCTGTCTAATATCAATTAGATCCCCAAACCACATGGCGCAGCCACTTCCTCCATTTTTAATATCTGAGTTTGCATAAGCCGTACAGGAACAGTTGTTCAAACATTTGACTCTGCATTCGTTAAGATTCATACTTCCGTTCATCAAGGAATACGTGGTATCTGGCATTTTGAGCCCAACAAATTTTGCAAACCCAATTTTATCTTTATCCTCGCAGCTCAATTGGGTAATGCGTACACATCCCTTAGACCACTCATCTGGGTTCCATGTATCTGGTGACTTATGCTTGAATCCTTCTACACATTGACAGATAGTTGCCTTACCAATGATACAATTTCCATAAGGACCACATAAATTATAGGTGTCACATTTGTCTCCTGGTGAAGAAATGTACGCGGTCCATTTTTTATCTGCTTCGACCCATATGTAGCGCTCATATGAGGACGTATATTCGTTCAAAACTCCTCTTGAGATTACAGATTTTTCAATCAGGTGGAATATTAAGTATACCTCATCGCTGTTGATGACAAAATCGTAGGTGTAAACCGAATTGTCGTGTTTGTCTGGTACACCACTGAAACCAAGGCCATTCCATGGTCCGGTCGGCCGTAAGAACTTCTCGGTGCCTTTCTTTGTGACTGTTTCAGGGTAATTATGAAGTTCAACCCCCCAACTCAGTTCTCCAGGAGACGGGTCATCTGGACTCTTCCATGCAGATAGGCGCCGTTCCAGACCAGTCTTTAAGTCCCATCCAAGCTTCATTCCTGGTAGCCAAGTATCAGAAGGATAGTCAAAGCTTTGCCACAAATATTTCTCTGGGTTTTCTTCGTTCTCTTCTCTTAACACTAGATTTCCTGAATCTAAAAGCTGGACTATTGGATTCCAGGCCTTTTTTGTTGAGTTTGCCGACCAAGCAACTGTTCTATTCTGGCTGAGAAGAACAAGACTACCTGAACTGTTTACCATCAACATGCCAGACGAGTCGTTTATTGGATTGAGCCGGTTTGCTACCCAAACAACCGTTCTAACTGGGATATTGTTGTACCATATTCCCAAGTAACGGTTACCGGAATTACCAGGACTAAAGAACCCCAGGGCAAAGCTTCCATCTCTAGAGACCAGGGTCATGCCCTCAGTGAGGGATTCGGATTTTGCGATGCCGTCAGCAGCATCCGACAGTACAAAGAAGAAAAGAAGCAAACTCAAATTCAACAACAACAACACAAAAGCAAAGATGTCCATTTTTTTTTTTGGTGGTCAAGGGGGAACAACAAACAGAACTACCTCACCCTATCAGAGAGCACAGAGTTAGACATCCTATTATACAAAATACCAGCAACTCTTAGCCAAACAGAAGATAATGTTTGGATACAGCGTTTCAAAGACGTTTCAAAGACATCCTGTGTTTGGCGTCCACAGTCCGTGAGGCCCATGGCTAACGTAGCCAAAAATCACGTCCAGAGACTGAAAAATGTCTTTGGCTTTTGTGCGTTGTTCACGGGACTTATAAATATTTATTTTTCTATCAAAATTTTCGTTAAAAATAAGTTTCATGGCACTATTTACATATTTAAAAATTATTTTACTACAATGTTTTTAGTTTTCAGCAATAAGTGGTATCAAAACAGACCAGTTGCGCTTATTTTCACCACAATACCATATTTGGGAATTATAATATTGTTCCTGCAATGTAAATTTACATTACAAATACAATGTAAAGGAAGAATTTCCCTGTAATAATAGCATATCCTCTCCTCTCGTTATTCATAATGGAGTCCACTAATTTAAAATTTAATTAGTAAATCCCATATTACGTGAGAGAAGTGAAAACATCATAGTCGCACTCCCAAAATAATCCTAAAAATAATGTAGTAGTATTAAGTTAAATTTTTTGATTGAAAGACATAAATAAAGAAAAATGTTTCATAACATTTTCACAATAAATCTTAAGTATTAAGCAATTACTAGTTCTAATCTGAGTCACCATTAAGATTACTTTTTTACTCTACTAGTAACAATTTGATATCTAGAATATATTATGATGAAAATGTTATGAATGTAACATTTCTCATAAATAAACGTGGTTTGTCACACATTTAATTAGAAGAAAGTGCTATACCAATAATATTTTTACAATAAATCTTAAGTAAAAAGTTATTATTAATTTTAATTTGAACTTACCATTGAAATTACTTTTTTGTCTATTAATAACAGTCATTAACGACCTGCCACCTAGAATTGTTGTATAAGTATTGTGAAAATATTATGAACGCATTTCACTTTAATTAGAAGCTAGATTTATGGTGAAAATATTATAGACATAACATTTTTTTTTTTAATTAGAAGCTAGATTTTTATGTATTTGATTTTGCTTCCACATGGGAGCACGGCTAGTTGGAACTTTGACTTGGTGTGAAGTTTGATCCAGACTTACAGACAGTTGAGAGACTTGTGCATTGTGCGAATTGTGAAAAATCTTATCTCCTCCCTCTGCTTCAATATGATGGAATTTTTTTCTCGCTCTCTACAATGTAGTAAAGTTTATTGAGACGATTCTCAAAAAAAAAAAAAAAAAAAAAAAGTTTATTGAGAAGAATTTTTTATTTTTTATTTTTTCTAGTATTGTCTCACCATGGCTGTATTACTCTTTGCAAATCCCCTCTAACTTTAATGAATAACGAACTTGTCACATATTATGGTAACTAAGCTAGAGATAAATACAAACTAAAGCGCCAATATTATCAAGTTCAACTGGGGACCATCATCGATAATAAGAATAGAAATTCTTTATATCACATTTTTTATTTCACTTTATATATCACCAATCATAACTTGTCATGTGTTTGTTTAACTTTCCTTATAAATAGTCAAAGTTTAAAATGGAAAAAAAAAATTCACATGATAAATTGTAATTACTAAAACATAAAGTGTATCACAAAATGTATACAGAAGATTTGTATTCCAATAATAGACACGGTAAGAAAAGTGTGCCAATTGATTTCTAGTTCTTAACAACTTTGATTCCTCGTTAGAAGTTGCAAAAAAACCTTAATAGCGGAGCTCTTATTTGGACAAATATCCCTATCAAGAATCGACGTGCACCAGCCGCTATTGACTTACATGCCTAAGTTCATTGATAAAACCTTCCTCAAACGTTTACCCGTGGGCTAATAATTTCAAGCCATGTGTACAGTAGAGCTGGTATGGGTCAACATGGGGATGGGGTGACCCGAGTGGGACCTATCCAATATGAGAGGTCATACACCGATCCCTCTTATACATAAAATATTCTCATGCAAACGTTATATAAATCCGTGCCATGTACCCAAAAAAAAAAAAAACTGATAAAAATGAGATCTTAAAATATTTTGTGATAATTTTTCAATTAAATATGTCCACTTTATTCTAATAATAATTTTTTTAAAACAATCTTATTTTTAAGTAGCCAAAAAATAAATTAAACCAAAAAGACACATAGTTCGATTAAATTTTCACCAAACTTGATGAGTCTAAAATTCACATACCATGTGACAGAGTTTGTGGAAAGAAAAAAAAAAATGAGCAAAGTGAGTTTTAGAGTGGTGTGTCATATATATACTGATAAGGGTATTTTTGTCTAGTAAGGATTTTTGTTGCTTATCCGTCCTTTAGCCTCCATCAGGCACAAGGTTTCCTTTCTCCCTCTGACTAGACACTCACAATGACAAACAGTCTCCATCCTCACCATCCCGACCAACGAGTCATGAGACCAACCGACCATGAGCCCGTCATGATAGAAGCCCTGGGTTGTCGTGATAAAAGCCCCATTAGACCTCTTAAAGTTCAAACGGATGGATATGCTACCCTCTAGGAAACTCGTCAGCAACTTTAGCTTATGCTTGACAAATGATCCACACCTCACCACTTGCATACAGATGGATAGGCATGATGGGTCCCACAATCCTCTACGTGGTCTCCATGCATATATCCCTACATGGAAATAACTTGTACACCATGTCTAAAGACCCTACTACACGTCAATATCTCCCCTATATGGAAAGAGGACCCTAAAATCTTGGAGCCTTGATTCCAAATCTCCTCTACAAGGAAAGACTCCTACATTCAAGGGATCTTGGTTCACTCTTTACCACTATATAAGCATCAGACCTCCTTTTCTCTAAGTTACACTAAAAATCCCTAGCTCTCTCACTATAGAGTGCTCGGAGATCTTTTATTCATTGACTTAACCTTCGAAAGGTCTTTGGCCGGCACCTCACCAGTGCTTTTCTATTGGTTCTTGGTTTCTTGTTCTTTGGGTACCCATTGGAGCGTTCGAGCACACTCATTGACAATTTTTGTACATTATCAGTCGGCGTCGTCTGTGGGAAACGAGTGATTACCTATATCACCGCTTCTAAGATAAAGAGTTGCATGGCCCAAACGCGATCAATGGCTACCATCAAACCAGGAGACAAGGAACCCCCCAACGCCTTGGATAGACAAGTGCAAACCCTGGCCGTGGCGGTTGAGCGGCTCACGTAGCATAACCAAGAGTTGGAGCAATAGCTAAACCAGAGGAACAAACGACGTCCCAAAGATTAGCACGACGAACGAGACAATGAAGAACAGAATGGAAGTCACTCTCAATGGGAGATCGACAAGAAAAGGAAGATCAGGAAGAAAGCAATATCCCCAATAGGCGGGACAGGCAGGAAGAAAGTAATATCCCTAATACGTGATTAACCATCAACTTGAGAAGGATGTTGGCTGCAAAGTTCTTCATTTTATCAATACGATGAAGATCATGAAACTCCTTGGTTACAAAACCTTATGGCATACAAACACAGCAGCTTCTTCAAGAAAAAGATGAACTAGGGCATATGTCGCCGGTCACAATATGCTTTTGAAAAACTTTTGCATTAAGTTGCATCAACTGTGACAACTCTTAAAATAATCCTAATATATGTTTAGGGTTGTGAGAAAAGAAAGCCTAAACAAGTATACATAAATTGGTGTGAAATCAGATTTGAAAAATTGATTTTCGTAAATCTCAATAGATAGGTTATCTATCGAGCAGTTGTCGCGTATCGGGCAAATACTACCTTTTAAACCTCGATAGATGCTATCTGTTAAGCTAGCTGTCGAGCTTTTAAATCCAGCACTTTTTCACTTGATTTTTAGACAGATTTGCATGGCTTTAACACTTGTTTCTTGAACTCTTGTTTCTTGAAGTATTAAACGCATCTTAGATCTACCCAATTACAAGCAAAGTGCGTTTTGTCAAAAATTAGCCAATTCTAAATGACATATGTTCCTAATATGATTCAAATATGTCCTAACAATCTGTCCCTTTGACAATCCATGACAAAACCACAACAAACAAATGAACATATGAGAGAAGTCATAAATCACTCAACTCATACTTACTTGTTGAGTATAATAAAATTTATCCTAACACAAACTCTTGAAAAACTTTGCAAGAAGAGAGTTCATGGCAAGAAAGACTTTGACAACCTATATTTCTGAAACACTTTAAACAAAACTCATCACGATATCTTAGTGTGAAACAAAAATATAAAAGATTGCATACAATAAATAAGAAGCATGTGCATAAAGAGAGAAAAGAAATAACACATGAAGAGATAGGTGAAAGAATATAATAACAACCTCAATATATATATATATATATATATATCAAAATGAATACAAGGTTTGCTATCACAAAGTAAGAACAATGTATCTAAAAAGTAAAGAAAAGAAAAGATACAAAAAGTCCTCACTACATCCCTCAAAAACAAAAACACTCCCCCTAACAAAAATATCTCCTACACTAACTCTCCCCCTAAGTACATGACTACTCTCATACCCAAAAAATTTCCCCTTTTTGTCACAAATGACAAAGGGCAAGTAACTCAAGCAGTCATCTCATCGTCACCAAAAGAGCTAGCATCCTCATCCTCATCATCATCATCGTCGTCATCAGAGTCACCATCATTGTCCTCGTCCTCAGAAGCCTCTGGAGAAGGAGAAGGAGAAGAAGATGCCACGAAGCCACCAAGGCAAGTCTGCTGTCATGTAATACGACTGACACAAGTGTTCACCTCACACAACTCATCACTGAGTGTGTCAAGGCAAGCATCCATGCGCTAAAACTGCATCATGACCACCTTAAAGGTCACACCACCCGTAGAAGAAGAAGGAGCAGATGTGGATGAAGATAAAGAAGTTGGAGGAGTCGCCATCTCGGTCTGTGGCCGCTTCGGTTGAAGCAGGGCCTCGCTCTATCGAATGGTCGCTACGTCTATCGCACACCTGACAGAGAAGTATGTAGACTCAGGATAGAAGACAGACGTAAGGCGGAGAATCTACGTAATAGTTGAAGGGAAAATGAGCTTATCACGGGTCACTGTATCCCTATAGACATCTATAAGGGAGAGGTCGAAGTGAAAGGGAAAGTCTATAACGAGTCCCTTAAGAAGGGATAACAAAAATCAGGCACCAAGCTTAGTAATGGAGTTATAGTGAGACAAGGGATAGAGAACAAATGTCATCACCATGTTAAGGAACTTTGGACCTTTTGCAAAGCCCGAGTAAGTGGTGTTTTGACAGTCACCCCAAGATGAAGTTGTCTCACAGAAGAGGGACGATAGTTCGTCTTTGGACACAGTCCTAAGACGATCACAGTCGGTGTAGTCAGCAAACTCTACCCTTGGTATGTGTAGCACCTCGGATATAAGATCCGGAGTGACTATAATATGCGAGTGATAAAATGAGGTACAAAATAATCGAATTCATGCATATTGGAGTAAAACTCATGTATGATCTCGGAGGGACAAGTGACCGGGATGTCATAAAGTGACTCCCAAGCCCTACTGTAGATGACAGTGCGAAGGTCAGTATCAAAAAAGTCCGATAGAACGACTTGGCATTCCAAATAAATACCGCATCGAAATGTATGCGGTCCATTTTTTATCTGCTTCGACCCATATGTAGCGCTCATATGAGGACGTATATTCGTTCAAAACTCCTCTTAAGATTACAGATTTTTCAATCAGGTGGAATATTAAGTATATCTCATCGCTATTGATGACAAAATCGTAGGCGTAATAAAGTGTATCACAAAATGTATACAGAAGATTTGTATTCCAATAATAGACACGGTAAGAAAAGTGTGCCAATTGATTTCTAGTTCTTAACAACTTTGATTCCTCGTTAGAAGTTGCAAAAAAACCTTAATAGCGGAGCTCTTATTTTGTCTATTAATAGCGGAGCTCTTATTTTGCCACAAAGCAAAATAAGAGTAAGTTGTCAAGAGAGAGAGAGAGAGAGAGAGAGAGAGAGAGAGAAGCAAAAAAGTACCAACACAGATCAAAATCAAAAAGATAAAGAAAAAAAATTGTACGTATGCATGAAAAACGCATGAACATGTAACATGCAAAAGTAAAAACATTATGGGCTTAGCCTAATCTAATCCTACCAGCACACATGATTTCAACGTAGTACACACACATCTAAGATGCATGAATCATTGTTAAAATGCAAATGTGATGCCATGCATGAAAATTTAAGATCATTTAAATAAAACACAACCCAAAAATTTTGCAAAAACCTCATCAATTTTGAAAAAACCCCAAAATATTTCAAAAAAACAAAAACCTAGATCTATATGAATGAAATGCAATAAATAGAGGGAAAACAAGATCTTACATGTGCAGGGAAGAACAATCTAGGCCAAAAATGAGTGGGGAAAAGGTTTAGAGTGAGAGAAGTGTGTTTGGGGAGGTGAGAAGTCAGAACCAATCAAGAGAGATTGAGAAAAATCGCGCTGTGACTCTATATAAGAAGCCACGATTCTCGATGGATCGAAAGCTATCGAGAGGTGTCAAGATTTAATTTTCGACAGATGGAGCTGTCAAGGAGCTATCGAGAGGTGTCCACAGCAAAGTGACCTTGATGGATCTAGGTACTATCGAGACAAATTCTCAAAAGCTTCGATGGATTGAAATTGCGATAACAGCTATCGAGAATGGAAGATCAAAAGGCTCGATAGATAGCCTAGCTATCGAGAGGTATCGAGAAGCTATCGAGATTGCTCAAAAACAATTTTTCAAAGAAGAGAAAAACACAGATATGAATGCAATCAAGCATGCTATTCAACCAAAGAACCAAACAGCATTTTAAGCTCTCAAAAACGTCTCTCAACAAGAAAATGCCAAGCATTTAGATCCAAAACACACACACACATACACACACACAAAACTAATCTAACTAATTTTATATTTCAAAAACAAGTCAAGACAGTTTAGTGAATATACATAACACATGTATTCCTTGTGATGGCTAAATCACATTGTACCTGCATATGTATCAAAAGTAGCAAAGAATATTGCATGTTGTGTGTACAAAACATCACAAGATTGCATGAGTGTCTACATGTTATAACGATTTGAGACATGAGAAAATCACTTTAACTCACACACAATCATAATTGCTTGATGGGGATTATCACCTTTAAGGTACATCTTATAACTCCCACATCTTCTAAAAGACACGCTTGCAATCATATATAAAGCATTTTGATTATAAAACACACACTGTTTTTGTATTTTTTTTATTTTTCAATTTTTATTTTTATTTTTATGAAAAACAAAATAAAGCAAAACTAAAAACAAACAAACAAAAACATGTTAAACAAAGCAAAGCATAAAACTAGAATGACTCAAAACTAGAAAGAAAAACACACAAGTAATGCAAGCAAAAAATTAGAGGGAGAGAGAGAAAAGAGACAAAATCACTTTGAGCCTTTTTCTTTGCACACCTTGAAAGAACCTTTCCGTTTAGCAAACCCTTGATCCGGCGATGAGGGGAAAAAATTGAAACCGTTCAAGTTTGAAAGTAACATGAAGGCTTTGAGAAGATCTCCAAGAGGAGCAAAAGATGATAGAAACTAATTCTGGTTTCTTAATGAGATCATACTGTTGCTCTGTTGAGTGGTTAACCACTGCAATTAGGTCGAGTATGTCCAGTCGCTCCACAATGATGACAGAGATGCTGCTTCTTCTGTTTAGACTTTTGAGTATTGCCCTTCTTAGCCCTAGAGTTTTTAGTCTCTTTTTTATCAAGCTTAGGAGGTGCTCCTAAGATAGATTTACCATTGTCTATATTCTCACTAGCTAAAGCAGTTTTGACATTATTGTTCTCAGATTTAACATTATTAGTAGGTGAAACAAAAACAGTAGTACTAATAGAAGTAATACTAGGAGAAGAGAAATAAGACCCTAAACCGGTTCGATCAGAAACAAATTTCTAAAATCTGAGCATCTCGTCAAGTTTAGCACTTGAAGTCCTCTCCAACTGAGCTCTGACTTGGAACCACTCTGCCTCAAGCATCTTGGTCTTCTCAACCAAGAAATTGTTCTCAAACCACAATGCTCCAATACTTTGATTGGCTTCATCAAATTTCATGGAGATTTCTTCTCGCTCAAGCTCCACATCACTGAGCATCTTGATAGCCAGCCTATATAGTTTCTCATACTTCTCAGAAACTGTAACGCCCCAAAATCATAAGCAATAAAAGTCTATTCAATCTGAATAATCCATAAAGATATTAAATAAAAGAAACCAGCAACCTTAATTCTCATCACAAATGTCAAAGCTCTAATCCACCAAAAACAAAACATCCTCAAAATAATTCCCCAATACAATGTTTAATGCCATAAAAATAATAATAAAATCCTCAGTTCCACAAAATAGTTTGTAACTACTATCCCCTAAGAATCTCTACTCTAATAATCCCTCTAATATATCTGTAAGGGGAAATAAAGGGGGGTGAGATAACTCAATAAGTGGAATTCACTAACATTGGGGTGTGGGAACAAACCTTTCAAATAAATAATACTTACAACAAATTCATAACTTGTAACTCATCAATATTTCACATAAAAAAATATATATATCTTTATATTGTGAGCCATCATAATATATATATATATATATATATATTTATCAATACCATCATATACACAATTTCCTAGACTTTTCTCATTGTCAACATTTACGCCCCGTTGACAGGGTTGTGATGTCCCCTTTTTAGGACTGGAACCTCCTTTTCATCCCCTTTCTTAAGGATGGCTCCTTTGGAACCTAAAGATGCATTCCCTAGCTAAGGAGCTTCCTTTTTGGATATTCAATAGTATACTCCCTTGCTAAGGAGTTATCTAATGTGCACTGTCCCCTTTTCTGGGACCGTCCCTTACTAAGGACTAGCTGCAGTATGATGGTCCCTTGCTAAGGATTAACTACAATACTGAGCTTTTTAATCACGACTTGCCATAGGTTTTCAAAATATATTCAATATGCTCACAAAAATAGTTCATTCATAATTCTTAACAATATAAAGGTATATTCACACATGCAAGTTTAAATAAGTTTAGGTTGTCCCACAAATTTTTCATAAAACGAATAGTCAATGTGCACATCAAACATTTATAAAATATCAATTTATATATAATATTAACATATTTCTTTGATATAAAATAATTTAATAATCAACATTGTTTTGGAAAAACACCCAAAATTAGTGAACACCACTTACCTCTTATTTGCGAAAATAAAAGAAATCTACCTCCCTTGAATCACAACAATTCAGTAGAATTAGAACCTAGCAACACCAAAAAAAAAAATAGGTTCATCAATACACAATTTCCCACTTAAAAATCTATTTTCACGCTTAAACGGTTTAATCCTAGACAATATTGATATATTCAAAATCATCCATTTATTCACTTAACTATCCAATTTACTCTAATATTACATCTATCCAATTTAATATTGGAAGCCACGTATAGCCTTAATTTATCCATCTAGTTGCTTAGCATTCCCACTTGATGTTGCTAGACATCTATTGACTCTAATATTATATATATATATATATATATATATATATTCAATCTAACATTAACATGGGAAGCCACGTACAAGCCTTACCATCAATCTAGTTGCCTATTGTCCTTTTAAAGCCTTGGACTAGTCTTAGACAAGAATAAAAGGTGATGGTTAAATCGGTTAACAATGGAGGCTATGTGTGATTACATATTGAGTCCAAGCCTATTACTCTATTTGGTTCAATTTCAAAGTCTTTCCTGACATATTGACCATTCTTCATCTAATAAAATACAATTATAGGAGCACTTTTCTAGTCTAGGTCATGACAAATGCTAGCTATTGACTATTCAGCCTTCTTAAATTTGGAGCAAGACAACCATACCTGAACAACTTCTTGAACAACCTGTGCAATAGCTGTAGAGAAGAAAAGAAACAGCTCTCTAGTGTGTTGCGGCTGAAAGCAAAAAAGGATATACATGTAATTTAAAAGGTAAAAGGCTAGGGTTATCAAGGCCCATCTTTTTACTTATGCCACCTCACTTGGACTTCAAATTATTTTTAATATCTTAGGTCCAAATCAATTAAATCCATTTAATTGTGGGCCTCTTTTTTAATTTACGTTTAAGAATTAAATAAGTAATAAAATTATGGGGTGTTACAAAAATCTTGTACAGATTTTCATAGGCTGTATGAATATAATCTTGATTGTACATTTTCTCAAACTTAGAATCCACCAAGTCCTTTTCATCATCCACTTCTTTATCAATCCCCTCAATAGGATTCATAGTGGCAGTGAAGGCATTTAGGATTCCATCATCCTCATTGTCCAAATCATCCTCAGGTTCAGTATCACTCAAGGTAACAGCAAGAGCCTTGCTTTTCCCAATGGTCTTGAGATAAGTTGGGCACCCTTGTTTCATGTGTCCAAACCCTTGACACTCAAAACACTTTGGTCCTGAAAGAACAGTGGTATCAACCGTCATCCCTAGCATCCTTCTTCCCTTTGTCTTGACTTTTGAACTGAGACGAACTAGACTGCTTACGGTCTTTGTCAAATCCTTTAGCATTGGAATTTTTTCATAAACTTTTGAATTGCCTTGTAATGTAGGATTTCATTTTAAAATCTTCATCGTCTAAAGACTCATCTGTGTCTTAACCTTCAATGTCATGCTTTTACCCTTACTAGATTTCCCAATCCTTGTCAAACCCAACTCATAAGTCTGCAAATTGCCAACAAGCTCTATCAAAGGTTTTTTGTCAACATTCTTTGATTCCTCAATTACGGTGATCTTGGCATGAAATCTCTCTAGTAGAGATCTGAGCACCTTTCTAACAATCTTGGGTTCGGGAATGGTTTCTCCAAAATTAAAGGCTGAGTTCACTATGTCCTTGAGCTTGGCATAGAACTCATCGAACGACTCATCCTCCTCCATCTTAATCTCTTCAAAGCTTGTAGTAAGCCTCTGAAACTCTGAATCCATAACATCCTTAGTTCTTTCATAGGTTGTCTAGAGGATGGTCCATGCTTCCTTCGCAGTTTCAGTGGAGAATATCTTCTTAAACTCCTCATTTGTAACCGCACCGAATTGAGCATTCAATGCCCTGCTGTTGAAGTTAGCCGCTTTGATCTTAGCATCATCCCAATCAGCTGGCGCTTCCTTTGGCTTAGTCCAGCCTATCTCCACAGCTTGCCATACTTTTTCATTTAATGACTGCAAGAAAGCTCTCATGTGTACTTTCCAGTATGTATAGTTAGTGCCATCAAATAAAAAAGGTATAATCAGCGATTGTCCTCTATCCATGACAACAGGGGTCAATGGATCACGCAGTAAAAATTAACCCTAATCAGAGTGTGCTCGCTCTGATACCGCTTGATAGGCCAAGAATGTATTGACCCCTTATGATGAATTAACCAATTAATTAGTCAAGTTAATTAATTGATTCAATTAACATGCAATACGCATGGTAGTACAAACAAATCACCAACTAAGTTAAATGCAATGGAAAATAAAGTTGACATGGTGATTTGTTTACGAATGGGGAAAACCTCCAAGGCAAAAACCCCGAGTGAATTTAAGGTCACCACTCCTAAGAATCCACTATTATCACAACAAGCGATTACAAGTAAAGGAATTATAATACCTTATACCAACCTACAGTTGAACCCTTACCCCAATACCCAATTGGACTTATTCTGTAGTGACAATCTCTTATTTTCAATGCACGACTCCCAATATGTGACTAACCAATCGATGCACGAATCTAAGTACGTGACTAACCACCAACTTGAGAAGGATGTTGGCTGCGAAGTTCTTTATTCATCAACACGATAAAGATCACGAAGTTCCTTGGTTACAAAACCCTATAACATACAAACGCAGCAATTTCTTCAAGAGAAAGATGAACTAGGGCATATGTCTCCAATCACATTATGCTTGTGAAAAACTTTTACATTAAGTTGCATCAGCTGTGATGGCCCTTAAAATAATCCTTATATATGTTTAGGGTTGTGAGAAAAGAAAGGCCTAAACAAGTATATACAGATTGGTGTGAAATCAGATCTGAAAAATTGATTTTTGTAAATCTCGATGGATAGGTTATCTATCGAACAGCTGTCGAGCATCGGGAAAAAACTACCTTTTAAACCTCGATAGATGCTATCTGTCGAGCTAACTGTTGAGTTTTAAAATCCAACACTTCTTCACTTGATTCTTGGACATATTTGCATGGCTTTAACACCTGGACTTGAACTTTTGTTCCTTGAAGTATTAAACACATCCTAGATCTACCCAATTACAAGCAAAGTGCGTTTTGTTAAAAGATTAGCCAATTCTAAATGAGATATGTTCCTAACATGATTCACATATGTCCTAACAGTGACTTCCTTCCCCCTTCCAACCAAATTGGAATGCCACAGGAAGAAGTGTACGATGGATCATGGGACCCACTTGATCATCTAAAATCATTCAAAATCCTTATGCACTTGTAAGGGGTCCTAAATGAGATCTTGTGTCAGGCGTTCCCCACCATGCTTAAGAGGCCGGCTAGAGGATGGTTCAGTAAGTTGGCCCTCAACACCGTCTTTACCTTTAAGGAGTTAAGCGGGCACTTCGTCACCCACTTCATTGGAGGCTAGAGGTACACAAGATCTTTGGCAAGCTTGCTCAACATCAAGCAACGAGAAAATGACAGCCTGAGATCATACGTGACTCAATTCAATAAGAAAGCCCTTTTGATTGACAACGCCGATGACAAAGTCTTGGTCACTGCATTCACCAAAGGACTCTAGTCGAGAAAATTCCCCTTTTCCATCTACAAGAATGACCCAAAAATGATAGCTGACATGTTATACAAGGCCACTAAGTACATGAGCGCTGAGGACGCCATGATGGCTCGAGGGGACAGACCAAAGAAAAAGGAAAGACAAGACGATCCCAATCACGACAGAGGAAGAAAGTCTGCTCAGACGAATGACTAAAGGGGTGATAAGAGATAGAGACCACTTGGGAGGACTATCAACTTCACCCCGTTAAACACTCCGCTGGACCAAGTCCTCATGCAAATAAGGGACGATGCAACACTGACCTGGCTAGATAAGCTAAAGGGCAATCCAAACAAAAGGCCTAGAAACAAGTATTGTCGTTTTCACCGAGATCATGAGCATGATACTTCTAAATCTTATGACTTGAAGCAACAGATAGAAGCCTTCATCAAGCAACAGAAACTAAAAGCCTGAACAAATAAACAAATAAATGAAAAAGTTTGGGAGAAGTAATGTGTTTAAATAATAGAGAAAGCAATGCCGAATAAGTATGATCATTTGACAGGATGAACAGTTTTGCTTGTAGTTTGGAACCTTGTTATGATTGTAATGATTTTTGTGTCTGATTTTGGTGCTATAAATTATGTGGGTATCATTTGGAATTTGGTTTATTTAAGGAAATAAATAAATAAATAAATAAATAATAATAATAATAATAATAATAATAATAAACAATAGGATAATAATAATAATAAACAATAGGACCATGGATGATGTACAATCATGAAAGGCCAGAAGGTTAACTAACATGGTAGCTTTAAAAGTATAGGTAAGGAAGTCGCCAAGTTGATTGAAATTTTTGCCTTAATGTAATGGCAATGAATGACAAAATTAGGTAAGAAGAGATAAGGTAATTTGATTTACTTTAAAGATGTGAGAAGGACGGAAGGTACGATAGAAAGTTTGTTGATTTTACGATACAACAAACCATCATAGCATAAGCTCACAATAGGCTTAAATCTAAATGTAGGATGGCAAAAACCATATGTATAGTTGTCCCCAAGTATTGGGAAGGCTTTGTTTGGCTCGAAAGGGAAAGCAACTAATAGGTGAGTTATTTTATCATATTTGGAGTAATTTGATTAAGGACTATTTGTACTCAGAGAAGTTGTGCTATTAATGGGAGTTTGGCTCCTCTTGACAAGGTTAGTCTCCCTTCCTATAAAATGCATTTGCTTCACTTTACGGTTCTTTCTCTACTTATCTCAATCTTTTAGATTTTTTACATAGTAAGCAGTCAATGTCCCTTTCAATATTTTCTTTCAGTACACTTCAGCAGGCGTTTTTCAACGCAGTATCTAATAAGGAGGATTGATTAGGAGTTGCAGTTTGATTTGTAATTTGAGTATGATTAGAATCTTGTTAAAAGTGATTAGTCAGACAAACTTGATACATAAAGTGATTTTTTTTACATGCTATGATTAATTTTAGTATGTTATAATAAGTATTAAAGCTTGTTTTGAAGCTTGAAGCCTGGATTTATCATTAAAAACTAAAATCTGGTGCTATATACTTCCTTTTCTTTTTTAAAAAATTCATAATTTTTTTCCAAAATTTCTTAGCTGTCTTTTTCTGTGGGGGGATATTTACAGACCAGAATAGAGGGGTTCCACTCTCTTAGGGTGTTTCAATCTTTGAAGAAGTTACTGAAGCATGAAGGTTTCAAGGATTATATAAGTAAGTTCACACTCATTAAATTCAATCATTTATTATATCTATCCCACAATAACGTATTCTAGCTTATACTTGTATGTATTTTAGAGGAAATGTAGCAAGCGTTATTCGAATCATTCCTTATGCAGCCTTGCATTTCATGACTTATGAACAGTATCGGTGTTGGATCCTGAACAACTATACTGTCTTAGGAACAAGGCCCCTTATTGATCTTCTTGCTGGTTCAGCGGCTAGAGGAACTGCAGTTCTATGCACATATCCTTTAGATCTGGCTCGTACTAAACTTGCTTATCAGGTATATATCTTGCATAATAATGATGAAACATATGGTCTTATCTGAATGAGGTTGAGTATCTATGGCATAGTGTGAATTTGTAGTTATTAAAAGTAAATTAACTGATGTTTCTTGTTTACTTACCAAAAAACTGATATGTTTTTTGTTTAGGATTGTAGTTAATGCTACTAAAGATTTTTCTTTGTGAGTTGTTATCTAATTCCTTATGCTTTCCTCCCATTTAGTTTAAAATATGAGTATTAAATATTCATCTAATTTTTTTTTATACGTGCCAATATATAAAATTTACCTCCAAATTAGTTTGATGGAAAATTCCTCCAACACACTACGTGACAATTGAAATGACCATCCGCATGTAGTTTTAGTTACATAACCTATTTAATAAGCCAAGTGATTTAATACATGTGGATGGTTTTAAGAATCACCACGTAATGGATTGGAGGAGATTTCTCCAATCTGGTGACTATGTCCTAAGAAAAAAATGTTGTAATGTTTTTTAAAGTTTTTTTTAAATATCTTGCCACTACAAAAAAAAAAGGACCTTAGGCCGCGTTTTTAAAACGTGGCCTAAGGTCAGAAAAGCGCGGCTATAGGCCCCAGCGGCCTATAGCCGCGCTTTTTTAGGCCGCGGTTTTGAATGCGGCCTAAACCCCGCGACTATAGCTCACAGGGGTCTATGGCCGCACTTGTAAAACACGGCTTAAGGACTACGGCCTATGGCCGCGTTTAAAACGCGGCCAAAGGTCAAGCGTTTAAAATGCGACCATAGCCCATAGTCCTTAGGCCGCGTTTTAAACGCGGCTATAGTACCGGCTCTATGGCCACGTTTCAAACGCGGCCGTAGAGCCAGTACTATTTCCTTTTTTTATCTTAAACTTTTATCTTCCTTCATTAACTCCTCTTGAATCCTAGCAACCTTTGCAAATTCATCAAACCTTATCTTAAATCTAGATCCCATACTCATTAAACCTAAATACAAAATCCATATAAATTATCAAAGAACTGACATACAGGAATAAGTATAGCAACAGCAGCAATTGAGAGAGAGAGGTGAGGAGCTGTGGGTTTAGAAAATATATAACTTGTATAAGTACACTCCAATACAATTAATTACACAAATAAAGTAAATTCCAAATATAATCACTCCAATTTCATCTCCCTCCCTCAACCCCATCAGTCCATACTCATTCAAATATAATTCATACATTACATTAATCATTCAAATATAGTTCATACATTACATTAATCATTCTTGACACTCAAGATGTATCTAAATTCTAACATTGCCAGAGAGAGAGAGAGAGAGGTGGGTGTTTAGTTGCATCTCTTAAGAAGATTTTGCCTGAACATTTTACATTCTAATAAGTAATCAACCCGGAACAAAAAAGATGTACCACTTTTCAGAGTACACACATTTGGGAGATTAAAGATAAAGAAAAATGAGAAAATGAGAATCTACCAATTAGGAACAGCTACCACATCAAATTCAGATCCAAATCTCACTACTGTAAAGTAGCTTTGTTTTATCAAGCTAATTTCGTCATTATCAACTGCTTTCATTATATATTTTTTGTAACATAGATTTTTAGCTATAATGAAAATATACAAACTTTTAAAATACCAAGACAAAGGAAAAGGTACAATGGAATAAAAAAGTGAAGTTACAGACTTTAGATAAAATGATACAGACATTACCCAATTCATGATTCAAGGATCATTGTTCAAATAATTCAAGGAAATTGAGTAAAATTTACATAAAAAAGGGCCCACTGTTCTTCCCAAGAAAGTGTATTTCCACTATTATTAAATCCAACTAAACTGAAAAGACTCAAAGAGAACACGAAATTAAAACTCAAAAGAAGAATATCAAAATTCAATGTTCTTCTTAAACCCCTGTCATACACAAAAAGTTAAAATTAAATTGCTAAGACAAAGTCTATGTTCAATATCAACCCCACCATAAAATGCCCAATCAATTAAGCAAAAATCTAATGTAACGAGACTTTACTATTGTAGACTGACTATTCATTACCAATAATACATTGAAAAACACCAAGTCACCTTTAAATCGCACGAAAATTCATAATTACACCATGAAATAAATGATAATCAAAATCTAAAGCATTATTTCCTATCTTGAAACTAAGCTTGAGCATTATGGGTAAAAGTCAGTGGTCGCTTTATTGAATGATTTATTATCTCTTTATCCTTTTACTGCCTTCTCGTATTTTTCATGGTGCAGGATGATCTATTCTTCCTATTTGAGTATCATCTTTTCCTCTAGACCTATATGCAAATCAATTTATATAGTAAAAAATGTTCATTGACCCATCGTTACCATATTGATAGCGCTGAAACTTTTTATTAGCATCAAGCAAGCAACCACAACCCATATTAACATTTTTCACTGAGTTCTTAATTTTGTTAAGAACCGTAGTTCTTGACCAATTGGAGTGATTGAGTGAGTTTTAGTGAATTGTAATGGCTGATTCAAGTTAGCTTGGCCTCCTAAGAAATGGGGGGAAAGATTAGAGAACAAAAGAAAGTAAACTTCGATTATTATTCTCCTGATACTCTTTCTTACAATCATTGCAACCTTTTAAACTAAGCTGCAACTAAAACTGATTAACTAACTCCTAATCTATCACATGCTCTATAATACATTGAGCACATGCCTAATTTGGCAAGTCATCTATAACAGAATGTGACCTGCCAATAACTACCAAAACATCCTAGGACTTTATATCAATTCCTAGTACAGTGCTAACAGCTACCAAGTATCACAATACAGCTAACACTAAGTACAACAGAAGTGTAATGCATATAAGCATGTACAATAACAACAACGCACAAACAACACCAACACTTTGGATATCAGCCCAAAACAGCAATGTAAACAGGTAGTCAGACCCGCAGATTGCAATACCTTTGACATGATACACACTGAGAAAGCATCAAACAGGGGCCAAAGAAACCCCTTTCACAAACCTTTTCTTTTAGAGGGATAGATAATAGGTCATACATAATCAATGGATTTCTAGCAAACTATGATGATCTAAACTAATAAGGTCAAAAAGTAAATTCCCACAACCATGATCTATATATATTATTCTAAAGATAACCACACACAAATACATCTAAATGCTAATAATTCTATAGAAGCACAATTAAAACTCAAAGAAGTCTTTAAAGAATATAATGCTGGAAATGTATCAGGACCTTAGCTTTGAGTATTATCAATCTCAATCTCATAACCAATGGTCAAACAATCAATAAAAATTTTTTGCATTACGAATAGTTAATTCACACATCAGTAACAAAATTTTTTACAATATGCACCCACAAAAAAAAAAAAAAAAGAAGAATACTATGTACAATCACAACTTAAAGAGAACCGTAACAAGGATAATTCTAGCACAGAGATAAACAGAGAGCACCAGACAGAACACACACAAGAGGGTTGAGTCACCAGCCGCGTGGTTCCTGTCCCAGATAAACCATCCTCTTCCTCCTTGAGGCATTCTTCATCCTCTTCCTATTCAGTTATCTTTGATGCATGGCGACCCCTACAGTATAAATATATGAGCTCATCTTATTGTGCATGTCTACTAAATTAAATTATTCATCTCAAGTGACAAGCAAGATCCCTTTTGTTTCCATATTGATGGCAACTTGTCTCCTACACTTGAGAGGGATACTCTTCCCCAAAAGTGTAGGTCAGATTTTTTGCAAAACAAAAGGCAACAACAGCTTAAACAAATCAAGGACTTGGAATAACAAAGTATCTTAATATAAATTCAAATAGAAATAACACGCTCAAGTAGGACGCTATAATTAAATGGTCTAAAATGGTGTCCATGCCATATTCCCACCAAAAATACCCCCCCCCCCCACACACACACACACACAAACCCCCTAAAAAACACCATTTTTGCAAAATTGAAACTTGCGCAAGATTAAATCTACTTGAAATACAATATTATAACAAAAGTTGGGTTGTATCCACACATGGTTGTGCTCAGAGAAAGGTTTTAGACGTCCAAAATCAAAATTTAACGTTATCATCCAAAAGGCCATATAGCCAACACGCAGAGCTAAAACAACACTAAATATGACAAGACTTGCATGGAAAAAAGAGCTTATTCTCAAACAATAGAGATGGGAATCACAAATTAAAAGTATTTAAGTGAGAGACGTAAAAGACTTCTCTAAGAACATTCAAACAAAGCAGAATACATTCTGTTTCTAAGGAGACCATGAATTATACCTTCCCTTTGCCTTCTTTTGAGCTGCAGATTGATCACCTTTGGCAAAATGAGCAAACAACTCCGTTTGCTGTAGGATATACTTTAACCGCCCCTTCCCCTTATTGTTCTACAAATAAAACAAACATCAATAAAACCTGCCCATCATACCCAATAGGCTAAAAATAACAAAAACAGCTACTACTGACTAAAACAACATATGGTCCATCTCAAGCTCAAACTAATTACCTTTCTTTATAAAAGAAAGCGCCTATGCTATTATATTGTTCAAAAGCTCTGTATTAGCATATTTATGTTGTCTTTTTAGCACAACAATTTAGCCCCTAAGCTACAAGCTGGTACAGTAGCACAAATTATATGTCAAGGATAAACAAACTTCATGAATCAACAAGGGTATTATTATTTAGATTTCTAATAAAGACCATCACAATGGGGCTATAAAAGAACACCAAAAAATATTCCAAAGGGCAAAAACATTCAGTTAAGACAAGTACTGTCAGCAAATTACAAAATCTATGATAGTGCTCACAAGCACTTATGATCATTTTAATCGCAAAGGTTAAAAATGTAACCTTAACCTGCTCAATTTCCCACTATTTTTTTTTTTTTTTTGGAGAAATTATTTCCCACTAAAATTAGAAAGAACACTAATCATGCAATCTTTACTCTCCAAATTAACAATTAAAAAAACAATGGGTCATCAACAAATGTTAAAAAAAAAAAAAGCAATGCATAGTGTCTGATCCACAACCACTTGCACCATTTTCCAGTCATAGAAACTATGTGGGACCAACAGCAAAACTGTGAAATCTTTATACAAAACCAATTCAAATTTCTCATATACCATCACTTGCTCAGCAAACAAATACAGCATCATTGAAGAACATAAAAAATTTAAAATTTAAAATCTAAGATCAAAGAATGAATTAAAAATTACACAAAATGAATTGATGATAAGATATAAGAACTACCCAGGTAACCAAATTTAGAGAGAAACGATGTAAACATATATTTGTGGACCATTTGATTGAATCCTTATTAAAAGTGAGAGAAAAATACAAAATGAAAACTGGGTGTGTCTTACAATTGCCAGTGAATTTCACGGGTTGACACTTGTGTTCCTGATCGGAGCAGAGAAAAAACCCAGAAACCAAAAAAAAAAAAAAAGAGAGATTGGGAAAACTCAAAAAAATGAAATTTAATTGAGAGATAAAGAGAGAGAGAGAGAGAGAGAGAGAGAGAGAGAGAATGTATTTATATATACATTGAAGGAGACGAGAGAGAGAGAGTAGGAGATGGGTGTGAATGAGGATCGACGTGTTCAGAGGCACGTGTTAGGAAGTCCTTTGTGCACGTGCTGGTGGAGATCGGAGATGGAGGGTGAGGGTGAGGGCTAGCTTGAGATCGGAGAGATGGAGGGTGAGGGTGGAGATCGGAGAGATGGAGGGTGAGGGTGATGTGCGATCGGGGAGGGTAGGGATGAGGGCTTGAGAGATCGGGCTTGAGAGATGAGGCTGATGTGTGATCGGGGAGATGAGGGTGATGTGCGATCGGGGAGGGTAGGGAGATCGGAGAGATGGAGGGTGAGGGTGATGTGCGATCGGGGAGGGTAGGGATGAGGGCTTGAGAGATCGGGCTTGAGAGACGAGGCTGATGTGCGATTGGGGAGATGAGGCTGATGTGCGATCGGTGAGGGTAGGGAGATCGGAGAGATGGAGGGTGAGGGTGATGTGCGATCGGGGAGGGTGGGGATGAGGCCTTGAGAGATGAGGCTGATGTGCGATCGGGGAGGGTAGGGTTAAGTTAAGAATTATGTTCAAGCCTAAAGCCGCGTTTTGAACCAGCAGCTATAGGCAAAATCTGAAGCCCCGATTAAGAAACGCAGCCGATTCCAAACTGAAGCCGCGTTTTAAACACGCGGCTTCAAAGTAAATTTAAAGCCGCGTTTTAAAAATGCGGCTTCACACTAAATTTAAAGCCGCGTTTTAGAAACGCGGCTTCACACTAAATTTAAAGCCGCGTGTATAAAACGCGGCTTTAGGAAATCTAGAGCCGCATTTTATACACGCGGCCACAATGGAAAATTTAAAAAAAAAAAAAAATTCGGCAGGGACTTAGGCCGCGTTTTAAACGCGGCTATATACGCATCCTATAGCCGCTTGTTTAGAACGCGGCCCACATATTCCTCTTTAAGCCGCGTTTTTTAAAAACGCGGCTACAAAAAACGCGGCCTAAGGGGGGCGTGTTTTGTAGTGTGCACAATAATTTTCTTGTGCTATATTTTTTCTGCTTTCTATATTTTTCAAACATGTTTTGTGACGGATTTGATTCATAGGTTTTTTTTTTTTAATAAGTAATAATATTTATTCAAAAAAAAAAAAAAACAACAACAACAACAACAAATACATAGATTTTTTTGGTTTAGGGAAGTGACAAACTATGTGAGGCTCTATATCAAGATATTTCTCATAACTTATTCATGATCTGCTTGTCTTACCTTTGATGGTGTGCTCACAGATAATTTGGGTTAGTGTAAATGCATAGTAGTTCAGTGTTTAGATGACTATTTAACTATGTTAAGCTGTTAGGGAATTTTATGTGGAGTTTTCTGGTGCTTTTTCATCTTCTGGTTGATTGTTCCATAGTTAAAATTGTCATTATTTGATGCCTTTTTATTTTTGTATTTAATTCTTTATGGTTTTGTAGGTTACTGATACTAGAGGAAGTTTTAATTATGGTATGGAAAGCAATCGCGCTCAACCTGCATATAATGGCATAAAAGATGTACTTAGAAGCGTTTACAAGGAAGGAGGTGTGCATGGACTTTATCGCGGTGTAGGTATGTATGTGCTACATTGTTGTGTTCATTACCTTTCAGTGTGGGAGCCATTACATTGCGTTTATGAGTATTGGAAGGGTTTTTTTTTTTTTGGTTTGAGGATTGGGGTGATTGCCTTTTTTTTCCCATCTTAATTTATAGCTGAGCTCCATAATTATCCTTGTCTAAGTTGTTTGTCATTTTTTCCCCTCTTTCCCTATGTGATATAAAATATCGGGTGGCTAATATTCATTAGAAGCTTCCTTTTTTTGAGCAGGCCCAACACTCACTGGAATCCTTCCTTATGCTGGTTTAAAGTTCTACATATATGAGGAACCCAAGAGGCATGTTCCTGAAGAGCATCAAACGTCCATTATGATGCGTCTCTCCTGTGGAGCTCTTGCTGGGTTATTTGGGCAGACCTTCACATACCCAATGCCATTAGATGTTGTCAGGAGGCAGATGCAGGTATTGCCTATTACAATCCTTTTACACTGTTGGTAGCAACTAGCAGGGAGCTGCTTTTTCTTTAACTGACTAAACACCAGAAGTATTTTCTGGGGGCAAGCAAAAGTTGTTGCAAGAGGAAGCCATGTGGGTAATATAGCTATTAATGTCTCTATGAACCTTGTTCTGGGCTCATGGTAGCTACATGCCGGTGAAAAATTTTAGGGTTTCTGTCGGAAGATGAGTGTTTTTTTTTTTTTTTTTTTTTTTACAGCAAGCCACATGCTGAACAGGCCAGGGTTGCTGTTTTATTAATAACTAGTCGCTAACCCGTGCGATGCACAGGATAGTTAAATAAAAATTAAAAGTACTTATTTTACTTAAAAGTATATAACTTAAATTTTAAAAATGTATAATTTGAAAATGAATGAAAATAACTAATTTCTTCAATATAATGATTTAGAAAAATCCTTTTTCTTTTATATCATTGGTTTCACATAACACATTTCGACGTGGGTTATTCTATGGTGATAACTTTACATAATATTCAACTGCAATTATATCTACTATCCACTACCAATCTATTCTATGTTATCTTAATAGTAGATTTACAAATTGCATTCTCGTATTCTTAGAGTTTGTCACATTATTGTTATTATCTATATATAATATAAAACTGAAAATTTTAACTTTTTAAAAGACTTACGTTAAAATTAGAATTAAAAAAATAATTTTTTTTTTAAATTAGACCTCACGTTAGTTTTTTTTTTTTTTTAAGGGCTCACTTTAGGTTTAAAAAAAAAAGGACTCACGTGAAAAAAAAAAAAAAAAAAAAAAAAAAAAAAAAAGAGAGACTCCTATTAGGATCAAGGAAATAAGAGAGAGACTCCTATTAGGACTCTCTCACTATTTAGTTTAACAAATTAAAATTTTTTATAAATTAAAATGATGAGGAAAAAAGAGGGAGCGAGACACCTGTTAGAACTCATGTTAGTTTTTTTTTTTTTTAAGGGCCCACTTTAGGTTAAAAAAAAAAAGACTCACGTGAAAAAAAAAAAAAAAAAAAGACTCCTATTAGGATTAAGGAAAAAAGAGAGAGACTCCTATTAGGACTCTCTCGCAATTTATTTTAACAAATTAAAATTTTTTATAAATTAAAATGATGAGGAAACAAGAGGGAGCGAGACTCCTATTAGGACTCTCTCACTATTTAGTTTTAAAAATTAAAAAATTATAAATTAAAATGATGATGTGAAAAATTGTGGGAGCTTCAGAGGCTTCGGTTTTTAATATATATATTAACTAGTCGCTAACCCGTGCGATGCACGGGATAGTTAAATAAAAATTAAAAATACTTATTTTACTTAAAAGTATATGACTTAAATTTTAAAAATGTATAATTTTAAAATGAATGAAAATAACTAATTTGTTCAATATAATGATTTAGAAAAATTCTTTTTCTTTCATATCATTGGTTTCACATAATATATTCCGACGTAGGCTATTTTATGGTAATAACTTCACATAATACTCAACTGCAATTAAATTTACTATCCACTACCAATTTAATCTATGTTATCTTGATAGTGATCTACAAATTGCATTCTCATTTTCTTAGAGCTTGTCACATCATTATTATTATCTATATATAATGTAAAATAAAAAAATTTAACTTTTTGAAAGACTTACATTAGAATTATGATTAAAAAAATAATTATTTTTTTTTTAATTAGACCTCACATTAGAATTTTTTTTTTTAAAGAACTGACTTTAGGTTTTAAAAAAAAAAGATTCACGTAAAAAAAAAAACTTTAGGATTAAGGAAAAAAGAGAGAGAGACTCCTATAAGGACTTTCTCACTATTTAGTTTAAAAATTTTAAAAAAATTATAAATTAAAATGATGATGTGGAAATTTGTGAGAGTTTCAAAGGTTTCGGTTTTATATATATATAGACTAGCATGGAGGGTTATTCTGAAAACCATTACTCACTGCTCCACCATAATAGCTTTTCCTTCAAAACCATTCAGGAATTTTCACTTGCTATGTTGCAAAATCATCGGCTTATCTGAAAGTTGATAAATAAAATGTGTTGCTCCACAATTAAGAGTGGTGTCATGCTCGGTGGTGGAGCAATGGGGTAGTGCCGAAGATGATTTTGATTTGGGGATTTATGACTGCAGGGATTTTTGATTTAGGGAGGGGGGAATATGCATGAAAGAGATGGGAAAAAATTTAATTGTTTGAGAACAACAATATTTGAGTACTACACATATTTTAGTTTTTAAACAACATTATACGTATTTTTACAAATATTTTCAAACAACAATTTTCAGTTTTTAAACACATGTATTGATGGGATAGTTAAAGTCACCATCTCTTTATCGTCCATAGGGGTCGTCCATAAGACAAAGGTGAAAGATTCAAGCGTGCGTCTATAAACGAAGGTGTCGTCCATAGACGAAGTATATGGACGAGGCTGAAGCATCCATGGACGAGGCTGAGGCGTCCATAGACGAAGTATATGGACGACCATATGACAGATCTTGGAGTGATTCCGCTTACATGTCTTTGGAATCCGAACCGGAGCAATGAACAAATCCGTACATATCGCCACAAATTCCTCACAAGTGCTTAACTTCCCTCAGCAGTTGCAACTTTTATAGCCATTGAGGAAGTTATGTCTGAGCCCAATGACTCTCACAAATCTTGGGACAGTTATAAAGTGAATAACCGCTCTAAGGTTCCTTATATAAAGATCGGCTTGCATGAAATCAAGGTAAGTTTTTTTCCTAAGATAACTACCCCAAGTCAGAACGTAATCTTTGAGAAAGAAACTAACTTAACCATCGGAGGGCTTTGGCCGGTCAACCCCAGTCGCCTTTGATTGTGTGTTCTTCCTTACAGGTCTTCCCTATAACTGATAGCCATCGAAGCCGGAACATTCAGCCTATTGATTTATTCCACTATCATGTACTAAACGGGTCTTTGGTCTTTTAAGTTTGTGTCACTTGAGTACTACACATGTGCAAGTCACATGTTTTATATTTCTGTCAAACTTAACAGTAAAACTAACGTTGGGGTGCAAAGTGTAACAATGGTCATAATTTATAGTGTAAAGTTTGCATTCGAATAGTTTATGGTGCAAAATGTAATTTGGGACATAGTTTAGGGTGGTAAAGTGTAATTTCTCCTAATAAGTGGACTCTATGGTGAAGATAGTGGTGGGAATTAAATTAATAAGAAGTGGGTTTTATAGTGGAAATAGTGGTGGGAATTAAATTAATAAGAAGTGGGGCTTTATGGTGGAGATAAGGGTGGGATTTTTTTTTTTTTTTTAGTGTTTTAAAACTGATAAAATCTATTTTTAAATTGTTTTTTTGAGTTCTATTTTTAAATTGTTGGAAAAATAAAAAATATTAAATTAATAAGTAGGCTTTATGGTGGAGATAGTGGTGGGAATTAAATTAATAAGAAGTGGGCTTTATGATGGAGATAGTGGTGGAAATTAAATTAATAATAAGTGGGCTTTATAGTGGAGATAACGGTGAGATTTATTTTATTTATTTTAGTATTTTAAAACTGATAAAATATATTTTTAAATTGTTGGGCAAATAAAAAAAGATATGATGGAAATGACATGGCTGCTAACATGGCTCTACTTGAGCGTAGCAACACTAAATGCTACGTTTTAGATTTTAGTAATATATAGATTGTATACGTATATTATCTCCCTCGGCTCCCTCGGTTTGGTTTTCTCATTGACATTGGCTATATATAAATTTGATTGTAAGCAACATATCAAAGCTGGGGTAGGCACCTAGATTTGACCCTTTAATTGAAGATTAAAAAAAAAAAAGACCCTTTAATTGAATGTTTTGACTCATGCTGTATCCAGATTTTCTTAGTTTAGAATGACCAGCAAGGGTGGTTTGCTAATCTCTTAGGAATTGCATGATGGTGAAATAGTAAACTAATCAGTTTGGTACAGGTTTTACAAATCATTTTACGGGTAGTGAACCAATGATAGAGATTTACTCATGAAAATTTCAGAGGTCAACTACATGCAATAGCTATCAAAATTATGAAATTATTCCTGATACATGAAGAAATTGGACTGCCAGACTTGAACTTGTTTAAAATTGTAAGGATTAAACTAATTACTGAACAAGATACAATGTAGCTGCTATATTGACCTCAGGCTGTAGATGGGTATATTTAAAATTAATAATGCATCTCAAGTTTACATACCAAGGGTTAGCTTGAGCTCAAACGCAACAAGCAAAGAAATAACTTGCACAAAGCTTTTGCAATCCATTGGCTTGACATTCTTGAAACATTGATGCCATTGTAATTGCTAAATCAAGTTGATACTTCAACATGAATTACATGGATCTGATGCTTTACATTACTTGTGGGGTGCAATCGCAGGTTGAAAATTAGCAACCTTCATTCCAAGGAAGTGCCAGATATAGAAACACATGGGAAGGTCTTACTACTATTGTTCAAAATCAGGGATAGAGACAGTTGTTTGCAGGTCTAAGCATTAACTATATAAAGGTAATTGTTGATAGTTACTTTATACATGCTCTGTCTGGATTTCGGATTGATGCTTTTCAAGATATTGTCTTCTAGTTAAATTCTTCTGTAATTCTGCACTTTTCTGTGGTTAGCTTTCTAGGATTTCATGTTGGCCAGAATGTGCATTAGCATATATTAATTGATCTTCTTGAAGCACTGCAACAATGTGGTGCTATGCTCTCACTAAATATATTTCTTACCAAAAAACATGCATGTGCAGAGAGTTGTTCTTTTTCTTATAGTTCAATGAAGTAGGTTTGTCTGTCTATGCTGTATCTATCATTGATGCTTCAAAGAAGAATTTTAGACTGTGATTGCTTAGACCAATCTTTTTAAGGTGTGAAGTACAAGTACATAGACCACTTAAGCTGTTAAGAAGAGAATACAAAGTTATTAAGGGTGACCTTGTTTGTGTGATTGATCTCTTGAAGCACAAGTGTCTTGCTAACAATGATTATACTATGTTCTTAGATTGTTCCTTCAGTGGCCATTGGTTTCACTGCGTACGACATGATGAAGTTTTGGCTCCGCGTCCCACTCGACAGAAGTCTCAATCAATATCTGCTGCCTAATTCCTTTGGAATAAGACCATAAATGCAACTTGGTTACATTGGTTGTGCAATGCAGAATGATGCACGATCTATAGATGCAAGTAATCAACAAAGGTGTCCTCAAAATAATACTCTTATGATTGTTTTAGTTAATGATTAGTAAGATATGGTGAACCAAAGTGGGTCCAAGTTGTAAACTTGGTCTTAAGTCTGTTGAGATTCTATTTATATTCAAAGCAGCGTGCTTGTTTTATTGGGGAGAAAAATGATTTTAATTATATGTAAAAATTTGTCCTTTTTAAAGTCGTTTAATCATATGGCAGGAAAAAGTGATTTGATTTTTTCCCAATTGTTATTGAATTAATGTTGTTTGGTTTAAACCTTATTTTTTGAAAGTAATTTTTTGGGTTAAAACCATTGCCACAAGATGAATATAGAGAGAATTCAAAATCATAACCGCCAATAGGATACACAAACTTTGATATTTATTATTGATATGATGAATTGGGAAACTGTAAATTAACTTGGGATTGATTATGCTAGCTCAAAGGCAACCTGTTATATTTGGGACACCAGCAATTTTGAAGATTTGCCGTCTCATAATTTGTTATTTGGATAGTTTCAATTATTACATTTTGCTCTTAGATACATAGATGCTTTTTGGTTTGGTTTGTGACACTTAGTGTTTAGCTCCCTTTAGCTTAGATACTAGTCTGTTTGGTAAACTTTAATTAAATTTGATGATGTGATTAGAGGGTATATATATATTCTATGACTTGTATATTCTCAAAATTGATACATCTGACCCATCATCACAGATTGATTCTCAAATTTAATGACAAGTCATTTTTCCTCTGCACCACAAGATAATACACTTGCGACACACTCAACACATAAACATTGGTTTGGTGGCTTAAAATATATGCTTGTGCATGGTTATCCTTTTACTGAATTTAAGAATGTGATCTATGATTGGACAAATTGGGTAGACTCTGAGGAAGTATGAGTCGTGAAGTAGAAATGTTTTTTTTCTTAAAATCTGGTTATCCTTTTACTGAGTTTAAGAATGTGATCTATGATTAGACAATTGGGTAGACTCTGAGGAGGTATGAGCCGTGAAGTAGAAATGTCTTTTTCTTTTTTTTGAAGGGTGTAATGTCTTTTTCTTAAAATCTGTATTAGAAGGTGATGCATTTGTGTTATTCAAAAGTGGCAACATAAGAAGTTAATGGTCTCTAAAATCTATATTAATATCTATATCTATATAATATTTATAAGCCAAAATATAGCATTTATTGTTGCTCCATTCCTATTAAGCCATATTAACATAACATTTTGACCCCGTCAATATAGTTCGGTCCCATTCGGTCCACTTCAGTTCATTTGGTCCATTTCGGTCCCATTCCTTTCAATTCAGTTCATTCCATCCACTTCAGTAAAATTCCGTCTACTTTGGTCCTCTTCGGTGAACTTCAGTCTCATTCTGACCACTTCAATACATTTCGGTCCACTCAGTGCACTTCAATTCCATTCAGTCCAATTAGGTCCCATTCCGTTCACTTCAGTACAATTTGGTCCTATTAGGTCCACATTAGTCCAATTTGGTCCAGTGGATCCACTTCAGTTCAATTTGGTCCACTTTAATCCATTTGGATTAATTGAGCCTTAAATTGTTCTATTTAAATCTTTTTATTAAATTATATTTTATATATATGTATTGTTGTTGAATGCAATATATATTATATATTCCATATATAAAACTTATAAAAATATAAAATATTTTAAAAAAATACATGCACTATTTAACTTACAAATTTTACATTATATTCTTATAAAATAATTATATTATGTTTTTCCGCGTATAGTATGGGTTTGCTACTAATCTTTGGATAAACGGTTGTTAGACTTTTTACATTTAAAGGTAAAATGAAGTAATAAATTTATGCTAGTTAAACTCACATGTCTTAATTAATACTACCATAGCACAGAAAGTGGTTAACTGTGCACACCCTGGCTTATGGGTCTCAACTCTCATATGTATCTATTGATTTTGGATAGCTGAAAGTGTCATTGCGAATGCGAGAGATGGCGAAAGGCCTTTTGAGATGAACAACTTCGCACGGTATGATCAGATCATTGTCACAAAAGGCTACAAATTAAGAGTACCATTGTATTTATATATATATATATATATATATATATATATATATATATGCAGGAAAGGGTCTTTTTATTTTGGCGTGCACTCATATTCAACACACACTTTTTTATGCCAAGTTGCCAACTTGCATGCCTTATGGTTATGGACCACAAATATTTATAACGTAATAATGTAAATGGATCTACTTTAGAACTGAGAGCAGTTAATACCTTCAGCTACCATTTTAACTTGTAATGCAAACTGGTTGTTGACTCCAAACGAACATTTGCTAATCAAAGATTGGTTTGAACTTTGGAGAACACCGTGCTATATATATAATCACAGTAAGGCTGTCCATGCAAATGGGCTATCACAATCACTCTTTACTGTCTTGGCGGCTGGTTACTCAGTTTTAATATATTGTTAGATTCTTTTAATTTTATTTCCGAGTTTGAACTTGTCACCAGGTTGTATTTGTATATTTAGATTTTTTTTTTAATTTTTAATTTTTTTAGTTAGAACAAGTTTGAGCTTATTTACAATATATTTGAGTAACCTAGTCATACAAATTATGCCTACATTTTTTTTAACCAACTTCATAAATTTATGCTAATGATTAATTAATTAAGATTATATTCTTTAAGTTAATTAAGAAATTCAATTTTCATGTTTTAACTTATAGAATCACAGTCCCCGATCTTATATTGGTCAAATTCATATAATTTTAACTAAAAATATAACTATTTATATCATCAACTACAACAACTATATTATTGTAAATTTGTAACTAAATAAGTTGACTAATTTAATAATTAAGCCTACCTTAATTTCCATTTTTTACTAAATAAATGACATCTGTAAACGTTTTCCTGCTGAAGCTAACCCGAATTCCCAAGTGCTCAAATGTTATGTTAAAAAATGAGATAGGTTTTTGACTTTATTTTAGTTTTTTATTTTTATTTTTTTGAATATTTTGGATTGTTTATTTGTCTATATAAATTAAAAGATATAATTTTTAGTAGTTATTATGCTAAATGTGTGAGAAAAAACTAAAATTTAATTTATTTAAAATAAAATTTAATCAAAAGTACTAGTTTTCTTTTGTTAAAAATATTTATTAAAAAAAAATCTTTTAGCATTTCCCAAATAGACACTACACATATATAATTATATATATCCCTGTTCCTCGAAAGGAACATGAGTGTGTAATCCACTTTGCTATCAATAAGGGGTCTTATTAAACTCGATTCTATCCACTAGTAGTAGTATCTAGTTGAAAGTCAATGTCAATCTTTGAGGTCACAACCAGGATATGTACACGTGTTCGAAGACCTCTGAATAAAAACAATCACTTTACAGAGTACATACCATAGTCCTAATTTCCAAGAATTTGATCTTTGATTTTTAATTGTAAGTGTTTAACTTATCTAAAATTTTATTTACTTTAATCCCTTTTTTTATTAACTACTGAGTATAAAAAAAAAAACAAATAAGTCTACTCATACCACATAAGGGTAATAATAATTTTTTAAAATGATATATTGTGATTAGTGTACAATAAAAATAATGTTAATAATTATTCATAAAAAATAAAACTCATGTGAAAGATAGTAATGTTGATAAAAAAAAATTAAAAAAAAAAAAAAGAAGAAAGAAAGATAGTAATGTTGAGTGAATCACAAGATTCACAATGAACAATGTTAAGTGTGTATTTCTAGCATTGCTAAGATAAAAATAAATAAATAAAGGAGCAAAGGTATTATAGTTTATACTACTTTACCGGGAATTTCTTAGTAAGTTTGGAATTAATGAGGTTATATGTGTGTGTATATATAATATATATAATAGAGGTATTTTTAGAATTCATATAAATAAAGAAAAGTATAAAACAAAAAGAGAGCAAATCCAAAGAATTATTGGACTTGTGGTTGATAAAATATTTCAGACCCACCAATCCATGACCAGCCCAACCGCTGAATGTAATGTTACCCCACGCCCCACAATTATATTTTTCTTTGTTACTGTATTAAAAACATGCTCAGTTAATTGGTGTTTCTTCAATCTTTCTCAGTAACTTCCATGAAGGTCCAGTCTCACCCGCCATATTCGCTCTTTTTCCGCAAACTGACTTACTTTCTCACACGCCAACTTTGATTTTGTCAACTGCTATTGGTAATATAAGTGAGGAACTAGTCTGACATGTGTGTGTTTGGTTGTCTTTAGACACTTTAGATTTCCAATATTCAGTTCAGTCTCTCTACAAACAATCTTTGGTTTGTAGAGAGAGAGAGAGAGAGAGAGAGAGAGAGATAAGGAAGCTACTGAAGGCCCTGGTTTTGGATTTACATTTTGCAGGTAAGGGAGCTTGATTTTGGACTTCTTCAGTTGTACGGTACCATTATAGTATGTTCTAATTTGGCATTTTTGATTTAATTCCTTTCATTTCTCATGACTTGTTGTGCTTATGAGTGTTGACCCATTATTTTTCATGGATTCCAGACTTCATTTAGGATTTGTCACTAGTTTGAGTGTTTCCATGATATGGCTTGTTGTTGTCTTGTCAATATGGTCTGCATAATTCTTGTATGAAATGAACTGGACAGTTTTGCTTTGCCAATATGTTTTTTTTTTTTTTAATACCAATGCGAGCTTACATATTTTCTGAAGGGAAAGCAGTTTTTTTTTTTCTAATATCTTAAAATACGAAATTCAAATTTTAGTTTTTGCTACTGAATTCTGAATTAGAGAGAGAGGGGGAGGTGGTTTTTACAAAGTTGAAGACTAGGTATTTTCATATGAAACAAATTTTCCTTCTTTCTTTTTTTTTCAACGAATAAATAGAGAAAAAAGTAATTATTATGTTATCACCTTTAGATTTTATTTGTAAAAGCTTACTAAGATTAGTGCTTTACTCTTATTGAACAGGTTTGATCAGTCTTGAGTCTTGACTCAAAGATTGAAGTTTGTTACTATTCTACTGTTTGGTGATCAATGGGTCTTTCTCTTTCCTTACTCTTTTCTGCATGGAATGAAATCCTTTGCCACAAGTTTTTTGGTTTAACTGACACCATTGAGACAGTCATTGTGAGAACATTTAGCTACAAGAAAGAAGAAGAATATTCAGGAACCATTGACAAGTCTAATGGGTCAGAGAAAATGATTATAGAAAATTTAATGAGCTTCAAAAGGCAAGATTCAAAGGGAGCAGATTTTGAAGTATCAGATTCATCTAAAAATACTGTTCCTGAAAGAGATAGTTCTAATTCAAAGTCTTCAATGGCTAAGAATCATGAAATTATGCAGATAAAGAAGCCCAGTACACTTTTGCTTCCTAAACCAGTGATATTGTTTTCTCCAAGGCCAGTTAGTGAGCTTGATGCTGCTGCAACTAGGCTTCAGAAAGTTTACAAGAGTTATAGGACTAGAAGGAATCTTGCAGATTGTGCAGTTGTGGTTGAGGAACTCTGGTTTGTTTCTATATCATTTCTTGTTGTCTTTTCATTTTTTAGGTTATTTCAACCTTTGTTTATGAATAGTTTGTTGAGGATTCATGGCCGACCCCAAAATTTTGGGACTAAGACTTGTAGTTGTTGTTAAAGTTGTCAACCTTCGTTTCTGAAATTAATTCAATTGTTGTAGGTGGAAGGCCTTAGACTTTGCAGCTCTTAAACGAAGCTCTGTGTCATTCTTTAACATTGAGAAACCAGAAACTGCTCTGCAACGCTGGGCTCGAGCTAGGACGAGGGTTGCCAAGGTACTTAATTGATATTTTGTGAATTGAGGAGGAAAAGAGTTTGTTTTTGGAGGAACATTGTACTAACAGCATTAACTCTATGTATTTGTAGGTTGGGAAGGGTTTATCTAAAGATGAGAATGCTCAGAAATTAGCCCTACAACACTGGCTTGAAGCTGTAAGTCCATATGCTTATACCAGACATGCTTCTTTCTAAATCTGATGCAGTTTTGTTCCTTCTGCTTTTTTTACATTTCCATCTAAAAATGGTGAAAGTAATATTTTCCTCAAAACAATCTAATTTTGGTCAAGTGATGGTTTCAAAAACGACTGCCGTATTAGATATTAGGAATTTAGGGGACATGTATTCCTAGTCACTTCTCATAATTAGACTTAAAAAAGAGAGTCAAACTTGGCCAATGTATGCTTCCTATATAGGAATTGGTGACTTTTTTTTTTGGATGAAATTTCAAATTGAGCTCAAGTTTTGGGCTTTTGAATAGTGCTCTAGCTAAGTACATATCTTCTATGGATTTAAATTTTTGGATATTAATAGGTTCCATGTTGTTAGTCCCCAATTAATAGGTAAGGAAGTAGAATCACTGGACTAATGGGCTTTGTTAATCTTTGTTTTTTTGTAGATTGATCCACGCCATCGTTATGGACACAATTTACACTTCTACTATGATGTCTGGTCTGATAGCAAGAGCACCCAACCTTTCTTCTACTGGTACTCATGAAAATTAACTTTTTCTTTCTTGGTATAATTGCTTTCGATTCAGCCTTATCCTTCTTAATCACTCATTTCTAACTTTATTTTTCTCCTCCTTTGAAACTGAAGGTTGGATGTTGGTGATGGTAAAGACCTAAATCTTGAAAGGTGCCTAAGGACTGTTCTACAACGTCAATGCATCGCGTATCTTGGACCAGTAAGTCTTACTAATCATACCATCTGTTACCGCATTCCAATAATCCACCCCCTCGCCATTTTAAATGTGTTCATTTCATGGTTCAGATTAATTATTACAAATTCAAAAGTGTATCCAGTGCCACATCATTTAAAATTTTAACATGGCTCTTTATACATTAGATCCAAAAAATAAAATCTTAACAGTGAAATGGACCCCCTCCAATCTTATTTCTTCATCAAATTTGTTGTGTTGAATTTACATGCACACACTCCCATAAGCATCTTTGCAACCTAGATATGTGCCTAGATAGATAACTAAGTAGGCTTCTTATGAATATGGATAAGTGCATATATTGCATGGTTATAACTTTACATTCTCTGTTGTTTGGTATTACAGAAAGAGAGGGAAGCATATGAAGTAATTGTAGAGAGTGGAAAGCTTGTATACAGGCAAACAGGGATGCTTATTAACACAGTTGAGGGTTCTAAGTGGATTTTTGTGCTCAGCACATCAAGGGCGTTGTATGTGGGTCAGAAGAAGAAAGGTGTTTTTCAGCACTCAAGTTTTCTATCAGGAGGTGCTACATCAGCAGCAGGGAGATTAGTTGCCCATGATGGGGTTCTTGAGGTACTACCTATAACATAGCATAAACACAGTCATTGATTTTTCATCATGTTGCAATTCAATTTCTAAGCCAAGTGTGCTTGTCTTCTTTAGGCTATATGGCCATACAGTGGTCACTATCTCCCAACTGAAGATAACTTCAGGGAATTCATTAGTTTCCTCGAGGAGCACCAAGTAGACCTCACCAATGTTAAGGTAATTACCATCAAATCTTTGGCCATAAAGATCTCTTTATACCTGGTTGGCATTTATCTTTCAACTTTTATAAATGTGGTATATGTATGTGCATAGTCTTTATGCATGTATATCTGGAAAAGTCTAGTACCACACCAAACTCCACAACAAAAGCCACAACTCGCCATGTGGCGAGTTGTGGCTTTTGTTGTGGAGTTTGGTGTGGCACTAGCAGGGCTCATGTATATCTAGCCAATTACAAGCAAATTTTTTCATGACTTTTTTCATAAGTGCTGATTTGGCATGTTGTGATTGATGCAATAAAAGTAGTATCAATTGTTGGTCCATGTAAAAGTGATTTTGCTCCGATCACAATTTGTTACATTAGAATGTAGCGCACTTAGCATTAATTGAATGAAATTGGTTCCTTTCAGTAGAAATAAGTAATGTAAGTAACCATTTCTTCTGCAGAGGTGTGCAATAGATGATGATAGCACCTCCTTTAAGATTATTGGAGAGGAATCTAAACCAGAAGAGGTCAAGGTTCCTTCAACAACTACAATATCCACCAATGTGAATGCTTCTGAAGTCAATGAGCCTATAAACAATATATCCATCACAGCTGATCATCAAGGAAGTATCGATTCCAATGTAACGAATGCAGAAGCACCATTATTTGATATGGGTAAGCCTATGTCATGCAAGTGGACTAGCCCACATGGTCCTCGTATTGGATGTGTAAGACACTACCCAATTGAGCTGCAGTCGCAAGCACTTGAGAAAGTCAACCTATCACCCAAGTTAACACCTGGCAACTCCAGAAGCCGTCTTCCAATCCCCTCTCCACGGCCTAGCCCAAAGATCCGGGTCTCACCTAGGCTGTCAAACATGGGTTTCCCTAGCCCAAGGCCAAGGGTACTTGTTAACACTGCTAATTAATCTCAGGCGTTCACCAAATTGGTGAATGGCTTTGGCCTTGGATAGGAAAAGATACTTGGGTCTAAAGGATCAAGATCTTTTGCAGGTTAGGCACAACTTGTGCTTTCAATAAGATTTCTTTGTGTAAGAAGCTTTCAGCAAAGAAGCTGAACTGCCAACCAAAATTTATTATTCTTTTACTTAACATAGCCAAGTTAATTCCTTTATTTGTTAGTAACTTAATATGGTTCTATCATTTTCTCCTATGAGGACCATTGATCAGTTCACTTCTGTAAGTTGTACATAAAAGGTTCTCATGTATTAATGAATAATGACCTTTTTTGGTGAATGGTGCAAAGACGAGTATTTTGGCTAAATAATGCTTTTTTCAGACTTTATTTGCGTTATAGGCACTGTTCAAACTTATTTGGAAATTTGAAGAGAGAGACTGAATTTCGGTAACACAGTTGCCGAAATTCAATCAAAAACTGGAGAGAGAAAGTTTGCTGACATGGGTGTGCTCGAGTGAGAGAGGGGTGCTCCATAAAAAACTTTTTGCCCCTATTTCGGTAATGGCATTACCGAAATAGGGGCAAAAATTTTTTTTTTTTTACCAAAATAGGAGTGTAAAATTTAAACAATTGCCCTCCTATTTCGGTAATGCCATTACCGAAATAGGGGCAAAATTTTTTTTTTCTCCTATTTCGGTAATGGCGAAATAGAAAAAAACAATAAAAAAAATTTTTGTAATTGGTTTGTGATAATATCATTGCCCAAATAGAGGAAAAAAAAAATTTATAATTAGTTTGTGACAATGCTATTGCTGAAATAGAGGGCGCTATTGCTGAAATAGAGGGCACCATTGCCAAAATAAAAGTATGGCAATTGTGGTAATGCCATTGCTAAAAATTAGAGGAGAAGTACACACTTCAGTCAACCAATTAACTCAGTGTCAGAATTTTTGTTTTTTTTTTTTTGTTTTTCTCTTTAGAGGAGAAGTACACACTTCTTCTGATTCTTTTATAGCTTCCTATATCTTTTTTTTTCCCCCCTCTATTTCGGCAATGGCATTGCCACAAACTAATTGCAAAATTTATTTTTTCCCCTTTATTTCAACAATGGTATTGCCACAAATCATTTGCAATTTTTTTCCCTCTATTTCGGCAATGGCATTGCCACAAACTAATTGTAAAATTTATTTTTTTCCCTCTATTTCCGCAATGACATTGCCACAAATGAATTGCAAAATTTTTTTCCCTTCTATTTCGTCAATGGTATTGCCACAAACCAATTGCAAATTTTGTTTTTTTGTTTTTTTCCCTCTATTTGGGGCAATGTCGTTGCCACAAATGCCACAAATTTTTTTTCCCTCTATTTCAGCAATGGCATTGTCACAAACTAATTGTAAAATTTATTTTTCCCCTCTATTTCGGCAATAGCATTGCCACAAATCAATTGCAATTTTTTTCCCTTTTATTTCGGCAATGGCATTGCCACAAACCAATTGCAAATTTTGTTTTTTTGTTTTTTTCCCTATATTTCGGCAATGCCGTTGCCACAAATGCCACAAATTTTTTTTTCCCTCTATTTCGGCAATGGTATTACCACAAACTGATTGTAAAATTTATTTTTCCCCCCCTATTTCGGCAATAACATTGTCACAAATCAATTGCAATTTTTTTCTTTCTATTTCGGCAATGGCATTGCCACAAACTAATTACAAAATTTATTTTTTCCCCTTTATTTCGGCAATGGTATTGCCACAAATTAATTGCAATTTTGTCAATACGTGGAAGCTATGAAAGAGAAAAAAAATCTCTGACAACGAGTTGATGGAGGAAGCTATAAAAGAATGGAAGCTATGAAAGAGAAAAAGGAAAAAACAATATGTGTACTTTTTCCCTCTATTTCGACAATGCCGTTGCCACAAATTTTTTTCCCTCTATTTCGGCAATGATATTGCCACAAACTAATTGCAAAATTTATTTTTTCCCCTTTATTTCGGCCTCTATTTCAGTAATGGCATTGTCACAAATAAATTACAATTTTTTTTTCTCTATTTCGACAATGACATTGCCACAAACTAATTACAAAATTTATTTTTTTTCTCTATTTCGGCAATACCACTGTACGTGTACGGTCCGGCCCTGACCCCCTATTGGGCTCCCGCGCAGTTTCATAAGACCAGTCAGCCCATTTAAATCTGGGCCTTGCCGAACATTAACAATTGCCCGGAAGTTGTGCATTGCCATGCCCGGCAAGAGCTCCGTTACTTACAATCTCATCATTTTCACATGGTCGTCTGATCGGGCTAGCCGTCATTTGGTAATGAGCATCCCTGAGGAGATTTATTCTCAAATGAACTCTCTGTTCGATTTGACCGGCAAAGCACCAAGAAAGTCGTTACCGGACATGCTACTAACATCAATGGGCAAGTTCCAATGCCACTCTTGCCACCCTACTACCAAATTCCCACTTAGCAACGGCGGCATTGGACCTTCTTTTCCACTATCGACCAGAGCAATCATGATACCTCCACCCAACGGAGCCTATAAATAAGAGAAAGCCATGAAGACGAAAGGGAGGAAAGACAAAGGGAAAAAGGGGGGAATTGATGAAAGAATTAGCCGAGGAGGGAGAAAATTGTCGTTGGACCTCAGTGCAGTGAGCCACCCGTTGTAGGAAATTCTAAGCCCACCTCACAAATAAATTGTAAGCCCAAGTGAGAGCCCAGCCCAATAGTCTCTTACACGTTTGCACAACCACCATCGCTACAAATGTCACAATTTTTTCCAAATGGTAAAAAAAAAAAATTTCCCTCCTATTTCGGTAATGCCTTACCGAAATAGGATGAAAAAAAAAAAAAAATTTGCCCCCCTATTTCGGCAATGCCCTTACCGAAATAGGAGGGAAAAATGAAAAAAAAAATTCCCTCCTATTTCGGTAAGGGCATTACCGAAATAGGATAGGATGAAAAAAAAAAAAAAAAAAAGTTGCCCCCTATTTTCGGTAATGGCATTACCGAAATAGGGGGCAAAAAGTTTTTTTGGGGCACCCTCACCCGAGTACACCAACGGATTTTCTCTCTCCAACTTTTTGATTGAATTTCGGCAACAGTGTTACCGAAATTCACTCTCTCTCCTTAAAATCCCAATTAATTTCAAACAATGCCTAAAACACAAATATACTTTGAAAATAGCAATATTCAGCCAAAAGACTCGTGCAAAGACATTTTCTTCTCCTTTTAGAGCATCCACAGCAGTGGAGCTAAATTTTTAGCAATTTAGCTCCACTAAAAGTTACTTTATCTATTTTAACTACACATGTGCTGCAGCAGTGGATCTATTTTAGCTTTTACTACAATAAAATAATATAAACATCACAATAAAATAATATATTTTTACAATAAAATATTATACCCACTACCCAAAAAATATACACCACACCACTCTATCAGCCACAGCCACCACAACCACCCCACCACCACCACCACCACCACCACCACCACCACTAGTGGTCCACAGCAGAAAAAAAAAAAAAAAAAAAAAAAAAAAAAAAAAAGAACAGGTTGGCGATGACACAACCACGCCCACAACCACCACCATCACCGGTGGTCCACAACAGGAAAAAAAAAAAAAAAAAAAAAAAAAAAAAAAAAAAAGAGAACAGATCGGTGAAACAAGTGACCGGCGATGGGCTTAGGGTGGGTCGGCTGACCGGCGATGGGCTTGGGGTGGGTCGGCCGAACAGATCGGTGATGACCACAACCACCACCAACACCGGTGGTCCACAGCAGGAAAAAAAAAAAAAAAAAAAAAAAAAAAAAAAAAAAAAAAAGAGAACAGAACAGCGATCGAGCTGACCGGCGATGGGGCTTGGGGTTGGTCGGCGATGGGGCTGAGGGATGAGGTAGATGAGGGAGCTGGCCGGTAACCTTGAGAGAAAAAAAATTTGAGGAAGAAAGAAGAAAGAAAGAGAAGCCGGAGAGAGAGAGAGAGAAAGAGAGAGAGTAAGAGTTTTTTATTCCGAAAGAGAGAGAAGATTAATAAAAAAAAAAAATTTTTTAGTTGTGTGCTACAGTGCACATTTATTTATAAATGTGCACTGTAGCACTTTAGCTATATTTTTAGCTAATAACTCCACTGCTGTATGTTACTTTTGCTATATTTGTGGAGCTAAAATAGCAATATAGCTATTTAGCTCCACTGCTACAAATGCTCTTACCTGGCTAAAGCTATTTTGTGTGTTTTTACCGGGTAATTCATGATTCAACTCCATCTAAAGAATTTAAGCTAAAGGGACATAATCACAGAAGAAAAGGAAATAGGAACATGGAATCGTGAGCTTATTCCAATCAAAAAAAAAAAAAAAGGAATCGTGAGGCAGTGGTGGATAACGTGTGCTTTCATCTCATTGAAGTTTGAACTACACGTTTTCAGTATTGACTATTGAGTATTGACTCATGGAACGTTAACAGTGCGTTTCCTTTTCCTTCTTTTTCGGTTGTCTCTAGCCTTAATTTCATCGGTTCCCAAATATACTTCTCGATTTATGTATAAAAATTTAAATATGACTTATATATATATATATATATATATATATATTTTGGAATGATTACTCTTGTAACATTTTTAATAAACTATTTTATAAAAATTTTGATACAACTTTTACGAGAAATACTAGTCGTAGTTGTATTGTAATATGAGAAATGTTACGTCCACAATATTTTTACAACATTTTCACAACAAATTACAGATAGTTAGTTGTTATTGGTTCAAATTTGAATCTAACACTAAGATTACTTTTTTGTCTCAACAATAACAGCCAATAACAACCTACCACTTAGGATTTGTTGTAAAGATGTGAAAATGTTGTAGATTTCTCATCGTAATATATTGTATCATTTTTTCTCTATTATTTTTTTAAGATAATTTATTTTCCCCTAAAAATTAAAAATTTGTATTCAATACCATTAGGCCTACTTCGGTCCACTTTGTTCACTTTGATCCACTTCAATCCTATTCGAGCCATTTGGTCCAATTTGGTCATATTCGGTACATTTTGTTCACTTTAGTTTTATTTGATTCATTCTGACTACTTCGGTCTTATTTAGTCCACATTGCTCCTATTCACTCCACTTCTGTCCAATTTGGTCTTATTCAGCCCACTTCGGTGTCCTATTCGATTCAGTTTGGTCCGATGTAGTTTATTTTGTCCATTTCGATTTTATTCGGTCCATTCCGTCCACTTCGATCCTATTCGGTCTATTCGTTTTTATTCGGTCAATTCAGTTCATTCGATCCTATTCTCTCCATTTGGTCCACTCTGTCCCATTTGGTCCAATTCGGTCCATTTAGATCACTTCGGTTCATTTTGGTCCACTTCAATCTATGTTTGTGCACTTACATAATGAGAACAAACATGTTTTGGTTGAAAGCACCTAATTTATATCCAAATTTATTATTAAAAAAAAAACTTAAACTCTTAATATCTAAAATCTTAAGCATAGCTTTTATTGTTGCTATGTTTTTGTTGAACCACATAAATGTAGCATTTTAGTCCACTTTGATACGTCTAAATTTAAGTGAAAGTCATTCTAAACATAAAAGGCTATAAATATTCAAATGTAATCTTTAGGGCATTTATTTATTTGTTTTAACGTCATTACTTTTTAATGAATTGCATGAAGTTAATGATACATTTAAGCAAAATAAATAAATAAATACATATGTATGTATGTATAATTTTTATTTAAATAAATTATTCAAATTATTCATTCTTTTAAAAGAGATTATTTTGATAATCAAAACTCATATCAAATTTATACTGAATATGTATAATTTATTATCTTAATTTTATTGTAGAGAAAAAGAGATTACTTGTGATGTGGAACTAAAAAATATAACACCAAAGCATATGAACCTAACATAGAGTTTTAAATATTACAATGATTCATCAATATAAAGTAGAGCTGCATGAAAGAATAAAAAATCAAAATAAAGAGAATAACTACTTTTTCAAGAGAGAATGCAAGAGAGAACAATAAGAAATTTATAGAAAATAATATGAGAAGAAAAAAAATAAAAACAAAAAATATAGTAATAAACACTAAATTATTCAAGTTATATAATGTAATAAAATAATATTATATTCTTATATACTATCTAACTCTATAATGCAATATGATAACATCTATGAAATCAAAGAGAAAAATACAAAACTTAATCACATCAACCCAAAGCAAAATTCCAAATAATACAAAAATTCATTAACCTAAAGTAGAGATGCAAGAAAAATATTTTTAAAAATCCACCAAAAATGAAGAAAAAAATGAGAGAGAAATAAAATTTTGTGTGTGAAAAAATTATGAATAGAATGGAAAATGGAATTGTAAATTTATTGTAAGAGGAGTGGAATAAGAAAAGCAAAAAATAAAAGAAGATAAAGGAATAGAGAAAAAGTGATATTAAGGTAGATAATAGTGGGGAGTTGCAAAGGTAAAAGGGGGGGGGGGGGAATTAGAAAAAAGTATAACAATAAATTGGAAAATTAATAAGGAAAAAAAAAGAATTAAAAATAAGAGAGAGAATGTTGAAAATGGATGGATGATGTGGTTGTTGATGTAATAATAATAAATGTTATGCTTCAACTTTTAGATATATATAGAAAATGTAAAAATATCAATTGGTTTTTTCTTTTCCCGTAAAAAAAATTTTAAATTTTTTTTTAAAACAAATGTCCTTAATTAAAGCCTCTATTAGCAAAATCATTCTAGTAAGAAGAATTTTCCTTTTAAAAAACAAGGAAAATGAATAGCCTTTTATTTGACTAGAAGAAAAGTCTTTAAATATGCGCTAAAATGGATACTATAAGAGTATGTTTTTTAAAATATCTTTTATTTTGTATTAGAAATTAAATTTTTGTTAAACAAGAATCTTACTTAATTTGTTAAAGAAATAGAAGTGATTGCGTGATAGAAATTTTTGGGGAAAAAAAGAGATTAATTGCAGATAACCACCCCAAAGCAATGAGATAAATATATCATTTTCACCTAAAAAGTGGTAATTAAATAACTAAAATACCCTAACAAATTTCACATATTTACCAATAGCCCTTCCCCAAACAAACAAGTTTTCAATTAGCCTTTAAGTTTTCTTCGCTAGCCTATGTTAGTTGTATGTGGCCATACTTACACATTTGGTAGTTTTTTCTTAATAATTAGGGATGGTAATTTCACTCCAATCTCCTGGTGCAATTTCCCCCCCCCCATAAAGGGTTATAGGAAGAGAACAAGGTGAAATCTTTGCCCTGACCACCATGACTGGGCCAAAACGGAGTTTGGTTGCTCTACCCCACCTTGAGTATAGTTATTAAAATGCCATTATATTTTTTTATAATTACAAAATTACCATTACAACCATTTGAAACTTGATATTTTTACTTAAGGCATCAGTTAGTACCATTTATCACATCCATATTCTACATGTTTATCTTTTTTCCTTTGTATAATTAGGATTAAACCTCAATTACAATCAACTAAGTATTTTATTGCATGTAAGTCTTTCTTTTAACGGAATTTGCTTTCATTTAAGTTCCATTTGGAATTTGCTTATTTTGCTGAAACTAAAATTTTTTTATTGAAAAACTGTAGATAAAGGTAAAAATTAGTTGAAATAGTACAGTGAGATTCATGAATAATATCAAAAAGTAAAATGGGATCTATGAATAGTAACAAAAATAAACTGAATAGTAAAATAAATTAGTAAAAATAATTTTTGCCAAACGAACACTTTAGAATCTATTTGAGATCCGCTTATTTTGCTGAAACTGAAAACTTTTTGTTGAAAGTACTATAGATAAAGATAAAAGTTAGCTGAAAATAGTACAGTGTGACCCATGAATAGTATAAAAAATAAGATGAATAGTAAAATAAGTTGGAAAAAATATTTTTTGGCCAAACACACACTTGATCAGTTTGGGATTTGCTAATCTTACTGAAACTGAAAACTTTTTGTTAAAAGTATTGTAGGTAAAGGTAAAAGTTAGCTGAAATAGTATAGTGGGACCCATAAATAGTACTAAAAAATGCAGTGGGCCTATAAATAGTAGTAAAAATTAGTTAAATAGTAAAATAAGTTGACTTTTTAATTTGGAGCCAAATGTACACTTAATCTCCAAGTTGCTCTGTGTCCATTCCCTTTTCTCAAAGTTGCTTAGTGTAGTTCAGTATTTCAGTTTAGGGTCTGTTTGAGATCCGCTTATTTTACTGAAACTGAAATTTTTTTTGCTGAAAGTATTATAGATAAAGGTTAAAATTAGTTGAAGTAGTACAGTGAGACCTATGAATAATATCAAAAAGTACAGTGGTGCCTATAAATAATAGTTAAAATAAGCTGAATAGTAAAATAAACTGACTTTTTAATTTTTGACAAACATACACTTAGTCTCATAAGTAATTTAGTTGTAATTTGTTGAAGTTGTTTAATTATGTATAATGATTGAACGACAAGTAAAAGTATGAAAGAAAAAACACAGATTTTCATGATTTATGGCCTGATGACCTACGTCAATGGTTAGGCTCTTGAATGACTACATATTGATATTAAGCATTGTTATGTTACAATGAACCCAATGTAGTGTTTATTTACTAAAGACATCTAGAGTAACCATAGGTTAATCAAACACTAACCTAAGATTAATATGCTTATTCTATAAATACATGATCTTATAATTGGTTTGAACCACTCGAGCTATATTATGTCTAATACACTTAGCTTCAAAGCTCTTACTTATGGTAGTGTAGTTCATAACTGTGTAGCATAGTTACTATAACTTTACCAACTCTTGAAATTGTCATAAACAAAACGCACTTTTATAACCTCTTCTTTTTTGAGGCAATTCCAAACCCAAAATCCTTCAACATGAGGTCAATTCTCTATCCCAAAATTGCCTCGAGATCAAAATGAGACATAACCTCAAAGTCACGTCGAGGTGTAATTTTAAAAACAAATAAGCGAAAGTTAGGTGTAAAATCACGATTTCTTTCAAAATGAGAAATAAAAAGTTAATTTGGGCTTTGGGGACTCTATTTGATTGAGGGGTGTTTGGTAGAGGTATTTAAACAACAATTTTCGTTATTTAAACAATACAGTACGTATTTTCACAATACTTTTTCACTTTATATGTATTTTAAAAATTTTAAACAACTTTTTAGTTTATCTTTAAACTATTCTATTGTTAAATGTTCTGTTCATACTTTTTTTTTCCCCAAATGCAAAAACACACTATTATTTGAACTTTCAGCACGAATCCCAGATCCAAAATAACCCTTCTGTATCATCAAACAAAATGCCAAAAAAGAATGGGGCAAAAAACTGAGGAAAAAGGAAAAGGAAATGGCCGCATGGCACTTTGAAATTTGAATTGTAAATCTCATCTCAAGCTAAGGTTGTTCTTTAATTACTTATTTAAGGTTTGAACTTTGAAAAAAAAAAAACTTTGAAAAGCTGGAATGGCAATCTAGTAATAATATAATATAAGAAAGAAAAGGTCAATTGAAATTTTTCTATAGATTCTTGTAAAGAACAGTGGACCAGACAAAGGTGTCTCATGTCTGATGTCTGATGTCTCAACCTCGATGTCAACGCCTAACAAACAAATGCTCACAAACAAAGGTGTATGCACTTTAAAATAAATGCTTTCTAGTTCATGCCTCTCTTATCTCGTTAGTCATTACTCAGAGAATGGAATCCTATTCCCAACCAAATTTAAAAAAATTGGTAGTACTAGTACTCCTCCTATGACCTATCTATTTTAAAAGCTCATTCAATGTTTTCAACAGTTCCTGATTGCTTCTTGAGTTCAACAGTAATTATAAACGAAAGCTTTCATCTTTTTACAAAAAACCTTTTACTTTTTGAGACACTGCTAAAAAAGAAAATTCAATTTTGAACATAGATTCACTTACTGAGGAGTATGAATTTGATGATCAAGAACCACACTAAAGATTACTCCGGCTAAGCAAGGCAATCGAAGGTCCAGACTCCAGAGGTTCAATAATAGAAGGTTTATAAGATGAAGATACAATCAATAGTTAATTGATGGATAACTACCACACATTATTTAAGAATCAAAAATCAAAATCATAGTTTATTGGATGAAATTTTGAGTAATACTAAAGTCAGTTTTTTTTTTTTTTTGCAGCTACTAACATAATTTGTTTGTTATGATTGGGACAAATAAGAATAACTTTCACTTTCAATTCTACAAAATGAGTCTAAATCTTCTGTTATATTTTTCCTGCTCCACTCTATACTCCACCAATAAAAACTTACCACTTGTTCACTTAATTAATTAAATATTATAATTATTGACTTATTAATACTACCATTATTAATTAATAGTAATATTTAATTAATTAAGTGAACAAGTGGTAGGTTTTTATTAATAGAATATAGAGTGGAGCAGAAAAAATGGGGAGAAGATTTAAACTTCTACAAAATATTGTATACGTGAAAGACTAATTGTACAATTGTAATAGCATTCCTAACTTTTCATGCCAACACAACTGACACTCAACAGTCAACACACGTAGCACTTTTTATGGACGACGAACCAAGCAAACCAAGTTCTCATCCCAAGGAGCACTATTGTATTGAAATGCATTGGATTCCCAGACACTATACTGATTCAAACCGTCTGATTTTTAGTGGACAATGGGTTCCACCCGTATCTAGCGTCTTTTTAATTTCCAAAGTGCTCCCGCTGATTGTAGTAGAACTCAAAACTCAAAAGTTAAGGCACCTGTTCGATTTAAAGGTAGTTCATAACTTATCACCTATCACCCATCACCCAATTCTCCTCACTCAAGCTCATGACTCAATTCTCATTACTCTAACTCAAAAAAACTAATAACTTTGCTTGGTGGGTTGTTTGGGTGGGATATCTTAGTGGGTTTTTCAGTTTAATTACTCACCTTTATGTCACTCACTAGGGCCCACAAAAATCAATGGTAAATCTATCGTACAGAACAGTCACAAGCCTACCCGCGTTGCCTCTCTCTCTCCTCTTCACGCCCTTTCCACAACAAAACACTCTGTTCATAACTCTTCAACACTCTCTGACCCACAACAGCGTCTCCACTCTCTCACCATCGATCTCCAGTTCTTCAAACCCTCACTCTGCCTCTCATTTTCTGCCCCTCACTTCTCCGCCTCCATTTCGTTAGATCCCAGCAATATGAGCAAAACTTATAAGATGAGAACCAGCTTCGGCAAAGGGAAAAAAAAAAAAAATCAAACCGAACCCAAATGCGTGAAGAACAGAGGAGCAAACTTTTCTCACCTTTCGAAAGCTAAACAAAGTTGTGAAAGTTGAAGAGAGATATGTGAAGTTGAAGAGAGGAAATGAGAGTGTATCAGGTGAATCAATTAAAGCTGAAATTGGAATAGTGCTATGGCCGTTGGTGACAATAAATTTATCTACACTTGCTCTACATAGGATGGAACTTGACCTTCTCTTTAGGGATGACAATTTTGCCCCGCCTCGCTTGACACGCCCCTCCCCCGCTTCGCCCCACGCGGGTTTTCCCTGCCCCGCAAAGGTGGTGGGGCGGGATAGGGTGAGATTTTAGCCCCGCACCATGGGGCGGGGCGGGGCGGGGATGAGTTTAGACATTTTAGACCCGCCCTGCCCCTCCCATATTGATAAGGGTTGAATTGTAAATTTTTTATACTCTAAAACCCTACTATTTAAACAAATATATTATCAACTTATTTAATTCTACCTAACATGGTTCTATGAATCTCTTTTTTCTCTAGCAAAGTTGGAAATAAGGTACCAATTTTAATGTTTTCTTTTCTCTTTATTAGAAACAAATTTATATTCCATTGAATCATTGATTTTGTACTATGAGATTTTTGTTTTTTTTGTGATATTGTCTTGTTAAACACTTAGATAATATTATTTAGTTTTTGCTAAAAATTAGTTTGATTTGATGAGATGAATTTATTTGTAATTTCAAGTATATTTTTATTAATGAAATAGGTTTTAATTAAAAAAAATGTAATAGTTGTGGACAAATCAACAAGAAGTAAAGTTTTGCGGGGTGGGGCGGGGCGGGGCTTCGCGGGGCCCCAAGGGGCGGGGATGGGGCAATAAAATTTTCCCCGACATGCGGGGTGGGGCAGGGATGGGGCAAAACAAAACTATGCGGGGCGGGGATAAAGACCCCATCCTTCGGCCCCGCCCCGCCCCATTTTCAATCACTCTCACTCACTTTTTTGAGTCATGAGCGATGGGAAGTGAGAAACCAAAACAAAGCCAAACAAGCACAAATGGTGTGAGTCCCACTAAAAGTAAGTAATAGATGATAAAAATTGAGTAATGGGTGATGAGATATGAGTAAACCAAACATAGTTTAATACAATGTCTGCTTAGTTTCTAGCACGTACTATTGTTTAAATTTTGTGACAATATATGTAGATGAAAAAATGTATAAAAATTCGTGTTGTAATATTTAATGAGCATAATTACCAAACGGGCATAGGATTCATTCAAATGCATGAGGGAAAGCCTTGACATTGTTTTTCCACCAACAATGCAAGTGGAAAACAACACCAGATCTTAACGGATTGAGATCAATTACACAATTTCTTTCACAAATTTTTATATATTTTTAACTTTAACTTTTTACATCTTTTTAAGATTTTTTATTTAATGGTTGAGATTAAAAATTACTTTTTATAACTATCAATCTTCACCCTTCATTACTATTGCATCAGATGCAATATCTTAGGGATTGCACCTGATCTGAATCCAATCTTAACTGCACTGACTTGGAAGATCTTTTGTCGGTTTTCTTTTTGGCTCTTTTTGCCTCTTTTCACGTACTGGCCTAACGGGTTGTGCCTTTCATGATTTAATGGCAAATAAAGTAGGCATAGTGTTATAGTGGGTCTAAAATCTAAAATTCTAAATCTGTAATATTGTGGCAAAGTCAGGGGCCAAAGCATCACATCACAGCCACACACACTTATACATTCGAGCGGGATGTAAGATGAAAGTCCATTTGTCCGTTGCTTCCTTTTGAATTTCAAATATCAATGCCCCTTATTGGACACAACAAAACCCACCCACTTATCCCACCAAGCAAACCCACGTCTCTCTCTCTCTCTCTCTCTCTTTGGTTTCCATTTTTTTTTTTTTTCTTCAAAGAAAGCTTTCTACTTTGAGCTCTTTTATTTTATTTTATTTTTGGTTGCAAAAACCACTATCTCTGTCTTGAGTTTAATGTTGATTGCACAATATCAGTGATACCCACATTCTCTTTCTGAGCAAAGTTTTGATCTTTGAGCTTTTAGTAGCTCAGTTTTCTCAAGAATCAAACAGTTTCTTAAGTGATGGGTGCTTCAGGGAAATGGGTAAAGGCTCTTATAGGTCTCAAAAAGCCCGATAAAGAAGACCATGTAAGCTCTCATCTATTGCTTTCTAACACTTTCATTCTCTGTTTATGCATAAAGTCTGAAACTTTGTGTTGTGTTTAGGAGAAGGCGAGTGGTAAGAGCAAGAAATGGAGGCTGTGGAGGAGTTCTTCAGGGGATTTGGGGTCCTCATGGAAAGGTTTCAAAGGAAACCACAGAGCAGCTTCTGAAGGGTCTGATTCTCCAGTGGCTGATGCTTTTACAGCAGCAATGGCCACAGTGGTTCGTGCTCATCCTAAGGATTTCAGGGCTGTAAGACAAGAATGGGCTGCTATCCGGATCCAAACTGCTTTTCGTGGCTTCTTGGTAAATGGGTCTCTCTTCTATTATCTTTCCCTTTTTCTCTGTTTGGTTTCTGAGATGAATGAAAAAGAAAGTTGAAAACTTGCGGATGAGCTCTACAGTTTTTGGATATTTTCATATTCTTCTATTTTCAAAGTTCTCCAGATAAGCATATGGAGAGTTTTTAATTTTTTTTCTTTTCTTTTTCGGTTTGAATACTTAATAGATCTGATCAGCTGTCATAGATGAGAGGGTAAAATGGCTGACCTGAAGCTAAGCACCATAGACTTAAAATATATAGTTGTCTTATACTTCATTAGTTTATTTCACATCGAAAAGTTTAGTTCTTGATGTTTTAAATATAGCTCCCAAAAGCAACGTTGCAACATTGGATTGTTTTCTGCTACTATGTACAGCTTTAATAGACGAGGGGGAAATGACGGAAAATTTCGAAGTTTAATGCTGAGGAATTTAATTTTAAACTTACATCCATGGGGTCGGTCTAATGGTTCATGGCCTCATGCCATCCATGGGGTCCTAGATTTAAGTCTCTTAGTCAATACCTTAGGGCCAGTCCTAAAAGATTCTTCCATGTAATTACCAAGAGTGTATGGGATGGGCGAATTACACGTGCAGGGATTGGTGGAGGCCCTTATAAAAAAGTGAACTTCACTTACAAATTGTATTCCAGGATTACTATGGTATGATGGGCGTTAATTCTCACACTTTTTATTGCACATCCTCAATACACATCACCTATTTCACATTTTAAATGTGGACATCAATAAAAAATGTGACAGTACGTTTGAAATTATGGACATTATATTTAAAGAAGTGCATATTAATGAGTGTCAGAGGACAATTACCTATAGTATGCTATGTGCAGCAACAAAAATATTCTATCCTCAGGAAATCAAATGATTAGTATAGTTTTTACTCAAAAAAAAAAAAAAAATGATTAGTATAGTGTGATAAGTTCCATGAGTACTTACTTGATGAGTAACTGATTGTCTATTAAACCTGTTAAAGAACTCATCTTTATATCATTGAGATTTAAATCTTTTTCTAAGAATTTTTCCATTTATTTTGGGTGTTGCATTCTGTGAAAAATTGTAGGCAAGAAGAGCTTTGAGGGCCTTGAAAGGAGTGGTGAGGCTTCAAGCTCTAGTTCGGGGTCGACAGGTGAGGAAGCAGGCTGCTGTAACACTGAGGTGCATGCAGGCTCTTGTTCGAGTTCAGGCTCGAGTTAGAGCTCGTCGTGTCCGAATGTCCATAGAGGGACAGGCTGTACAGATGATGCTTGAAGAGCGCCGCACCCAGGCTGATCTCCTAAAAGAAGCTGAGGTACCACTACAAACTGTCTTGGGTCCATTTCTTGTTGGTCTCGTCTCAGTTGATTTTATTCAAATAAGGCCTTCTGCTGATTCATTTTAATCGTTAAGAAAAACTAACCAGTTTGTATTTCACATTCCTTGTAATGCACATTAGAAAGAGTTTTAATTTCAAACCTTAATTTCAGGAGGGGTGGTGTGATAGCAAGGGAACATTGGAAGATGTTAAAACGAAGATACAAATGAGGCAGGAAGGTGCCTTCAAGAGGGAGAGAGCAATTGCATACTCTCTAGCTCAAAAGGTATAAATGGATTTGTTTGAATTTTAGTTGCTTTCTCTCCTTCATCCATGGCCCTGATTAGTCAAAAAAGGGTCCATAATTGATCCCAAAATTTTGGGATTAAGACTTTATTGTTGTTGTCTCTTCTTCATATGAGCAATATGATGATTCAATTTTTTTTTATATTCTTTTTCAGCAATGGAGATCAACCCCCAATTTGAATTCACGTACAAGTGCCTTAGTGTACCCACTCAAGAATCATGAGATTGACAAGAACAGCTGGGGATGGAGTTGGTTAGAACGTTGGATGGCTGCCAAGCCATGGGAGACTAGATTGATGGAACAATCCCACACTGACCCCTTGGAGACAACTCCACCTCCAAAGAGTTGTGCAGATTCCATTTTAGGCACACATTCAAAGTCTTTTGAACCATGCTACGTGAAGGTCAGAAAGAATAATGTCTCTACTAGGATTTCTGCTAAACCTCCCCATAATGGACAAGTTGCTCGTTCATCTTCAAGCCCGAGTTCTGAATTCCGGTATGATGAGAGCTCTGCCTCATCTTCAATCTGCACATCAACAACACCAGTTTCTGGAAACACTGGATTGGCTTCTGAGAGAACAGAAGATAGTAGCAGTAATTGTAGGCCAAGTTACATGAACCTGACTGAGTCCACTAAGGCAAAGCAGAAATCATGCAGTTATCAATCTTATAGAGTCCAGAGGCAGTCAATGGATGAGTTCCAATTTCTCAAAAGGTCAGCAGCTTTCTCTAATGCTGATTCTAAAAGCAGTGCTGGTTCTGAGCCTTCTTCAATCAACTTTTCCAAGCCGCTTCACCTGCCAACCCGATTGGATAAGTACTCGATGAAATTAAGGTAAAATATGGAGCATTCATCTCTGTTTGTTCAAGAAGTTCAACAGCTTGTTGTTCCCTAGTGCCTCTATTTAAGAATGTGTATTAAGTTTAAGGAGGTTGTATAACTGAGCTGTACTGAAACATCCACAATCAGTTAACATGATTTGATTCAAGGGTTCTTTATTTGTAAAATAGTTTGTTTGTTGTTACTTAAGGCTATTAAGTTATTTGGAAGAGGTCAATTGATGAAGAGTGAAATGCTAGAGGAACTAATGAGCTTGAGCAGACCTTAATTTGTTTTAATGCCAGGATACTGAAGAGACCCAACAATTTTGCATGGATTAATTACCAAAAACAAATCAGGATAACATGAATTCAAATTAAGAGCTTAGAGCAAAGACCAATAAATATGTCTTCAGAAGACATGGTTGTATTGTATGCCTGGATAGTAGGCTTCGAACTGATCTTTTTTGTAATATAAGTTTACAACAGAGGGAATTGATGCCAACAAAGTTTCAAGTGTCATATTGAGTGCATCACAAGTATGACTGGAAAGTTTACTAAGCCATGCTTAACAAATTCAAGTTCGTTTTATCACTCTAAGCTTGACACCATGCTTGAAGTTGAGAATTATGCCATATTCAAGTTCCAAAGGATTTTCCACGTTAGGTGAATGTCGAAATACATATTTCCGGTATAAATGTATCAATGAGAGCTTTATTTCTTGGATGGAAAATTTCTGACCAATGCATGATCGAGGCCCAATTCCAAAGGGTATAAAAGCATAAGGATGCCTTCGCTTTTCTTCTTCACAATTTGGGTCAAATCTCTCTGGTCTGAACTTTTCTGGGTCTGGGAAGTTCTTTGGATCTTTTGCTAGAACTCCAAGTGCTAGCCAAACCCATGTCCCCTGCTCATCAGAATATGAATTACATGACATAAGGCACATGTACAAGTTCTAGTCCACATTCTAATATACACACAAACATAAAGGCCGTGGCATACATAAAATACCTTTGGAAGAAGATAGCCTCCTATCTCTACTTCTTTTGATGTTTCTCTTGCAACCAATGGGGAAACTGTGTAATACCTCATTGCCTCTTTAATGACCTGCACTCAAACCATCAAAAGAACAATGAAACTCAATTGTTGCAAAGGCCTCATTGCAGGTAAGATATATTGAGAAAGGCTATATGTGACTATCAAATACAAAATAAGGAAAGTTTAAGAGCCTTACCTGTTCAAGGTAAGGAAATTTGTTATGAAGATCATCAGCACTTGGCATCTGATCAGGTGGAACAAATCCATCAATCTCTTCAAGTAATTTCTTCTCAACTTCTGGATGTCCAGCAACTAAATAGACAACTGAAGACAATGTGAAGGCTGTGGTAGCTGAGCCAGCAAGCAAGTGTTCATAAGTAACTGCACTAATGTAGTCTGGGGTGAAGACATTCTTTGATACTGTTTGTGACTCTCTCGCGTTCAATATGAGTGTCAAGAAGTCCTTTGAATCTCGTTCCCGAGTTTTCATTCTCTTTGTCACGATCTCATCAAGCCTGCCACTCAGTTTCTGATTGTTATGCTCAACTTTCCAGTCCATAGTGCCAGGAATTCTCTTCAGGATTTGCCTAAAAGGTTCCTGAAGTATGGGGACAAGTAGACCAAGAATGATTGAAAATGAGCCTGATAAGTCCATTTTAAGCTGTGTTGTGGAGTAGATGTGCTTGTTAATAAAGTCTGAGACTTCATTATCGTCATTTTGGTTATCATCAATGTTAACTACATCACTGATTGATTGCGGTTTAGAGAGGCCAAAGTTGACACCAAAGGCTGCTTGTCCGATGACATCAGTGGCCAATTTGAGGGAAAGGTTAGAGAAAGTGATGTCTTCTTCTTTCAAAGAGTGAAGATTTTCAGTTGCAGATTCTATAAATTCTTGCATGGTGGGTATTAGACTGGCTAGGTGTGATGGCTGGTAGACTGATAATATTGTGTTTCGCATGGTTGACCATCTAGCATCCCTGCAATTAATTCCAACTCCCATCAGTATATATCTTAAATGACATTCTTGATCTGCTGCCTTCGAAATTTGAACTTCTCTGTAGAGAGTATTCAAATCGCCATTTGGCAACCAGATCCTCATTTCACTAGAAATAAAGAACTCCCCTAGTTCATTGCAGGAGGTATCATAACTTTAGCCTAAAATGACATGCAATTCTGAATAGAGTAAAAATTATTCACCTTAGGAAAGAATGTCAAAGAGATTTACATGGTCATAAAATTTTGTTTTTGAAACATACAGTGTAATAATATATGTATGTGCAAAACTCATGCATTTAAACCATATATGACATGAACCCTTATTAAGTCATGGGATGCAATGGGAAGATTTCATTTCACAGTTTTGATTTTATGTAACACCCAATAATTTTGATACCAATTTAATTCTAATACATAAATTAAAAAAGAGGCCTACAATTAAATGGATTTAATTGATTTGGGCCTAAAATATTAAAAATAAGATAAATACTATGAAATAAGAAGCCCAAGTGAAGTGGTATAAGTAAATATATAGGTCTTGATAAGCTTTTAAAAACCCTAGCCTTTTATTTCTTAAGATACACGTGTGTGTGTGTGTGTGTGTGTGTGTGTGTGTGTGTGTGAGAGGTTTTCTTTTGTTTTAGCCACAACACACGGTTGAACAATTTATTTTTCTGCTTTGCTGCTGAATGTGAGACTGCTGCAAGTATGGTTTCTTCTAGCTCTAAATTTAGGGAGTTGAATATTCAATAGCTAGTAATTGTTCCCATGCTTATAGCTAAGAAGCATCTATTATTTGTGAACCTGATAGAAAAAATAGGTGTTGCCGTTATGGATCTAAATTTATGATTATATTAATGGGAAAAAGGGTGTTTCGTGGTTATTATATAATCGTATATGGCCTCACTAATTCACCGCCATTGTCATTGTCCATGTACGTGTCCAACAATGTCTTTATGTTTTGCTGCATCAAGAGAATTATGGGTCATTGGGTCGATAAACTAAGATATAATATATGGCTTCTAATATTAGATGGATCAGAAATCCATCATTCGGTGACAAGGCTGAAACAGTTATTGAAATATATTAATTTCCTGCTTATAAAAAAAAGAAAAAGAAAAAGAAGAGAATGATCAGATATGAATATTGAGAATATGTGAAATAGAACAATTGGATCGAAGCTAAAAGTGAATTGGGCTGTAAACAAATGAATAGAGAATTTTGGATATATCAGTATTGTTTATGATAAAATTGTTTGAGTGTGAAAACAGATTTTAAGTAGGAAATTGTGTATTGATGGACCAAATTTTAGTGTTGCTAGGCTCTAATCTGAGTCATATTCAAGGGAGATTGATTTCATATTTTTGCAAATAAGAGGTAAGTGGTGTTCACTAATTTTGGGGGTTTTCCCAAAACAATGTTAATTATTAAACTATTTTATATTAAAGAAATATGTTGATATTCTATATATAAATTGATATTTTATAAATGTTTGATGTGCACATTGACTATTCGTTTTATGAAAAACTTATGGGACAACCTAAATTTATTTAAATTTGTATGTGTGAATATATCTTTATATTTTTGAGAATTATGAATGAATTATTTTTGTGAGCGTATTGAATATGTTTTGAAAGCTTATGGCAAGTTGTGATTAAAAGCTCAGTACAATCATGCTGCAGCTAGTCCTTAGCAAGGGACGGTCCTAGAAAGGAGACAATACACATTTGATAGCTCCTTAGCAAGGGAGTATACCATTAAGGATCCAAAAAGTGAGCTCCTTAGCAAGGGAGTGCATATTTAGGTTCCAAATGAGCCACCCTTAAGGAAGGGATGAAAAGGAGGCTCCAATCTCGAAAAGGAGGCTTCAATCTCAAAAAGGAGACAACACAATCCTGTCAATGGGACGTAAACGATAACCACGAGAAGAGCTTAGGAAATTGTTTATATAATGGTATTATTATATATATATATATATATATATATATATATATATTATGATGGCTCACAGTATAAAGATTTTTTTTTATATGAAATATTTGATGATAAAATATTGATGACTTATAAGTTATGAATTTGTTATAAGAATTATTTATTTGAAAAGTTTGTTCTCACACTCCAATGTTAGTAAATTTCACTTATTGAATTATCTCAACCCTCCCTTTTTTATTCCTCCTTACGGATATATTAGAGGAATCATTGGAGTAGAGATTCTTGAAAGACAACAGTTACAAATTATATTGTGAAACTGAAGGTCTCATTATTATTTTTTATGGTATTGAATATTGTACTGGAGAATTATTTTGAGGATTTCTATCTTTGGTGGAATTAGAGCTCTGACAATTGTAATGAGGTTTTAAGTTTTTGGTTATATTTATTTAATATTTTTTTGAATTATTTAGATTGAATAGATATTTATTATTTATGAATTTTGGAGCGTTACATTTTATGTCTTGGATCTAATAGTGTACAAATTGTTTAGTCATTTAAAATAGTACTACATATACATTTAGATTTGTAATAATTATTCGAAACTATGAAATTGATCTATTTCGAAGGGAGATGATCATTTTCCAACTCGTTTGGTACATCATGAAGGAATGGTTCAAATGATAAAAGCACAGTGTACACCTACAATTACAAATTAGGTAGGAGTATGTCATTGTTGTAGTTACAAGAAAATACCTGGTGAAGAAGAGCCCTTTTTGGTGAAGAGGGGAGGCCGAGATTGGTGAAGGTATGCTTCTGTTTGGAATATCTTTGAATTTCTTTATTCCTACTTCTTTACAAAGCTCCGGATCTGCTACAATTATCAGTGGCTGTCTGCCCATGTGAAACCTGCTCTAAACATAAAATTTTAATTAAATTTTCCTATGTAAAAGCATGCATCTTTGTCCTTTTTTTAATATATATATATATATATTTTTTTTTTTAAGATGTAGAATTTAAAACCATGAATTCTGTGTTATATTATACTCTGCAAAAGTCCTATCATCAATTATCACTCAAATCATGAACACTCTCCTTTGTCCCATCTTTTCCTTTGATGATTGATAACTAAGTCTTGGAAACAAAGAAAAAGCATGTTTTACTGTTGTGCTCTTTTCCTTCACATTAATAAAGTTTTAATCTAAAAAAAGAAAAGAAAAGTATAAAAAAAAGGGAAAATAATAAATTTATTACTAATTTCAAAACAAAATACTTCCAAACTACTAATGCAATATTAGTGTTATATTAATAACATAATAATAAAAAAATTAGAATTACGTGGCATGGGAAAGTGGAGAGGCAAAATTATTACTAGTTTTCAATAAGCAAGGTCGGCCAGCCCTTGAATGTGGTCATAAAGTGCGGCACAAGTTAATGTGCAATCCAATTAACTGCATCAAACAGTATTAGGATCTTCTCCACACTCCTTTTGCTTATACTATTACCTTTATAATTTATTCACTTGCGCTTCTTTCTAATCTTGAAAGTGCAATATCATTAAACACCATACTATGGAAAAAGAAAGAAAAGAGATAGACCCAATATTGCTAGGTCCCATTTGACCAAATCATTAAATCCTTTGGTCCCCATAAACCTTCTCTAACCCATAGGACACATGGTCTCTTCCACTTTTGAAAGAGGAAGATAGATGATTGAATCAATTATCAACTATTAAAAAAGATTGGTGGCATTTAGTGGACTAATGGTACCACCTTTTTATCTATCATATTGTCTTAAACATTCTTTTTCATAGATACTATGATAGATCATTGAGAAAAGACTAATAACAAGATTTAGAAGTTGAAAATAAAAGTTATAAGAGTCTTGTATGTTGGCGGTGCTTCCAACCTACACATTCAGAATTTAAATTCTTTTTTTCTTATTGTAACTATGGAATTAATATATATATATATATATATATATTTGAAAAAGGACTCAAACAAGAACACTGTATAGTCTGTACTGACCTGAAAATAGGGCCATATCGTTTGGCAAGGACTGAGAATACATCAGGGCCATATTTAGCGAGCAAGGGGAGGTGTCCAAGCAATGGAATGGTTGGTGGGCCAGGTACCCTTCTCACACCCCAGTAAGGTCCATACATGTAGCCCAATACTCCTGCTACTATGGCCAACACTGTGAAGAAGATTGATACTGCAGGAACACTAGTAAAGAGCAATTCCATTCTCACAAATCTTTGAAGGGTCTCAAGGCAAAAGGCCATATTTTGAGAGAGAGAGAGAGAGAGAGAAGTGATTGGTTTTTGCAGGAGTTTGATATAAGACTTAGTAGTATAAGTCAGCCTGGTTTTATACAGAGGGTGATAGGGGTCCCTGGTTGGGAGTGGGTGGGCAAGGAGAGAGTGGGGGTGTCTCACCAGGCCTATTGATAGTTAATCGGTACTTTGTCTGCATATGCATCATTATATTGCTGAAATGGATGCCCATCGTCTATAATGTTTTTTGTTGTTTTAAGGCAAAAATGCACTTTTGGTCTTTATATTTTTTTTTTGCTGATTCTCAATTTAGACCTTAAATAATTTTAAAAAATTATTTTTATTTTAGTTTCTGCTGTCAATTCAGTATCAAAAAATGCATATATAACAAATAAAATGCACTATTAGTATATTAAATACTGATATAATTAATAAAATAAACTAAAAAATCACATCAGCCTGCCATGTCATCGTCTAATTTAAAAAAAATTAATTTATCTATTTGAAAAAAATTATAAAAACAAAATTAAAAACATAAAAGTACATCCTTTCAGATTTGAACGTGAATCATTTCAAAAAATAAGATTTGAACGTGAATACACAAAAGCTCAAGAACATGAACCCAGATCACAAAAACTCAAGACCACAAAATTCGTGGGCATTCAACATCTTTCCCAGAAAATTTCACCAAACATTGAAAAAATTCACATCTAAAAAGCCAATGCCTAAGATTTTCATCACAACATTTTCTTTCCACCCAAAACCAGAAATTTTCTTAAAAAACAAACACACACAAACCCAGCCAATTCGGCTCACAATAACAACAAACCCAACCAACCTCATAAATTTTCCTTAAACAATCATCAACGTTTTCCCCAGAAAATCCAGATTTTCTTTCAAACCAAACACAAATCGCACCTCATCGCCACATCAACACTTATCTCTCCTTCTTCTCTTTTCTCCTCAATACCACAAAAACCCCCATACACACCACCACCACCAACATAGATTCATCCATATCTCGCCGCCGCCGCCACTACCACCCCCACCACCATGGGCGACTTAACGGACACTTTGATGCCGTCAACGACTCCTCCGCTTCCAACCATAGCTTTAACTGCGCCTAACACTGCTACTCCGCAATCCTCGTGTCCGTTACCTGTCCGCGAAGATTGTTGGAGCGAGGACGCCACGTCGACGCTCATCGACGCCTGGGGCCGCCATTACATGGAGCTTAACCGCGGGAATCTCCGTCAGAAAGATCGAGAAGGCTAGGGTTTCTTCCTCTAATGGAACCCTGACTTCGTCGTGGATTTTCTTCGATCGTCTTGACTCTTTGATCGGATCTAATGTGACGGTTAAGAAGCCGACTTCGACTCTGGAGAGAGCGAGCTTCAGACCACATTTTTGTAGAAAAAGAGAGGGAGAAGAAGCTTGATCTGCTCGTCGTTGGTCTACTTGTGAGCTCCGGCACATGGTGGAGAAGAAGGCTGAGTAAGCTCCAGCCATGGACAGTGGAGAGTGAGAGATTCTATCCATTGAGCGTGAAGAGAGTGAGAGAATTTGAGATTTGTCTTTCAGTGTAGGGATTTTTTTCTAAGCAGATGAGGTTAAAGGAAATAAAAACAAAATCAAAAAGAATTAAAAAGATAATGATTTTTTATTTTTTAAGAAATGATTTTAGTTTAAATTAGATTTAAGGGTTTTTTTTTTAATTTAATTTTTTTTTTAAATTGTCTGAGTTGGCTTTTTTATTAATTTAAATGTTGAGGTGGTATTTAAAAAATGCTAAATATAATTTTTTATTATTATTTTATGCATTCCATTTGCTAAGCATGCATTTTCAGTTATTGAATTGACGGTAAAAACTAAAATAAAAACGATTTTTTAAAATTAAAAATTGATTTAAGAGTGAAATCAATTTAGGGGCCAAATTGAAAATCGGCTTAAAATATAAGAATCAAAAGTGCATTTTCACCCTTTAAGCTAACCCGTACACAACTCTATTTTAAATTAGGTGCACACTTAAATTTTAAAAATTTAATCCGAACTATGAAGTCATGAATTTCAATATAATTATATTTTTCCTTCTCCACCTGCAACTATAAGTCAAACAAAAAAAGAGATCAAACAGTTGCTAACTGGTTTTCAGCTTCATAAATTAGCTAATATGCTTATGCCACTTATGTGTGGCACCATTGGTGCTGGTTTCTTTGATTTGCAAATAGAGCAAAGAGTTTGAAATTTGTTGTCTCTTTTCTTACACTCATTTGGTGCCATTTCGACTGGATAGAGTATAGACTATGTGTAAGAATATGGTAAACCTCCTATATATGGACCCTCTTCTGGTTTCTTCTTCTTTTTTTGTTCTTTTTCCATATAAAAGCTTATAAAGATTTACACGTAACTACGAAAATGACTCTAATGGATTAGGTTTCTTCCAATTCGATTTCCAAAAAACGATAGTGGCTTAGACTTTCATGACTGTGTTGAGGGGTCAATACTAGTCCTTGGATACCCCATTGCCCTGCTCATAGAGCACGTGTATCTATCACCTACAAAGCACTTTCATCTTTTCGGTTCATTGTATATAAATTCTAACCCAACTCATGGATTAGATGCCCTTCAATCCCTGCCGTATAAACACAATATTCCTCCACTAAGTTTGGACCTGACCACATTCATAGAAACTAGTTCTATTTAAATATAAGGCGTGTGACATTCTAAAATCAGATAGTTTTAAAGAAACTCTTGTTTGTTTGTAATAGAGGAAGCCTTGTCACCAAATTGTTGCAGGAAAAATGCCTCCATGTAGCATTTCTACACAAAATTAATTGTGAAAATATTATAGGATCCAAATAAGATTTTCACAAACAATAAAAGGAACAAAGATAAAATGAAAAGAATATAAAAAAATCACATACGTAATAGAGAACTTAAAGAATTTATGTGATTAAGTTTTTAGTCTACGTCCACTCTCTTACTAACAAATGTGGAGAATACAGACACTGTAGTAATCATCGCACTCTCACTATACCCAAACCCCAATAAACTCCGTGCTACTCTCTCTCACAAATACAAAATTAGCAAAGAGAAGTTATTTTCCCTCTCTGCAACCAGTTGCCGCTCCACCGCTCTCTTGGTCACTCTCTCTGCTACACGAAGGCGCGTATATATAGAGAACAAAATCTGGTGTGTCGGCAAGGCAATACTCTGTTCATGCAAGAAAGTCATGCCTCATCATGATATTGCATTCAAGGAGATGTGATATCAAAGTCACGCTGCTTGACAAACTGGCTTGAAACAACACAATATCCAAGCCTGATATTTGGTCGCAGTGGAAAGAAGCCAAGCCACCTACTCCATTTAGGTCCCAGGCTTGACATTTCAAGCCACATTCTGATATAAATCACATAAAAACAAATACCTTCTCAGAATAGCAAAACAAAATAGTTCAATTTTTACGGTCCACTCAAGCCCATAAAAGCTTAAGATTAAAACTAGTGCTTTTTTTTTTTTTTGGAGGTAAAAACTAATGCATTGTTGTTGTTGTCGTCCAAATAAACTTATAAACGACCGGCCTAAAGATTTGTTTTTAATGTATTCGTCTTCACTGGAAAGGAATATCCTCTGTTTGGAATGAAAATGACATTGCATGAGATTCCTTCTCATCTTATCTTTGTCTCTAACATGCTTAATCATGTGATTATATCAGTGCTCTGTCTATGGTTAGCATTAAATACTATTGGTGTAGGGAAAAGAGAGGATGGAAAACCGAGGATAGAAAACGATGGGGTAATTATCATTTTCCTAATTATTTTGGTAGTATTGGAAAAAACTCAACGGAAAGAAAGAGATAAGGTATTTTCTCCATGGGGGGCTCCACAAAGTTTCTTCACTTCAAAACATACAGAAAACAGATGATTTTACTTTTTCACTTAATCAAATTTTTTTCTTATACACAAAATAAATGGATAGGGGAAATAACATAATTTCACTTTCATATGGTGTCATCTTTACAAATTGCTGACACCCATTTCTTGTGACGGCCCAAATAAAGCAAATTATTTCAGGCCTCCTATCTTTATTTGTATCATTTTTTTATTTTCTCACATTCTCACATGACATAAACTCATTAATGGAAAATTTGAAGGAATATTGTATGGAAGTAAAAAATTTTGGATCTGGTTTAGTCAAAATATTTCCAAATATTGATACAAAACCAGATTGTTCTAATTTCCGAATAAGAACAAAACTCAAGCTTGCCATTATTCTAGATGTCCAACATCAAAAGCTTTATTCCTTGAATAAGGATGGACATGTGCCTTAACCTATTATAAAGCCTGCTCGCAAGCCATGCATTAATAAAATCACATTTTTACCCCCACCAACCTTATATAATAAAAGTATAATAGTAAATTCATACATATTTTAGATACAAATGAAATTTTTATATGCATTTTTTCCTCTGTACGAAACAGGCAAGATGGAAAATAAGAATATTTTCTTAACTCTTATTTTTTTTTTAATTATCATTTCCATATTTTTCATCAATCCAACCAAACGGGCCTATATGTGCATGTGTTAGTTCAGTCTGCTGCAATCCATAATCACTAGAGTTTAGAACTGAAGCTCTAGCAGAATGTCATCCTACCCTGCTCCTCTACAGGCTTCACCAAGGAGATGTCTCTTCTACTATACAGAAGAGATTAAGAGAACCTTTTTCTCTATTCAGTTCTTTTATAATTTACTAATTCCTTTATTTTATTAGTTCCATATTTTGACACTTCATAGGTCCAGATTGAATACCTAGTTCTTTCTGTCATTCATGTCTATTTGTGACAAAACCCATAGGACCCATCCTAGTCTCCTTCATTATCCCAAAAAACAAAAGGCTTTTTATAACAAAGAATGATATGATCTCTAGACTATTTCTCTAGTCTCCTTCATTATCCCATAGGGCCCATCCTAGTCTCCTTCATTAATGTAGCTACTGGTAAGTACAAGATTTACAGAATTTAAAGATTAATTTATCATTTAATCCCAAAAATAAATAAATAAAACAGAATTGAACATAATCTAACTACATACGTAAGGCATTACTATCCAACCAAACTACTCAGAAATTACACCAGATAAAGTTTCAGTTGAGCACAAGAAATGGTACCTGAATAGTTTTGGCCAGATGGTAATCCACACAGCCATAGAAAGGGAAAAACAAGAAAGGCATCATAGGAGAAGGTTTCTTATACATCATATATATATATATATATATATATTTCCTTTTTATAGTGTATGGATCCCATAGCCTCTTACAATCTGTAACACACTAGGGAAAATGCATATATCTAAGCCAATAAATAATTATTGCAGAGACAGAAACAAGACCAAACTTTCCTGTGCATTAGTTGCAGAAAGTTAAACCAGCTTGCATATAGATACCTCTTAGTTCACAGGGTATCCAGGCCACAGTTGACCCAAAAATAAAAATGTGTTTGTAGTGCTTATTCTAACGAGTTATGAGTCCAAACTTACCAAGAAGAATATAAATCTTTAATTGCAGCTTGGCCAAATACGCACAGACCTTATAGACATTATGCACCAAGCAATGAGCTGAAACACATTGTAACTCTGTAAGAGAAACTGAGAAAGCCATATTAGTCAGCCAGCCAAAAATAGAGACTACATTCAGAAACCGAGGACAGCTCATTAACAACATAAATAATAGTAATGACAAAAAACGTTTGAGTACTTTCTGTACATAGCTAGTAACAAGAAGTCCATATGTACATCCGAGGAGAAAAATGACAAAAAAACGTTTGAGTACTTTCTGTACACGAAGTTTCTATGCGTAGCTGATATCTACATATACAAATTAATGAATGGGAACTTCCCAGCCACGATAATTTAGCAAGGTATCAAACATGCATATATACAGCAGAGACTGTAGCTGTAGCTTGGGAATGAGTCAATGCTTAATGCCCTCCTTATAGAAATTTCCGTTGGCTAGACTGCCTGCAAAATGCAGAACATAAACAACAAATCATAAGCCTGTGAACAGATTCAAAGCACACTAGAAGGTATTATAAAATAGGCAAGCCTTAAGTATAGTTCCTTAGATGCTATACCTTATGTTTCCCAACTAAATTCAATCACATGACTACTAATGCAACAAAAATTCAACCACATGGTTACTAATGCAACAAAAACAATGTTACCTTTTTCAAAGAACAATGACAATTGAATTCAATCATGTGGTTCATTGGTCAGTATAACCTTGTGATTGAATTCTATTGGGAACCTGAAATACAGAACCTAAATAACTGTTCCTAAGTTTCGCTGGAAAAATATATGGATGATTAAATTATCATTAAAGGATACAGAAGAAGAGCAAAATGTGTTGGCCTCTTTGCAACTCTCACCATCCCTGCTGCATAAGAAACCATACATTTATCACCCAGAGAACAAATATGCGAAAGTAACATAATGACCAAACTGGAGTTATCAACACATACCTATTATGAGGCTATAAATGAATAGAGTTGCAGAGACCAACACAAACATACAAAAATACCACAACATCATCATCTCATATATGGGGTTGGTCACGGCATCGACCTGAGATAACCATTTGATCGACGAGGTCTTGGAAATCATCACCCCAGTGTTCAGGTTCTGTGACCAAATCCTCCACTTCCACATCAATTTCCGACTTATCACCAACCACAGCTTCTTCTTCCGGATTTTCAGTGACTAGATCTTCATTCAATAGTTCTTCCCATATGGTCTCATTGACAGAATCCAAATTGGCACCACTTCTTGTGGGTACTGAACTTGCAATTGGGTCATTGATATCACTGCTTGATTCATTGTCCAAGGCAGCTGAGAAAAATGTTTCCATAGTTGCCATTTCTTCTTGATCTTGGCTTGTAAAGTCCACAACTTGGTTACTGCCTGCCAACACAGACACGTCTTCTTCTTGCAAATTCTCCACACTTGGGCTTGCAGTAAGTCTACGCTTTCGTCCAATTTCAACACCCTGTAGTCCTCTTCTTTGAGCACTCATCAGACTAAATTGCTGGATAAATGATGGGTTATTGAGTGCTTTGGCAAGAAAATTCATTAACTGTTGCTGTTTCCTCTCTGTGGTCTGCAACCTATTCTCCATTGCAATCATTTGTTCCCTTGAATTCTGTTGTTGCTGCCTCAACCTCACAATTTCGGCCATTAGCAAGCCTCGATCTCTCTTTAATATCTCAAGCTCACCTTCTAACCCATATTGTCCCAATTCAACACAAGCTCCTCCTCCTTGTTGTTGCGTACCCTGTGTGACATGTCTTCTTCTTTTGATGGTCTTTAATAGATGCTTTTGCCCTGCCAGAAACCCTTCGTTTGCGAATTCCCATTGATCAGGATCAACCTTTCTGAAACCCTATATTCAATTACACCATTAAAAGTGATCAGAAAGCCTTGAAATTTACCCCAAAAAAAAAAAAAAATGATGTAGCTGGTATGGCCAACCAAGACTAATCAAATGAAACCTTCAATAAATTATTTAAGTCACATTTCAATTAGCAGAAACCTAGGTAAAATATTAATTCACAACCAAAAATAAAGAAATATAAAATCAAATTTGTGTGAGCAATTCAAACCAGCGATAAATTAGACAGCAGGACACTCAAATGTAAGATTAACCAAGAAATAAAGTTAAGATGGAAAAAACAAAATCAGACAAAATCTAACTTGACATTGCTGTAATTTTGAACAAGTGAAATAGAAGATATAAATCAGGTCCAAATTTCATTAACCAGATAAAAGGAACAAAGAAAAAAATATTCTCTATGTTCAAAACATCATACAATAGGCGTGCACACGCCAAATTCTCACAAAGCTCCAACTTTTACGAGGTCATTAGAAGTGTGCAAACATTGATTTCAATTAGGATCAAAACTAGCATTTAGTAGAATGCAAATGCATTACACATAGTTGAAAACGTTAAGACAAAAATTTTCATAGCCTTAGAGTGCGATCTGATAATTAATCAATACTAGCAATAGCACATGCAAACCAAACATAGTTCAAACAAGGGAAACGCACACTTGAGACTGATCAACTCATCAGAATGAACATGCAGCCAAGCCAAACTACCAAAACACTTACTCACTATTACCCAATTGTGAAGTATCTGAATGAATCATTCGATTTAAGCCCCCCGAAAGTTAAAAAACTTAGAATCAAAGAAAAATTTTGCACATTCAAAAAGTTCAGGGATTTGCAATAGTAGCAAAATGAAGAAAGCAAAACAGAGCTAGAAAAAGCAAACCCTGATGTAATTTTGCAAAATCGTCACCAACAATGCAAGAAATATCGCAGCTTTAGCACGGGGATACAGTGATACTTACATATGTATTGAGCTGGCGAACGAAGCTTGAGAAATTACTGTGCTTGAAGTGGCGAGGAAGAAGGGTGGTGGAGAATTTGTCAGAGTCCCAAACAACGAAGCTATTGCGAGCTCTGCTCCACGACACGATCGAGTCAGTTGCTGGGTCTTCCACCATTTCAAAGGTCTTGGTGAGAAATGGAGGCGGGCCCACCTCGTGCAACCCCTCCATTGGTTGCGGTGAAATGCACGAAGATGAAGAGGACGATGATCCCACACCGTACGTCACCGTTTCTTCTTCCTTAACTATCACTCCCTCCATTGCTCTGTTTTCTCTAGGATCGAAACAGGAACAGAGTCTTGTGGTGAATTTGATGCAAAATTTGAGTTTTTGAGAGAGTCTTCTGAATTGGGTGTTGTGTCAAAACTTTAAAAAAGTGAGAAATTTTGAGGCTTTAGAGTCACAAAGACAGAGTATTCAGTGAAATTTCAGAGAGTCTGGTGACTCGGTATTGTTGTGAAGCGAAGGAAAATAAGAGTTTTTGAGAGAGTTTTGTGAAGCGGGTTAGTGTTGGAACTTAGAAAAGTGAGACTTTCGAGTGTTTGAAATGGTTGCTATAGCTTTGGGAAGCAGAGGAGAGAGGGAACGGGATTTTTATGGCGGTGGATAGGAAACTTCTAGAGACAACAGATATTTTTTTTGTGTGTTGGTGTCGGTCTTCGATGAAGCGTGTAAGAAGTTTCTGCCAGTTGTCACTGACACTCATCAGAAGATTACTTGCTATAGACATTCTAGAAACTTCTCCACGTTTCGATTTTCTGGGCTGGGCTTGGCTTGCCTGCTATGGGCCGGGCTGGTTTGGCCGACATGATATATATGAGAGGACCATTAAGCATCTCCACCAACAGGCCTCCAGTAGCGGAGCAACAGACCATGGACCTCCACTTTATCACAGGTTATCTTCTTCTTTCTTCCTTTTTATGGAATTGATTTCAGTCGGTTCAACTGATATAGTCGTAAAAAAAGAGATTTGGATTATTTAGGATTCAAACCCCGCCTACACTAGAAAAACTAACTAGTGTATTTGACCTAATGATAAAAATTAATCATCTCAAAAATAATAATAATAATAATAATAATAATAATAATAATAATAATAATAATTAGTATTTTAACGTAATAATAAAAAACTAGTCATCATATATATATATGAGCTCACTAGGTAAGGACCATTAAAATGGCAGCTCCACCAACAGGCCTCCAATAGCCAAGCAACAGACCACGAACTTCATCTTTATCACAAGTTACCTTCTTCTTTCTTCCTTTTTATGGGAGTGATTTCAATTCGCTCAACTGATATAGTCGTCAAAAAAGAGATTTGGATTATTTAGAATTCGAATCCCGCCTACACCAGAAAAACCAACTAGTATTTTGACCTAATGATAAAAACTAATCATTTCAAAAAAAAAACTAATTGGTATTTTGACTTAATGATAAAAGTCATCATAGAGTAAATGTCATTCGTTAAAATTCTATTATCTATACTATTATTTAAGGGGCTGCGCCTGTTTGGACTGGATTTTTTTTTTCCAAAATACCCCTATTTCTCTAGGTTTAAGTAGAGACGAAACTAAAGGATAATTTGGTAAAATTACGTCTTTTAACTCCCACTAAAACATTGCCAACAAAATAGGATCACTCTCCCACTAACCACTTTTTCAAAGCAACTATACGTTTTTTCTTCAAATCATTTTTTTTTAAAACATCCTCAAGTTTATCCAAAAAAAAAAAAAAACGAAATATATATATATATATATATATTACAATTTATTTAAACTATTTTCTTAACTTTTTTATTAAAACAGAAAACCTATTGAAAAAAAAAAAAAAAAAAAAACTCACGTTTCTATCAAAAAAGTTATCTACCCTCTTATTAAGGTTTATCTTTATTTTATTTTATTTTTTTTGTTATCTATTTCATTTTTTTAAACCCATGTCTAACTTCCTGTAAGTTGGTTATTTTATTTTATTTTTCACTCTTTTTTTCCCCCTCTCTCTCTCTCTTGAATTCACGTTTCCTCACTCATACTCCCTTCACCTTTTTTTTTTCAAATCAATTCATCTTTATATATTATTTTTTATACTTTCTCAAAAAAAATTATTATTTTTTATAAAAAAAAATAATAATAAAAGCCTACTCCGGCCTTCTTTAAAAAAAAAAAACAATTGTGGATAACTACACATTTAAAAAAATCTTCAAAAAAAAATACTCAAGTAAAATACTAATGTTCAAAATGCTAAAATTTTGAATAAAACTACCACTCTCCCAGAATCATAGGGGCAAAATTTGGTAAAAATGTTTCTTTAACTTCCACGTAAAACACTATTTACAAACTAGGACTATATTCCCAGTACACTCATATTGGTTTTCAAACTCAAATTGCTTCTTCTTCAGTTCTCTAAAATCTGTGTTAATCTTTTTTTTATCATTATCATCACACCCCTAAGTTTTTTGTAATTGAAAAATGTAGTAATCCCAAATTATAATAAATGCTCTAAATTAACCTTTACCTAACCTCTGAGCACGCGCGTGAGCGCGTGCTCAGAGGCTAGTTAAAAGAAAAAGAAAAAAATCTTTATGGAAAATCCTATAGTTAGGGGAGGAAAAATTTAAATCTTCACATCTCAATCAGAAGCGCCAAAAGATACTAGTTCAGATACAATGTTGGCGGCATCTTCATCTTCTTCTCCTTTTTTCAGGGTTGAGTGAGGATGTTTTTGGTACAAAAATCTATGTCGGCCATCATCTGATTGAAAAATGGAAGGCTAGGCTTGTTTAATGCCCCAATCTCCTGGGCCAAAATTTGGACTTTGTTGTCGGCTTATTCCTTCAGACTAGTGGGCCTTGGCCTGCTAAGATCCATAGTCCACTAGGCCTTAAGATTTAGACCCTCCATCCTCATCTATGAGTTTTTTTTTTTTTTTTTTTTTTATTTGATATAGATCCTCATCTATTAGTTAAGTCAAAGAAATGACTTGTATTGTAACATAAGAAACGCATCTTATCTTTATTTATTTTTTTAGGTCACTTTCCCGATTTTCTAATTTGTACATGTAATATCTGAAGCTTTTTGGAAAATTTTCTATAATTATTTACTCATGCTTTATAAACTCAAGAACTTTAAACATTATTTACTGTAATTTGTCAAAAAGTTTACTACTAAAACCCTATTTCATACAGAAATGTCGAGGGCACCTTAACCTTTTTTAATCATTGACATAAAAAACTTACTTGAAACAATAGAAACTTCAAAAAACCAAAAAGTCTGTGCAAATCAAAAGGATAATGGGCCATAAACAATGTAGTGGCCCATTGTATCTAATTGTTCATGTTCTAGCCTTCTAGCTTCAAGGCTAGCTGGTGGGTTTCAACTTTTATAGCCTGTTTGGGAGTAAAAAAAAGGAGGGGGGGGGGGGGGTAGAGTAGAGGAAGGGAGAGTAATTCAATTATCTTATTTGAAAGTTTTTTAAGGAAGGAGGGGGAGGGGTTTGGAGGGGTTTCAACTCCCTCTAACCCCTCATTTTTAATTCCTCCAAATTGGAGAGATTTGGAGGAAAAGTAGAATAAATAAGTTATTGACTAAATGAATTCTCTAATTTACCTTTTCTAAATTAACAAAATTACCTTTTCTAAAGTGCTAATTACCCCATTCTCTCTCCCTAATTTTAAAAACATCCAAACAATGTAGAGGGGAATCACATTCCTCTACTCTCCTCCTCACTACTCTCCTTTCCTCTACTCCCCTCTACTCTCCTCCCTCTCTAAACTTCCAAACAAGCCTCTCTAAACTTCCAAACAAGCCTACGAGGCTGACCAAATTCATTCTATCCAAAAAGCAATACTACGATCTATATGATGGTTTCAATTTTAGGCATGGACAAAAGATATGATGGGCCTAAACTTCTCCATATCCTTTCTGTATGATTCTTTCCTTGCACTGCTCTGAATTGGGCCCAATATACACATTTTTTTTTCTTTTAAGTGAACTTTACACCCATGTTTTCATTAATGGAGAATCTGACAGTGCCGCTCAGTTACCGATTTATAGCAGTAGAGCTAAATTTTTAGCTTTTTAAGTATCATAAAAAGTTATTTTATCTATTTTATTTTCTCACACCCAACAACAATGGTTTTATTTTAGCTTTTAATATAATAAAATAATATAAACACTACAATAAAATAATATTTCATTCAACTACCAAAACACAATTACAACCACTATCAAAGCCATAAAAATCACTACACAGAGACACAGAAAAAGTAGTGTTAACGCAAAATAAATTTTTTTTATACCTTTCAACTACAGTGCACAGCTGTAGCTGTGGAGCCAAATTGCACGGTACATTTTGAGTTTTAGTAATGCTAAAAATAGTTATATAGCTATTTAGCACCACTATTGCTAGTACTCTACTTGTCAAAGAAAAAGAAGAAAAATATTTTTGAGTTATAATAAGAGATTTTATTTATTGGATAAAAATTCTTGCGGCTAGTCAATATAGGTACATCGTACATGGATTAATTATGCTCTAAAAAACTTTATACAATGCTACAGTGACTGATCTCTCTCTCTCTCTCTCTCAATGTATAAAATACATTAGAATATATATATTTATTATAGAAACTCACGAACGAGCGTGCAACAAGAAAAAGAATGAGCTGTGAATCTTTGGAATGACAGATGGAGCAAGATTAAACTATGCTTGAATCTCACATTCAAACTTCATAAAAAGGTTCCCTTGGCTTTCAAAGTGATGTTTGAAACAACGTACGTACCAAATTAAGGGAAATTTTGGCGTTTACTAAACTTCATTTATGCAGTTTTTTAACTGTTCATGCTAAAACTCATGTCACTTCAATTAATAAAATAAATCCCTCTTCAAATGCAGCTCTAAGCTTAAGAATAGGGTTATTTTTTAAAGCACTTGACTAGGGTTTTTTCTTCTTTTTTTTCTTTTAATGACATGGTTGAGTCATAAATCCATTATTCTAATAAAATAATTTATTTGTTAAGCTAATTAGAATTCACAGTCATTAAACAAATTATAGTGTCATATTTACGTCAAATGAATGCGGTCAAGGACTGAAAGAGTGTGTTTAATTAATCATCAGCAAAAGAACCTAATTGGACCCCACGAGGGGTGTCAAAGCAAAGAGGGAGAGAATTAAGGAAGTGACCTCATCTCATTGTCCCTTAAAAAGTATTCAAAACGTGATTTCTGGTCGTGGGGCATAAACTCATTAAAGCAAAGGCTCTCTAAACCTAACATTTCCCCCTCTTATCATATTTATTAATGTATAGTATATATGTTAGCTATGATTTTTTTTTTTTTTAAACTTATTCCCCGCGAGTGAGTGAAGGGGAAAAAAAAAATTAGCATAAGGGGAAAAGCTTTTCATGGGGGTCAAAAAGTACACTCAATGAGGAAAGAGTTAAAAGAAATCTAATGGGCGTCAAATCTTTAGAAATTCTAGGCTAGCAAGTTTTTGGTCAATGAGAGAAATATGACAAAAGAAGATAATAATAATAATAATAATAATAATAATAATAATAATAATAATAATAATAATTTTGCGTCATTTCCTACAGTAATACAAATTGAGATATATTATATACCCATCATCAAGATAATATGCTAATACGTGAAACAGGTAAAGTACCCACACACAATGACAAGTTACTCTCTGAAACGGCGGTGGCTGCTGGACAGCACCGCCGAGAGCCATGAGTGCCATAGCATGAAACTACCAGGGGCTTGAGAACCCCCAAACAGTATATATGCGACAATGTGATCCCAAAATTGTCTTTCTAGCGGAGACAAAAATGAAAATCTCTAGAATAAAAAGAGTGAAGGTGAAACTTGATTTTGGAGGAGGCTTAGCAATGTTTTGGAGGAGGGAGGTAGACTTAGAGATAAAAAGCTTCTCAAGACACCACATTGATGCTGCTGTAACAAAGGAAGGAATTGGTTTTAAGTGGAGAATAATTGGGTTTTATGGGCACCGAGAAGCTCATAGAAGGAAAGAATCATGGAATTTTCTGAATACTTTGAATAGCCAATTCCAGCTACCTTGGATGTGCATTGGAGACTTTAATGAAATTCTCTCAAGTGAGGAAAAATTGGGAGGTCCCCCAAGACCTCAGCATCAGATGGAGAGTTTCCGTAATGTGGTCAACAGGTGTGGCTTCAAGGATATGGATTATTGTAGCACAGACTTTACATGGTGCAACCAGCAAGAAGGGGAAGGTAGAGTGCATCTGAGACTTGACCGAGCTTTTGCTACAACAGAGTGGCTTAACCATTTCCATAGTATCAAAGTCCACCATCTGATAGACACAACATCTGATCATCACCCTTTTTTGCTGACAGAGACTTCAGCTATAGGCCAATGAAGAAGGCGTAGATTCCACTTCGAGGCATTATGGACTAGAAGAGCTGATTGTAAGGAAGTTATTAAGGAAGCGTGGAATGAGAGCACTCCAGGTGGCATTGCAGATGGTCTTAAACAATGTGCAGATGCCTTAACAGCATGGAGCAATGCAATTTTTGGTCACATGCCAAAGAAGATTCAACAAAAGAAGAAAGCTCTTAGTAAGTTGACTAAACAAGACCGAGAGGGACAAAATGGAGCAAAAATCAATAAGCTAAGGAAGGAAATCAATGAGTTACTAGATGGGGAGGAACTTTGGTGGCTACAAAGATCCAGAGTTCAGTGGTTTGAAGAGGGAGATCAAAAAAAAAAAAAAAAAAAAAAAAAATTCACTCAAGGGCCTCAAAGCGTAGAAGGAAGAACACTATTTCTAGGTTATGGAATGTGGAAGGAAAATGGTGTGATGACAAAGCAAATATTGCAGCCACAACTATATCCTATTTCAAGGAAATCTACACTACGACACTGCCTAGCCAAATTGAAGAAGTCACCAGCCTAATTCTAGCTAAAGTAACTAGCGAGATGAATGATAGTCTCACCCAAGTGTTCACAGCAGAGGAAATTCGCATGGCTCTTTTTCAGATGCATCCAACAAAAACCCCTGGACCAGATGGTATGTCAACTATCTTTTACCAAAAATATTGAAATATTGTTGGCCCTGATGTTACAAATATGGTACTCAATGTTCTTAATTCCAATATGTCTATAATTGATATAAATAAAACCAATTTAACTCTAGTACCGAAAACCAAACACCTCATTCTAATGAAATATTTTCATCCTTTTAGTTTGAGCAATGTGGTATACAAGTTGATATCAAAGGTGCTTGCTAATCGCCCTAAAGTTGTTTTACCCTAAATAATTTCAGAAAATCAAAGTGCTCTTCTATCTGAACGATTAATAAGTGACAACATTCTGGTTGCATTTGAACTAATGCATTATCTAGATCATAAGAAGGAGGGGAAGGAGAGCTTCATGGCGGTTAAGCTAGATATGAGTAAGGTTTATGATAGAGTGGAGTGGATGTTTGTCGAAAAGGCAATGAAGAGATTGTGTTTCAATGATAAATGGATTGGTTGGATTATGAAATGCATTTCTATTGTCTCCTATTCTGTCTTGATAAATGGGGAAGCACTTGGTAGCATAGTTCCATTAAGAGGGCTTCGGCAAGGTGATCTGCTATCATCCTATCTTTTTCTACTTTGCACTGAAGCTTTCTCAGCACTAAATGATGATGCTAGCAGCAAGCATGTACTCAATGGTATCTCTATTTGTCGGGGTTGCCCCAAGGTCATCCACCTTTTTTTTGCGGTCGATAGCCTATTATTTTGTGGGGCAAAAAGCCAAGAGTGTCACAAACTTGTTGAAATCCTACAGCAATATGAAGCAGCATCAGGGCAAAAAATCAACACTGACAAGTCCTCAATTTTTTCAGCCATAACACATCTCCTGAAACAAGGAATGATATCTTGGAAATTCTAGGGCCCATGCAAGACTATAGGCCCAACAAGTACCTCGGTCTCCCATCTGTCATTGGAAAGTCCAAGAATCAAGTGTTTGCATAAATTAAAGAAAATGTACGCAAGAAACTGGCCTGATGGAAGGAAAAAATGTTGTCAATGGGGGGTAAGGAGATTCTAATTAAGGCAATTGCCCAAGCAATTTCCATATATACGATGAGTTGTTTTCAGTTGCTAAAAGGGTTGTGTGATGATTTGGAGAGTATGATTAGAAACTTTTGGTGGGGGTGGAAGGATCAGGAAACAAAAATAGCTTGGGTGGGCTGGAGGAAAATGTGCAAGTCAAAGTTACAAGGTGGTATGGGCTTTTGTAATCTCCAAGCTTTCAATTTAGCTATGCTAGCAAAGCAAGGGTGGCGACTACTTACAAATCCAAGCTTGATAACGCCTTAAAACGTATACTTGTTATATATTTATGTGGGCATTATCTCCTTATTACTATGCTTAATTTGTATAATTAAGTCATGATTTGCATTAGTCTCTATTATTTATCTTTACATAATTTCTTGAATAAGATGTCATTCATTGTATGTAATTTTCTACTTTCAAGAAATTATGTGAGAAGGATGAGTTTACAGGAATTTGTGAGAGAATGGAGGCCAAACTAGAATTAAAGTGGAGCTAAAAGACCATGCTTAAATGTCTAAGGAGGTGCAGCTGGAGTGCTTGGATTGTCTACCATGATTGGAAGCTTCAAATAAGGAAAGAAATCAAAGAGGCAGAATCTGAAAAGGAAAAATCTGATTTTAGCACTGATCAGTATTTTGGATGTATCTCTCTCTTCAAAAATCCAATTAACACAAGACTAGATGGGTTGGAACCGTGACTTAAATATCTACAACTTTTCAGTTTTGAGTTTTTTGAAATTCTCAATTTTTGAAGGCCGAAATTAACTCACAAGTTACCACTATAAACTTGGACGGAAATTAAAATAGAAAAAGTTTTATTTTCTTGAGACACTTAGACATTAGGGTTTTGAAGGGGGGCTGTAAGAACGAATTTTGGGCAAAGAAAACCTTGTATTTTTCTTTCTCTAATGGCAGCCTAAACTCTTTGCTAGGGCTATGGGTTATGTTTCTTCTATACGGTATGAATATTCAATGTGATTCTTTCTAGGATTTTATTAACGACATATTTGATTGTTCAATTAGATTTTTTTTGATGTATTAGTTCTTCCATGCTTTCAATAAGTTCAATCATGTTTTTCTTATTGTTCAGATGAATTTCTAATAGTTTCAAATAGAAATCAGGTTTTAAAGTGAATGGGTTTTTCTGAAAATTTTTCTAACCGCATTATTAATCGAGGTTATAATGCGTTCTTGAATTGTTTCAGTTCCACCGAATCATAAGTTTTTAATTGTATAAGAACAATCAATTATGAAATATATATTTTCTTAAATCACAAAGAATCTTATATCGATATAGGGAAACACCCCGATGCTATGGTATTTACATTATTGATTTAAATCAGTTTTTATTATTATTCTTGTTAACAATTACCAAGCAAAAATATTTTTCTTCTTCACCAAATTTTTGTTTTATTATATTGTCTTTGAATCTATCCTGCTCCTTGTGGTTCGACCTCGGTACTCCGAGAATTATATTGCTACGATCTCCTGCACTTGGGAGTGAGCAAGCAATTTTGGCACCGTTGTCGAGGAGCTGCTGCGTGTTCAAAGGCAATATTTTTTTTTCACAGCAAAGCATGGCTGGTGGAAATTCTTCTATTGGTAACTTCGTTCCATTTTTTTCCCCGTATTTTGTTTTTATTTTTCTGTTATTTTATTTTATTTTATTTTATTTGATTGTGCATTCATTGTTGCATGTGCATTTGGGTTAGAAACGAGGGAGGTAGATTAGAAATTTTTAAAACTTACTTTGGTAATCTTTTTGACACACCTTCACCTTCTTCATCAATCATGGGTGATGAAATAGATAATAATCATGAGGAGTATAGAAGAACTATGTATGAATTGTTGCATCCCACAGAAAATTCTGTTCCTTCATGAATCATGTTTCCACCTAATGCGCCACATGTAGAACTGAAACAAGGTTTATTAGCAATATTTCTTGATTTTAGGGGACAAGAAAATGAAATTCTTATGTTTATGTTAGAGCTTTTGAAGAGGTGATTAGTAGTTTCTATGCACAAAATGTTATTGACACTGCTAAGTTACATTTCTTTCCTTTTTCACTTAAGGATAAGGGAAGAAGTTGGCTTTACACCTTGAAACCTAAGTCTATAGGTAGTTGGGGGGAGATGGCCCAAGAGTTTTTTAAGAAACATTTTCTTCCCCACAAAGTCCAGCAAGTAAAAAGAAGGATAGCTAATTTTTTCCAAGGAGAAAATGAGACCTTATACCAAGCTTGGGAAAGGTACAAAGATCTTTTCAATTTCTGCCCAACTCATGGATATGAAGATTAAAGGTTAGTTAGCTATTTTTATGAAAGACTTACACTTAGGGACCGACAGTTTGTTTAACTCTCATGCAGAGGGGACTTTTTACAAAAAGAACCCAAAGATGCAATGGATTATCTTGATGAGATAGCTAAAAACTCTAACACATGGACTGGACCTAGCCTTATGGACTCCACTGATAGGATTAGAACTAACACTACCACTTCTAGTGGAAGTGTTTTCAAGTTAAGGGATGATAATAACATGAGTGCAAAAATCAGCATATTAACTAAAGAAATTGAGACACTCAAAATGAAAGGAAGTAAAAATGTTAGTGCTACCTTTAGAGGGGACCCAATGGAGGTGTGTAAAATCTGCCATGAGATAAACCATGCTACAAATGAATATACATCACTTTCATCATTCTTAAATGTGCCAGAAGAACAAGTACATGCATTTAATTCATATTAGCCAAATAATTTTTCATATTCTAACAATTATAACCCAAATATGCGAAACCATCCGTATTTGAGTTATAAGAGTGACAATGTGTTAAACCCTCCTACTCCAAGGAATTTTAATTCACCATATGCATCATCATTATCATCATCATCTAGACTTTCCTTAGAGGATGCACTTAGTACTTTCATTCAAAGGCAAAGTGAGCAAAATCAAAAGTTTGAATCCATGCTCACTAGGCTAGATGAAGAGGTAAGAGAGACCAAGAGTCATATAACTAGGCTTACGAATTCATTGAGTGGGATAGAGAGAGGGAAGTTTCCTTTCCAAACTCAACCGAATCCTATCAATCAAAATCTAAAAATTGGCTCTAAGGATAAACATGATGAAGTAAAAATTGTAACCACTTTAAGGAGTGGTAAAGAGATTGATAAAAGTGCTCCTTTAATAACTAAGAAATCTAAGGAGACCCTTGTTGAAAAAGAGAAGGATGAAACTGAGTCACTTGGGCTTGATGACATTGAACAATGCCCAATCCCTCCACTATTTCCACAAGCCTTAAAATTACCTAGGAAATTGGACACCACATCTGAGATATTAGAGCATTTGCATCAAGTCAAGATAAATTTGCTATTATTGCATGTTATCAAGCAAGTGCCTGCATATGCCAAGGTAATTAAGGACTTATGCACCATCAAGAGAAAGCATCATGTGAAGAAGATCGCATTCCTAACAGAACAGGTAAGTGCAGTTATTCAACATAAGACCCCACCAAAGTATAAGGATCCAGGTTGTCCTACAATATCTTGTACTATTGGAGATTATATCATGGAGCATGCATTGCTAGATCTTGGGGCAAGTGTTAATTTAATCTCATTCAATGTATATCAAAAACTTGGACTTGGTGAGTTAAAACCTACTTCAGTAACTTTACAGTTGGCTGACCGCTCTGTAAGGGAGCCGAGGGGGATGATTGAAGATGTGTTGGTAAAAATTGAACACTTTTATTATTTAGTTGATTTTATTGTTCTAGATTACCAACCTATTTTACATCCTAGTGCTCATACGCCTATTATTTTGGGTAGACCTTTCCTTGCCACAGCTAATGCTTTAATTAATTGCAGGAATGGAAGGATGTAACTCACTTTTGGCTCCATGACTTTGGAGCTAAACATATTTCATGTAGCTAAACAACCACATAAGGATGATGACTGTACCTATGTGAACCTCATTGAGGCAGTGGTTCAAGAAGAGTTTAATAAAAATTGTTTTTCTGATCCTCTTAAAGTTCTTCTTAATAATTATGTTGATTCTTATGATTTAAAAAGTGATATTCATTTATCTGAAATTTATTCTTTATTGGATTCCTCACAGGTTTTGGAAGGACAACAAGTGAAGGCAATTAATGAAGGATAGAGACCTCGCTTTGAGGAGCTACCAAAGAGTGACAAAAAGCTTGTGCCTTCAAGTGAAGAGGCACCACAGCTAGAACTTAAGCCGCTGCCCAATGGTCTTAAGTATGCATATTTGGGTCCAGGTGAAACTTTTCCTGTAGTTATTTCTTTTGCATTAAATGAGAAATAGGAAGGTAAGTTGTTGAATGTTTTAAGAGACCACAAATCAGCCCTAGGATGGACCATAGCTGATATCAAGGGCATTAGCCCATTGATTTGCACACATAAAATTTACCTAGAGAATGATTGTAAGACTTCTAGAGAACCCCAATTTCGGCTTAACCCAACAATGAAAGATGTTGTTAAAAATAAGGTAATTAAATTGTTGGATGCAGGTATCATATACCCTATTTCTGATAGTAAGTGGGTAAGCCCGACGCAGGAGGTTCCTAAGAAGTTTGGAATGACTGAGGTCAAGAATGAAAACAATGAGATGATCCTAACTCGATTAGTTACAGGTTGGAGAATGTGTGTAGATTATAGGAAGCTTAATGCTGTAACTATAAAAGACCACATCCCCTTACCTTTCATTGACCAAATATTGGTAAGGGTAGCTGGCCATATGTTCTATTGCTTCCTAGATGGTTATTCAGGCTATTACCAAATAGAGATTGCCTTAGAAAATCAAGGAAAGACCACTTTCACTTGCCCTTTTGGTACCTTCGCCTTTCGATGAATGCCATTTGGGCTATGTAATGCACCAGCCACTTTTCAAAGATGCATGGTTAGTATTTTTAGTGACATGGTTGGGAAATTTTTGGAACTGTTTATGGATGACTTGTCTGTCTTTGGTGACTCTTTTGATGACTGTCTTAATAACTTAAAATTGGTTTTAGCCCGTTGTGAAGAAAAAGGTTTAGTTCTTAATTGGGAAAAGTTTCATTTTATGGTCACTTCAGGAATTGTTCTTGGACATGTAGTGTCTTCTATAGGCATAGAGGTGGACAAAGCTAAAATAGACTTAATTCTTAATCTACCAACCCCTAAGACAGTAAAAGATGTTAGATCCCTTTTAGGGCTTGCTGGCTTCTATAGGAGATTTATAAAGAATTTTAGTTCTATATCTAGACCTCTTTGTAATCTCCTACTTAAGGAGTCCAATTTTGAGTGGACAAAAGAGTGTGAAGTAGCCTTCAAAAAGCTAGTCTACATGCTTACGTTTGCCCCTATAATGCAAGCCCCCAGATTGGTCTCTACCATTTGAAATCATGTGTGATGCTAGTGATTATGCAATAGGGGCAGTCCTTGGACAGAGAAAAGATAAAAAGCCTTATGTGATATACTATGCTAGTCAAACTCTAAATAGTGCACAAATGAACTACACCACCACAGAAAAAGAGTTACTAGTTGTAGTATTTGCTCTAGATAAATTTCGCTCGTATTTGATTGGTGCTTCCATTGTTATTTTACAGATCATGCCACCCTTATATACCTTCTTTCTAAGAAGGATGCTAAGGCACGATTAATACGTTGGATATTACTCTTGCAGGAATTCAACATTGAGATTAAAGATAAGAAAGGAGTGGAGAACATAGTGGTAGATCATTTATCTCGACTCCCTTTTGATGAGGGTCTAAAAGAAATGCTTATTCGGGACTCATTCCCAGGTGAGCAACTTTATGCTGTTACTGAGCAGCCATGGTATGCACATATAGTGAATTACCTAGTCATAAGTGCCATTCCTGAGCATTGGACTACGCAAGATTGGCGAAAATTCTTTGTTGAGGTAAGAAACTTTTATTGGGACAATCCTTATTTGTTTAAATATTGCCCTGATCAAATCTTGAGAAAATGCATTCCTAATAATGAGACCCACAATGTTATAAAATTTTTCCATTCAGAAGCTTATGGTTTCCACTTTTCTGTGAGAAAAACCACTGCAAAAATCATGAAGTGTGGATTTTATTGGCCTACTATGTTTAAGCACACTTACAACTTCTGTAAGAGGTGTATAGAGTGCCAAAAGTTAGGGCGTATCACACGTAGGAACATGATGCCAATGTCCCCTATCCTTTAGATAGAAGTTTTTTATTGTTGGGGAATTGACTTCATTGGACCTTTTCCCCAATCTTTTGGTAATCTATATATTCTCTTGGCAGTAGATTATGTATCTAGATGGGTTGAGGCCATAGCATGCAAGGTTAATGACTATAAAACGGTTTTGAAATTTTTGAGAGAACACATTCTCTCACGATTTGGAATGCCAAAGGCTATAATTAGTGATAGTGGTAGCCATTTTTGTAACCGTTATTTTCAAGCATTGTTGAAAAAGTATGGTGTGGTGCACCGGTCAAAGGCTATAATCAGTGATAATGGTAGCCATTTTTGTAACCGTTATTTTCAATCATTGTTGAAAAAGTATGGTGTGGTGCACTGATTGTCCACCCCGTACCACCTTCAAACTTGTGGGCAAGTTGAGCTTGCCAATAAGGAGATTAAGCAAATTTTAGAGAACACGGTCAAACCAAACCATAAAGATTGGTCTTTAAGGCTAGTTGATGCATTATGGGCTTACCGAACAGCCTATAAAGGACCCTTAGGAATGTCTCCCTATCGTCTTGTTTATGGGAAACCTTGTCATTTGCCCATAGAGATGGAGCATAAAGCTTATTTGGCTGTTAAAGCCTTTAACTTTGATCTACAAGGGGTTGAAAAATTGAGGAAATTCCAATTGAATGAGCTAGAAGAGCTTAGGAATGAGGCTTATGTGAGCACTCGCAATTATAAAGAAAGGATGAAATTATTTCATGATAAAAGCATTGTGAGGAAAAGTTTTGAGAAAAATCAGCAAGTCCTTCTCTATGATTCGAGGCTTCATAAATTTCTAGGTAAACTAAAAACTAGGTGGGATGGCGCTTTCATTGTAAGGGAAGTGTTTAACCATGGAGCTGTAGTAGTTGAGGACCCTAGGAATGGTAGGATTTTGAAAATAAATGGACAAAGATTAAAACCATACTTAGGGGGGGTATACCAGAGGAGGAGACTATGTCACTGGAGATCCCTACCTATTGGGATGCTAAGTGAACTCTAAAAAAGTCTTATGAAATTGTACCATATTTGTTTTAATTTTTTTTTCTTTGTTTCCTTTTTTTTCTTTTTTCTTTTTGCCTTTTGTTTTTGTCTTTGTTTTTTGTTTTTTTATTATTTTTTTGTGAGCTAACATCTGCAGGTGTGAAAAAAATTTCAAAAAAAAAAAAAAAATTAAATGCTTAAGGTAACTTCTTCCATTTATACTTGAATTTATTTTGGCTTTTATACATTGAGGACAATGCAATATTTTAGTTGGGGGGAGAGGTTTAAACTTTTTGCTGCACCTTGCATGATTTTTCTTTCTTTCTTTTCTTAAAAAAAAAAAAAAAACCCTGAATTTGAATGCAGAAGAGTTATAAGCTTTACTTTTATATCATGTGATGGAATGAATAATGCTGAGTTGGTTATACTATTTGCTATATTAAGACTCTTTCGTGAAAAGCACAATTGGAAATTTTTGAGCACAATAGCCAAGTTAGCGAACGGTTAGATGTTGGATATGCGAGGATCATGAACAAGCTAGATATAAGCTGAAACTCAACCCATATAGAGAGTTCTTGAGCCTTACTTTTCTTTGTGAGAGTATATCTTTGTTTGAACTCTTAAATTTCTCTCATATGCTTCAATTTTTGTAAAAGATTTCTATATTTTTTGGTTGACCATTGGAAACATTATCGGGAGATATACCATGATCCTACTTATTTTTGTCCTTAGGCATGCTAGTTTATTTGGAATTTTAGGAAATGAGAGCCTAAGGCCATCAATCTTTTATCACTAGCTAAACAAATATTCAGTCTACCTTGACATTAACCATTGTCACCATCATTTGAGCCATGAGAAATACTTCTACAATACCACAAAACATTTTTATTTATGGGTATTCTCTTGGGGGTTCAAGTTTTGAGTAATTGATGTGTTTAGATATCACCATTGTCTCTCTTTTCTTCAAAAAAAAAAGAATCAAAAAGAAAAAGAAAGAAAAAAAAAAAAGAGAAAAGAAAGAAAAAAAAAAAGTGAGAGAGAGAAAAAGAAAAAGAAAGAGGAAACATACATAATCAATCAATAAATCATTGGTGTCTTACACATCTTTCATGTATTTCAGAAGGGTTATATGGTTGAGTAAAGGTTATTTTGATTCAAGTTGGTTGTTATCGCTGTAAGGACACGAACTGATGAACCAACCTGAACAGGACGGGACGGCCCAAGTAGTCCTTAAACAATAAATTTATAGAGAGTGAGATGCGAAAGTTAGACTAGATTGATTTAAACATCCAATGCCACAGGTTGAAACTTTTTAGAAAGAAAGAATAGAAAGCCTAAGTCTTAACCAACTCTTCTTTACAAAGGTTCGAGGAGGCAAATTCTACTGTTTACCCTTCCTTTCTTTCTCTTCTTTTTCTTTTTCTTTTTTCTTTCTTCCCCCCCCCCCCCCTAGAGTGGAACTCCTTCACGTTATATAGCTCCCTCTAGACCATCTCCACCTTACACTTGTCATCCATCTGATTCTTCACTTGAGTGCATATCCCATCGAGTATCCCTTTTTGCCTGTTATGAATCATGGTGGTCAAAGTTGCACTGTTTACGGGTCTTCTCCACATAAATGCGGCCAGAGGAGTTGGTGCAGCGCAATTAATGTAGTGGTGGCAGCCTTACCTCAGGTATTTTTGGGGATTCCCATCTCCCCAAAGCTGGAGTCACTCCTTGGACTGCCTCCCCTACTTCAGACGTAACAAACAGCAGTTTGGGGCCATGCATGTTCATTTCCTCCTCCTCGGATCACACCACGTCCTCGAACATGATCGGGGCTTAGCACATCGCTATGGGCCTCCAACCCTTCGAGGCCCACCACATGATCTTGGGGTCCTCAACCTCTTTATGGCCCAATACGCGATCTCGGGCCCCTGTCCCCACAATAGCCCCTCAAAACTTTTGGTTTTCTCGTTGATCCGAGGAGAAAAGATGGAGTTTTGACTTATATGACATACGGCAGTTGACCCCCTTGCTAGCACGTGCCAATTTCGACGTTGCGCACACTTCGTGAGGAATAATGACACTTCGGAACTTGCAAAGCGCTATTGATTGCTCCAGGCGGCCCTTTGTCCCCCTTATCCAACTGTGGGGAGTTGATCTCACGGTGCACATTGCTCCAAGAATTTCGAGCGGGGTAACTCCCACTTGTTCCACTCCCTTATATAATGTCCCCGTGGGGATTACTTTCCCCATTTCTTCAGCCTTCACATTCTTCAGAGCTTCAGAGAGTTTAAGAGCCTGAAAATCATGAACGCCCATCGTCTTCCATTTGATTCCATGCCTGTAACTTTCAGGATCTCAGCAACAATCACCTATTAGCATTAGTAAGTTTTTGACCCATTAGATCTTTCCTTTTCTTCTCGGCTGTTCTTCTCGGCCATCCCCTATTTTAAACACTTGGTAGATTCTTTCGCGAAAATAGAGCTCTTCAAGGACAAGTATCAAATTCCGCAGGAGGTAGCCCTGCGGTATTGCGACCTTGATAGGATAGACCTTGATAGGAGGGAAGGGGAGGTGGTCATCCCTATGATAGCATTCATAGGAGGAGAGATGACCCTCCCCATGGGCTGGATAACCTAGAGTTATCTCTCCAACCACCAGTTGTGTCCCGCCCAGTGCACGCTTAATGTCTTTAGAATCTTAGGCTGCGTTGACGCCTTGAACAGGCACCCGGGCTTAGGGCTCACATGGCACGATGTGGTGCATATGTATGAGTGCCACTCGCAGGCCGAGAGGGGGTATTACCTCAAATCCCGCTCGCCCGTGGTCAGGCTGATCTCATGCCTCCCAAAATCGAACAAAGGCGTGAAGGACGACTACCTGATAGCCTCTGGTGCGTGGCACGACAGCGTTCACTGCCCTGTCCGAGAGGGAGAGCCAGGTGAGGTACCGTAGAGTTAGGCGTCTTAGGTGTCCTAGATAAACCCCTCATTTTTTTGAACCCCTGCCATTTCATTTTCCCTTGTACTTTCTTGTTTTCTTTATTGTTGACAGTCTTTGCTTCCTCTTTCTAACTATGTCCCTTGGGTGTGTTCGCAGATAAGAATCACGTAGCTCCTCGGCTCAGTCTAAGCAACGTCCCAGCGCTCAATTTCCTCCTCAGGTCGGAGATTTTTGCAAACGAGGACGGACAGCTGCGCGCGGTGCATCTCATCCTAGGCTTCGAGCCCATCTCAAGGGTGTTCCAAGAAGTCGGCCACAGCATCAGGGCGGGTGACCCTTGGATACATCGCATAGACGTGTCCCGACCTGACTGCTTAGCCCAACAAGACCTGCCCTCGGTTGTGCTGCCTGTCCGCCGAGATACACCACAATCCGTGGTCCCTCCGCAGCAGCTTCCTCCAGAAGCAGCGGGTGTGGCCAAGGAGGAGACCGCCTCATCCCGTCCATCGCTCGACGAGGAGATAGACCGGTTCTAGTTTGAAGAGGAGGAGAGCCTGGCATCAGTGCCAGGCCCCGAGGGTGAAACCGGGGATCACTCAAGTGTGCACGCACCTGCAGTCGTTGTGACTTGCTTGGACAACACTTCCAAGGAAGAGATGGTCTCGAACCAAAAGGGCAAGGGCCTCAAGGATCTTTTGGCCGGTAAGGCAAAGGGGGGGACCTTGAAAGGTGCCCCCAAATCAAAGGTTCCTCCCCCTCTTCCGCCTCCTCCTCCTCCGACTGGCCTGAGCCTGACTGTCTGCCCAAACTTGAAGAAAAAAAGGCCGCCGGTGGACCTAGAAGAGGGGGAGATCGACCAGCAAAAGGGGGACAAGCAACAGAAAACAGCCAAAGAGCCAAGAGACAAGAGGTCTTCATCGATGGTTAGCCAAGAAGACCAGAACCAGGCCGATGTGCGAATCGCGCCGCACGCCTGGGCTCCTCGGCTTGAGGCGGATGGGGCGGCCATGCCCTGGGATACCTCTGTCTGGGAGTACCACAAGGGCCAGGCTACGTATGTAGCGGAGGCACTGGAACGGCCGCTCCTCCTGCCTAAAGACATAGAGGCCGTGAGGAACTTAAGGCAGCAGGACCTCTTCCTTTGCCTGAAGAGGGACTTGGTGATGGTGAGCTTCAAGCTTCTTACAGCCCCCCCTCATTTTTTTATTCACGGCTTACTGATGTGGTTGCATCGTTTTCGTGCAGATCACCCAGGAGGTATTCGTGGCCGAGGAGTGGGTGAAAGAGGCTCGTGGCGAGGCGAAGAATGAGATGCTCCTCCGCCACGACGCCGAAAAGGCCCTCGGAGCCACCAAGTTCGGGAACAATGAGCTCCACTTAAGGCTGGTGAGCGAGGAGCGGGACTGGAAGAGCACCGAGGCGAGCCTCAAGAGTGCTAAGGCGCAGGTAGAGGACCAGCGCAAGCTGCTTTACAAGATGGAGCTAGAACTAGCTACGTCTAGGCAGCTTGTGCTCGACCTGAAGGCGCAGCTGCAGACGGCCAAGGAGGCCACTCAACTGGCCAAGGAGGCATCCGAGGCCGAGAAGCAGGCGTCGTACCAACTAGGGGTCGAAGAGACGCAGGCCAGGCTAACTGAGGAGCTGGCCAACGCGTGCAGGGAGTTCTGCAGCATGACTTAGGACGAAGCTCTCAATGCTGCAGGAATCCCTGCAGACTCGCCCCTTAGGCGTCCCAAGAGCATGTACTTCCATCCTCACATCCGTGTTACCACTGATGATACGCTCTCGGACGCCCCAGACGATGCCAAGGTCTCTGATGCTAAGGTCAAGGATGTGGACTCCTTAGTTCCTGATGTGGCCACAGAAACGAAAGCAGTGAAGGCCGAGGCCAAAGGTGATGAGCCAGTGGCTAAGGACGTTCCCATCTCCCAGCCGGCCCAGCAGGAAGACTCCCCTATTCCTGAGGCTTAGTATATAGAGTTCTTCTTTTTTGTAGTCCCGTTTCTCTTTCTGTTTTTGTCTTTGTAATGTACGCATGTCATTGCATCCACCCAATGTAATTCCTGCTTTCATCAATGAAGAAATTTTCCTTTCTACCCATTGCGTATCTCTTTATTATGCTCTGTGGTTCACTACTTCTAATCATACCGAGCATATGTTTGTACTATTGTATGACACATTGATTTTTAAGACTAAATAATAATAATAAAAAAGGTAATTTAATGCACTATTCGCCTCAGCGCACTTGCCCGAGAATTAAATCCTAATGGGGAGACTGTTAATCAAAGTGCCATTACGTGTAATGGGATATTAGGAAGATTTACACTTAGAGAAACTTATATGAACCCATTTTACCCTTAGGAAAGTTTGATACTTAGAATAAATTAGGTGCAACGTTAACTTTTTCAAAGCAGGTGGTTCGAGGACCCGGCGTAGCCAAGGATTAGTTTAACACTTAGAATAATTTAGGTGCCGTGTTAATTTTTTCAAAGCAGATGGTCCGAGGACTCGGCGTAGCCAAGGATCAGTTTAACACTTAGAATAATTTAGGTTCAGTGTTAATTTTTCCAAAGCAGATGATCCGAGGACCCGGCGTAGTCAAGGATCAGTTTAACACTTAGAATAATTTAGGTTCAGTGTTAATTTTTCCAAGGCAGATGGTCCGAGGACCCGTCGTAGCCAAGGATCAGTTTAACACTTAGAATAATTTAGGTGCAGTGTTAATTTTTCCAAAACAGATGGTCCGAGGACCCGGCGTAGCCAAGGATCAGTTTAACACTTAGAATAATTTAGGTGTAGTGTTAATTTTTCAAAAGCAGATAGTCCGAGGACCCAGCGTAGCCAAGGATCAGTTTAACACTTAGAATAATTTAGGTTCAGTGTTAATTTTCCCAAGGCAGATGGTCCAAGGACCCGGCGTAGCCAAGGATCAGTTTAACACTTAGAATAATTTAGGTTCAGTGTTAATTTTTCCTAGGCAGATGGTCCGAGGACTCGTCGTAGCCAAGGATCAGTTTAACACTTAGAATAATTTAGGTGCAGTGTTAATTTTTCCAAGGCAGATAGTCCGAAGACCCGGCGTAGCCAAGGATCAGTTTAACACTAAGAATAATTTAGGTGCAACGTTAATTTTTCCAAAGCAAATGGTCCGAGGACCGAGCGTAGCTAAGGATCAGTTTAACACTTAGAATAATTTAGGTTCAGTGTTAATTTTTCCAAGACAGATGGTCCGAGGACCCGGCGTAGTCAAGGATCAGTTTAACACTTAGAATAATTTAGGTGCAGTGTTAATTTTTCCAAAGCAGATGGTTCGAGGACCCGGCGTAGCCAAGGATCAGTTTAACACTTAGAATAATTTAGGTTCAGTGTTAATTTTTCCAAGGCAGATGGTTCGAGGACCCGGCGTAGCCAAGGATCAGTTTAACACTTAGAATAATTTAGGTTCAGTGTTAATTTTTCCAAGGCAGATGGTTCGAAGACCCAGTGTAGCCAAGGATCAGTTTAACACTTAGAATAATTTAGGTGCAGTGTTAATTTTTCCAAAACAGATGGTCCGAGGACCCGGCATAGCCAAGGATCAGTTTTACACATAGAATAATTTAGGTTCAGTGTTAATTTTTCCAAGGCAGATGGTTCGAGGACCCAGCGTAGCCAAGGATCAGTTTAACACTTAGAATAATTTATATGTAGCTGAGTATTATGCAAAACACAATGGGCACAAAAGAGATAGAGCATGTTCTCATTAATAATAATACCTTTTCAGGTTGTTTACATTCCAGGGGTGCAGTACTGCCTTGTTTTCTAAATCCTCCAAGTAGTACGCTCCTATCCCGGCCACCGATGTGATTCGGTATGGCCCTTCCCAATTAGGCCCTAGTTTGCCCCATGCCGGGTTCTTTGCGGAACCAACCACTTTCCTCAGCACCAAGTCACCTGACGCTAAAGGCCTCGACTTCACGTTGGCGTCATAACCTCGTTTAAGCTTATGTTGGTAGTATGCCAATTGGACCATGGTGCTTTCCCTTCGCTCTTCAATCAAGTCCAGGCTCTTTTCTAACAAGCGATCGTTGGCGCTCAGGGTGAAAGAACTCTTCCTCAGCATGGGGAAACTAGATTCCAATGGAATGACAGCCTCGGCACCATAGGTTAGTGAAAAAGGGGTTTCGCCCGTGGACTTCCGAGGGGTAGTTCGGTACGTCCACAGGACATGCGGCAGTTCCTCCACCCATCTTCCCTTGGAGTCATCTAGTCTTTTCTTCAACCCGCTCACTATGACCTTGTTTACCGCCTCGGCCTGCCCATTCCCCTGAGGATAGGCAGGAGTGGAGTACCGATTGGTTATTCCTAGCCCACAGCAATATCTCCGGAAGGATTTGCTATCGAATTGCAGTCCGTTGTCTGAGACAAGGGTTTGGGGGACTCCAAATTGGGTAACGATGTTCTTCCAAATAAATTTCTTCATGTCTACATCACGGATGTTGGCCAGTGGTTCTGCTTCAACCTACTTGGAGAAATAATCCGTGCCGACCACTAAATACTTCTTGTTCCCTGCAGCTTTGGGGAAGGGGCCGATGATGTCCAAGCCCCATTGGGCAAAAGGCCAAGGGCTGGACAGGGGGTTGAGCTCTCCTCCCGGTTGGTGGATGTTCGGAGCAAACCACTGGCATTGATCACATTTTCTTACGTACTCCTGGGCTTCTCGGTGCATGTTGGGCCACCAGTATTCCTGAGTGAGGGCTCGATGGGACAGGGATCTTCTCCCTGTGTGGCTTCTACAGATGCCTTCGTGCAGCTCTTCCAAGAGGATTTCAACTGCATCGGGATGTACACATAACAGATATGGCCCGGAGAAGGATTTTTGTACAGTTTTTGGTCCTCAGACAGCCAGAAACGAGGGGCTTTCCTTCGAATTTTGTCCGCCTCCGGCTTGCTCTCGGGCAGGGCATCGTCCCTGAGGAAGTGGACGATAGGATCCATCCAGCTGGGACTTACTCTTGCCTGATGGACGGACAGTACTTCCCTTCCCGACCCGAAAGGCTTTAGGAGGTCCTCGACGAGAATTACCCTTGGTAGGCTTTATGCCGAGGAGGTTGCCAATGTTGCGAGTAAGTCTGCGTGTGTGTTCCTGCTTTTGGGGATCTGCATTAGGTTGAAGGATTCGAACCCGGATTGTAATCGTTTGACATGGTGCAGGTATTCCTACATTCTGGGATCACGGGCCTCTAACTCCCCTCGGACCTGACCTACTACGAGTTTGGAGTCTGAGAAAACGTCCATGGTCTTTACTCCCATTTTCCGGGCCATGGTTATCCCCACCAACAAGGCCTCATACTCTGTTTTGTTGTTGGTGGCCGAGAAACTGAGCCTTAACGACTTTTCAATTACGATGCTCTCGGGGGAGATCAGGACCAGCCCCACCCCCGATCCCTTGAGGTTCGAAGATCCGTCGACATAGATCGTCCAGGACGAGGCTCCTCTCACAGACATCACTCCAACCGGGGCTTCATCCGAGCCCAGCTTATCTGCACCCCCCTCTGCGGGGGTCTCGGCAAATTCGATGAGTAGGTCGGCCAGGACCTACCTCTTCACCGAGGTGCAAGGCATATACTTGATGTCATAAGCCCCCAGCTTTGTCCCCCATTTTGCGACCCTTCCGGTGTAATTCCCACTTCTGAGTAGGAATTTGAGTGGCAGGCGGGTCAGAACGACGACGGTGCGAGACTGAAAGTAATGAGGGAGCTTGCGCGTGGCGTGTACTACAGCTAAGATAGCCTTCTCCAGAGGTAGGTATCTAACCTCGGCCTCATGCAAGGACTTGCTCACGTAGTATACAGGCTTCCGCGTGCCGTTGTCGTCTCTTACTAGCACTAAACTTACGGCACGAATGGCAGCGGCGATGTAGGCGAACAAGACCTCGTCCGCCTCAGGTTTAGACATGATAGGAGGCCAAGACAGGTACTCCTTCAATTTTTGGAACGCCGAAGAGCACTCTTCTATCCACTCGAAACCTTTCCACTTATTCAGCAGCCGGTAGAATGGTCTACACCTTTCCGCGGACCGGGATATGAATCGGTTTAGGACAGCGATCATCCCTGTCAGTTTTTGTACTTCCTTTGGGTTCCGAGGTGGCTGGAGGTTGCAAAGGGCCTTGACTTGGTTTGGGTCAACCTCGATCCCGCGATGGGTGACCATGTACCCCAGGAACTTCCCCGACCCTACGCCAAAGGAACACTTGGAGGCATTGAGTCGGAGTATGTGCCTTCTCAGAACTTCGAAGGTGTTGCCGAGGTCGCCCACGTGCTCGGCTTCCTTTTTGCTCTTAACCACCATGTCGTCAATGTAGATCTCAATGGTTTTTTCCAGTTGTGGCTCGAACATCCGCGCCATCATCCTTTGGTAAGTGGATCCCGCGTTTTTGAGCCCAAACGGCATTACTTTATAATAGTAGTTTCCGACGGGGGTGACGAAGGCGGTTTTCTCCTGGTCTTCTAGGGCCAAAGGTATCTGGTGGTAGCCCTGGAAGGCATCCAAAAAACTCATCCGAGAATGTCCGACAGTTGTATCAACCAACTGATCGATCCGAGGTAGGGGGAAAGGGTCCTTGAGGTAGGCCTTATTCAGGTCTGAATAATCCACGCACACCCACCATTTGCCATTCTTCTTCTTCACGACCACGGTGTTTGCCAGCCAGTCGGGGTAGAACACCTCCTTAATAGGCCTGGCTCGCTTGAGCTTAGCTACTTCCTCCTTGATGGCATCGGAATGCTCCCTCGAAGATCGCCGAGGAGGCTGCTTTTTCAGAGTGACCGAAGGGTTGACGTTTAAATGATGACAGATGAAGCTTGGATCTATTCCCGGGGCCTTATGGCGCGTTCCAGGCAAATACGTTGATGTTTTGCTTCAAGAATCGCACCAGCTCGTCCCTCTCTAGAGGGGGCAATAGAGCGCCGACCTGGACAAACCTTTCTGGATCATCCCCTATGAGGACCTTCACCAACCCCTCGCATTTCACTCCCTCGGCCTCGCCACCAGAAATTGAGGCCTCAGGCGCTAATTGCTATGACTCCCTGTCGGCGGGGTCCAAAGGTTTCGGCTCGACCCGGTGCGCGATAGCAGCAACCAAGCACTGCTTGGCCATCGACTGACTCCCGACTAGCTTTTCGACCCGATCCCCAGACGGATAATATACCTTGAGGTGGAGGGTGGACGAGACAGCCCCTAGGGCGTGAAGCCAGGGATGCGCCATGATGGCCGTGTAGGGGGAATAGGCGTCCACCACTATGAAGTCTACCTCCACCACCTTCGAGCCAGCTTGGACTAGCAATCTTATTTGTCCGCATGAGATGACGACCTTCCTATCAAAGCCGACCAGTGGCGAGTCATAACTGGTCAGGTCTTTCGGTCTGAGGTTGAGCCCCTTGTAGAGATCTGGGTACATAATCTCGGCCCCGCTTCCTTGGTCCACTAGGACCCTCTTTACATCGTAGTCGCCGATTCTGAGGGTGACGACCAACGCATCGTCGTGTGGTTGTATGGTGCCGGCCTTATCCCCGTCCGAGAAACTCAATGCAGGAGGATCTTCCGTTCTGGCCATCTTGGGCTCGCAGGCCAGAGCCTCGAGGCCCAGGCTGGCTATCGACATCACCCAGGAAGGGCGGGACCCTATTCTGCCCGGAGCGTCGAGAATAACATGGATGGTGCCCAAATGGGGCCTCAATTGTGCGCCGCACTGAGCCCCGAGCGCCATGTGGTTCTCTTCCCTACAAGGCTAGGCCAAGAACTGTTTCAGCCTGCCCTCCCTGACCAGCTGTTGGAGATGGCTCCGCAGGTTCCTGCACTGCTCGGTCGCGTGGCCTCGTTCCTGGTGGTACTGACAGTGTAGATTCTGATTGTGCTTTGCAGGGTCCCCAATCATTTTACTTGGCCACATAAAGTACGGCTCTTCCTTTATTTTTTTGAAAATATTACTCACGGGTTCCCGAAATAGGGTGTTAACACTTTGGGTTGGCGGAGGTCTAGATTCCCCTCTGAAATCCTTGCGGGGGCGACTGTTACTGTATCGGTCAGACCTAAAATCCCTCTTTTCCTAAGGGATAACCTTACCTTTGTCCACCTGCTGCTGGTCTACCTCGACCCTTTTATACTTGTCAATCCTATCCATGAGCTATCGCATGCTGGTAGCGGGTTTCCCAGTTAGGGACTTCCTTAGACCGTGCTCGACGTGCAGGCCGACCTTGAAGGTTCTGAAGGCCACATCGTCAAAATCACCATCTATTTCGTTGAATACCTCCCAGTACCTGTCGAAGTATGTTTTTAGGGTCTCCCCCTCCCGCATGGATAGGGATAACGGGGAGTCCAAGGGTCGAGGTACTCGGCTGCACGTGATGAAGCGGGATCCGAAGGCCTGAGTGAGTTCTCTGAATGAGTCGATCGAACCTGCCCTTAGACCGTCGAACCACCTCATTGCCACAGGCCCCAAGCTGGACGGAAATACCTTGCACATCAGGGACTCATTTTTAGAATACACAGCTATTTTCTCACTGAAGTGGCTAACATGCTCAATGGGGTCTGTGCGGCCATTATAGAGGGTGAACGTGGGCTGGGTGAACCACTTGGGAAGTTGGCCATCTTCGATTCTGTGCGTGAAGGGGGACTCCGCAATCCGGCTGAGCGCCTTGCTCATAGCATTGTTTCCCCGGTCCTTCAAGGATGAACCTTTCCCCCTGTGTTCGCGACGATAATCCTGCTCATAAGAAAAAGTTTTGCTTGGCAGTGTCCTTGATTTGTGCCTGTACTCATCGTCCCTCTCACCGTCAGAAGAGGGGTCGGAGACAGAGGGACTCCGCCTCCTTCGCTCCTGGCGCAGCCTCCTCTTCAACCGATCAATCTCCCTTTGCATGGCTTTTTCACGTTCGTCATGAGAGATGCGGCTAGCCCCCCCAAACCGACTCTCACCAGTGTGGGTGGTGTGTACGCTTCCCCCATGATTCTTCCGAGTACGGCCTTCACCCTGAGATACCATGGACTCCAATCGGTGTGTCCCCGAACCTGCCCTGATTGAAGGTTTAAAACTCTAAGCAATCCAAACTTCCCCACAGACGGCGCCAATTGTAAGGACACGAACTGATGAACCAGCCTGAATAGGACGGGACGGCCCAAGTAGTCCTTAAACAATAAATTTATAGAGAGTGAGATGCGAAAGTTGGACTAGATTGATTTAAACATCCAATGCCACAGGTTGAAACTTTTTAGAAAGAAAGAATAGAAAGCCTAAGTCTTAACCAATTCTCCTTTACAAAGGTCCGAGGAGGCAAATTCTAATGTTTACCCTTCCTTTCTTTCTCTTCTTTTCCTTTTTCTTTTTTCTTCCTCCCCCCCTAAAGTGGAACTTCTTCATGTTATATAGCTCCCTCTAGACCATCTCCACCTTACACTTGTCATCCATCTGATTCTTCACTTGAGTGTATGTCCCATCAAGTATCCCTTTTTGCCTGTTATGAATCACGGTGGCCAAGGTTGCACTGTTTACGGGTCTTCTCCACATAAATGCGGCCAGAGGAGTTGGTGCAGCGCAATTAACGCAGTGGTGGCAGCCTTACCTCAGGTATTTTTGGGGATTCCCATCTCCCCAAAGCTAAAGTCACTCCTCGGACCGCCTCCCCTACTTCAGACGTAACAAACCGCAATCTGGGGCCGTGCATGTTCATTTCCTCCTCCTCGGATCACACCACGTCCTCGGACATGATCGAGGCTCAGCACATCGCTATGGGCCTCCAACCCTTCGAGGCCCACCACATGATCTTGGGGTCCTCAACCTCTTTATGGCCCAATACGTGATCTCGGGCCCCTGTCCCCACAATCGCTATGAGTTGGGTTTGACTTGAATTTTCTGCATTTGATTCATATACCTCGTATTTCAAAGAGAGCAGTTTGCCTTCATAAGATTATACTACCACTGAGCTTAAAGTCCTACTTGATCCTAAAGGTGCATGGCTGGTATGTGTTTGGGATAAAAACTAGGAATGAGAATGGTATTAACCTCATGTTTCCAGGAATTCAACATCCTTTCCAAGAGATCCTTTTCTGTTTTTTTAGCGGCTGTTTTTGTATACACATGTGATATTCTTAAAACTTCTTCTTTCCTTTTTGTTCACATGTGATTTGAAGAGAGAAACCATTACTTCTATGTTTGTTCTTTCATAGTGTTGATGACTTAAGAGAGGTTTTTGAGTAGAGGATCTAATCTAGATTATTCTTGGTCTATGCATGTTTGGAAAAGCCAGTTTGATTGGATGGGCTATGCACACACACACCAAAAGTGAAGCTAGTGAAAACTCTTTAATATGATGAATAGTATCCCAACTCAAATTGAAAGTTCATTTGTATGATATAATGATAAAACAGTCTAATATTTGCTGCAGGAATTTTCAGGAAACTTTTGACTTTGGTGGGTAGAGTCACTGCAAACCCTCACGAGAGTAAACTCGTCCACTAGGGTGACCTAGAGGTTCAAAGACTTGCTGCACATGGGAAGTGTAGTCGTGTAGCCTATGAAAGTGGCTTGCATTCTAGTTTTAATTTTTTACTTTTAGTAGACGTGGGTGCTTTGTGGATTGCTAGGGACTAGCAAGATTTAAGTTGGGGGGTGTGATAACACCTCAAAACGTATACTTGTTATATATTTATGTGGGCGTTATCTCCCCATTACTATGCTTAATTTGTATAATTAAGTCATGATTTGCATTAGTCCCTATTATTTATCTTTACATAATTTCTTGAATAAGATGTCATTCATTGTGTGTAATTTTCTACTTTCAGGAAATTATGTGAGAAGAGGAATCAACAATGATGTGTTATGCCCTTTGTGTAGGAAGGAGCCGGAAAGTACAATACATGCTATAATTTTTTGTGAATAGATGTGGGAGGTATGGTGGTATTGGCAAACATGCCTTATTAGTTTACTAGCTGAAAAACATGACCTTATTCTGGAAGTTGGCACCTCACACGATCTAGAAGTCCTCTTCACCACGGCTTAGTCAGCATGGTACAATCAAAATCAAGTGGTCCATGAGTCCAATGGTATTCATTCTTTGCAAATCTAGGGTTATGCCCAAAGACTTCTCTGAGACTACAAAGGGGCCACAACAGCTAGCTTCATTATCCAGCAGTCCCCTGATGTTGCTGGGCAACACCTCCTCCAAGTATGTACAAAATTAATGTGGATGGGGCCACATTAGAGGATGAACGACTCTTTCGTGTTGGAGTAGTGATACGAGATTATAGGGGTTTTCATTGTTGCAGCAAGAGGCAAGCTACTGCCTGCTCAATATTCTGTGGAAGTCACTAAAGCTTTGGCCTTGGAGGAAGGGATCATGCTAGCACGCAAATTACACCTCCAACAAATAATTATTGAGTCAGATTCCATTACTGTTGTCCAAGTAGTGAATTTTAGCTCTTTCAATGGGGAGATGAGAACCATTATTCAAGGGGCCTTTACCATGCTGACTTCATTTTGCAGGTGGAGAGTGAACCATTTGAAAAGAGAGTATAACAAGGTAGCACATAAGGTAGCCCAAGTCACAAGAAGCACGGAGACATCAAGGACTTGGGTAGGGGTTGATCCTCCTTGGCTCCATAATCTACTCCTAGTTGATAGGTCAGAATGCTAAGACCCTTATGGGCTCTTTGTATCCATGACTCTTTGGTGTACCTTTCTTCAGTTTGTTAATAACACTCAGTTTCTATTCCAAAAAAAAAAAACACTATGCTAGTTAGTTCAAGGATTGTAATTGTAACTATGTATGAAGTATAAACATGCTAACTTGTGAAGGAGAGCATAATTTTCAAATTTTGGATAACAAATTTGGGGAATTATAAATCAAGAATTAATGACAACATCCAATGACCCTTACCTTAGTTGGCTTCTCTTGATCTTTCTCTAATAGGGAGGTTCACGGTTGAATCTCCCAACCTCAACATTAGGAAGAAAATAAATAAATAAAAACAACCATTTGAAGGAAAAAAAAAGGATCTTTGACTAATATTATAGTATTAATTTTACATAAATTAAGATAATTATAGAGACATAGACACTAAGAATTTTCGTATCTTCTCATAATTATTACAGTTTGAGTTATAGAGTAATACTTTATATATTTTTAAAAAAAAATTATAGAGTTATACATATAAAAAAAAAAACAAAAAAAACTAAAGAAATACCGAGGAATCATTAAAATCATTGTCAAAACATAAAATAATGACTTTAATAAAACTTTTGAGAAGTAGAAATTTCTTTATGGGCGTTATTGAAGGAAATAGGAACTAAAGTGGTGTCTAATCATAAGTGGTTAGTCTTTTGTTTTGTTTTTTTTGTTTTTTTTGTTTTTTTTTAATATTATAAATGTGTTATCGTCTCATTTGGACCGAGTAAAGCGTCGGTAGAACTGAAGAAGTACTATATAAATATGTTACAAATACATGTAACATAATCATTCACGAATAAAATCTCCACCAACTTGGGTTTTGGATTTGGAAACAATTCTTTCCAAACCGAGCAAAGCACCTCTGCCACTTTGTGTTTATAGCCTTTTCTCAAGCATTGTCAGTACAATTGGGTACTCCAAAGTCAAGTTTCCAACCAAAACAAAGAATTTGGCTGCTTAAGTCCAACTTCACGGCAGGGAATAAGATTCTCTCATCTCACGATTAAACATTTTTAGGATCTAATACTATAAAATGCTATCTTGTTATTTAAAACTTAAAATAACGCAACATTGCACATATATATTTTAGTATTTAATATTAATTATGAGATAAATTTATTTGAAATAAAAAAAAATCCATAACATAGTCCACTAATTGCTCTTATTTTGTTTGTTTGTTTTTTTTTTTTTTTTTTTTTTGGATAAAAGAAAACGCGTAAGAGCATGCATTCGTATCCAGAATCTTCAAATTATTTTATTTTACTATCTTAAAACCTAGTTTATCATTTATACATGCCATTTTATAACACTCTCAACATCCAAACTTTTATTTTTCTATTCAACTCATTAATCCAATCTCTCTCCCACCCATCAGTGTTTATCTCTTTCTCACCGTCTCTCTCTTTCAACCACCCATCACCACCACCTCTGCCACAAGAATCCCCCCACCACCACCATGAAAAAACCCATCAAATACAGACCCACCATCAGATACAAACCCATTGACCCAGACCACCCCATCAGATACAAACTCCCACCAATACAAACCCATCAGATACAAAACCTACCGATATATATATATATATATATATATATTCATGTTTCTGAGTAGATTATATAACTGTTGGACTTAACAAAAAAAAAAAAAAAAGAACCCCAGCAATACAAACCCATCAGATTAATCCACCATCACAGACCACCCCAAACCCATCGACCCAGACCCACGCTGCCACCATCGAGATCACCCCACGTCAGAAACAACTCCCACCAATACAAACCCATCAGATACAAAACCTACCGATATATATATATATATATATTCATGTTTCTAAGCAAATAATATAACTGTTGGACTTAACAAAAAAAAAAAAGAACCCCACTGATACAAACCCATCAGATACATCCACCATCACAGACCACCCCAAACCCATCGACCCAGACCCACGTTGCCACCATCGAGATCACCCCATGTCGCCACCATCGATCACCGACCTAGACCCACACTGCCACCATTAAGACCACCCCACGTCGCTGCCATCGATCACCAACCTAGACCCATCTCGATATCGATCATCGACCCAATGACCGAACTCTGGTGGCATGCATTGAACGAGAGAGAATCAGAAAGGGAGTGAGAACTGAAGAAAAAATAAATAAATAAAAAATAAAAAAAGGAAAGAAAGTTGAGTGGCTGAGAGAGAAAAAAAAATATATAATACTTATACAAAATTTTTACAAGTACAAGACCGGGTAATGTCCTTATTTTATGCTTTGATGCTAAAATTTTCGTACATATATCATCTGCAATACCGGGTGTGAATGGTCTAAGAGAGAGAAAAATCGTTACAATTCCTACACGCATAGGATAACAAAAAGAGAGATAGAAATTAATGTGTTTGCTCACTGCTAATAAAAATCAACAGGACTCGAATCCAAGACTAAAGTTTCATTGACTGAAGGCTGGCAATTAGAGCACCTACCATGTTGGCTTGCGTCATGTACATTTAGTCTCTTTAGAGCACTCGACACAAAACTTTACTCCCAAAACAAATGGGCTATATGCATGATTGCACTAGACATTATTACATAAACCCTAGTGTCCCATTGGCCATTTGTATGGCACCATTTGATTGTGGTTTATTGCTTGTCGTCTCAATGGACCCACAGACCCTAGCTACCAATATCATCCATTGATTACACACCACAAATATTCCCACATAAAAAAAAAAAAAAAAAAGATAGAAATCACAACCATCAAAGCCACGTGTAGGGCCCAAAAAGACCCAAGAATAGGAATGGGTTTGGATATCAATGGGCAATGGCTATGGCTATTGGGCTAGCCAGCAAGGGAGGGCTTTCACTGGAAGAAGAAGAAGAAGAAGAAGAAAAAGATCATATGGTAGGGGAACAAGGTACACTTAATGAGTCATAACTTAGGACTCCGACAAATTCAGATCATGACGTCAAATAATACCAAGCCCCAATGACCTGTGACTGTCACATCACTTTGCGTCACCCCATGTCTCACTCTCTGTCAGTCAACGAACTTTAATTATTTTACTTTATTATTAATCTATTAAAGGGCTAAAATAAACCCAGCGGCGCCGACAGGTTAAAATGATTTTGGCTCAAACTAGACGTTTTGCTATTGTGCGCGCCCATAGGAACCATGCACACACCTGACACCACCAAGTACATTGTCACAAAATTAAATTAATTGTGAATTTTTTTTTAGTAAAAGGCAAGAGAATAATTTCGCTCTATGCTCAATCTGTGGCTGGTAGATAAATGACTAATTTGAATGAAAGAGAAAGAAAGTAAGTAGAGAGAAGTAGATTAAAATTGATTAAAATTAAATTAATTTGTATTAAATTTAGTCTATTCTATTCTACTTTCCTATTCTATTCATTAATTCAAATGAACCATAAATATAATCTAAATCTAAAGTAAATTTGAGAAGTAAAACTTTGAAGCATCACTTCGATTACAATGAAATAGAGAGGATGTTGTTTCATGAGAACTCTAGCCTTCAATGCAAAGATATAATAATCTATACATAATTTTGTGTGTTCTTTAGTTGATTGCTATTGAAAACGATATAAATTTATATTTTATATATGCTATAGCTTGTTGATATGGTCTTAATTGCCATTGACATGTTTTTCAATAATTGAACAAAATATCTAGTTAAATTAACATTCATAATCATATATAGGAGAAATTTGCTGATGATTTTTTTCATGAACGGTCAAAATAGGAGGCCCATATAATCTAAGAGTGATATTTTATTTATATTTATAATGGTCATGTCATCTTGGTTTATGTGCATGGCGCGTAGAGCAAATTTTAGAAAAGAGTAAAAATTAAAAAGCCATAATAATAGTCATGCGTGGTTCATCAGTCGCTAAATCTCATCAATTGGTTGATACAAATAAGACCAACCAGCCCCGAGGTACAGTACTTTTAATATATATTTTTAATTTTTAAATAATATTATATGTATTTTTATATATTTTTTACTCGTGCATATTTTCACACATATTTTTAAATAATAAAACACATATTTTAAGTATATATACCATGCACCCCTTTTATGTGAAAAAACAAATATTGAAAAAAGAGTTTGAGGACCGTGAAAGGAGGAATGACGAAAGAAGAGGGATTTTTGTACTTTTTATTCTTAGATCAACTTTAGTTATAGGATTATTTAGGAGTAGCATAGCAATTAGATCGTTTAGTATATTGAAGGATCAAGTCAGATTTCTTGTTGAGTTTGTATTTGTTAAAATAAGAGTATAATACAAACAAGTTTTCATTCTTTTGAGAGTGAGTTAACGTACTTGTTTAATGTATTCTATTACATTCTCATGTTCTAAGTCAATCTTAATCGGGATAACCCATTCATAAATAAAAATTATATATATTGAGATAACCCTCAATCCACGAAAATAAAATAATAACTGTGGGGGAGGATTTTGATCCAAGCCTGCAAGCAGTTTGTCTGCTTTGGGTCCAAGGACTCGCACGGCTTTGTTCTTTGCAAGCAAGTGTGAGAAGTCTTTTGAGAGCAGTCCCACATCGAAGAAAGAAGCGCCCCACCCATGCCTTATAAGCTTGAACCTAAGACATGAGTGTACCACTACCACACATGTGTAGCAGTGGTAGAGGCGTGCCCTTTAAGGGCAATAAAACCGTGCGGTCTGGATCGTTGCACATAAGCATGCCAGCCCAAAGTGGACAATACCGATGATGGGTACTGCCCTCAAAAGTGTCTTTTTGTAGGGGAGAATTTTGATCCAAGTGCGCAAGCAGTTTGTTCGCTTTGGGTCCAATGACTCACACGACTTTGTTCTTTGCATGTGTAGTAGTGGTACACTCATGTCTTAGGCTCAAGCTTATAAGACATGGGTGAGCTTATAAGACATGGGTGGAACGCTTCTTTCTTCAATGTGGGACTGCTCTCAAAAGACTTCCCACACTCACTTGTAGTAGTGGTAGAGATGTGCCCTTCAAGGGTAACAAAAACGTGCAGTCTGGATCGTTGCACATAAGCATGCCAACCTAAAGCGGACAATATCGATGATGGGCACTGCCCTCAAAAGTGTCTTTTTGTGGGGGTGGATTTTGATTCAAGCCCGCAAGCAGTTTATCCACTTTGGGTCTGAGGACTCGCACAATTTTGTTCTTTGCAAGTGAGTGTGAGAAGTCTTTTGAGAGCAGTCCTATATCGAAGAAAGAAGCGCTCCATCCATACCTTATAAGCTTGAGCCTAAGACATGAGTGTACCACTACTCCCCACCCATGCCTTATAAACTTGAGCCTAAGACATGAGTGTACCACTACTAAGCATCAGTAGCAGGGACAGTTGGCCGAGCTCACTCCGCAACTTATGATCTTGATCTTTCTGACCTTGATTCTGTCGATTCGTAAGCAATGAAAGGTGCACAAGTAGTTCCAGGTGCAGGAACATCGATAGTAGCACCATTAGCAACGGCACCGGTGGTAGAGATAGCGGCATCGTATAGTAATAGATGTGCGTATCTGCCCGGGACTCACCCGCTGGAACCTGGCCTTCGACTCCACCCCCCATTATCTTAAGCCACATGGAACCTCCAGGTAATGGACAAGTAGTAGTGGTACACTCATATCTTAGGCTCAAGTTTATAAGGCATGGGTGGGGTGTTTCTTTCTTCGATGTAGAACTACTCTCAAAAGACTTCTCACACTCGCTTGTAAAGAATAAAGGCGTGGGAGTCCTCGGACCCAAAGTGGACAAACTGCTTGCGGACTTGAATCAAAATTCTCCCCCACAATAACAATTTTGGTAAACAAAATCACCCTATGAATAAAATAATTCTTATATCAAATGGATGAAAAATGAGTAAAGGAATCCAATGACCAACATAAGTATAGTAAAATTTTAATTTTTTGCTCAATCATAAATAAAATGCCAAAATGAGGAAAAAGAAATTAATTAATTGCATGGTTGGATTAATAATAATAATTAATCCTTGGCTTATGTCCAAGCCCAATCGGGATTAGTGTGAAATTAATTTATAGGTAAAAAAATGGGCAAGTTGGGGTGGAAAAGGAATCGGCATTGGTTGCAATGTAATGTAATGTATAGTAATAGGTAAAGGAAAAAGGAAGTGAGAAGAAGTACAGTGAAGTAGTAATGTCTCCTTCCTAGATCACCGGCTTTTGGAAGGTACTGAAAGAAAATATATAGTGAAAATGTGGTTGCTCACGTCACGTCACGTGGGGGATTGTTCCTTAATCATCATCCTAACTTATCCTCTAAGATTAAGATCTATCTGCAGCCCCATTTACCCAATACCCACGCGTTTCTCGAGCGACTGACTATCAATTAACTTTCAATCAATAATGTCAATTTTCTCATTTTTTTAATCTATAGTTATTTTGAGTGTTTTTGTATATTAAATCTATGGGAATTTGGATATATGGATGCGTTGGCCAGTTGTTACGTCACGTGTTCACGTCTCAATGTTCCTATACATGAGAAGCTTTGGATCCAAGCTTTGCCTAGAGTGAAAATGTATAATACAATTCTTCTTTTTAAGTTCATTCTTCTTTCCCTTCTTTGAGAGCTATTATAAATGCAAAAAATTTATTCATAATTTCCTCTCTAACCAATGGAGTGGCTTGACAAGTTAAAATTAGTAAAACATTATTTTTATATGTACTTATCACTTATATTACTTTTATTATACACTAATTATAATATATCGCTTCAACATTTTTGAAAATAGTTATAGAATTTTGGTGTTACTAGATTTACAATATTTCTAAAAGAAATGTCCTACATATATGTCATCACTCATCATAACTATTATTAAATTAATTAAACTAATAAAATCACTTGTACTCAAATAAAGGCTCTCCGAATCGAATAATCGCACATATTTGAAAAAGAAATTCATCAATATTTTTTTTTAGCTAGTGTTTATCGTAATGGTGTGACTTGTATTTAAAATGTATTATGATATGACATATATTTAAACGTATCTTAAAAAGAAAAACCATCATTGGAAAAAAAATTTCCCATTAAAAAAAAAAGAAAAAAAAAAAAAGAGAGAAAAGTCCCGAACCATTTGTCATATAATTTGTAGGCTTGTAGCTCTGTCTTTTCCTTTGTCTTGTCTACTTTCAACAATGATATTTGGAGAAATTTTCACTGTAATTATTGTTAATTTATCTCGCCGATTATTTTACAAGAAGGACCCTAATGAATAAATGGAATACTTATATTATAATTTACGTGTAGGTCACTGTGTTTCTTGGAGGTGTCAATCCCCAAAATATTACCATTGGTTGGCACTAGTGAGCTATGAAAGGATTGGGTTTCTGCCCTGCACAACACTATTCAATTGCACCAGGGCCGGCTCTTCACCACGGTAAACAATAGCATAAAGGCTGCCCTAGTAGATAAGGCCCTTTACTTCTTTATTCATTTGGATGTGTTCATATTGAAGAAATTTATATACTTTTTTTTAATTACTATTTTGATTCTTAATCTTTGTCCCACGATCTAAAATTGTCTCTAACCTTTCAAATGTTCAATTTTAAGGTGCAAAATACAATTTATTCTTTATTTTTAGAATTAAAGTAGTTATGAATAGGAAATATTTTCGATTGACACACTAAATTATATAAAACTAATATATATATACATTTTTTTTTTCAAATTTATGCATCATTTTTAGAATCTTATTGATAATACTTGTTAGAGTTTCTTCTGCATAATTAATTTTAAAATTTACACTGATAAAATTTTACATAATATCAACTATGTCACAAGAAAACTTAATAGTTATATTATCAATTGAAATTTTTTTTTTACAAAAACTATATAGTGATGTTACAACTAAAAGGTGAGAAGGTAAACTTAAAATAAATTTTTTTAAAAAATGCTATTTAATTAATATATAAATATCATTCTCAAAAAGAAAAAAAAAATATATATATATATTTATATATAGAAAAATACATCACTTAATTAAAAGGTGTCGTATCATACCTCAATACCTATAGAGTTAGCCCAGCTTTGAATAAGAAAGAGGTGAGAAAATGTTAATAGCAAGTGGGGGGTAAATAGTTTCCTGTTGAAATAATCATTTTCATGCAGCTAGAGCATTTGTATCAAAGAGTGTATAAATTTTATAATCCTATTTAAGCCTCTAAAGCACCAAAAAGCAGGCTACAACAAACATGTAATTAATCAGTGTACGTAAAGCACTCGTTAATAATTTATTTTAAGAAAATTTTTATGAAAAATAAAGAAATAGTAATTAATATTTTGACAGCTTTTTTGATTTTCCATACAAGATGAATCAAAACTTTCTTTAAATGAATTATTAACCAGTGCCTTAAGGGCACTCGTTAACATTTTCCTTAAAAAAATAATAATTGAGCTATAGTGAGCTTTCATCTTTGAAAGCTCATTGTAGCTCCAATCTTAAAAAAATATTATTATTTTAATGTCGGTAGTGAAAAAGGTGTTTGTGCTGTTGTTTTTTTTTTATTATTTTAATAAATAATTTATATTATTTTAAATAAAATGGTAAAAAAAAAAGTTTTGATATTAGATGTCAACTGCACTGATGAAATTATGATCATTATTTTTGAGACGTTAAATGTTAAATTTTAAGAATTATTGATGCGAATGCTGTCGACTGCACTGATGAAATTATGATCATAATTTTTGAGGCGTTAAATGTTAAATTTTTAGAATTATTGATGCGAATGCTGCCGACTGCACTGATGAAATTACGATCATTATTTTAAACACACAGATAAAATTGTGATTTAGACTAGAATAAAGCGAAGATTGAAAACGAAAGAATAATAAGATAGAAAGATGGCTTTTAAAGTTGCCTGGCATAGCAGTTTTTGCCGGATCCGTGACATCAAGAAATTGAATATATATATAAATGTTCTTATTAGTACACAGAGGGAGATGAAAATCCAGTGAGTGAAGCCCTGGCAATAGACTTAAAAGATTTTGTTCATGAACAATAAAGAGGGTCTAGCTCTCTGAATGGCTGATGTTTAACATGACGACCTACGATTTGATTTTCTGATTTGACCTTGTGCATGGTGACCACGAGTACCACTTCCAAAAACCTTTTAAAAAAAATAAAGGGTCTTTGGTCCACGCTTCCATAACTATATCATATCATCATAAACATCACATCCTTACCTTTGTAATCTTTACCGCCCAATAAAATACAAGCTTGGTTTATAAGTTTGGAACATGTATGTTTAATCAAAGTTAGTCATTTAACACTATTTTTTTATTATTAGCTTATGAGAGGGAAACTATAGGGGTTAGGTTGCTCTCCACTAATCATCCATGACCATCAAATCCTGCAGCACATCACCACCGAAAGCATGCGAATTATTTGAGGATTTTTCCACTTGTATCTTCAACTTTCTGATTGATTTTCCAGCAAGTAGACTTCATTGGGATTTCAAAAGAGTAGTGCTATATAAGATTCACTTTTCATTGACCATACGAATATGTTTCAGTAACCAACTTTAAGATTCCTCTTATACTTATTATGTGCTCTGTGTTGATGATTGTACGAAGGAAGATATGGGAATTTACATCAACTGAGATAATGCTCTTATATGAACAACTCGTTGAATTTGAGGAGTTATAACTTTTCATTTGTTGTCAATGAAAATTATGTTAATTACATCATCAAAGCTTGACCAATCAAACTTATGACATTTGTTTCATGATAATTGTTATTTATCAACGGGTTAAGATATCAATGAGTTTCTTTTTAGTTTAGACACGATTCAAACTAAGGTCTCTTATTTGACCACAAGTAACTTTATTATTTAAACTAACTTAAATGCATGACCTTATCAAGTCATTTATCTTATGCAAAAGAATTACCAAATTATGGGTTATCATCCTTGTATTCTGGTGCTAATCGCAGTGGCAAGACTTGAATAGTTTTGTACATAAGAATAATTATATACTATTATCTAAGCACGCACCATCAAATTTTCTAATAACTAACATCATGCATGCACATAAAAATGCTTGTCTCAATCAAAAGAAATTACTTATTATATATGTGACCATATAAGTCTTTGTTTCAATTTTTCTATACAATCAAAAAAATGTTGGATCCAAAATCCAAATATTCGAATTCCCTTTCTTTTCCAATGTCATCCGAGAGAGAAAAACAAAAATCAATCACTTCAATTGCCCCTCATTTCAGTATTCTCTCATGGGAATCTAGACAATAAACCAAATAGAGGTAGCAAAGCATGTGATTGGCTATACTTAATAAGGAATAGCATGTCAAGCCTTTTGGCCACCGTTTTGTGCTACACTTATGGAATCAAATATTTTTCAAGTATAGAAGCAAATAGCTCTATTTTATATATTACACTCATGACTCATGAGCATTTAAGATGTTTTTGTCGGGAAAAATGCTATGGGAAAAGGAAGAAGGAGATAGAAATGATTAAGCATAGATTATATATCATATAGACTCATTATCTAAATAAGCCCATGGATGTTATAACTAAGAAACATGACAAGTCCAATCAATAGTTACATCTTTATTAAGAAGAAACGAAGAATATTTTTCATAAAGAAAGTGAACAATATGGTGTATATAGATTTTGAAAGTGATTTCAAGTAATTCATAAATTGATACTTGGAGAATTTTTTGAAGATATGGTATTAGTATATTTTAATTTATGGACTTCATTATAGGATTATTATTTTTATTATCAAATCAAAATATTAATAAGTTTATATTTTGGTGTAAGACAAAATTCTATTATAAATTATTATTCAAAGTTCAATAGTTGGGGATAAGGGAATTTTAAACCTTAAATTTTTTGTTAGAAATAATGAGAATGTCAACGAGTTGAATTATAAAACTATTCATGATTATTATTATTGGAAGAAAGATAATAGGAGGTGCATTTAGAGGTTGCAAAATGTGGGAGAAGATTTGAGTAGTTATTAAATTGTTTGATTGAGAAGAAAATTGCTTAAAGGAGAGGTGAACTAAAGATAAAGAAGAGGTTAGTGGGTCCATAATCAATGGTGATGCAATCCCTCTAATAACAACACTCATCTAATCTCCAAAGAAACCAACATATATATGGCAGACACCATATGTACCACCATCAACGGTGCAGCTTGGAGGACTCACTACTCCCCCAAGACTTACTTGATTCGTGATGGTAGGGCCCATATCCCACAAGAGGGTCATCCCCCACTTAATTACATACAGACAAACGCACGTGGTGTTATCTCGTTGGCCCATCCCATGCAAGCGGAAAGATCATGGTGACTGGTGAGGCCCCCCTCTTCCTTTCTCCCCATTAACCAAAAAAAAAAAAAAAAAGTGTACGTCACAACATTCATTACATGCTTTAACAAAACTTGGTAGACCCGTGTGTACAAAGTGATATGATCCAGTAATATGTTAAAAATGTGTAAGTTATGACAAAGTGTGTGACTATATCATAAGAAAAGAGTTTTAATAAAGAAAAAGAACACATGCCACGTGTCAAAAGGGCCCCGGACGTCATGATGACGAGGAAAGTGTAAAATTGCATATGTTCACTCCGTAGATTATGTCATGTATACAATGTAATGAGAAAGAAATTTAAATTGTAGGGGGGGTCCAAAATAGCACAGTACCTCTTTGTTTCGCATAGTCCGCGTCAGCAAGGGGGCTTCTTTTCTTTCTTCTACGACATATGGGCTCTGGGGTTTTGGGGTGGGGGCTTTGGCTTTGGCGTTAGGTTACGTCATAAGGTTAAATATTAGAATAAAGTCTTGTGCCACGTAAAAGGATATAATAAATGCGATAATTCATTTACGTGGTGAGTTGTAATTGGTGAAGAAATGGTGATGAGTTCATGTGAGAACACCTTTTTACTAATCACAACTAACTATATGAACAAGTTGTAACATTTATTGTACCACTTTATGTAGCACAAGACTTACTCTAAATATTACCGTTCAACGTCGAAGTCAATGTGACGTCAGAGGCATTTAAGCCTCACAGTCAGCCCCCACATTCCCCCATGTGACTGTCCCACGCTACTTCACCGGCAGATATCCACTATTTCCGAATTGCCGTATTATGTGACCGTATTGCTTTCTTTCCAATCTTCACGCTCCTTACCAAGCCACTCGTGTCTTTTTCTATGATATTTTACACGTACCACTTCACATATGTCAATTGTCATTCGAGCCAGCATATCAATTGACTTCATTGTTCCGAAAAGAACGAAAAAAATGAAAAGGGACGGATTTAGTTCCACATTCATATTATGGCTTCTAGAACTCCGATCGAGAAAATTAATCAATAAAGCCTAGCATACAGAGTAACACCTACTAGCTTGTAATAAACTGTACTCCTCTCCTCTAGTAAGTTTGAAACTTCAAACTTGAAATAGTAATACAAGATTCGGTTTTAGACTTAGCCCACCTTATTATTCACTAGATGATGCTTTCTTTGTTTTTAAACATTTTCTGTAAAAATAATTTTCGGAAAAGTAATTTATTTTCCTATATTTGCTAGTAACCTTAAAATGAATTAAAAAAATTGTAGTACTTCATTGAGTATGTAATGTTAAAGAGTTGAGCACAAAAAATATATTTTATTATCCAAATTTTTTTGTCACACCAAGCATCATAAAAATACAAGAAATGTTCTCTAAAGAATGATTTTTGCTTAAACAAACAATACTTTCAATATCATTTTGTTTTCTTGGTATTCCATATGGGGAAAGGCCTTTGTCCATTGCATTGGAGTATTAGACATACCATAACAATGATATGTGATCAATTTTAAACATGTATTATGTTTGTATCATATCTGATACTTCAATACATCGAACATAAGTCAAACCTACAGTGATACACAATTGCACAATTGCAATTGCATCATATGGGTATTAATCAAACCGCACAATTGCATCTAAAGCGACCAAAACTGCCTGCAAAATGAAGTCATTGCACAGCATCGAAAGTGGCAGTGAAATAAAAAATAGATAATTTCACACTTAAAAACTTGTTGAGCTACTCTTAATTAGCTTAAAATAAAGAAAAATCAGCCTAAAACAAAAGAAAAACTAGTTTTGAACTGGGCCAATCCAACCAAACCACATATATGACCAGAGACACCAACTAGCATAAGGGAGTAGTGTAATAAAAATGGACCAAAATCGCACTAACATTATTAGATACCGTCAATGATTCAATTTGCACATAAAGAAAGAAAGAAACGCACACAAGAGTAGGCGCGTGGGGGTTGCAATGAAGGAGGGGCTTGATTCTTAAAAGAAGCTAAGTAGGAGTAATACAGTAGTATGTCACAGTATATTGTGATGTAAGCAACCGCACCACACCCTCCTCTCTTTTATAAAACTCCCCCCCACACTTACACACACACACACACACACACACACACCCCCCACTTGCTTCCGTTGACATCAACACCCTCTCTCTCTCTCTCTCTCTCTCTCTCTCTCAAACTCTCTCTTTGCTTCTTTCCAATACATTCATAGACACATCCGGCGATGCAAGGACTACGACGTTGCTCAAACGACATCGTGAGGCTCGACCTGACAGGCCTATCATCACCATCATCATCAGGAGGAGGAGGAGGAGGAGGAGCTCAACCACCATCACCACGACCACCATCATCATCTTCTTCATCATCATCATCTATGCTATCGATCGACGTGGCGGAATCAGCAGAGGCAAGGATCAGGAGGCTGATATCGGAGCACCCAGTGATTATCTTTAGCCGATCCTCATGTTGCATGTGCCACGTGATGAAGAAGTTGCTAGCCACCATCGGGGTCCACCCTACTGTTATCGAATTAGAAGACCATGAGATCGCAGCTCTACCCTCCGATGAGTCTGATTCCGACTCGCCACCACCTCGTAACCCAGCTGCCCCTTCTGTCTTCATTGGTGGCACTTGCATCGGCGGCCTTGAGTCACTCGTTGCTCTCCACCTCAGTGGCCAACTCGTCACTAAGCTCGTCCAAGTTGGTGCCCTCTGGGTATGACACACCCCCCATATAATACTTATCTTATTCCTATTCCTATTATTATTATTAATAATAATCTTTCTATCTAGTTGTAGCTAGACAACAACCTCGTGGTTCTTCAACTTCAACTTCGACTTCGACTTCGATAGTTCATATTAGTTGTAGCCAAACAACATAGCTACAAAAGTACAATCTTTATGCTTCTCTTGTACCTGTCCAATTCTCCAAAACCAACCATAAAATTTGGGTTCTAATATGTAATTTTGGTCCTAGTAGACCTCTTCCCTTATTATTGATCCTTATTATTATTATTATTATTATTATTATGTTATTATTATTGTTCTTGTTGCTTTTAGGAAATAATTTTTTCCTTTTTTATTTTTTTGGGGTTCATTTTAAATTCCATTTTGTACTATATATATAATAATAATAGTATAGAAGTAGAAGAATATGTGCGAGTATGGTTCTCAGATACCTTCGCGTGGGTGATACTCGCTAGTGGGAACGCAACACGTGTATGTGTGAAATATGTATGCTTGAGAATACACGTCTCTTTGGGATTCACCGTTTTTGTTCGTTTACCGAGTTGGGTAAACAATTATAATAAAAAAATACACTTTGATTAGATCGGTGTGGCCCTCTTGACCACTTGTTATGAAATCACAGCCGTTGATGAGTTTGGTGTGCCTCGTGGCTGACCTCTGCTCGCATCAGTAATAGTTGTTAAGTGGTGATATAGAATTAACTTAAAAGAAATTGGGTTTTTTTTTTTGGTTTGGTGGGACCGAGTACCAATCATGAGACGATCACGACCGTTAAAAATTTTGTGGATCTTGCTCCCCAAGTAGTAGGTTCTAGCGAAAGAGTGGGTTTTGGGTACAGCATTTTTGTTGAGTTGAGTTGATTTGAGTCTTAACTTTGTGAAAAAAACAGATGAGCGGTGAGAGTGAGAGTGATGAGTGAGTGATTCCGTCAAAAATAAATAAAAAGACAATTCTGACAGAATTCCTCAAATTATTGCAAATACCCTTCCTTTCTCTTTTGCTTTTGCTTCTTTCGAATCGTGACCTCATTACCATGCATACAATTCACCTGATTATTCTTATACATCATTTCATGAAATATCCAATTATTCATGAACAGAATCAAGAGATCTATGAAGTTTTCACATTCAAGAATATTTCACTTTATTTACCCAAAGTTTTGAATTATTTCAGTTAATTACACCTACTCCCATTTGTTGTTATTCTCGCACATCCAAATTAATGTGCTGAATAATAAAGAAAGTGTGAAATTTAAACTTTTTTATTTTGTGTGCATATATATTGCAATTTTGTTGTTTTTGGGGTTGAGGTCATTCATATACTTATAAATATATATATATATATATATAGAGAGAGAGAGAGAGAGAGAGAGAGAGAGAGAGAGAGAGAGAGAGTATGCTGAAATCCAAGTTCTTTTTTTATTTTTTGCTATGCGTATATACATTTTAGTATCTTGGAAAAATCTAAGAAAGTCTCCGTGGTGCCTCTTCACGTTATATACTATACTGAAGAGACTTTTTGAGAGAAAAAAAAAAAGGGTGTAGTGACTTGGTATTATGTCATGCCTAATAAATATTGCCGTATGGAAATTAATCTTTAAAGAGATCTGTGGTATAGGTTGTTGGCACCTAAAAATGAATGCAATGACAAGCTTAAAATTTGTGTCAGTACGTACGTGTCATCACATAGTATTCATGGGTGCATCATGGCATGCATGAGTGCACCTTCAGCAAACTGACAGTTTCATTTATTATTATTATTAATGATTATATTATATATTTACTAGTTCTGAGAAATAAAAAGAAACTACCAAGAGCTGTTTAGCCAAAAAAAAAGAAAAAAACTACCAAGAGCTAGCATTCTCTTGATATGCGTATCAACAGGCTCTCTCAATTATCAGGGGATCAATATGGTTCATATTTTGACACACACAATTTTGTAAGAAACCCGAGTGATTGTTCACTAATTTGGGAATAATATATGTTTCTTTCTATCATTTAGTAAATGATCTTTGTACAACGCAACCTTAGCTAGCTAGCAAGACACTTCAAGGTTTAATGTTTCTATCTCGAAGTAGCTTTTCACCAATTTTTTGTGAACTTTGATGGGCGCATGTTAGCTTACAGTTTCACCTTCAACAAATGAATCTTCATCATTCTACCAAAGGGTGGTAGCCTTACCCTTGCGAGTCTGATGATTGTGGTTCGAGTCGTGGCGTTTTAGTTTAAAATGCGTGCCCACATAGATAGCTCCAAGCAATATCGATGATCCTATGCCATGAAATTCGAGTTTAAGTGAGCCAAGACAATAATACTGCACCATATGAGCTTTTATTTATTTATTATTATTCATAAATAAAAGAAGAAGAATCTTCATCTTCATCTTCTTATTCTTCTTTCTTTTTATTCATTTATTTTTTGGGATAGATATATAATTTCATTCTGTCACCCATGCCATCACTATCAGGACTCGAACGTACCTAACTGTTATTTAATTAAGGGCATTGACACCAAACATGCGCGTACAAACACCTGATAGTTTAAAACCCTTGGGGCGAAAGGACCAACTCCCCTTTGGAGAAATTAATTTATACATTAATTGAATTGTGGTCCTATTTCATTGCCTACAGGATTTGAGGTACAGACTTATCGGTTAAGCTTTTTGCTTGATGTATAGTATATACACACATGTTTGACTTCTTATTTTTTTTGGAAATAATTTGATAGTTATGGGAGTTGGGATATGAACCCTAGATGTTTTTATCAAAATGCATTAAGAAATACTAATTAAACTACATGACTCTTGGCGATATATCTATATATATTGTTTTAAAACCATACATTTTAGACGTTTAATATAGAACAAATTGAATGACAAATGTTGAATCTAGCTAATGATGGACTTCTTGTGATCCAAATTCTATAAAAAGTGCAGCAGGATTTGTTTATATGTGAATTTAACTTATATAGATTCGTGGAATAAATTACACTTTCGTAATATATTCTATTGTTTATATAAGCATAATTTCATTTCTAAGCTTCATCTCTCCTTTTAGAGAATGAGAAAATTTTAAGAATAGCTTCTAACTTGCGGTATATTAGATTCTCTAATTATATTAAGATACATAATTGCATTAATCAATATAATACAAACAATATTATCTTTTTTAATAACAATTATATTTAATGCAACTATGTGTTTGAATTTAATTGAAAAACCTAATATATTGTATCTAAGTTTTACTCTTTAATAATGGATTAAAGAATATCCACCTAGTGCTGTAGTGCATATGTTAATTATCAATGAAAAAGTTTAGGTTCTATTTGTTTTGATGTAACATAGTTTGCTTAAGAAAAATAAGCACTATTTTTGTGTTGTGTGGCTAATGCCTTGAAAATGATCACCAAATAACTCCATCAAGACCCGGAAAAAAGGAAAAATGAATTTTTTCATCAACAAATATTCCAAACAAATTGTTGTTTTACATACCATTAAGTGTACAGATATTCATTAATTCGGAGACTCAACAAATACTATTTCTTGCAAAAGCCGAAAAGTACAATTAGGTTTTAGGTTGGAACAGGAACTGCACCACAATCAAACTACCTGAATCCACATTCATCCCAAATAGAAAGAAAAATATTCAATTATGCTAAAAGTTTTGCTTCAAAAAATTTTCATACAAGAAATAAAAAAAAAATAAAAAAACCACAAGATATCTAATCCGAGATACAAATCAATAAAATCAAAAGACAAATGGGTACAAATTAAACATATCGATTGTAGAAATTAGAAACTAGAAAAAGACTTCAAGAAATTTGAAAAGGGGTTGTTGACAAGGGTAAGTAGGATGACAATTGACAACATGATTCTCGTAATGATTTTAATATGTTACTCTCTTTATTCTAATATAAATATATTTTTAAACTCTCAAAAGCAAGTTTTTTATTTAATAAATTTTAATATTGGTTCTTACATCTTTTAGAAGATAAACAAGATTCTTACTTACAATTACGGAAAAAAAAAAATTTGTGATTCATTAGTACTCCTTTTACAAAAGAAATAAAAGAGAATTTAATACTGAAATGTTTGATTAATTAAAAAAGTGGTATATGGCAGCACTAAAACCAGAATTGAAAAACAATATTTTCCAATTAAGGTAAAGATGATAGGATGTGATGGGTTATAATTAAATGGAAGAGTCCAACCCCACTTTCACATCGGAGGAACCCACAATTTCCTTTGTGTTTGGAAAAGACAGCTTGGTGATAACAACAACCTCAACCACCACAGCCACAATGCCCCCAGCCCCACGAGAGTGTGGACCCTCTCCTACAACCTTTACAGCCTAACGTAAGAAGAATCTCCTTCTGATTCTCTCTCTTTTTTATTATTGTTATGATTATTATTATTATTATTATTAATAACAATAGTAGAAGTAGAGCACTGTTCATCAACTATTTTATATAAAACATATTTATTGAAAAGCTTATTATTATAACCTTAATTTAATAATAATATTATTATTAATTTCTTTTGTGTATTATAAAACACTTCTGTCTAGTACTCCAATACGTCAAACATGATATAATAATATTTATTTTAAAGTATGTCGTGTCAGTATTAGATTTAGTACATTAAAACAACATTGAATACGAGCTAAACCTATAAAACAAAATACGTGGTAATTAAGCAATCCAAGTGCCCCACTGAAAATATCCTTGAATGGAAGAGATTTAGGTTACAAATTGTCTAGATTTAATGTAAGTCTAAAGTTCCAAAAGCCTCTTTAAATACGTAATCAGTTTGATTACTTTAAATTTAAATGTTGCCCTTTATTTCTGGGGGGCGTGAGGTCATGGTTGCCTTGGCTTCTTTGGTGGGGTTCCCACTATTTTTTTTTTCCTTTTTTCTTTGATAAAATACACATAATAATATATATAAATAATATAAATTTATTGTGATGAATTTGGTTAAACCCAATAATTTAAAAGGGTTTAATCCGACTCAACTAACACCTCCCCCAGATCTTTAAAGTACCAAAGCCACTGGATGCCTCGTCAACGCATTGCAGTATGGAGTTAAGGCTACGTCACCTAAAAGAAACCTCTTTTTATCTTCTCTTTGGCTTAACTTCTTCCTCGCTCTCTACTTATTCTTTTTGCTGTTTCTCCTCTTTTCTATCAAAAGTCTTGTAATGAATTAAACCAACATCTCTAACAAGCAAGGTATCTTTGCGGACACACACACACACACACACACACACACACACACATATATATATATATACACACATGCATTTTATCTCTCATAATATGAAAATATATATCATGTATTAAAATTGGGTATACGTTTCCCATCTCTCACAGTTGAAGAGTCTCATTGAAGAGAAATATATACCTAATACAAAGTATATCTTCCCTACAATATGAATTTAATGTATTTATGAGGTATGCATCTTGTAAAAAATAAAAAAATATATTTTATACATAAAATAATTATTCATTCTCACACGTGCTATTTTGTTTATTGAATTAGTGACCCTAAAAAAAAAAAAAAAAACAACTAGTAGGTAACTCTCTAAAAAAATCCTTCATTTTTTATTAACTATTTTTTTTTAATCATAGTTGTTATTTTTTTTTTTGAAGCTAATCATAGTTGTTATTAACTTTATGTGAACAAGAATTCTATATTATGTTTTGATTTATCAAAGAGAATCATTATTATTACTTTGGATTTTTTTTTTGGTACATGTACAAAGGAAACTTGACAACATATACATATTCACATGATAAACTCTTTTTAATATATATATATATATACACACACACACACCATCATTCGGCCCCAAACCAAAATTTTTGGCTTTGCTGCTTAATTACATGGGAAAATTTTTATTTTACCACTTTTTATTTTATATATATATATATATATATATAGTAGCATTAACACCATGAGTATTCATAAATTACAAAGGAACAAAAATCTTTTGTCCTACTAAAAGTAGAAATCCTCTACTTTATACTTCACAATTGCAATATGTCATGTGTTTACCTCTTTATTTATTTATTTTAACTTTAGGTACTTTTGAAGAAGGGATAAAATAAAGGATGTAGATTGTGGGTGATGGAACATAGGATTGAGCACGCATGATTTTGATTTGTCAATTTCTTGCATAATTGTATTGACTAAAACAAGTAAATATGATTCGATGAATTGTAATCATAGTTGGCATGACATAAGCGATGAGTTCATAATCTAATTAAGCACCAATTAAAATTATATTTTATGGACCATATTCATTCATTTTCTTTTCTTTTCTTTTTCCAAAAAAAAAATATATATATTTAGCCAGAAATATATATGTTTTCTGAAGAGGTATAGAATTGAATTCAAAGCTTTCCGCAGAATGAACCTCAACTAGTAGCTCAAGTTTGCTATGGGGAGTTTAACCCATCACCCTAATCAAAATTTACCTCTCAACTGCTAGTCAGGTAGCCTAATCTAGCACCTAAAAAATAGATCCAAACAAGAGCCAAAAAAGGCCGAGGCTTGCACAACTTTGCTTAGCAAGAAATCAGTACTAATTGAATGAATTATGGTTCTTGAAAAAAAAAAAAAAAATTGTTCACCCTGTGAAAATAAGTAGATGCCTATGTTGATTCTGATTTTAGAGAGAGACATGGGGAGAATACAAACATGAGGTGGTGTGTTTCACTGATTTACTAGTTGTGAGGATGCTGCTATAGAGTGAGGCTATTTTGAATTTTTTCTTTTTCACCATTTTTTGCACTCTCTGTTGCTGCTTGTTGTTCTTCCTCAACCGCATCTCCCTGTCTCTTTGGATTGAGGGGGAGGAAGAGAGAGTAGAGTATAGTAGAGTTGCTGGAAATTAGCCTAGTTTTCAGGCAACTCTACTCTACTCCCTCTTACTTTCCCTCCCTCCCCCCTCTATTCAAACAGGCCATTAGAGTGAGAGCCCTCAGGTTGGATACAGTTAAGTTACTAGGCTTTTCTCAATCAAAGTACTGGAGAGATTAGAGCCTTTACTTTCTCATTCAATCTGCAGAGTCCCAGGTGCAGGAGGAGGTTGTTGACAATGGACTGATGGACAACACACACACACTTATCACTGTGGACTAGAACCCATGTCCAAGTTCACAGGGCTCCAATGGGTGATGTGTCCTTAATTCACAACTGTAGTCTACATCATGGATTGAGACTTGGTTCACATCTGCTTCTGCATTGGCATTGCTACTGGACAGCCAAATTGCTATCTTTCCCTGACACCGACTCTGTCTGTGCACACAATATAGCTACAAAAAAGAAGAAGAGTGGGTACATTCACTTGGTTTAGAGGTCCAGCTTACCCTATGGGCTTTCGGTGTGGAGTGGAGGGACTATATTCTTATTTTAAACGAGTCCAAAATCGTTGCTGAAGATTCTTTTTTGCATGGGCTTTGGGCCTTGATGGTGTACCGTAGGCCTGTAGAATTATGAGGTAAAGCCTAACATAGTTGCATTAAAATATATGAGTACATTGAAATCTTTTTCTACAATTCTATCCACTAGTAAATAGATTCTTGTGGATCAATCACGTTACTATTTCCCATGCCAGATCTAAAATCAATCTCTTTGTTTGCTTTTCCTGTTCACATAATTCTCTTTTTATTGATAATCACACATACATTCGATGGATCTTAACCCTTATAACATGTTTTGCTCTATTTGCTTCCCTAAAATCCTTACACACACGATTGCTTTGAACTTCTTTCTATCAACATAATTCTATATGGCATATTTACCCTTTTCATTAACATTGTACATAACCACTTCCAAAACCCCAGAGCTTGTATAATAATATTTCCAGGTTGAAATGCTTGTGCTAGCCATAGATCATCCCTTTTCATGCCTTGCATTCAGCCACTGTAACAGAAGTTCTTTCCAGTATCTAATTGCCTTACTTACTATAAGGGCCTTCCAGAGCTGTCCCTAATACATAAACCAATAATAACATTCCTCCAATTATTTCAAAATTTTGGGACTTAGTTTTATTGTCGTATATTTAAGAGGATGCTATCTAATGGATTTTGCTCACAAATTGTCTTGTATTATTAAAACTCACATCAGTATTTAATCGCGTTTGACAAAAACACAAAAGTTGCACACAGATTCTTACAATACTGCATAAGTGGATTGTACAATTTTAACCTTAAAGATAGGGGTCTTGACCCTTTGAGTTCAATCAATGAGAAAGAAGGGATATGGGAAAAGAGGGTATTACTCATTGTTTAGTCCAGTTTCGTATTTGAAAAAAGAGAGAGCACTTCAATAAGTAAATCGTACCAGAATAAAAACTGAATTTTAAACAGTAACTAATGAGCTTCTTGTAATCTTGTTGTATTTTGTTATTATTATCACATTATTTTGATAAAGCTTTCCAAAATATTAATTGACAATTTAAAGCTGACAAAATTATATATGTCAAGGACTTACCAGCCTAACTTCAGCGCAGTCAGCATAAATACAGTAACACAAAGGGAGCAATACACACCATGTCATGATGCAATTCTCTCTCCTGTGGTGTTTGGCATTTGCTGCTTTACATGCTTCCAGATATCCAATCTGATATCCTCTTTCCACATGCCTAATCCACAACAAAAAAGGAAGAAAAAGTAGAAAATGAACTGCAACTTTCACATTAGATTGCCAACATGATGATTTTTTACCCTATGTTAGGGTGGAGGGAGATGGGGGAGAGTAGAGGGGAAGAGGGAGAGAGGTGACAAAACTATACTAAAAATTAGTATAAACCAGTTTCTTTCCCCTCTCCCCTCTGTTCCGACAATACTATAAATGTTTTAAAACAAAAAATTGAGGTGTAAGTTGCCAGAGCCTCAAAATGCAACTTGGCAAATGAATGTCATTACTGCATGTTACACAAACTGTATAAGCTCTCATTTGCGCTTTACAAGATATTCCTCCTGTAATATTCATCTCGTCATTTTAATCTACTGTAAACCTTTTGCTAAGATGAAATGACAGACCAAAAATTGCTTCCTGCTATAATCTACCCCAATTCATGAACTTCTTCACCTCATCATATAAAACCAAAATGGCAGCAGCACCAGTACTCCTAAACATATTTGAAAGAGCCCCACGATAAAATGAAGCCAACCCCTCTCTCCTATAAATCTTCCTCCAGCAGTCCAGGGTGCTATGGTACATGGGCTGTTCCAAGCCAGATTGCATCATCATTCGCCTTCGTACGGTATCCAACGGATATGACAACAACCCAGCAGATGTTGTGACTGCCTGAGCCACCACCCATCGCTTCCACAATGGCAACTCTGGCTTAGATTCTTTAGACAACATCTCTTTTATTGTATCAAAGCCTCCAAAATAAAGGCCACGGTGAACAACCATCCCATGTAGAGAGGCAGGAAGCCCACGGTAAACCCCTCGAATCCCATCTTTTTCATATATGGTAGTTAAGAAATGGTAGATGCCTCGAAATTGACGAACTTCAGTTCTTCCAACATCAGCAGCGAGACGAGTGTGTGCAATATCAAGAGGATATATTAAGATCAATGTTGTACAGCCGGATGCAGCCCCAGCAATAAAATTGGCAGATGGACCAGACAGAAAATGACCATCTTCAAAGTGTCCACTTCTTAATATGTTTTTATAGAGATCCTGTGGGTGGGGAAAAAAAGAAAAGAAATTAAGACCTAGTAGTCTTAATAAATTTGAATGAAATGACCATTTGGAAGTTTTCCCCTACTAATATAAGTTCCATCGACAATCAGATACAATAACAACAACAACAACATCTACCCATTCAGATGCCAAACAGGTTTTTAAAGTTTAGTCTGTGATATGTGGTTTATAAGTTTTTGCTCATATCATGTATAGAATTAATTTGGGTAAATGAACTTACTTGAGACCAAACATAAGCCTTGAGTTTCTAATACCTTCAAGCTCACAAACTTGCAATTTCACCATCTCTGTAGCCATCTTAAGTGCACCAAAAATTGATTCAAGTTTTCAAACTTCTCACATAAAATTCATGGATATTTAATTCAAAATCTTATTTCAGATCCTAACAAGTCTTGTATAGCTAATCACGCATTTTCTTCTTCTTTTTTTAACAGCTAATCACATAACTTGTATTGACTAACTTATAACTTTGACAAGACACCCATCGCATTTCTCTACCTCCATAGATTGTTCTCAACACCCTAGTATTTTGTTTCTATTGCATTGTGACTAAGAATAACTACAGTATTTGACCCTTTTCTTTTCCTATCAAAAAAATAACTACAGTATTTGGTATTTGCAAAAAAAAAAAAAAAAGAATAAAAATTCATAGTTGACAACCTGTAGTCCATCAGGCATGATAATTCAAAACTAGCAAGATTTCTTTTTTGTTGCTTTCATTTTCTAGGCATGTATCTCTTCTAAACAAAGAAAGAGTTGTCCTCTTTCAAGACCATTTGGGAAAATAAAACTTTACAGGAAATATTGAATGACGCTATTTAGTTTATATAAGGCTTGGCTTTTGTTATTTTTGCTGCTGCTAAGTTCATAGGGCATAATGATTCATCAAGGGAAAGATGTAGCTAAGAACTCAATTTCTCAGTGAAATATACATCATAGCAACACGTTGGAGTTTTCTTTCTCATACTTTACACTAGCATTTCTTTATGCAGTTCCCAATTCATTCCTAGTCCCCTCCTCGGCCCCATCCACCCAGTGTATCAGTTTTCAATTTTTTTTGCCAAATACAATTGTTCCATCAGCAGGGCCCCAAAACATTGGGGACTAAGGTTTTGTTGTTGTACAAAATTATTACCAAATACAATTCTTCCATCAGCTGAACCCAAAATATTTGGGACTAGGTTTTGTTGTTGTACTATTGTTCCATCAGCCTTCAAGACTTCAAGTATCTACACCCATTCTCTGCAAAATTTCTCTATCTAGGGTCCTTCACACACACACACACACACACACACACAACTTGTTATAAAAAATACAAAATTTTCACTGTCCTCAGATTGACCCTCATACTACCATCAAATTACTTTTATATTATTACATTTCTCACACAGATGCAAATACTGCGAACCTTTCTAAAGAAGAGCCATTTGGACTTGCCTCTAACCAGTAAAACCTATAGGAAAACCCCACCTGCCAAAATCAGATGCTGGGTAATCTAGGGGCATTCATCCCTAACGGGCTTAGCAGTAAAACCTACAGGCTAAGCAGATTAAGTTTATTAATATTTTTCATATTAAATTCTCTGACTGCCATGACTTCTAAAATCATCTACAATTTAACTCATGATGTGGAACAACTTTCTAGATTCTAAATTATTATCTTCAATTAAATTTTTACTAGCATACATTGACTTTTCCGAAACATGAAAACATATAAAGTTAGAGACTGGATCTCATGTTAAACTTTTTTTTGCTAATGAGGACATCCATAGCTCTTTGAGCACTCGATTATTCCTCTAGTATGTGTAGTCCCTCTGTTCTACACAAACCAAGTAATTACAAAAGGAATCCCTTGGCATAACGTGCCATTCTAAAATCCATCATTTACCATGACGCAAGATATATACTATCACAAACTTGCACTGATCTCATAGACACTAGATGATCAGAAAATAAACCAGTAATCCTACCCTTTCTCGACCTAAATTGTTTAAATGTTATCTCTTTATTACTAGATGATCAGAATATAGACAAATAATCCCACTCACTCTAAATGCCTGCTTCTCAATTTAAAATACAATAACATTGGATAACACAATATTCAACAACACAATCCTCAAAATCCTCTGCCAATCATTCCTTACCTCAGATAGATTCATAGAATCTTTTTTTATTTCCAGGTAGCCCAAATGATTACAAGGGTGACTCCCCTTATAATATCAATGATTAATCCCCCATATTCTTTGAGATTAAACACTATAACGTCTCTAAGAAAATGTTAGGATATGACACCCTATATTTTCTTTTCTCCATGATTTTTATCATACTCTTTCATATTGCATTTACCATTGCTCTTAAATTAGTCGCCTCATCTCCTCCAGTGCTCCCAATGCGTTTTTCTACCCATTGATGGTACAGAGAAACTGATCATAAGGCTTCACTAGAAGAACAAAGGAGCAACTGTAGTAGATGTTCCCATTGGCTTCCTCTAATCCTCTATTCTTCCTTTGTTTTCTTGGCCTATGGGTCAGGTGCTAGACTATGCATGATTGCATGTGATGTGAGTTCCCCAATCTTGAAGGAATTTGTTTGAGAATGAAAGAAGCATTTAGAAAAGAAAATTTTAAAACTCAGAATATCCAGGTAGCTGCATTAAATTTTTTTTTGGGGATAAGTATGCAATAAATAGAAATTTAGTGTACAAGCATGCCCCTAATTACAAAAGCAACCACTTTGTGTGTTTGTTACACATGGAAAATTGCTACCAAATTGACAGGTATAAATTGCATGGCCTTGCATGTGGTGGACATACAAAGTAACAAGACCTATACTTTTATGTCATAAGATAAATTTGGTATTCTTTGTTGCCACATTAAGAGTGCAATTTATTTAACTAGAGAATAACTTTTGTAAGAGAATATTTATAAATAAATAAAAAAAGGTGAAATTTGAAAATAAGTAAGAAAGTAAGTCAAAATTTTCACAAACTTATTTCGATTAATAGGAAAAAGAAAAAACAATAAAATTATTTTTCTATATATAATGGGATTTAATTATCATTAACACTGTTCTTTTGTTTTTGTTTTTATTTTTTTAATGAAAAGTAGGATCTTACAATCCTCTATCTAATGCATAAAACCCCCACTAATTCTCAATAGAATCCCAATTTTAACAACCTTGCTGAGAAGTTTTGATGCAACTGTGGAGGATTAATTTGTTACTACTTAACAAATTCATCTATTCAAGATATATTTTATGTAGAAGCCAAGTGGTTTTAAAGAAAAAGCTATATGTTTCTCTAGGATTAAACGATCTTTAATTTGGGTTTTTATTTAAAGAGTTAAGGTCAATTTTGAATTCTGAGGCAAAACTGTTATTTTTGTAACCCTATGAATTACGAGTATTTTTGTGGATTGTTTGGATCTAGAATTTTCTTAAGAGATATCCAGTACAATAAGGTACCAGATACGGGAACTTGAGCAAAAAATGGAGTATCCGTGGATCCTAGGCTACGACTCATGGGTATTGTTCATACAGCCCCTAAAACACTACAAACTTCTCACCTTTCTTCTTCCTTACAACCCCAAGTCAAGCCTTTCCTCTTACTTATCAAATAGTCATTAAAAAACTTATCAAAACCTAGTGAAATTTGAGCCCTAACCCTTTCTAACACTAAACTCATCCACTACTCCTCCAAAATCTTAACCCACCACAAGCATACCTAGACAAATTCCCAATTTGTCTTATGTCAAGTTTAAAGATTGAGAAAAGCCATACACTAGAGAGTTTAGAGAACTTTTTCTTAAATATTATGCAATTTCTTCACAAATTTTGTGGTTTTCACCAATGTGGAGTTGATTTGAATTAATTTCAACTACCTTAGATTTTTTATTCTTTTAAAAAAATAATAATAAATTCAAAAACTCCAGATTTTGATTGGATCTTTAATTGTCATGCATTGATCCCAAGGATCTAAATGGATTATAGATAAAGAAATATAAAAGTTTGCCCACTAAAGAACAAGATATGAAGAGTCTTCAAACTACAGGTAGTAAAACAAGGCTTGAGAGATGATGGATGTGTGGTCCAGCAAATGTAAAATATTTGAGAGAGAGAGAGAGCAGCCAAAGGAAAGAGAAAGTGCCAAATATCAGAAAGGATAAACTCAAGAAAGGACAAAGGAAGGAGAGTGGCGTCCATGGGATCTGCGTCTAATTGGAGACAGAGAGATGTTATATTGAAAAATGTAATAAGACATAGTTCCATCAGAACTGCCCAGCCCTTTTTATAATTTTTTTCAAACTCCTACTTCTAAAAATGGTAATTTGGTAGATAAGACAACGAATCTTAAGAGTCTCAATGAGAAAAAAAATGTTCAGAGATATGATTGACAATATGGATCATCTTATTCAGCAATTAAAAGTCTCACAGTGCATGTACTAATGCTGAAGAGTAGGAGATTATGTTGCACAGTTATTTGGCAGAAATCATCAACAGTTCTTTTATACTATTCTTCCCCAATATAGGATAATCAAAGCATGGATGGCTCTCTTAATTTTTGAGAGCATAAGTCCTTAATTTCAATCCCCCCCTCCCCCCTCTGGGTGAGCCCCTTGTCACTTCATCATCAAATTTGTAGTAATAGTGTAATATCCTATCTCCCAAAAAATCCCTTAAATTGAATCTAGTATTTACACCAGAAGCAGCATCAAATCCCGATTAACTCCCATCTGATCTCACATTAGAAGAACACTGCAAGGTGAATGTATCTCAAAGTTTCTATTTTTCTTTTAATTTCTTTTCCTAGGAATATTTCAAAGTGCATTTGGAGCACTGCAAAGCCTAAGGGTGTTCCCATTTTTCATTAATAGAAATGTTTCTACGGATATTTCAAGCACTGAAAGGTAAGCCAAATACAAGAGCTTATTCAGAACAGTTGCTATCTTTCCCTAAAGTCTTCAACAACATTCAATTGGAAGCACTGTTCCAGCCATTTTTACACATATTAGGTCCAAAACAGGCCGCTAAACCATGTGCATATACTACTACCAGTCTACCTCACCTACCAAACCATATGCTAGTACAACACCACATTATCTAACATTTTAATACAGTACTAATTCAATAAGTATAGACACACTATTTCTCACAGTTATTTTCACAATTGCTGACACAGCCTGTTGTGATTGGTGCATAGTAGCGTTAGTGATGTTGCTCTAATCCCAGCAAATTATGTCAGCAATGGTGAAAATGTATTGTCCTAGCATTACTCATACCACCCGTCACAAAGCAACCTAACCACTTCTTCATCGAGGCATTTTATCAGCCATGTTATACCACTCCAAAAAAAAAAAAAAAAAAAAAAAAAAAAAAAAAAAAAAAAACCCAACATTGCTTGAACAAATGCCAGAATCAAAACCAAATAAATAAATAAATAAACTTGCATACATATCTTTGATACCCAACAAAAACTAACACATTCAAACACATAAACAGATATAAAAAGTTGCAAACTTTAATACCTTGAGTGAGAAATTAAGAGCCACAGAAGGGTAATACCGAATAACACTGCTCCCATTGCCTCTCCAAAGAGAAACAATGCCTTCCTCACGAACAGTACGGACTATGAAATCCAACATGCCCTTGAATCTCTTACGGCCAGTGCCACCAACAATGGCCAAGTTGCTCTCTTGGGTCTGTAACAAAAGTTTGGCTCTCTCTATTGGGGCCACAATCGTATGCACCACCCCACCCATCACAGCCCCAGCCATCAGATCACGATGAAAGTTCGTCAACCAATCAGGCGGCCCACAAGATGTAGATGATGAAGATTGTACGGCCCTTTTATTTTCTGGGTCATCTTCATCTTCCTTGGTCATTATATCAAACACCTTCAAAACACCAAAGTACAAAAACTCTCTAAAACTGTGTCATGGTATTGTGTCTGATAAGTGTAGTAAATGGTGGGAAAATTGGTTTGTTATTTGTTAGTGGTTAAGAAAGAGGAAAACCCATTTATAAGTATTTGGGGGTACAAAGTATCATATACTGTATCAAATAAAGAAGAAAAGAAAAGAAAGGCTGCTAAAGCCAAAAGGTTCAGTTAACATTTGGTAAGCACTACTATCACAAAATCACACACTTTTTCTCTTTGAGAGAACCTTGAGGTATTGGTCTCAGATGAGAATGGGAGTTACAGGACGCAACACGCTTTCCATTTCCCCCAAACAAAAAGTTCATCAAAGGAACATATACCTTTATTCACCCAAAAAATAAAAAATAAAAAAACAAACTTTTTTTTAATATATTAAATTTTTGATAGAATATATACTAGTATTTCAATATTGAAACAAAAACAAACCTTATACACAAGGTATACGTATCACGGGTGTAATAGAATAAGGTTAAAGACATTTTTTTTTTTTGAGTTATAATTATAAATTACAATAATTTTGTTTTTCAAGTTTCCTTCTTTTATTTCTTTTTTAAATTTTGGTCCTTTATCTTTAATTTGTTTTCCATTTAGTTACCCCATCTAGTTTGTTCAATCAGGTCGTTAGTTTTAGCGGTCACTCTAAAAAACGACATCATTTTAGTTGACTAAGTGGTGTGAATCTAACATAATGATTATTTTGAAAAAAATTGAAGTTAAAGAATTCAAATGAAATATATATATATATATATATATATATACAAAACTTAAATAATTGGATTTAAAACAAGTTCAACGTTAGAGGGTATAATTTATAATTTACCCAAAATTTGATAATTTTTTTTACAATTTGTTAAAGGGGAAAGTTGTGAAGGGAGCAATATCAATTTCACAAATGTAATAATATTGCTCCCATAACAACTTGTTAAAGTGTACATCTATTTTATTATACAATTGAAAAAGTTTTTTTTAGGTTGTTGGAATTCATTATGTGGCTGTTCATAAGGCCATTTATATATATATATATATATATATATATATATATTAAATTTCTATGAGGTCTCATTCTCCAAAAAAAAAAAAAATATATATATATATATATATATCTCTATGAGGTCTACAAAACTTTTGCCCCCCATCTTAGGGTCAACTATAAGAAATTTTGAATTTTTATTATTATTTATAACCCACCGATGTCTTTCTCTTACTTATGTTTTTATTTTAGTTTAAAATATTTTTTGATCCTTGGATTGATATCATGTTGTTCATTAGTTTTTTTTTTTTTTGAGAAAGAAACACACACACAAGGGAGAGAAAATGAAGTTCTAATATAAAGTCATACCACAAATTCTACTAAAAAGCCATGGTATTGATCATTAAATTTAAGATTTAGAATTTAAAGCATCAACTTAAGAATAGTTATTTATAATGTGATAATTTAATTACAATTTAAGAACAATATCATTTTGAGACATTTAAAATTTTACAGTGATTTAACATTAGGGAAATCATCACATTGACAATAATTATAGTGATTAAGATCTAATTTGTTCTAGTATGGCTGATGAAGTCTCTTGTTGGTGATAAGATCATTTATTATAGCGTAGACGTCATAATTTCAAATTATATTATATTTATAAATAAATAAATAAATAAAGTATCGAATTTATTTGTTCTATAAACATAAGAAGCAACCAAAAGCCATTTAGTATTTTATTTTTTGACAGTCTAATGATTATTTTCCTTTTTATTTTTAATTGGCTCTCTCTGTATAATTATAACATTGAGAGGACGCATGGGGTGATGAGTCAGTGTGAATCTTTTGGCGTGATTGACAATGCATTTAATCTCCACCATCAGCAATGGTGAATGCATGCTGATCTGCATGATCACCATCCATCTAGTCAAAACCCCAATTCCCAAATGTTATCACCACTGGATAAACCTTCCGTCCAAAACCAATATATATACATCACCATTCTTCAGACTTAGATTACTTCTATGTTGGCGTGCCGTACCAAGATATTGAATAATCAAATATATTAAATTTCTTTTTCTTATGTGTTTGCTTGTCCCTTTCCTCCAAAATATTTGACCTGCACATGCACAAGGGTTTAATCAATGAAGTAGAATATACAGTTGCTTGGCGAGGATTGCAACTACATTTTGGACTTTCATTAACACGGAGGAATAACTTTCACTTCAACGCTAAGAGCATCCACGTTAGTTCATGTATAGTCTTATAAAATATAAAAAGCAGCTTTTTTTTTTTACACATTTTGATCAAAAAATACCTACATCAGTGGGTATATAATTGTGCAAAATATACATCCGGCTGTGTAAATGAACAGTAACCGTGCATATATGCACGGTTACTGTTCATTGTGCAAATGATTTTTTATTCTTTTTTTTTTCTTTCTCCCTCATCTGTTTTCTTCTCACCAGTCCTCTGAACTCTCTCTATTTTCTCAAATTTTTTTCTCTCTACATCAACCCTCTCAGCTCTCCATTTCTCTCATCTCATAAGCTTCCTCTTCCATGGCCGGACCCACAGATTAGTGGGGTTATGCATTATGAGTGTCGATCAGAGCTGGGTTGAAGGCGTCGATCAAAGCTGGTTTGAAGGCGTCGATCAGAGCTGGGTTGAATGGGTATCTGGTTTAGACGCACCCGGGCTTTGACGCAGCTTCCATGGATGGACAGTGGGAGACGTCGATCTTGTTGGACAGTCATCGCCGATGGTTTTTCTTTGTTTCTAGTGGGTTTTTGGATCTTTGGATTTGGGTAGGTTGATGATGGTGATTGTATCTTTGGATTTTTGTTGTGTGGCTTGATGATGGTGATTGGGTAGGGTGATGATGGATCTTTGGATTTGGGTTTTTGGAGGCTGGTTGATGGTGGCTCGGTTGAATGGGTATGTGAATTTCATTGATGGTAGCTTGGTTGAATGGGATGGTGGTTGGCTTGTTGTGTGGCTTGATGACGGTGGCTGGTGGTTGGATGATGATGGCTGTGTGAGAGATGAGAATGGGAAAAAAATGAATATTTTATTTGAATAAATGTGTATAGTACACAAACTGATGAGTGTGTTTTATAAAAATTGATGTGTAAAATAGAAAAAGTAGGTTTTAGACTTGTAAAATAGAAAAAATTTTCCACAGACTGATGTGGATGCTCTAATGAGCTTCTTAATCTCAGGTGGATGTGAAAGTGACATGCTTGATGCTTCTCATTTTTTTAAGTTGAAATTACTCCCCAACGTATATATTCTTCACTGCCTATCTACCTAAGGGAATGAGGCCCAACAATTAACAACTGCACTGTATGGTTTTGTAAAGGGACCTAACTTTAATGAAAAAGTTGTTTAAAAGTGGTATTTGTGGGTCCTGTAAACAGTAAAAATAGGTTGAAAAAGTCAAAAGTTGCAGCTATTGTTCATGAACAGTGCATGAACAGTAGCCGCACAGTAAATTTTGTGGCCTGAAATGTGCGTAGCAGAGGAAAAAAAAAAAAACAAAATGCAAACGTAAACGCGCAAACGCGCAAGCCAAACGTATACTAAGAGCTTTGTTTTTTACGGCACTTAAAAAAAAAAAAAAAATTGGAGAAAGCCAAAATAGATTTTCTTTTTTAAAGCAAAAGCAAAATCTATATAAATGCTACCTATATCCATACAGAATTAAGCCATGTTTCTAACATTTTTTCTGAAGGGGATTTGTGCTTGAATATCTTGGATTTAGTTTTCCAGTCAACATTACATTCCCCACAAAGTTATACATAAAAAAAAAAAAGTATGTAATTAAGAAGAAAAAGTCTAAATAAACAAAATGTATCTTCAATCCTTGAAGACTTAAAAATTGCACTTAGCAAGCAAGCCAAAAGGTAAATTATAAAATGATGGAGCAAATCTCTTAAAATTTGTATCCAAATATCATTTTGAAAAATTCTTTGATGCAATGGACCTGTTATTATCTTCAATTAAAGTTGTTATTCTTCAACTCTTATTCCCTTAATGTGGCTTTCTTCTCCTGGTAGTATATAGGAATAGTTTGAGCTTTCTTTTTGCTCCAAGCACATCTTTGAGTTTGTAATTAATGCAGAGATATACCTGTCCTCCATTGCACATAGACAAGTTTCATTATAATTAAAAAAATTTGGATAAACAAAAAGAGTGATGCATCATGCAAGTCCTCCCTTCTCCACAGAAGCACTCAATATATAATTGAACGGTCTACCTGCAATAACCCCATAAATTATTTAGAGAATAAAAGGAACACCACAAAAACACAAAATAAAGAAGGTACATGTATCATTAGAAACGGCAAGTGTAGCATTCGATCATATATTATTCGTATTCCATCATCAGCCTGGTTGAAATAAAGACTATATTAAATTTCTAATAATTTTGTATATACTATCTTTTTAATTTTCAAAGAGTGGGCTACTTGAGAACTTGACTTGTTTTAATATATATATATATATATATATATCATATCATATCATATAAAAGTTGGACTTAGAATTCATGGTTGCCCCATCTGACTTCACCAAATTGTATAAATTTTATTAGATTTTTAAAATTATATATATAATATACATCTCTATCAATTTTTTAGATAAGTACAAAAACTTAATTGTTGTTATCTTTTGTTTAAGTTACATATGATTTTTAATTAAAGTGTGCATCTTGGGCAAATTATTTGTTATTATCAGAATTTTGTCTACTACTTTATCACCTCTTTGGATAAAGTTTGATGAACACAAAAACTTAATAATTTAATAATATATCAATCTCTTCTTTGGATAGACACAAATGCCTAATAGTGTATTACAACTAATCAATTATATTGAAGATTTAAAAAAAAAAAATCTGTTTCTAATATTTTTCTGTAATTATTTTTTCCTTCACTTTTTTTCGTTTCTAATACTTTTCTTTTATTTTTTCTCTTCACTTTTACTCCTATTTTGGTTAATCTATTATGCTTTTTATTTAGTAAAGGATAGAAGTTTTTTTTGATAGATAAATAGAAGGTTCATCTACTGAAGTCTATCAACTTCTTATTTATTTTCACTGTCACACGGCTACTTCAGCTTTCTTTTAATATATATAAACTCTAAACTTCACCTTCGCATCTTCGTATCAACTCTCTCTCCACCATTAATTATCATTCTCTTATAATTCCTAAATAGAAAATTTTAGACATTCCTTGCCTCCTTTCAACCCTTCCACTTTTGAAAACCCTCCTCCTCACCCTCTAAACAGGTAGCAAAACAATACCTAAACTTATTCATGCATCATGCACTTTTTTTTTTTAATTTTATTTTTCAGTGTTGAATATTTGATATAACTTCATTGATCTTTTTGTAACGTACAGGGAAGAACAAGTGCTTTCGTGCGTTAAACTCGCCGTGACAATGGTTAGCCTCCTGATTCTCATTATGGCACTACGCAATTGTAAAAATAACTCCTACCTCTGTCCACGTATTCAATGTTAGAGGTATGTATTTCTCTTCTTTCTTTCTTTTTTTTTCATTTCAACGTCCATGAGTTGGACTATCTTGCTGATAAAAAAAAAAACCTAACAGGTAATTTTGATTCTAGTTAATACATTGCTATTTTCATAACTAACACAAAAAAAAATTTGAATCCATGCAATACATTACTATCTTCATAACTAACAAAAATTACTGAAGCCAATACACTAAAGGATAGAGGTGGTGGGAAAAAAATGGGCAAACCTAATATTGATTAATATATTATTTAGATTTGATACATTATATCAAGAGAAAATATTTTAATTAATTGTTCAACAAAAATTTTTATGCAAGAGGGAGAAAATATATTATTTTTTTTGGATATATTTGTGGAGGCCATTATTAGAAATATATGTGTGGGAGGGATTTTCGCCCCATACCCTAATTAGAAGGAACTGTCCTCTTTGAAACTGACGTTGTGCCTGTCCTCAAGGATTTGCTCAATCCCACATCGGGGAGAGACACCTCCCACATGTGTAGTAGTGGTACATATGTGTCTTGAGCTCATGCTTATAAGGCACATGTGGGAGGCGTCTCTCCCCGATGTGGAATTGAGTAAATCCTTGAGGACAGGCACAACGTCGGTTTCAAAGAGGACAGTTTCTTCTAATTGGGGTCTAGAGCGAAAATCCCTCCCACAATATGTTATATATAATATACTAGTATGCAATTCTTTCTTTTGAAATATATGGTATGCCTTTTTTTATTTTCTATTTTTTATAGTAACAATATTATATGTCTATAAACTTCTAAATGTAGACGATTAATGTTTGACTGTCATAGATAAACTACATATGGTTGTCTTCTACAATTCTTCAAAGGTGTAGGGGTTTTAAATTTAAGAAAAATGTTAGTACAACTGTACAAGTTTAAAATTAATTATTTTGATGGCTAAGTTTATATTTTCTTAGTGTCAAAATTTATTTATCTTTTCTCAATTAAATTAGAAGCCGTGCATATTATGAGCATAATATATTTTCTTTTTCTTCTTGATCACCTCTTCTATACTTTATTGATTCTTTTGACCTTTTCAGGTAGCTTCCTTGAGCATTACATCAGTTCTTTATCTCAAAGACGAAGCTTCCATTGTTATTGGATCAGTAGATATGTAACCCTTGCAAGCAAACATGATTTTTTTTAGAAGAAAACATACATGAAATTAAAAGTTATTCCAAAGTGTGCTCACACAAACATGCTCTCACTCTTAGTTGCAACTCTATTACATGCACAACTCATATAGATCACCAACTATTATGCATGTGTAAACATGATATATAAGTAAGTAAATTATAGCTATCTGTAAAATGAAAAATAATAATCTAATTATTTTTTCTATAAAGTTTTTATTAGATTTTTAAAATATATATATATATATATATATATATTGTTCTTATCCTCTTCTCCTATAATTTCTAAGTTGATAAAAATTTCAATTTGAATACAATCCAAAAATTCTTCATCTAATCTTTTTATTATTAATTTATCTATAATTTCTAAGTGATTTATTTATTTAGCAATAGGAGATTTATGAATTCTAGCATTCTAGGGGATTAGAATTTTGGTTTTACACTAATAGTTCATATCAACATTAATTTAATACGTGTATACAACTACTAATATCAACCTTTAATTTTATTTTTTTAAAACACCTTATGGATAGACATTATAATTTTTCTTATCGATTTTTTTTCAATACATCTCTATCAATTTTTTAAATAAATACAAAAACTTAGTCGTCGTTATCTTTTATTTAAGTTACATATGATTTTTAATTAAACCGTGCATCGCACGAGCATAACACTAGTATATATATATATATATATATAACCGAATTCTTTGAATCTCTCATAATTTTTCACGTCAGCACAATATTTAAATAAAATTATTATTTTATTTAAATAAAATTATTTTTATTTAGTTCAAATTTAACAAGGAGTGAAACTCTTTCTCTCTAACAAGTCCAACTTAAACTTAAACTTAAACTTAAACTCATCATTATCAATTTTTTTAGACAAAAAATAAAATTATTTTTATTTAGTCTGAACTTAACAAGGAGTAGAATTCTATCTCTCTAGCAAGTCCAATTTAAATTCAGACTCATTATTATAATTTTTTTAAACAATTTTTTTTTTTGTTTAATCAAAACTTAACACGGAGTAAAACTTTATCTCTCTAATAAGTCAAACTTAAACTAAAACTCAAACGTTAACGTTGATAATCTATATAAAAACAAAAATTATAATAGGACTCAAAAAAAAAAAAAAAACAAAGAAAAAAAGAGACTCATGTTGGAAAAAAAAGAAAAAGAAAAAGAAAAAGAAAAAAGACTCACATTAGAGAGAGAGAGATTACTGTTAGGACTTAGGACCCTCTCCTCCCTTCTCAATGTCTTAACTTAACTTCACTTTAGGATTAAAAAAAAAAAAAAACCCGCAAGCAATTTGATTCAACTTTCTTTTTTGATTTTTTTTTTCTTTTGTAAATTTTATATTATTAAGTAGATTATAAATATTTAAGATAATAATTAATATATAGAGTGTGCACTGTGGAGTAATTTTTTTTTTTTGTATGCTACTTTACTTTAAGACTATGGAATGATTTATCTTTATCTATTTATTTTTTCTTTTTCTTTTTTGTATGGTACTTTACTTTGAAGAAATCAAGTATTGGGTAAATTTTTTTTCAATCTTTTTTTCTTCTATAAATTTTATATTATTAAGTGGATTATAAATATTTAAGATGATAATTAATATTTAGAGTGTGGAATGTGGAGTGATTTATCTTTATCTTTATTTATTTATATTTTTTTCTTTTTGTATGGTAGTTTACTTTCAAGACTATGGAGTTATTTATTTTTATCTCTTTTTCTTTCTTTTTCTTTTTGTATGTTACTTTACTTTAAAGAAATGAAGTATGGGTAATTTTTTTTTTAACTTTTTTTTTTTGTAAATTTTATATTATTAAGTGGATTATAAATATTTAAGATAGAAATTAGTATTAAGAATGTGGACTGTGAAGTGATTTATCTTTATCTTTTTTTTTTTCTTTTTGTATGATACATTACTTTCAAGAAATCAAGTATTGGGTAAATTTTAGTTTATTATTTTACTTTTTTTTTCTTTTGTAAATTTTGTATTATTAAATGGATTATAAATATTTAAGATAGTAATCAGTATTATGGGGGCAAAAATATCAACAGAAATGATGGGCCTGTGCGTAGAGCCCAAATAACGAGAATCATAGGCCCGTATGTTGAACTCAAATTGCACGCCGAGGACCCTGGCCCAGCCGAGGACTACTTAGTCTAATCTATAACGACCGAGATAAACGGAGGGGAATCTGAACAAGACTTGGGGGAGAACGACCACCTGTCCGAGAATATTAACACCTCGGACGGTCGAGGCAGGAATATACCTTGGAAACCGGTCGGTTAGAAAAGTACCCCAGAAGTCTCTACTGGTTTTATCGAACGTAGTAAATCCACACACCCAGAAAATATCCCAAAATATCAAGGAGGAAGGCTGCCAACCCCGCATTGAATGCTCCACAGCTAACCTTCTGGCCGCATTTATGTGGAGAGGACATCTGAACAGTAGAAAAGAGTCCCATCGTTTCTACGAAGCAAGTTCTGGAAAAAGCTGGGAGGACAAGTGTCCAAAGAGGAAGGAAAAAATCCACACGTAGATGGCTAAGAAAGGAGGGGAGGAAGTATAAAAGGGGAGAAAAAAAGGAAGAAGGGGGATCTTTCCTTTGAGAGAGAAAAAGAAAGAAAGAAAGAAAGAGAGAGAGCCTCGGACGTAGAATTAAAATAAGATCTTAAGTGTAAAACAGAATTTCATCTTGGTGGAGGAACTAGTCCCAACCAGTTGAAGATCTAAATCATTCCTAGTCCAGTTCTTCTCAACCTACTCTCTACAAATTCATTGCTTAGGGGCTCTTTTGGGCTAATCTATCCATCTTTGGGCCGAAAACACGAAATTGTGTCCCTACAAGTATTTAGAGCGTGAACTGTGGAGTGATTTTTCTTTATTTTTTTTCTTTTTGTATGGTACTTTACTTTCAAGAAATAAAGTATTAGAAAATTTTTTTTCTTTTGTAAATTTTATATTATTGAGTGAATTATAAATATTTAAGATAGTTATTAGTATTTAGAGTGCAGACTGTGGAATGATTTATCTTTTTTTTTTTTTTTCTTTTTACATGATTCTTTACTTTTAAGAAATCAAGTATTAGGTAAAATTTTTTTTTTCATTTTTTTTCTTTTGTAAATTTATATTATTAAGAGGATTATAAATATTTAAGATAATTATTAGTATTTAGAGTGTGAATTGTGGAACGATTTATCTTTATATTTTCTCTTTTTATTTTTGTATGCTACTTTACCTTCAAGAAATTAAGTACTAAGTAGTTTTTTTTTTAACTTTTTTTTTTCATTTGTAAAATTTATATTATTAAGTGGATTATAAATATTTAGAATAGTAATTAGTATTTAGAGTGTGGACTGTGGAGTGATTTATTTTTTTCTTTTTTTTTTGTATGGTAATTTAGTTTCAAGAAATAAAGTACTAAGTAATTTTTTTTTTTACTTTTGTAAATTTTATATTATTAAGTAGATTATAAATATTTAAAATAGTAATTAGTTTTTAGAGTGTCGACTTTGAAATGATTTATCTTTATCTTTATCTCTTTTTTTTTTATCTTTCACTTTTTTTTTGTAAATTTTATTTTATTAAGTGGATTATATATATTTAAGATAATAATTAGTATTTAGAGTGTGGACTGTGGAGTGATTTGTCTTTTTTGTATGGTACTTTACTTTTAAGAAATAATGTATTGAGTAAATTTCTTTTTTTTTTTTTTTGTAAATTTTATATTATTAAGTGGATGATAAATATTTAAGATGGTTATTAGTATTTTGAGTTTGGACTGTGAAGTGATTTATCTTTATCTTTTTTTTATGTTTTTTTTTTCCCTTTTTGCATGATACTTTACTTTCAAGAAATCAAGTACTAGGTAATTTTTTTTTTCTTTTATAAATTTCATATTATTAAGTGGATTATAAATATTTAAGATATTAATTAGTATTTAGAGTTTGGGCTGTGGCGTGATTTATCTTTATCTTTTTTTTTTTTATGATACTTTACTTTTAGGAAATCAAGTACTAGGTAATTTTTTTTTTCTTTTGTAAATTTCATATTATTAAGTGGATTATAAATATTTAAAATAGTAATTAGTATTTAGAGTGTGGACTATGGAGTGGTTTATTTATATATTTTTTTTCTTTTTCTTTCACTTGTGTGTGTGTGTGTGTGTGTGTGTGTGTGTGTGTGTATTTATTGATAATCAACTTGTTTTAATATCCTTGTACAAAAAGCTAGACCTTGACAAAATCTTGAAGTTGCTTTTAGGAAAATAGGACTAGGAGCTTGGACTTTGATCCAGATAGCCAATTTTGGGAAAGCTTAATTAGTGCAAAAACCACCACATATCTCCCTATAGGTATATAATTCTTAATTAAAAAAAAAAAAAAAACTATACAGTTTTTGTGGTGCAAACAATTCATTTGAGTGGCTTCAGACCTAACTGAAAGGTCTTTTAAGCATATATACAACATTACAACTCCACTGATTTTTCAATATATTCATATATAGACTTCTCTAATTTCCAACGAGTGCATGGATGCATGATCTACTTGCAAGCACTGTTGATGATTGTTGGTCTAAGCAATTTAGTGACAAATAAATAGAAAATGGAGAGAAAATTATCACAGAATTTTACATGGTTCAACAGTTTACTTATATCTAATTAATTTTATTTTCACTATCATAAGAGAAGTAACCCACCTCAACAACAAATTAATTCAATAGACCTTAAAAACATTAAAAAAAAAAAAAAAAACTCAAATTCCATTGTCAATGTAGGTATTTCCCAATTAGAGAAGCTCCTTAATAATTAGGTGAAACTGATCGAAACCCTAGCCCCCCAAAACACAACTTGGATTTCACCTTCATTGACCATTTCCCTAAACTCCTCCATAACTTAGATTCAGTTAAAAATCCTTGGAGAAAAAAAAAAAACTAAAAAAGGCTAGGAAAATATTATTTGGAAGACTTTTGAGGATATATATATATATATATATATATATATTTATATATATTGCTGAGTGATGCTTTTGTCTAGATGTGGTCTGTGATGGTTGCTTTATTGTAGAACTCCAACGCTTGTACAAATAGAGATCTAGAAGGTATTAATTCAATAATAATACTGTTAAGTGTTAAGTGTTAAGTGCAGCCCATGATGGGAATAATTGAGAGGCCTCCAAGTTTGATTTGGTTACTTATTCAGTTATTTGACTTTTCTTGATATGCAGTAAAGCAAAAAGTTCATTGTCAAAGAATAAATGTTCTGTTTCTTGTTCAACAAGAGAAGTTTTAATTGTCCACCATGTATTAAAGTCTTATAGATAAGCAGCACTTCAAAGGGTTTGGTAGAATAGCTTTGGTTAGGGTGTGAGAGTAGAAGGCGAGATTTGTATTTTTAGTCTTAAAACTTTTTGTTATAAAAACTTGTGTAATCCATTGATACTTCTGTTTTCATTTAGGAAGAATATTTTTGTGTTCAAACCGTTATGTTGCAAAATTGTATGCTTTAGTGCATTACCAATAAGGACTTGAACCATATGGGTCGCTTCACTAGTGTTACCCCCCTCCCTCCCTAATGAAACTTGAGGGAATTCAAGCCTCTCAGTGAAGGGAATGAAATGCCACTAAACCAGATGGTCACTGATATAAGCTTGACACGCTCATGATAGCTTTGAGAGAGAGCTATTTATCATATTCCACATGTTTTACTTTCTATGTACTCAATCTTACAAATGCATAATTTTTATTGACTTGTGGTTTGCATGATGCGGGTGGAAGAGAGAATTTCAAAATCCAGAGGCATAACAAGGAGATCAAATATGTAGTCCTTTTTTTTTTTGATGAATAATAAGGAGTCATACTTAACCACACAGATGACAATTAATACAATCAATATAAATGACTTAGTTTAGACTCCCACATCTCTGTTATATATAGCTTAAAGAAACTAAGAATATCATAATTACTACAACTTCCAAATACATCAGACCATTCAAATGCAGCAATACAAAAATAACAATGCTTTTATAATTAGGCTTATTCTCAAGACAACAACTATTAATTGACCAAGACAATCTCTCCAAGAAACTCATGTAGTTCCGAGGCTGCTGCTTGAATACTTATTTGTAAATTATTTAGTCCACTATGCTACCACATTATTTCATCTCTTTTTAATAGGGAACAAGTTGAGCTCTCTTCATGCTCCAAGCATTAAGCTTTGAAATTCTTACATTTAGAGTTCCATTGTTGAATACATACAGGTGGGCTTCTTTATCAATAGCCAATTTTGGATAAACTCTAGCAGTGATGCAAGTCCTCCCTTCCCCACCATAATTCTCAATAATTGAATGATCTATCTGCAAAATGACAAAAACGCAGATACATTATATCAGCAAATAGTCTTTATGAGAAATTGCAAAATTTAGAAAGCTACATACCAAGCTTCTTAATGATATTTTCCTATCATTAGGATCCATGTTAACAAACGCTCCATAGATTGGTTTCTCAAGCCCTTCCCTCAAAGAAGACCTGTTGAAGTTGTCAGTTTGATCTCCAGCTAATTAAGAGTAAAAATTCATTCAGAAAGATTAAAAGGAGGTTGAATAAGAAGCCAACCTGCTTTGATCACTACACATGAGCACAACATGTTTTCCATCCCTTTTGAATATGCGAAAGTAGACTGCAGTTTGCTCTGTTAAGTCCTTAGAAGCCAAAGCCAGCAAACCAAATGGTCCAACTGTGCCATTATTAGTTGATGCTCCCTTTTGACTACAGAGCTGTTGGGGATCAACCTGATTTGGGTCTATAGACTCTGTTTCACTCAGATTCGGCAAATCAAATGAAACTTCCACATCAGCCTACCATTGGAAAGGAAAGGAAAATAAATAATTATCTTTGTATATTAATGAACTTGTTTAACTATAATAATAGGTCGCAAAATTTTTCACAATTGTTGACATTATAGTAATAATAATGCTTAGGCAAACAAAATTTTCACAATGACATGACCTATCGTGATTGGTGTATAATAAAAACAACATCCATGGTGGACTGAAGTAAAAATGATGTTACTCTAATCACAACTGATCATGTCTAACATCATGAAAAATATTGTGCCACTAGCAATATAGAGTCAGTCAATTGGATAAAGTGAGTTACCTGTGAAGCTGTAATCCCTGAAACTTCGAAAACTGAACCTTGCTCGAGCTCCTTACCTTCGAAACTCACATTATTAGTACGTAGTTTCTCTATTTCGTTGATCGGCCATTGCACTAATTGTCGTCCATTTGCACTAAGCACAATGCTTCTAGGAAATGACTGGAAAATGAAAGTGATGCTTTAAGTCGTGACATGTAATTCTGATTCAACACTTTTGTCAACATAGTTGAAAGCTTCATGACATGTATTCAGTTTGATCAATAGCAGTAATAGAGTACATGTAGAGTATTTTCCTATACAAAAATAAATTTACTAATCTAGAAACAAGAATGCTGATAAAAGTGAGGATACTCATGCATGAGTGTCCTAAAGTGTATTAGGAGGGAAAAAAAAAAAAAAAACTTTGATGTATTTTAAGATTTGAATAGATTTTATTTATTTTGAAAACTTAAAATAAATACAACATATCTCTATAAAGAAATAAAATAAACCTAAAAATATACATCAGGTTTGTAACTTTGAAATCAACCATGTCATGTCTTAATATTTTGAGTACTATTTTTGTTGTGATGTCAATGTCAGTGCCCATGCTTCTAGCCACCAACAAATCTATCAGAATAAAAATGAACACAAAAACTGAATCCTTTGTTACCTGAATCCCAGCCCATCCTTTAATAATGGCATCTAATGCAGTATCAGATTCAGCCACCCACCCCCACAATATTCGCCTCTTCTTAGCACTGTCGTAAAACGTTTTTGAAGCATAGAACTTTCCATAGTCATACCTCAAGTCAAATCCAGTTTCCATAAAATCATATTCAATGGAAAAATTATCTGTTTGAGGAATGTAATTTCCCAATATATAGTGGTCTTGCCCATTGAAACTTGCCTTGAGAACATGCTTGGTAAATTTGTCTTGAGCAAAGTTGTTAATTCCATTTTGGCTATTGATTCTGACAGGGTAAAAATCTGGACACTCCCACATGCCAGTCTTAGTTGATGAGTGAAGTGGTTTGTTACTCCTAGTCCAATTCACAAAATCTTTGCTTTGATATAGAAATGCCATTCCTAGGGCATTAATCCTACCTCCAATGATGACTCTCCATACTTTATCTGGGCCTTGCCAAGCAGTTGTTGGGTCTCTAAAATCGGATCTATCAATATCATCAACTGGGCTCATTAGAGGATTATGCGGTGATTTGACCCATTCTCTTAGGAATGGATCAGAAGCATTCTTGGGCATTGCCAAGTTTTGAACTTGGCTATTGTTCAAGTCAACACCAGTGTACAAAATGGCAGGTTTTCCTCTAGGAAGGATTGTAGTTGAGCCAGACCAGCAACCATTGATGTCATAAGGCTCTGATGGAATAATGGCAGGTTCAAGATGAACCCAATTTACAAGATCATATGATATTGAATGACCCCATGCGATGTTACGCGGGACAGGAGCATATGGATTGTGTTGGAAAAATAGATGGTAAACTCCCTTATAGTACATTGGTCCTGTAGTAAGATATGAGCCATATTAGAATTTTCATACCATATAATATCAATATTAGTAGTGTGTTATGCTTCAAATTAATAGGCCACAAACCTTTCTAACTTCTTTAAAAAATTAACAAATTACAAACCAAACAACCCACTGAAATGTCGTTCTCAGTCTCTCACCCATCTAAGATCTTTTAGAATTTTTAGGATTAATTAAATTTCTTAAGATACTTCTATCATGAATCTATCCACATAAATGAGGAACAGAGAAGGAAAAAAAAGGAAAAGAAATGATCAGCATAATATAAAGAAATTGCAAAAACATACCATTAGGATCTGAGTGTCAACAGCATCCATTTGCCAATTATTACATGTTACACATTACAGGACCATAGAACAAAGTTAACACAACTATTAAATTGCAAGAAGAATGAATTTAAGTGTTAATAGAGCAAACATAAGAAGTAATAAAAAAAGAAAAGAAAATGGAAGGTTGTGAAGACAAACCATTCATCCAATTTTTAAGAGGTTGAAAGTGGTAGGCAGTCCTGTAAGGCTGCTCTTTTGGAAGTGATTGAAGATTTCTGTGAGTGTGATTTGAGGCTTCAACATGAACTCCATTACCAACCAGCAAAAACCATAAGGAAAGAGACCAAAGAACAGACATCTCCATCAAGTCTAGAGCTAAATTGAACCAGCTTCATATGTATTTTTTTTGTAGTGATTCGAAATCGAAGCAAGGACTTGTGCAAGTCATTGAAGATGTGGGGTCAGCTTGTCAATCTGACCCGTTGTGCACTTCATTGATTAGTAAAAGAGATTGAATGTGTCTTTCTTTGTCTAGTATCAAACTTACATTTAGACATTTCAAGGTTCGAATTTTCAGCTGTTTTTATTTATTGTGTACTATAAATCAAACGTAGATGGAAGACTTAGCAATTGACTTTGCTGTCTTGGCCTTTATCTTTGCATCCTTGTATTTGTGCTACATTATATTCATGTTTGCCCAATTGGGAAAAACCAGTAAACAGTTTATTTGGGAAAAAAAAGAGAAGTAACTTGAATAGATAATTTGTCTTGGCGTTTTGTATATAAGATTTATTTATTTATTTAAACTTAGAAAAGTTACATTTAGCTGCATTTCAAGAATTAAGTTGGTCTAAAGAGGTCACAAAAAAAAAAAAAAAAAAAAGAGGTCACAAAGTGGTGCTACCATATTGAAGGGATCAATTTCCTAAAGAAGTGATGTTGGATCATCAATACCTCAAGCTCCTCAATACTACCTGCAATATCAGTAGTATTTAGGATTAGAAAACAATTTTTTTTTTTTTAAAGAAAATGCTTAAACTTTGGGAATGAAAAATATGTACTTTCTTTTCATTTTTTTTCACTAATTTCAATTCTAAATAAAAATTAAGCGTTAAGTTCTAAGGATTTAGGATCTAAATGTTTTAGAACTTTAATATGTAATGTTGCAAATCATGATCAAAACTTAGAGTTTAGGCTGCTCAAAGTGATGTATGTGTAAAGTTGGAATCGAGTAATTGCAGAAATTATTGTTCAATTTTTGCAAGACTCAATCGATCAAAAATTAGACTTGATCGATCGAAGCTCGTGCAGATTGTTTTTCTGCAGAATTTTCCAACTTAGCCCAAACTCATATGACATATAGGATTTTATGTTTTGCTTCAAGTATAAAAAGAAAAACCCTAGCTACGTTTTTATATTATTGTTTATGCTGTGTGTGTGTGAATCTCTTGTGAGATCTAGAGGTGTTTGCTTTCATACATGCTTAGGGTTATCAAGATCGAGATTGATGTCTAAAGTTTGATGATTGCTTCAGTTGCTGCATAAAGAGCTTAAAGAAAACACAAGTGGGAGTCCTTATGGTTGCTGTGAATCCAAGAAAGAAGTAGTCCGTGGACTCAGAGCTGTCACGTGGTTGTGATAGTAAGTTTTCTACTCGAGGTAGCAATAGGATGTTAGTGGTCTAAGTCACTATTGTAAAATTTCAATTTTTTCATAGTGGATCTGTTTTACCTTGAGGATAGCTAAGTTAAATCCTCCGTTTTTTATAAGTCTAGTTTTTCTAGGTTATCATATCGTTGTGTTTTTTATTTTCTGCATTATTTACATGATATGATTTACTTGTGTGAACCTAGATTTGAATAATTTACTTAAATAATCACTTGGCTAAATAACTAGGTTAATCAACTTGTGTTTTAAGGAGTCTAAAAATGTACATTAAGAAAAAAAGTTGGGGCTAATATGCCTATATGTTTGGCAAGTAAAACATAATGCTAAGCAGTTTCGAGAGAGTTCAATTAAAAGTGATATTTCGTGTCAAATTGTCTAGTTTTTTTTTTTTTTTTTTTTTTTTTTTTTCACTCTTTTCAATATTATATATTTCTCTCATTGTCATAGTCATCCATTCATCATTTGAAAAAAAATCTATATATATATATATATATATATATGGGTTGGGTTCAAATTACACGATGTAACTCTAAGCAGTGTTACACCGTCTAATAACTTGTTATTGAATTCATATTTTGGAAATCTTACTGTTGGATTACATGTTCTATATATTTTTAACATGCATGTCAATTTTCATGCTAATCGGATGTTATTTACTATTTCATCCATAAGCACATTTTTTATGTATTATTTTAAATTACAAACAATTGAATTTAAACAATTGATTGACGACATGATTATTGATATTCGATTATCTTGAAATTTTGCAAACATGAAAAATATACAAAGATAATGTAATCCAACGGTAGATTTGTCAAAATTGGTATCCTATTAAAAAATAATGAGTGGTGTAACATTACTTAAAATTACACCAGGTGTAACTTGAACCCAACCCTATATATATATATATATATATATATATATTTGTTCTCAAAGGTGAGTTGTTTTTTATTTTTTGAGATTGGAATTAGGTGGTAGATGGGATTTGACAATATTATTTTGTTTATAGAATATAATTTAGGTTATCCTCAACCTACGAAATTGAGGGATGAAAATTGTAGGGGTAAAAGGCCCAATTCCATATAGTGGGCCGTGGGCCTTTCCGAGGAGATCTGTCCATCCGAGGAGATCTGTCCATCCGAGGACAGTAGATCACGAAGACTGTACCTGGTTTAATTCCTCCCCATAGTAAAACTTGTGTGAAGGAAGAAAGGAGTAGTCCAAGGATCATTGCTTGGTCGGATGATAAAGGAGACGATCCAGGTAGACTTCCTCGAATTGATCTTGTCATTTCTAGAGAACCTCCTGGTTCATCTAGGCAGAGAGGGTAGGTGGTAGCAAAGAGATATTATATGAAAGGCTGCTGCCACCGCATTTATAACCCAGCAGCTAACCTCCTGGCCACATTAATGGGGAAAAGACATCTGAACAGTGACCTTCATCCTTTACAGCTGCCACATGGAGACTTCAAGTGAAGGTTGATGGGACAAGTATCAAAGGAGACTCACCTAACCGGCACGTAAAGCAAATTGGCCTATAAATAGAGCTGGGAACAGAGTAAAAGATTATCGAACAACGAGGAGAAAAAGGGAAGTCATAGACAAGGAGAACAGAAAAGAGAAAGATATAATTACTCAGAACAGTTGCCTAAGCTTTCTCCTCGGACTAAGCCGAGAAGGATTCTATACAATCTCAATATTTTGTTTACGTTAATTTGGCCATCACCATACTTGGGCCATCAACCCACTCGCTCTCAGTCAAGTTTTCTTCGGCCCACTCTCTTAATAAATTCATTCCAAGGATATTGTATACATCATGGGCCTCAATTTCTTCTGCTTGTAGGCCCATCTGTTAATTTGTGTCCTTACAATTGGCGCCGTTTGTGAGAAGTTAACTGTTTTGTCAGTGAGTTGAGACTCGAACCATGGTTGGATCAAGTCCTAACAAAGCGGAGTCAGACGGCTCTCAGCATCTTGATTATTTTGTGCATCTTGAGCGTGAACGGGACCGCGAAGGAAGCGCGCATACCATGCACACGAGAAGGAGTTGACATCGAAATGAAGAAGATGAGCCTTACCAAGACGCTACTAGGAAGATGCAACGCGAGATTGATCATTTGAAAGAGAAGCTACGCCGTGTGCGAAGGAGGCGTAGTCCATCCAGCAGTCCGTCCGTTACCGATAATTCTTTTGGGACTGATGAAGATGATAGCTACAGATCTCGGTCACGTACGCCCCCTAGTGAGTCCTACTCTCATGAGGAAGAGCATTACCATGGCCACAAGGGCAGAAACACATCCTTAAGAGGTGTAGGGAATGATGCAATGAATAGGGCACTTAACCAGATTTCTAAGTCGCCCTTCAAATGCAGAATCGAAGCAGGAAGCCTTCCTCAGCGTTTTACTCAGCCCATTTTCACTGCATATAATGGACGGTCCGACCCTGTGGAACACGTAAGCCATTTCAATCAGAAGATGGTTGTCCACTCTCAGAATGAGACTTTCATGTGCAAGGTGTTCCCTTCCAGTTTGGGACCCGTAGCCATGAGATGGTTTGATGGTCTTGCTGCCAACTCTATCGGATTCTTTCGGGCGCTCACTAAGGTCTTTTGCTCTTGGTTCGTTACGAACACCAGGGTCCCTCGGCTATTAGATTCCTTGCTGTCCATGTCTATGAGAGAAGGGGAGATGTTGAAAACGTACTCGGATAGATACTGGGAAATGTTTAACGAGATTGAAGGGAGTTTCAACAACGTGGCTGTAAGAATTTTCAAAGTTGGCTTGTCAGCCGAGCACGATTTGAGAAAATCACTAACCAAGAAGCCCGTGTGAAGCGTGTGCCAATTGATGGACCGCATCGATGAGTATAAACGGGTGGAGGAGGATCAACTACTCGGAAAGGGCAAAGCCCCTTATCCCTCAGGAGAGGAGGGATTTCAGGTCGGATTGATACAGCAACAGCAAGCCACGGAGGGACTATAGCGTGTAGTCCGAATTTGTTGCATCGTAGGCAGTCCATGCCGTGTTCCAAGAGCCAATCCACCAGATTCTGGAGAAAATCCAGAACGAGCCATACTTCAGATGGCCGAATAAGATGGGGGGAGACCCCACGAAGTGCAATCAGAGCCTCCACTGCCAATACCATCAGGAACGAGGTCATACCACAGAGGATTGCCGGACTCTAAGAAGCCACTTAGAACAACTTGCTAGGGAAGGAAAGCTACAGCAGTTCGTACATCGCCCCAATGGTTAGGGAAACCTCGGCAGGTTGGGGGCTTCCGGGACTGCCTCATTAAGACCCCCGTTGGGCACGATCAACGTCATCTTTGCAGCACCCGGAAGAACAGGATCCTGCCCTTCTAGAGTAATTTCCGTCTCTAGAACATCTGCCGAGGACATAGATCGAGAGATAAAGCGAGCTAGATTAGAGATCAGACCAGCCTTGAGCTTCTCGGATGAGGATAAACAGGGCACTATATAGCCCCACGATGACGCTCTGGTCATCACTCTTAGAATAGAGGGGTACGACGTGAGGAGGGTGATGGTCGATTAGGGGAATGGAGCTGAGATCATGTATCCAGACCTATATAAAGGATTGGGTTTGTGACCTGAAGATCTGACCGCGTATGACTCGCCCCTGGTCAGCTTTGATGGGAAAATTGTCATCCCCAAGGGTCAGTTTAGGTTGCCTGTACAAGCAGGGTCCGAGGTAGTCGAGGTGGACTTTATTGTAATGGACGCATACTCTCCCTACACGGCCATTGTGGCCAGACCGTGGCTCCACACCCTGGGAGCTGTTTCGTCAACCTTGCACCTAAAGGTTAAATTCCTGTCGGAGGGACGAGTGGTGGAGATTGTAGGAAGCTAATCTATGGCAAGACAATGTCTCATAGCTGCCATTACGCGTCAATCTGCTGCCGAGCCAGCAACCACCTTGAGTAGGGACTCGTAGCAGTCAGAGACCCCGATTCCGCTTAACGTCGTGGAATTGGATGAGAAAAAGTGTGAAAGGTTGGTGAAAGTCGTCATCAACGGAGACCCAGAGAGGTTCTTCTAGGTCAGGGCTCAGCTGCCCCCTCGGGATAAGAAGAAGCTGATAGCATTCCTTAGAAGAAACATCGACGTGTTTGCTTGGAACTCTTATGAGGCCCCAGGGGTAGATCCAGAGTTTATCTGTCATCACCTGAACGTAAGCCCAGCTGCCCTACCTAGGAAGCAGCCACGTCGGCGCTCTTCCAAAGAGCATTCTGCTGCCGTGAGAGAAGAGGTGAACAAACTCAAACAGGTAGGGGCTATTAAGGAGGTGTTCTATCCTGAATGGTTGGCCAATACAGTGGTGGTGAAGAAGAAGAAAGGGAAGTGGCGCGTATGTGTGGATTTCACAGACTTGAACAAAGCTTGTCCGAAGGATCCCTTCCCCATGCCTTGGATTGATCAGCTAGTGGACGCCACTGTGGGACATCCGCGAATGAGCTTCTTAGACGCTTTTTAAGGGCACCACCAGATTCCCTTGGTTCTAGATGATCAAGAAAAGACAACCTTCGTCACCCCCATTGGGAACTACCACTACAAGGTGATGCCGTTTGGCCTGAAAAATGCAGGCTCCACCTATCAGAGGATGATGACAAAAATGTTCAAACCACAGCTGGGGAAGTGCATTGAGATCTACATCGATGACATGGTGGTCAAGAGCAAGCTAGAATTTGAGCATGTCAGTGACCTTGGGAGCATCTTTGAAATCTTAAAGAAACACAAGTTAAAGCTCAATGCTTCAAAATGTTCTTTTGGCGTTGGATCAGGAAAGTTTCTGGGTTATATGGTAACCCATCGTTGAATTGAGTTTAACCCCAACCAGATAAAGGCGATCAACAACCTGCAGCCTCCTCGGAATCCTAAAGAGGTTCAGAAGTTGACAGGGATGACAGCTGCTCTCAACCGATTCATCTCCAAGTCGGCAGAAAGGTGTCGGCCTTTCTTCCAACTGTTGAACAAGTGGAAAGGGTTTGAATGGAATGAAGAGTGTGTTCTGGCTTTCCAGCAGCTAAAAGAATACTTATCTCAACCCCCTATCATGTCTAACCCCATGATGGATGAGGTCCTGTTCGCCTATATCGCTATAGCCACCCATGCAGTAAGTCTGGTATTGATTCGGGTCGACAACGGTGTTCAGAAACCTGTTTACTACGTGAGTAAATCTTTGCATGAGGCCGAAATTCGTTACTTGCCACTGAAGAAAGCCATCTTTGCAGTTGTCTATGCCATTCGCAAGCTTCCTCACTACTTCCAGTCACATACAGTTGTGATCCTTACCCAACTCCCACTTAGGTCACTGCTTCGAAGTGCAGATTATACGGGAAAGGTTGCAAAGTGGGGCAGGGTCCTAGGGGCCTTCAATCTAAAGTACATGCCTCGCACCTCAGTTAAGGGACAAATACTGGCTGACATGGTGGCCGAGTTCGCTGAGCCTGTGCTAGAAGAAATTGCCGAGGATATGCACATGGGTGGAAATTCAGTTGGCCTAGTGTTCGTACAAGGATCCCCACCCTGGAAATTGTATGCAGACGGTGCAGCCAATCAAAGAATCTCAAGAGTAGGGGCTAGTTTTGATATCTCCTGAGAATATTGTTATCTAAAAATCCCTCAGACTAAACTTCTCGGCAACAAATAATGAAGTCGAGTACGAAGCGCTATTGGTCGGAATAGCCATGGTCAGAAGAATGGGTGGGGACACCGTGGAGGTATTCTCAGACTCAGCACTGGTCGTCGGCTAGGTCAGGGGAGAGCTAGAAGCGCGCGATGAAAGAATGCAGAAGTATTCAAGACATGTCAAGCAACTGCAATAACAGTTCAAGTCATTTAGTTTGCAACATATCCATCGGAGTGGAAACACGCACGCGGACTCTTTGGCTACTCTTGCGACCTCCTCGGCTCAAGGATTACCCCGGCTTATCTTGGTGGAAGATGTACATAAGCATGCTGAGGAGGACGAAGGACCCAGCATATATCAAGTTAGAGTGGGACCAAGCTGGATAGACCCTATGGTGACCTACCTTAGGGATGATGTCCTATCGCCAGACAAGGCCGAAGCTGATAAGGTGTGGAGGAAAGCTCCTCGGTTCTGGCTCTCAAGAGACAACAAGCTATACAAACGCTCTTTCTCTAGACCCTACTTATTGTGTGTGCACCTTGAGGCCATAGAGTTGCTCCTTGAAGAGCTGCATGAAGGAATTTGTGGCAGCCACACAGGAGGCAGGTCTCTGGCTCACAGAGCCCTAACTTAAGGATATTGATGGCCGAACATGCAGAGGGAATCACAGGAGTACGTGAGAAAGTGTGATCAATGCCAGAGGTTTGCACCGAACATACATCAGCCAGGGGGAGTTCTAAATCCCATATCTAGCCCGTGGCCTTTCGCTCAGTGGGGCTTGGATATTATAGGCCCCTTCCCTAAAGCAGCTGGGAGTAAGAAATACTTGGTCGTTGGAACAGACTATTTCACCAAGTGGGTTGAAGCCGAGCCGTTGGCAAACATCAGGGATGTGGATGTCCAGAAGTTTGTATGGAAGAATATCGTAATCCGGTTTGGGGTACCACACACTCTCATCTTGGACAATAGTTTTCAATTTGACAGTAAAGCGTTTAGAAGATTTTGTTGTGGATTAGGCATTACGAATAGGTACTCCACTCCCGCATACTCCCAAGGAAACGGCCAGGCTGAAGCAGTCAACAAAGTCATAGTAAGCGGTCTGAAGAAAAAGTTGGATAATGCTAAAGGGAAGTGGGTGGAAGAATTACCACATGTTCTCTGGACCTATAAGACCACTCCTCGGAGATCTACGGGGGAAACCCCCTTTGCAATGACGTATGGTGCTGAAACTGTTATTCCCATAGAAACTGGGTTCCCTACACTTAGAACAAGTTCTTTCACCTCGGCTGACAATGAAAGACTGTTAAATAATAATCTGGATCTGGTCACTAAGCGAAGGGAAACCGCTGCGGTTCAGTTAGCCTACTATCAGCATAAGCTCAAGCAGAAGTATGACGCCAATGTTAAGCTAAGACCACTTGCACCAGGAGATTTGGTTTTGCGAAAGGTTGTGGGCACGGCAAAGAACCCGGCCTGGAGAAAATTGGGGCCCAATTGGGAAGGTCCTTACCATATCCTGTCTATAATTGGGATAGGAGCGTTTTACTTGGAAGATTTGGACGAGAGGGCAATACCACATCCTTGGAATGTAAATAACCTCAAAAGGTATTATTATTAATAAAAGTCTTTCTTCTCGCATTCAAGTCTATTATATTGCTTGCCTCCTAAGTGTTAAACAGAACCTTGGTCATGCCTGGTCCCTCGGACCACATACCTTGAGTAAATTAACATTCTAGTTCATTTTACCAAGTGTTAAACAAAACCTTGGCCATGCCTGGTCCTTCGGACCACATACCTTGGGTAAATTAACATTTTAGTTCATTTTACTAAGTGTTAAACAGAACCTTGGTCATGCCTGGTCCCTCAGACCATATACCTTGGGTAAATTAACATTCTAGTTCATTTTACTAAGTCTTAAACAGAACCTTGGTCATGCCTGGTCCCTCAGACCACATACCTTGGGTAAATTAACATTCTAATTCGCTTTACTAAGTGTTAAACAGAACCTTGGTCATGCCTGGTCCTTCGGACCACATACCTTGGGTAAATTAACATTCTAGTTCATTTTACTAAGTGTTAAATAGAACCTTGGTCATGCTTGGCCCCTCGGACCACATACCTTGGGTAAATTAACATTCTAATTCGCTTTACTAAGTGTTAAACAGATACTTGGTCATGCCTGGTCCCTCGGACCACATACCTTGGGTAAATTAACATTCTAGTTCATTTTACTAAGTGTTAAAACAGAATCTTGATCATGCCTGGTCCCTCGGACCACATACCTTGGGTAAATTAACATTCTAGTTCATTTTACTAAGTGTTAAACAGAACCTTGGTCATGCCTGGTCCCTCAGACCACATACCTTGGGTAAATTAACATTCTAATTCACTTTACTAAGTGTTAAACAGAACCTTGGTCATGCCTGGTCCCTCGGACCATATACCTTGGGTAAATTAACATTCTAGTTCATTTCACTAAGCGCTAAAATACGACCTGGGTCATACACAGCCCCTCATATCATACATCAGAGCAGTCTCATCATCCCCAAATTTATCACTAAGTATTCAGCAGAAATTTGATCTTGCGTATTTTCTCGTACCGCATACTTTGGACGAACTTGATTTCTCGTTCAAATTTTAGTATTTTCAGTAGTGGAAGACTCAATTGTGTTGGCATAAATTTATACTTATTTGTTAAAACAGGTTGAATTAATTGAGTTACGGCGAAATAAATGGAAGACTTGCATCATGTTTATCATTGGCCCCGGATTACTATTCTCATACTCATGGTATCTACATTATTCCATTCGAACAAAAGTTTATTGCCTTCATTACTCAGTTCTCTCTTTCTCCCTGTCAAGAAGTTCAAGTTCTTACGGATTTTAAAGATTGTAAAACAAAAAAATGAATAGATAGAATTAAGACTAATTAAAGATGAATCCAGGTATTCTCATTAATCAAAAAAGTTGAAGTATATCAACCCCGCGTACAAAGGGTTGCTACAAGGATAAAAACAAAAGAAAAAACAACAACAACAAAAGACAACAAAAACTAAAAGCCCTAATCCTAAGTCTGAGTAATCTGAGGAGGAAGGCTGTCTAGTCCGCTTGGCTCGGCCTCAGAAGATCCAGCTTCAGCCTCCGAGGTAGCTGCATCCTTGGCCTTGCCGGCATCCGCAGCCGTAGAAGAAGCATCCGGAGCTGCTTGTTCATGCGAGGCCGCCTGTCCCTCCGGAACCTCATGATCGGCTTTAAGAGGAACAAGCGCTAGACTTGTGGGCTCCGGAGCTTGGGACGATAAGGGCGCAGGGTCAGCCGGGTTCAACCTGATGTGTGGATGAAAGTAGATACTCCCCGGCTGCCTAAGGTCCGAGTCAGCTGTGACTCCTGCCAAGTTCAATGCCTCCTTCTAGGTGAACTTGCAGTAGTCCCTGCACACCTCGAAGACTTCTTCCGCGAGCCTTATCTTCGTTTCTTCTATACTGCAGATGTATTCGGCATTCTTGTCAGCCTCGGCTACTTCCAATTGCTCCCGAGCTTCCCTTTCAACCTTCTCAGCCTTCTCGAGGCTAGACTTGAGCTCCAAGACCAATTGTCTCTGAGTGGCCAGCTCTATTTCCGTCATGTACAATTTCTTTCGCTGGTCCTCAGCTTGGTCTTGGGCATTTTTTAAGCCAGCCTTGGCACTCCTTCTTTCTCTCTCTTCAGTAGTTAGCTTTTTGACTAACTCCTGTTTTTCATGCTTCACAGCCCCCAAGCTCTTCTCCACGTCCTTATGCAATTCGGTCTCGGCTTTAGCCTGGTTACGGGCGTCCCTGACCCAATCTTCAGCAACATAGACTTGTTGGGTAAGCTGCACAATAAGAACGATAAAATTACATCAAATCAGACAGAAATAAAGTACATATTTCAAAATAGGTTAACCCAGTTGATAAAGAAATGATTAGGAACCTACCATGGCCAAATCTCTCTTATGGACATGAACAGGTCCGCCTGCCTCCAGGACCTCACTGCCTCCATGTCCCGAGGCAAAAGCAAAGGGTGCTCCAAGGCCTTAGCAATGTAACCCGAGCGCCCCTTTTGAAATTCTTTTATAGAGGCAGTAGACGGGATTGGAGCACCGTCTAAATCTAGCAAGGTGCCCAAGCTGGTGGTTGCTGAACGTCCCTGACATGGACGTCACCCCTGTGCTCGGATGGGGAGACCCTTCTATCATCTCTCCCACCCTTTTGTTGCTTTGGACCCTTCTATTGGGGAGGGGGCACTTCACCCTCTTCGGCGTCCAGTTCCACGACCTTTCTCTTCTTCTTGAGGTCCGGCATGGGAAGAAGGCAGAGCCCAGTTGCAAGAGGAGGAAGAGGTAAGGGGGAGGTTGGCGATGGTTTTCTCCTTGGGCACCTCCTTGGAAGGAGCACCCTTGCTCCTCCCGGCTAGAAGGTCCCTCAACCCCGCTCTAGGCTTCAGGGGCATCTCGTTTTCTTCCTCGGTACTTTCGGAATCCAGGACACTCCGAGGTTTATCTTGCACTTCCTCTTTGCCCTCGAAGCGGAATTGGTCTATCTGGTCCTCCAAGGTTAGCCGAAAGGAAGTAGACTCTACTCTTTAATGAGTAGCTGGTTGAGGAGGGACCTGTTGAATCGGCCACTCAACGGGAGGGAGGTATTTCTTGTACAAGAAACCCAGCCGAGAGACGTCGATTCTGTGGATTCTCTTGTCTCCTGCTCGGATGGCGTTCTCGATGTCCTAGAAGCTGTCCGATAAAGGGATAAAGTCCAATATCAGGTGAGCGGCACGCAGCTGACCATCTGTGTGAACAAACACCTCGGATCGCAATAGCTTGTTCAAGCCTGGGACGTTCACAAGACTGAGTCTGGGAGCGACAAGCTTTCTATCTGCAATCACAGCCAAGAAGCACAAAATCAATTACTAAGTCAGAATCAGATGTTAGAACAACGGAACAAAATAAAACCTAATGTGCAAATTCTTTGTAAACTCAATCTAATCCTAAGGCGCCCCACTTGGCTCCCCCTCCTTGGACGGACAGTGGTGACCATCGTGCCACGCCCTAGAGATGATGACGAAGTCATCCTTCATGCCCTTGTTGGACTTCGGGAGGCACAATATCATTTTTACAATGGAGGACCGGGATTTTAAGTAGTACCCCATGTCGACTAGTGAGTGACACTCGTACATATGTATGACGTCGTGCCAAGTGAGTTGCAGACCCATCATTTGGTTGAGTGCGTCAATGCAGCCCAAAACCCTAAATAGGTTGGCGGCGCACTAGTGCGGGCATAACCTATGGTTCCTAAGGTATTCGCGGGTTACGGACCTCATGGGAATGGTCATCTCCCCCTCTAGGAAAGCAATCACAGGAATGACTACTTCACCAGTTTTCCTAGCGGTTAGCATGTCTTCTAGCGGGCAATACAAGACTTACTCCCTCGGGAATGTTATATTTCGCCTTAAAAAGTTCTATTGCTACAGGCGAATCAACGAGATCCTTAAATCTATGCATTTGAGTATGAGGGGACATAGAGAAAACTTCCTAGCAGAGAAATAAGACAAAAAAAAACGGGCCGAGAGGAGAAAATAACTTAAAAATCAGGTACTTACAGAAGTAGTTGAGGTTCTTGTCTCAGTAACTTCCTAAATACCAAGAATTTTTAGTAAAAATGCTCTCGGAACAGTTAGAATAAAGTAATAAATGGGGGCTGGGATGCTCAAAAACTCTAGAATGCTTAAGGATATGCAAAATGAGTAAGACGACCCTCTCAGAACCTTTTATATAGGAAGGGAGAGTAAGTGGGAGTTATCCCGCTCGAAATTTCACGAAGAAATCCTAATCGTGGGATCTGCATCTCACCGTTGATAAAAGAGACAAAGCGCCACCTAGAGTAATAAATGATGCGTTACAATTTTCGAAGTGTCGATAAAGTTGGCGAAACACACGGAGGGGCGCCTCCACATGGATAAATTCAAAAAGTTGAAAAGGTTGACCCTGAGAGAAGTCAAAATCCCGCCCTTCTCCTCGGATAAGAGAAGAAACCCGGAATTTTGAGGGGCTATTGTAGGGGTAAAAGGCCTAATTCTATATAGTGGGTCGTGGGCCTGTCCGAGGAGATCTGTCCATTCGAGGACAGTAGATCACGAAGACTGTACCTGGTTTAACTCCTCCCCATAGTAAAACTTGTGCGAAGGAAGAAATGAGTAGTCCGAGGATCATTGCCTGGTCAGATGATAAAGGAGACGATCCAAGTAGACGTCCCCGCATTGATCCTGTCATTTCTGGCGAACCTCCTGGTTCATCTGGGCAGAGAGGGCAGGTGGCAGCAAAGAGATATTATATGAAAGGTTGCTGCCACAGCATTTATAACCCAGCAGCTAACCTCTTGGCCGCATTAATGAGGAAAAGACATCTGGATAGTGATCTTCATCCTTTACAGCTGCCACATGGAGACTTTAAGTGAAGGTTGATGAGACAAGTATCAAAGGAGACTCACCTAACCGGCACGTAAGGCAAATTGGCTTATAAATAGAGCTGGGAACAGAGTAAAGATCATCGAACAATGAGGTGAAAGAGGAAAGTCATAGACAAGGAGAACAGAAAAGAGAAAGATAGAATTACTCAGAACAGTTGCCTAAGCTTTCTTCTCGGACTAAGCCGAGAAGGATTCTGTACAATCTCAATATTTCGTTTACGTTAATCTGGCCATCACAATACTTGGGCCATCAACCCACTCGCTCTCAATCAAGTTTTCTTCGGCCCACTCTCTCAACAAATTCATTCCAAGGATACTGTATATATCATGGGCCTCAATTTCTTCTGCTTGTAGGCCCATTTGTTAATTTGTGTCCTTACAAAAATTTAGTACATAATCTATACTATTATTTAAGGAGCTTTCTCTGTTTGGATTCCTTAATTTTTATGCCCAAAATACTCTCAATCTATTCTCTTACAAGTTTTTCAACTAACATGATAAATACGTAAAAACAACTAGCCTCATCACACGCGTTTCGTGCATGCGATGAGTCTTTTATTTTTTTGTTAGTGGTCCTATTTTGTAAAAAAAAAAACTGAAAACTGTGTTTTTATTTTATTTTATATATATAATTTTTATTTTGAAAATCTAATTTATAAGTGAATAAATCAATTTGAAAATTAATAAGAGAGTGGTCCTATTTTTTAGGCAATGTTTTAATGGGAGTTAAAATTGCATTTTTACCGGATTATCCTTTAGTTTTGTCTCTACTTAAACATAAGGGTGTAGGAACATTTTTGAACTAATAAATGAGGAATCCAAATAAGAGAAGCCTCTTAAATAATAGTATAGATAAAATAGCCTGTTGAATTCCACTTTCCATGTTTTACTCCTAAAAAAGTGCTTTTAGTTTTAATGTGCCAGTAACGTTTCCCACTTTTTCAATTAGCAAATTCTTTTTTTTTTTTTTTTTTCTGTCATAACCAATTATATTTAAATTTCACTTCCCATGTTTTACTCCTAAAAAAATGCTTTTAATTTATTCAATTTTTTCATGTAAGCCTTTTACCGCAACAAAAATAAATAAAACTATTAAACTTTAAAAATAAACTATTTATAGTTATCCTCATCCACGATTTCACCCACATACAAACCCAGGTACAAATTTAAAGATTAAACTCCCCATTATCATCATCCAGTTAGCATTTAGCAATCTTGCAGTTATAATTTCAAGAGCTAGAGAGGAGTATGATCAATGCAAAAAATTAGAAAAAGGCAAAGACGAAGTGCAAAAAAAGAAGAAGAAAAAAAAAAGTGCCAACGCTCAAAATAGAATTTAAAATGTAGGTACTCTAATCTTTCTCTATATTTTGTTACTGACATTTGAGTTTTTGTGTTGTGATCCCCAATTTTGGTTTTTATAGGTTGTAAAGTCTCTAAACATGCATAAAAGGCTATTATGTACATTGTAGCTCATTTATGTTATTGGACATAAGCATTAGTTCAAGGAGCATTCAAATTGGGTAATGTTTCTAAAACTAATTTTCTAATGATACGAATAATTTGACAATCACATTAGAAGAAACTAGCCTTTTTGCATGTTCTTAGAGACTCTTCTTTTTATTTTTACTTTTCTCTAAGGGACTACTTTTCATTTATCATAATTTAGGATTGATTCATTTTTCAATCATGAAAATATCTAGAGATGTGATTAGATTTATGTATTTCCAAATGTGTTTATATTATGTGCTACATATCATTACACTCCTAGGGATTTTTGTGACTGAAAAATACATTAACTTCGAAAAGTTTTTTCCTTTAAAAAAAATTAGAAGAGCTTCTGAGCACGTGCAACGCATGTGCAAAGACACTAGAGGTGTGATGAAAATTATGACATTAAACCAAAAAAACCTAGGGCTATGATGAAAAATTATTTCACCTGCAAATGCATAATACTCATCACATCCCTATATTTTTTGTAATTGGAAGATGTAGTAATTTCAAATTATAATGAATGTTCTAAATTAACGTTTATCCAAAAAATAGAAGAGGCTAGTTAATTATAAATGTCTATCGAGATTTAAAACAATGTTGAGTTCCCTCTTGGTATATGAATAAGTTGACTGCATTTCTTTCTCAAAAAAAAAAAAAAATAAAATAAAATAAAAGCTGGCTGCATTAAGATTTAAGAAGAAATTATTGTATTTATATATATATATATATATATATATTAAATATGAATAGATGCTAGTATTATTTTCATGCATTAATTTATTCTTCAATCTTTGTATAATTCTAACGCTTAAAAAATGAAATCTTTTTCATTCTTTGACACCCCCTCCCCTAACGATGAATTCTTGGTTCTGTCCCTAACTTCGGCTCTAATACTGTGACGAAACCATAAATATATGATGGAATATATTATTGAATTACACTAAACATGTTATAGAGAGGACCCATACATAGAGTTTATTTAACCTAGCAGTACAAGTATAGCACAAACAAGAGATACATTATAAGGGAAAGTACAATGGGCCCAAGAATGGGCTTGGGTCTTCACAAAAATATTCATAGCTTGAAAGTTTTTCCAATCAATCACTTTTTCATTGAAGTCTCATGCTCAATGGCTGTTCGAGCATTTGACTATTCCCCTGAAGTAGTTCATCCACATACATATACTAGGTAATTACAGGGATGAATAATCATACGGCTAGAGGTTTCGAACCTAAGACCCCACAGATTTCATGAGGCTTTAGAAATGAGGCCAATTCGGACCCTCAGGTTTCCAATCAATAACTTTGTAAGCTAATGAATTTCTCTTCTTATGTATAAAAGAGATTTGTTGTTTGTTCTACCTGTCATTGGTGTTTAAGTAGAACTTCTCTTCTTATCTGGAAAATTGATTTAGTTGTTCAACCTGTCATGGTGTAGAACTTGTCTCTTATCTAGAAAAGAGATTTGGATATTCGACTTGTCATTGGTGTAGAACTTGTATTAACTAGAGATGCAACACTCTGATGCCAATGGGTTCGGAAAAAGCCTAAAACAAATAAGGAACTGAACCATGTGGGGTAGCTTGACAAGCTAATGATAGCATATGAGAGAGAGAGAGAGAGAGAGAGAGAGAGAGAGAGAGAGGAATCAGTAATGAGCTGTTTGTTATGTTCCAGTTGTTTTACTTTTAATACCCTCAATCTTCAAGATGTTTGGTTCTAATTGATTTGTGGCTTTCGTCTCTTTTTGATAGGAAAAATTTGAGCTCTCTTCATGCTCCAAGCACTAAGGTTTGAAATTCTAACACTGAGAGTTCCATTGTTGAATACATATAGGTAGGCTTCTTTATCAATAGCCAATTTTGGATATACTCTAGCAGTGATGCAAGTCCTCCCTTCCCCATCAAAACTCTCAACAACTGAATGGTCTATCTGCAAAAATATAAAATGCAGATACATTATATCAGCAAATGAACTTAACCACACGTGCAGGTACACACAGTTTCCAAGAAATTGCAAAATCTTGGTTTTGCATGCCTATAAAGAATAAACTTCATGTAACATGAAAGAAAAGTGGAAACAGCTTTCACCTGATGCAAAACAATAGTAGTTATGAGGTGCTCTAGATCAGATTATCAGAGTTATCAGCCATATATATGTCATCAATCATATTACTCATCAGAACCAGCTTGTAAATACAAATAGAATTAAAATGAAGACTATTCTGAATGAGTTTCTTCTTGTTAATCTTGTTTTAGTGTGATATTATTGAATTTATTACAGCGAGTGAAGAATAAATGACAAAGCTACATACCAAGCTTCTTAATGATATTTTCCTATCACTAGGATCCATGCTAACAAATGCTCCATAGGTTGTTTTGTCAAGCCCGTCCCTCAAAGAAGACCTGTTCAAGTCGTCAGTTTCATATCCAGCTAAGAGTTAGAATCAACTGAGAAAGATTTGAAAGGTGGTTGAATCAGAAGCCAACCTGCTTTGGTCACTACACATGAGCACAGCATAATTGTCATTTCTTTTAAATATGCGAAAGAAGACTGCAGTTTGTTCTGACAAGTCCTTAGATGCCAAAACCAGCAAACCAAATGGCCCAAGTGTGCCTTTAACAGATGCTTCCTTTTGACTACAGAGCAGTTGAGGATCAACCCAACTGGGGTCTATAGACTCAGCTTCATTCAGATTGGGCAGATCAAATGAAACTTCCACATCGGCCTTAATGGGAAAAAAAAAAAAAAAACAGAATTTGTTTACAAATGAACTGGAATCATAATATGCACAGTCTCTGATTAGGATAAAATTAGTTACCTGTGAAGCTGTAATCCCTGAAACTTCAAAAATTGAACCACCCTTGAGCTCCTTACTATCAAAACTCACTTTATTGGTGCGTAGTTTCTCTATTTCCTTGATTGGCCACTGCACTAATTGTTGACCAGTTCTACTAAGCACAATGCTTCTAGGAATTGACTAAAAAACAAAGCGTATGGTAAAAGTCACGTAATTCAGCACTTTTGCCTCTATGGTTGAAGCTTGACATGGTTTCAGTAAATCACATGGCAGTAATAGAGAACTTGTAGCCTATTCTCATAAGCAAAAAATAAGTTCTCTACACTGGAAACAAGAATGTTGATTAACCACTTCTGAAGTTCTAACTATAAAAACCACTAATTGGTTGAAATACTTTTGAAAATTGCAGTCATGTGTCAAGCATGAAGTCATAAGTTTGCTCTAGGCTGCTAGGAAAACCAACCAAGTTCTGTCATTTCCTAAAATATGTCTATTTGAAGCTACTCCATACCCCCATACGTAATACATTGTCAAGTAATGAAAATGAACCAAAAAAAAAATTGAAATTTAGTTTACCTGAATCCCAGACCATCCTTTCCTAATGTCATCTGATTCACTATCAGATTCAGTCACCCAGCCCCACAGTATACGCCTCTTCTTAGCACTGTCATAAAACGTTTTGGAAGCATAGAATTTTCCATAGTCATATCTCAAGTCAAATCCAGTATCCATAAAATCAGTGTCAACCAAAAAATTTTCTGTTTTGAGAGTGTAATTTCCCAAAATGTAGTGATCACAATCTTTAAAACTTGCCTTCAGCACATGCTTGGTAAATATATCTTGAGCAGAGGTTTCAACTCCATTTTTGCTGTTGATACTGACAGGGTAAAAATCTGGACACTCCCACATGCCAGTTTTTGTTGATGAATGGAGTGGTTTGTTACTCCTAGTCCAATTAACAAAATCTTTGCTTCGATATAGAATGACCATTTCACGACCTTTGATCTTGCTGCCAACAATTACCCGCCATACTTTGTCTGGCCCTTGCCAAGCAGTTGTTGGGTCTCTAAAATTGTCTGGATCAATGTCATCAATTGGAGTCAGTATAGGATTATGAGGAGATTTCACCCATTCTATTAAGAGCGGGTCAGAAGCATTCTTGGGCACTGCCAAGTTTTGAACTTGGCGTTTTTTGAGGTCAGCTCCAGTGTACAAAATGGCAGGTTTTTCCCCAGAAATGAATGTAGTTGAACCAGACCAGCAACCATTAAAGTCAAAAGGCTCTGATGGATTAATGGCAGGTTCAAGATGAACCCAATTAACAAGATCATATGATATTGAATGACCCCATGAGATGTTACCCCACACAGCAGCATAGGAATTGTATTGGTAAAACAGATGGTAGACACCCTTAAAACACATTGGTCCTGCAGTAAGATGGATTGCCATGTATCATACAATGTGCAAATTGTTCTGTACAATGTTGAAGCTTCAAACTTGACTGGAAATTCACAATGTTTGTTACTAAAAGTTCTACTGTGGTATGCTTCAAAACACCACAAACCAAAAACCCAAAAAGAAAAAAAAGTCTGTTCCCTTGTCCATCTAGAAAAACTTCATGGGTATGTATCAATACAAAGTATATTTCCCTTTTAAGCCCTATCAAATACTCCATTTTATGGCCATCAGTAATTGTTCAATTAAAGAAATAACTTGTTGCAAAGTTTTAATTGGTTATGTCTCACGTCTTTTTAATGAGAAAGTTCATGAATATTTAATAGTACATTAAATTTTTATGGGAACTGAAACTTCAATCTACTAGTCCTTGGAACCGAGGAACTGGAAATGAAAAAGGATAACTAAATCAACATAACACAAAGAAAATGTGAAAACATACCATTAGGATCTGTATTTCAACAACAGCCATGTGCCAATTACAACATGCCAAATTACATGAACAAAGAACAAAGTCAACACAGGTATAAAATTGAAAGAACAAGAGAGAAATGAAAAGAAGGTTGTGAAGATTAACCATTCATCCAGTTTCTAGGAGGTTGAAAGTGGTAGGCAGTCCTGTAAGGCTGCTCTCTTGGAAGTGATTGAAGATTTCTGTAAGGTTGATGGGAGGCTTCAACTTCAACTCCATCACCAACCAGCAAAAAGCATAAACCAACAGCCCAAAGTACATATATCTCCATTAGTTGCAGAGCTCAGTGATGGCTACACCCTTCCCATAGTGATGCCACAGAATTAAGTTTTCAAAGCAGAAATTGAACCAGCTTCATTTTGTTTTTATATTCAACTTGCATTTTATTACTGAATATAGAGTGAATATCTTGTATCAACTTGCATTTATTCTGGTATTCTAATTGCAATAGTGTTTTTTTAATATATTCTTGAGTTGTAAAGATTAAAAAACTATGGACCATGTGAGCATGCCACCAGGTGGTCCAGGCGCCTCTATGTAGCTCACAAGTTATTACACTAATGTGCTTTGATTCTAATAATTAAAACTCCATTAAGCTAGCAAAAAAATTTTGTGAAGTGAAAAGCATGAGAGTATAGCACAAGAAGTGAAAAAAAGAGAGAAAAAAAAAAAAATCTACAAAACTGAAAACATCATGTCAGAAAGAAATGAGCAACTATCATGGCTAGGTTCGAGTACTACACAAAAAAAAAAGAAAAAGCAAAAAAGAAGCACATTACGAAACTCACGTTCGGTGGCGACCTTTGTCTTAACAAGTTAATGATTGCTACAATAAGTAATTTATGTTGTGTTTGTATAAGCAGTTGGAAAACAGTATTTTGAGTTTAACATAAGGTTATGTAAAAAAACTATGAGGAGTTGTAGTTGCAAAACAGAGTTTTGAGTTTAAGATAAGGTTTTGTTAAAAAACTATGAAGAGTTGTAATTGCAAAACAGAGTTTTGGATTTTAAAAACGCTCTTTTAAGCTCCAAAAACGCCTAACCAAATGGATTTGAGTGGAACAAAGAGCGTAAAGAGCTTTGAGTGCAAGAGATAGTAACAGACTTTAACAATGGCTTCCTTATCAGTTGGTCTAAATCTCTCTCTCCTACAATCACCATCACCGCCCTCTTTGAAATTATCTTTCAGCTCGGCATTGGTAAGCAGTAAGCACCCAACACAAAACCTTTTATTTCTGTTCTATCAGCTTCTAAATATGTTAATTTCAAAACCCCGGATAGAGCAGACTCAGTCATTAGATTTTTCAAGAACAATGGTTTATCACAATCCCAAATCTCAAAAATCATAAGCACATTTTCGGTGCTCTTTAGCAGATCCTGAGGTAACCTTTTTGCCCAAGTTGGAGTTTTTATACTCTGAAGGCGTTACAAGACCTGACATTGCCGGAGTTTTATCTGGAAATCCATGCATATTGAAGTAAAGCTTAAAAAACCATAAACTCCCTTCATTTGAAAAGCTTAAAAATTTGGTTGGTAGTGATGTCAATATTATTAGAGCTATTATTGTTAAACGGTTTTAGCCAATTCTCAATTGTGATGTTGACAGTTATATGGCACCAAATGTCAATCTTTTGCAAGAAAGCGGAGTGTCAGAATTACATATAGTTGTGTTATTTAAAGCTCAGCCTAGAGCTATAGCAAGAAATCTGGTTAAATTTAAAGAGGTGGTAGAGGAAGTAAAGGACATGGGGTTGAACCCTTTGAGGATTAGTTTTTTTCAAGTTGTTACTGCAATGAAAGCAATGAGCAAATCCAAATGGGAGAGCAAGTCAATGCTTATAAGAGGTGGGGTTTGTTTGAGGAAGAGATTCTTGTTGCTTTCGGGAAGAACCCCTATTGTATTGTTGCATCTGAGGATGAGATTATGCGGGTGATGGATTTTCTTGTCAACAAGTTGGATTTGAAGTCTTTGCTTATTGTGAAACGCCCTTCACTTATAAATATGAGCTTGGAGAAGTGACTTATTCCAAGGGCTTCGGTGATCAAGTTTTGCAATCAAAAGGTTTGGTTAGGGAGAATTTTTACTTGCCTACAGTGTTCGAGTATGTGGAGAAGTTGTTCCTGCAGAGGTTTGTGTTGATAAGAAGGAAGCTTCTGAGCTGTTGCAATTTTACAAGGAAAAAAATGGATTTACCAGAATAATCATGAATATATGATAAATATGAGGCAAAGAATGAGATGAAGCAGTTGTAGAGTGCTCACATTATGTGTCACATTTACTTGTTAAGTTAATTGATCCAAATTACGTTCTTTTGTATTGATCTAACTCTATACCAAGTTCAAGGTTGCATCTAGTCCAAATCACAAACTATTGCCAAGTGATTGGAGCTTGTAAGTGATAAAAGAAGGGCTTATTCATCCAGTCATCCACCCATCCCACTGAAATGTGAAAGTCATATTCTCTTACGTCAAACAGTTGAAAGCTTCGTATGAATCCTTTGAATCAGCCATGTCTATTCATGTATTACTCATGTCAAAAGGAAAGATTATTTCAAGTTCTAAGTAAAATTCCAGGATTGACTTTATGGTTTGTCATGGGTCATAAGATTATAACCCAAGTACATTTCCCTTGGAATTCTTGGGATGGAGAACACCCTCTGTAAGCCTGATAGGAAAAAAGGAAAGGCTTAGAAGCATGAAGATTACACACACATCTCAGAAATGAGTCTCACTTGCAGTTTGCATCTATTTCATAAAATTTATTGGCAATGCCTTTCTTTGTGTAAATGATGTGTATTACTAAACAGAAAGCTGTACACGTTACTCTCGTTGGGCACAGCAACACCAGAGACAACAAGAAGGATAAATGAACATAGACTCAAAGGTGAAATATCAAGAAACCATAAAGCATGAGGTGAAAAAACCTATATCAGCTAGCAGGTCTACACCTCAATTGCCTTCTAGATACAAGTAAAAATCACACCATTAAGGCCTCAATGATGTTACATCCTTCAAGTTACGTTGCCCTATACCTTAAACTTTCTTTGCCATTGATTTTGGCTCTTTTCATGCTCCAAGCATCCAATCTTGAAATTACCACACTTGAACTCCCATTGTTGAATAAATACAGGTGCATCCCTTCATCTGAAGCCAACATGGGGTAAACTCTAGTGGTGATACAAGTTCTCCCTTCCCCTCCATAACTCTCAACAATTGAGTGGTCTATCTGCAAAAGTTGAACCAATAATGTTTAATCACAAACAAAGCAATTGAAAAAAAAAAAAATTCAAGAGAAAATACTGTAAACACACCAAGCTCCTTAACGAAATCTTTTCAAGGCGAGGATCGATGTCAACAAAAGATCCAAATGTGGTTTTATCGACCTCTTCTCTTAAAGAAGACCTGTAAGCATTTTAAACATTTAACATTGAGCTTAAATTGCATAAACAAGGAGCCTTATTCCACTGCAAAGGGGGAAAAAATGTTAGAGACCAACCTGCTCTGATCACTACACAACAGTACTATATATCTGCTGGGACCTCTGAATACTCGAAAAAATATTGCAGTCTGCTCTGTCAAGTCCTTTGATGCCAGAGTCAACAAACCAAATGGTCCTAATCTGCCGTTACCGGATGCATTCTCTTTACCACAGAATAGTTGGGGATCAACCCCAGCAGGATCCATGAATTCAGCCTCTTCTAGTTCAGGCACCTCAAAAAATACTTCCACATCGGCCTTAATTATAAATATAAGAGAGTAGTCACAATAATGCAAGAAAAATACTAAAAAGAAAATGACCTTAAAACATGACGACAGTGTGAGAAAATAGAACTTAGTTAATCACCTGTGCAGCTGTGATACCTGAAAGTTCAAAAACTGCTCCACTTAAAAGTTTCTTTCCATGGATACTAACTTGACTGTCACGTAGAGTTTCAATTTCTTCAACTGGCCACTGTAACAATTGCTTTCCGCTTTTATCAAGCCAGACTCGCCTAGGAATTGACTGCATACCAGAGTTCCAACACCATGAATGTTCATCAATCAATGAATGACTCAAGAAGATAGTAAGATTAAAAAAACTTTATGACATACTGCACTAATATATTAACAGAAGATTATTACATCCATAAGCCAATTTAAACCATTTTTTATAGTTTAAACAAGGCTACATTTGGAAATATTTTTATTAATTCAGAGTGCTCAAGGTATATGCAAAGCAAAGATGCCTCCAATTCAGCTTAAGTTTACCTGAAGTCCAGACCATCCTTTCTCAATATCATCTTCGGTGCTATCAGACTCATTCACCCAACCCCACAATATCCTCCTGTTCTTGACATTGTCAAAGAATGTCTTCGAAGCATAAAATTTTCCATAATCATACCTTAAGTCCAAACTAGTACCCGTAAAGTCACTTTCAGAAATAAATCTTTCCATCTGAGAGTCATAGTTACCCAACGTGTAGTAGTCATGGGAATTGAAACTTGCCTTCATCACATGCTTTACACTCGGATTCTGAACTGAAGTGTCAACGCCATTTGTGCTGTTAATAGACACAGGGTAAAAGTCTGGGCATTCCCACATTCCAGTTTCTTCAGATATATAAAGTGGATGTTGATACTTAGTCCAGCTCACAAAATCCTCGCTTTGATATAGAATGGCCATTCCATGGTTATTAAGTTCACTTCCAATGATTACCCTCCATTTTCCATCCAGGCCCCTCCAAGCAGTTGTTGGGTCTCTGAACTCATTTACCTTGATACCATTAGGTGGAGTCATGATAGGATTTTTAGAGAATTTTACCCATTCTCTGAGGAATGGGTCAGATAAATTTTTTGGTGTGGCCAAGTTCTGGACCTGATAATTATTAGCATCAACACCAGTGTATAAGATAACAGGTCTATTACCTGGAAGGATTGTGACAGAGCCTGACCAGCAGCTGTTGATGTCAAATGGCTCAGTCGGTTCAATGGCATGATTAAGATGAATCCAATTAATTAGATCATATGATATAGAATGTGCCCATATCATCCTATTACCAAACACTGCACCATAGGGGTTGTATTGGTAAAACAGATGGTAAACTCCCCCATAATACATTGGCCCTGCAATAAAGAAATTATAATCATTACCAAAAACATTGTGTGTGTTTGGACTAGCTTTTTGCTGATAGTTGGTAAAAGTACCATTGTACCTAGAAAAAATTGACCTTCAGAAAACCATATATAAGCAAATAAGTTACTCGTCTTATACGAGCTTTTAGATTACAAATTGTAACATGCTAGGGTTGGTGGTATAATTGTTGGAATTCATCAATGAAATCATTTAAATGAAACTACTCTAGTCTATAGGCTTTTCATCAACGAAAAACTCTTTACGACTACATCTTTAGTTTTTGTGTACTTACAATGAACCTACGTAAGGTTTATAGAATACAGAATTTTTTTCTTCTTTTTTTAACGAGAATATAATAAAAGAACCATCCTAGACTAACCCAGAAATTAGTTTGCCTCATCTACATTCACATGGGCCTACATCAGGTATATTTGGGCCATAATATCTCTAATAGTTTACATAAGAATCAAGTCAAGCATTTCAGATCTATCAAAAAAAAAAAAGAGAGAGAGAGAGAGAGAGAGAGAGAGAAAAGTCCAGCATTTCAGAAGAAACATATAATAAGAAGTATTTATTTCTCTTAAAGTACAAACGTCCATAACCAGAAGCAAAAAGAGAATAAACATACTTGGGATGAATTCAAAAACTTACCATTAGGATCTGTATAATCAAAGGCACCCATTTACACACCCCTCCAATAGAACATGTAAAATAACAGAAACAAACTTAGAAACAAACAAATTAAGAAAAAGTTAGTCTGAAAAGAAATGAGCTAAAGCTTGTAAATATTCATACCATTGAGCCAGTTTTGAGGAGGCTGGAAGTGAAAAGCGGTTCTGTAAGGCTGATTCTCTGACACTATAACCCGAAGAGAACGAATATTTTGATTATATGCTTCGACTTCAATCAAACTGCTTAGGAAAACACAGCATATCCCGAAAACCAAAGATGCAGATATCTCCATGTTGCCTCAAACAGAAGTCTTAACTGAAACCAAATTTCCTTGTAGTGTATGTTCATTGAGTGATATATATAATATTCATTATGCTTTTGGCGCTTTGTGGGACAGGTATCAATAATACCATACATGAAAAAAAAAACAATGTCGGACCCATCTAAGGAAACTTCCGGAGTACTAAACTAGTATATAAGCATTTGAACCGGCAATCATATCTTATTTACAGTTCAAGGATTCCTTTAAAGCTTGTCAAACGATTCCAATTCATCGTTGTGATTATTTAGTATTTACTGGTATAAATCTAAAGGTGAATATGCATGCGTCATCTCATTTAAAATTTTAAATATAGAGAAGTATTATGTTTACAACATCTTCACACCAAATTATAGGTTGTAAGTTGTTATTGGTTCTAATTTGAATCTACAACTTAAATTACTTTTTTGCCTATTCCAAACAACCAATAACAACATGTTATTTAAGATTTGTTGTGAAAGTGTTGTGTAACAACCTATTACTTAGGTCCATAACATTTTCACAACAAATCATAGGTGGTAATATGTAATCATGTAAACTATTAGATAATGACTTGGTCCTATTCACCAAACAAAAACAAAAAATAAAAAAGATAATGACTTGGTCAAATTTTGTTGGAAAATTGTCTCAAATTCCTACGATAGCTTAGTGGATCCTTGAAGACATTAAACTTAGTAGTGATAGTTTTGATTTTTTCTCTTTCTTTTGTTAGCATACATTTACGATGTAATCGTGCTTCTCTAGCCTTAGCTAGTGTTGCAAAAGAGAAAGAAAATGTCATTATTTAGTTAAAAGAATGCAATTCTTTTCTCTTTCCTATTATACAACATGATTCTGTATAAATAATAAAGTTTACTATTGATTCTGCTCAAAAAAAAAAAAAAAAAAAAACCTATATTTGGGTTTTCTTGATAAAACAAAGAAAAAATTAACTTGGTGTTTTTTTTTTTTTTTTTTTTTAGTTTAAGTGATTTGTATTCTTTATTCACCAAGAAATTGGAATTGGAGTCTTATACATAAACATTGCTGCAAATGATTTGATTACTTTACTATGCTTGCAGATAGAATCGTATGTCTTGAAAAAAATTCAAAAAATGAGAGCCATCCATTTATAAAATACCACTATATTAGGTCATATTGATACGTTTGTAAAGTAACACCATCCACTAAGTGGAGTCATTGTTTATGTGAGGTTGCACCATATTATGGTGTGATCACCCATCACAACCATACACTAACAATAATTGAATGCTAGCAAATGAAAAAAAAAAAAGGTACTTTCACTTGGACTTGTGTAGTGCAAGGCAAAAACAATGAGTTTTTGGTTTTCTTTTAGGTTTTTGTAAAGCGTACAAATCAAGTGGAATATGTGATGTTTGATTGTTTGAATTAATGTAGCCGGGAGGGGAGGGGGGGGGGGGGGAGAGAGAAAGAGAGTAGCTAAACCAAAAGAAAAGGAAAATTTGAGGATTTTATTTTTATCTAAGAAAGAGTTTTTAGTGTAGCAACCACAAGAGGCTTGTAATATCCAGAATAAGTGAAGATTTCATGCATATTTGTTGTGAAAACATAAACTTGAGAAGATATTGTAGCAGGTTTTATTATATTGATTTGTCCCTTCAATTGAAATGGTTTTCACACTAAACATTAGTGTTTTTGTGTGTGGTTGTTTATTTTTTTTATTGATTTAAAATATTATAGCATGACAATTTTAGTCAATAATATTTTTTTGGAATTGATTAAAAATTTAAAATCATCTAATTGAAATAATGTTTAAAAAGGTCTATAGCAATGCTTTTAAAACCGCCGCTATAAGCTATATTTAAAAAAGACTTATCCCGGCACTTTAATTGAACCGCCACTATAGCCTATATTTAAAGGAAAAAAAAAATACCCTATAACAGCGGTTTAAAAAGCTCCATGATAGGGTTTCGAAACCGCCAAGACTTATACCGATACTTTTAAAAGCATTGGTGTAGGTCAAGTGAACCTATTGCCACACTCGTTGCGCAACGCTACAAAGCATCAAGATAGACCTTTTTGGTCAAGCTTTTTGGGGCTATCCCAACAGTTTAAAAACGCTGGGATAGCCCCATTATTTTGTAATGTCTTAAATCAAGCAAGACTAGTCTAGTTTGTGATCCAAAAAAGTAACTTGATCAAATGGAATCTCGTGCAATTTATATATAAGTTGGAACCAACAAACAAGCTATCAATCACTTGATCCCTCTTCCAATGCCATTAATTTGATAGCAGCCCACTGATGCTGCAAATAAGTCAAAAACAAAAGTACAAAACAATATTATTTGCAAACTATACAAAACTACAAGAGCTTCCTTCCTTAACCAATGATTACTTGATTACTTTAGAACGAGTAATAATAATTACTCTGTGGGTTCCATCCAGTTGGTGAAAGTACGTACTATATAAAGATGCATCTTCGATTTGCCAATAAAAGCAACACAAAACAAGATACTAAAACTTCACATGTTGTGGACACCATAAAAGACATGAAATCAGTTCGTTGTTTGATTGTAAGAGCTCTTGTGGCTTATTAATCAAAGACTTGAAATCTCTCGTGTTGCATGTATTAATGGATTATTATGGTAGAATTTCAATGAAATGGTTTCAGCTTTTCATTGTTGCTTTGCCTGATATGATTTCATGCCTTTCCTTTTCACTTATTATTATGATATTCATTTTCAAGTAAAATCGTGGTTTCAAATGCTGCACAATAATACTGAAATAAATTTCATTTAATCAATTTTTGTAAAGGGGAAAAAAAAACAGATCAAAGAGAGAGAAAAGATTGGAATAATTCACAAACTTATTACTAGGATGCGCACAATCAAGAGCACCAATTGGCCCGTGTCCAAACAAGGAATGTCAAATCAACAATGCCAAGCAATTAATGTCCAGAAAGAAAGGGCAAAGATATATATATATATATATATATATATATATATATATATATATATCTAAACCCTAGCAAAAGTGTAGATACCATTGGAAAAAATGTTCGTGTCATTTTTTTTTAATAAACAATACCATGCATCTAAGACACACACACATATAAAGGAAAGGAGATAAGATAAGGGAATACATTCACATGTCAACACCAAAACTGCATGTAGCAGTTAGTGTCGCGGAGTGTTTGTGTCATTAGTCTCAAAGCTAGTAGCAAATGAAAATATAATATAATTATTTTATAAGAATATAATGTAAAATTTGTAGGCTAAATAGTTCATATGATATTTAAAAGTATTTTCTATATTTATAAATTTTATGTTATGGAACATATATATACACATATATGAATTGTAATTTAATAAAAAAAATTAAATTACATAATTATAATATTATTTTATATAAATGGAGAAAATACTATTAGAATGACTTTTTTTGAACATACTATAATCCGTTGACTAACTTGAACATATTCAAGTATATTTTTTAAAAAATGTACACCTCATTCAATGAAACATATGTAACATGTGTTGTATATATAGGTATATACAAGGATAGGTTTTAATAATGATGTTTGCGTTTGGAGAATATGGCTTCATAAAGTGAAAATTCAAGTTCTGGAATTTTCTAAGCAAAAATTCGAAAATCTGAATTTTCTGAAATTTTCTAGAATTTTCTGTAGAATTTTCCAGTGTCTGTTCAGAAAGGTTGAAGAGGTTTCAATCTTTGTTAACTATTTTATGAAAAAATAACTAACTCTCCATGCATGCCTTTTTATGAAACATAACCCTATGGGTGTGAATAGAGGCTTATTCTCCATACATGCCTTTTCATGAAACATAACTCTATGGGTATAAATAGAGGTTTATATTCACTTGAAAAAAAAAAAAAAACTCCAAAAAAATAGAAAGTTTGAGAGAAACACAAGAATTCCTGTGGTCATTCTCTGGATTTACTATTTGTAGAACCTAACATCTTGGTTGTATCTTGGAAACAAATTTGCGATAACCCTTTAGCAACAAAAGTTTAGAGGGCAAATATTGTCCGAGAAAAACGATATAGTGCCTCCAAGTTATCTATTTTCTGTTTGTCTTTCATGTTAATCTTATTTTTCCATTATTATTTTGTGTAATATTCCTAACAATCTTAGACAATATTTGATTACAAGACAAAGAGTAAATGATGGGACAACTTTGAAGATGTTGAACCATGGTTTAGTGAAATTGGATCACTTTGATGGAACCAATTTTACATGGTAGAAAGAGCAATTGGCTTGGATTTGAAGAGTTCTTCAAATGATGAATTGATCATAAAGAAGATTCAATGTAATAAGGCTTAAAGAAATAAGTTTCTTTGTTGGCAAGACAAGGTGATGATTCTTTCACATTGCGAAAGCATTAAAAGCCATGTTTATAGTTTGAACATTGAAGGTACGAATTTCTTGCTCATGGGCAATTTGAATTTCAAATTGATTGATGAGTTTCTTTGTTAGAATATTTGCATATGTTGCGAATTTATTTGAATTGAGATATAAGAATGAAATTTTAACATGTTTAAATGTTATAAAGTGAAGTTAAAAATCTAAAGGGTGGGAATTTAAATTCTAAAAGTGATAGAGTAGTATATGAATATTTTCCTAAGTGATTTTCTAAACTATGTGAAAACATTAAGGAACATGTCTGAATATCTCACTTTAGATCAATTCAAACAACATCACTGAATTGAAGAGGAAAGTTCAGTTAAAGGTGTATCTAACACTGATTCTAAAGTGAACCTGAACAATGTTAAAATTGGAAGTTCTAGTAAGAACAATAAACACTTGAATGTGAATAAGAGTGTGAATGGTTTTAAAAGAACAACTCTAAGGATCCCAACAATGACAAGTAGAATGTCATGTTTTCTTTGCGAAAAGAAAGACCATTATATTTGAGAATGTAAATTCTTAAAGAATAAGAAGGATGAAGATGGAAATGTCAATGAAGCAATTGTCATTAATGACATTATTGCTAAAATTATGTAATAAAGATCACTATATTTCATTTGGCTAACATTACAAATCCTTTCGATTGGTGTTTTGATTCAGGTGCAATGTTGCATGTGTGCAACTACAAGGCACAATTCAAGACTTATAAGGAGTTTTCCATAGAACTAGAGGTGCTTGTGGACATCCACAGTAAGGCAAAATGGAAAGTGCACTGTTGAAGTGAAATTGAGTTTTGACAAGAAGTTTTTTTGACCAATGCTATATTTTCATGTACCTAATATCAAGAAAAACCAATTTGTTATTTAAGAATGAGATATTAGTAGGCAATAGATATGTTACTGTCTGAGTGTTGTTTATCAATATGTTTTGGTTGTGCTTATATTGTTGATTCTTTATTTGTGGCATGCTAGATTGAGACTTTTAAATTTCAAATTTTTGAAATTTATGTCAAAGCATGATATAATTTATATAAACATGATGATTTGGATTGAATTGTGTATTAACTAGAAATGATGAATATTTCTAAATGTATATTATTCTTTGTTAGGAACATGTCATAATTCACCAAAGTGCAGTCCCCTATACTCCCTAATAAAATGGTTTGGTCAAAAGAAAGAACTCTATTTGATATGGTAAATGCCATAAACTTGAGTGCATTCAGCTAAGTTCTTATCTGATCAATAGGAAGCAGGGACGGAACTAGGATTTGAACCTGAGGGGGGCCAAAGCTTAAAACCAAAAAAAAATTATGAAAATAAAAACTAACATCTATTTCATATTTAACAAAATACTACATGCAAAATAAGTATTTCTTAAACATTTCATATTATAAAAACATAAACAAAGTATAACATATAAAATAAGTGTTTCTTAAACATTTCAACACATTATCAAAATGGAAGTCGATGCTATTTTAAATCTCTAAAGTCATTTATGATTGATTCTATACCAAATTTTGCAGCAATCTCATTTTCAAATTACAAAATCGAAGACTTAAATCACAACCACACAAAGAATTAAATTAAATCACAAGAGACAAACACAATTTCATATATATAATATATTGGCCACATGGCTCACACCACACAAAGTGACAGACAAAATTTAATGACTCAGTACCAAAGACTTTTACAATCATTGTTTAACATCTATTTCGATCAAATAATGCCTCCCATGTATATTTCATCTATTTGCTTTTATGAAAAGAATGATGCATACTCAAAATTTAGCATTAATAGTGTTGCCAAATCTAGTGCACTCAAACAATCATTGGTCTCAAGCACAAACACAATTTCTTATATATACTAGTTTTTTTTTGGGGGGGGGGGGGGGGGGGGGGGAGTGCATGGCCCCCCTCTGCCCTACTATAGGTCTATCCCTGATAGGAAGAAACATTGCTTAGTATATGCTATGTGCACAATAGAGTTTCATCTCAAAGGTATTTCATATGTGTTATGAAATGAGAGTGTGACCAAATGCTGATCATTTTAAACCTTAGGAGTGTTTAACCTTTTGTAAATGATAGACCAAAGAAGACTAGTTAGTGAAAGAGCTATATAAAGTGTATATGTAAGTTTTGAGTTAATTCGAGGATATGTATTTTATTAGACTTAATGTCTAATATAAGATTGAAATCAAAGCATATTGAATTTATTGAGTTTAAATTCAAAGATGATTTCAATAATACCTCGATACCAACTTAAACACGAGTAATTGACTTTAATGTTAAATATCACATTAAGTGATATTAAAGATTTAAATGTGGTTCACTAAGTGAACAAAGGTGGAGTCAAAGTGTGAGAAATAAAAAGGATTTTAATCCAAATTTTTATTTCATGTGAAACTCTTGTTTACCTTGTTAAAGGTAATAAAAGTGTAGTCCTAATTAAATACCCATAGTATTCTTTGAGAGAAGTGATCCTAAAGTTTAAAAAAGTTTTGTGCTTCTAAAAGATGTAGCTTTCTATTGTAAAGCTATTAATGATGAGAGAGACTCGATATTATATAATAATAATTGGGTCTTTATGGATTTACCTCTAGTTTCTAAATCAATCGGTTGTGAGTGGGTATTAGAATAAATCATAAAATCTTTTGGTCTAAGGTTTATAGTAAAAGGTTTGAAACATAGGGAACACTACAAAAAAAAGGTCCTATAGCCGCTTTTTTAAAACACGGCTATAACTCTTGAAAATGTGGCTATAGATTTTGATATCTATACACTAGTAACTATTTGTGTTATTAGTTTGATATCTTTAAAACCATTCATATAATTTTAAATAAATTCACTATATTCTATTATTACATTTTTGTTATATGTAATTATAGTGTGTGTGTGTGTGTGTGTGAATTTTGAAATAGTTGAGAACCCAAACTGTGGGGTTTAGAAACTCAAATTGTGGAATTATGATATCCAAGAATTATGGGGATATAACCCATAAACGAGTGTGGTAGATATCTCGAGTTTAAACAAGCACATATTGTGATCCTATTTTGGAAATACCTCTTTGTGCAATAAAGAGAGTATAAGTGAGTTCATTAATTGAATATTCAAAGATCAATAATTAAATATTGGATTGTGTCTTCACATATAATTTGAGTATGCATCATACAGATGTGAAGTGACTTTCTTAAAAAAAAAAATGATCTTGGTAAGGAAGTTTGCTTGAAAGACCTGAGGGTTTGTATTTCCTTAATTAATTAAATGAAAGCCTTTTATGAATGAGAATCAAGTAAAAAAATATAGTAGAGATGTGCACTATATTAATCTCATTTTGAGATTTATGTTATCTCATTTTGTTGAGATTAGTGATTTCTCATTTTGTTGAGATTAGTGATTTCTCATTCTATTGAGAATTGTGTTATCTCATTGTGTTAAGAACTTGCTTCTTAGATTTTAGTATCTTTAAAGGGGCAAAGAAACTTTGATCTCAATAATAAATAGAGAAACCACTAGAAGGGCAGATGCACGGCTCGAATTTGCTAGTGAATTAAATACATATTGCGCATCATGTATGGAACTAAACTAGACATTGCCTTGAAGGGCTTTACTTCTCCTTCTTCTTCCTCACATTCTTAATAGTTTCAGAAAGAGGGTTTAGATTGTGCATAGTTGGGTGGTTGCCCCTCTCTGAACCCAATGATTTCACCAACTTGGCCCTTCAAATCAGCCACTTAAGACCCTTCTCTTCCAAACCCAAAACCCATAAAAAGAAAAAAAGAAAAAAAGAAAAAAAAAGACATTGCCTTCATAGTATGTTGACTTTCAAAATTTTTAAAAACTTGAGGTTGATCACTAGAAAGTACTTAATTGTGATGAATATCTATAATAGAGAATATTCAAGTTTAATTTTCTTATTGATGTGAGTGATAATATCTATGTCTAGTTAGATAATCACTACATGTGGGGGTGTTATGTGTAAGCATTAAAGAAAAAATGTGTATTTCTTACTCTACTATAGAATTAAATTGAGAGCATTGATTATAATGGTAACGAACAAGAAAAGAAAATGGCTAAGGTTTGATAAAATGTTGTGGCCACAACCATAGTGAGCCATTCCTTGTACTGTAATTGTGAAACCATAATGCATATAGTATACATGAGTTGTATACAATGTGAACTTAGACTTAAAAGTCTAAGACAAGAATACGTAAGGCAAGTCAAGTGTGGTTGGACTAGTCTGATAGGCCAAACACATATTGACCCCCTTGTGATGACTTAACCATTGAAGAATCCCAAGATTCGGTGTTGTAGAAATTGTTACCTTCTATAGCCATCAAAGGTACTGATGATCTAAACCTTCAAGGGTGGTCTTGGAGTTATAAACAGGAGAGTTTGTGTTGCTAAACCTTTAAGTGGGATCTCAAAGTCAAAAACATGGGTGTTTGTATTTTGCAAAGGCTAAGGAAAGAAGTAATCCATGAACTCGGAGCTATCATGGGGTTGTGGTAGTAAGTTTTCTACTCTAGGTATCAATAGGATGTTAGTGGTCTAAGTCTTATTGTACAAACTTCAATTCTTTCATAGTGGTTTTGCTTTTTACCTTGAGGATAACTAGGTTAAATCCTCCCCAGATTTTTTACCGGTTTGGTTTTCCTAAGTTATCATATTGTTGTGTTCTTTATTTTTCCGCTGCTTTACATGATATGGTTGTTATTGTACAAACTTTAATTCTTTCATAGGTTATCATATCGTTGTGTTCTTTATTTTTCCGCTGCTTTACATGATATGATTGTTATTGTTTTAACCTAGATCTAAATAATTTACCTAAGTTAATCGCTTGGCTAAATAACTAGGTTAATCTGGTTGTGTTTTAAGGGGTCTAAAAACGTACACAGACTATTACGATCAAATTGAGGATGAGTTTTAAACTCTTAATGAAGTTCATAAATCATAAATGTCTGTGTAACAGGGACATAAGAAGGAATTTCACCTTTGTGAACATAGGAGTGGTGCTGCTTCTAGCAAAAGTAAAAGGGTTTTTTCTTGTACATGTTCACTAAACAGGGTAAAGCACAAAGCCATAATAGTGCTAACAACTTAGATTTCTAAATGTGTTATGGATGTTCTCATGTCTGTGTTGTTTTCGATTTCAACATATAATAGATTTGATTTAAGCACCAAGCCACCATTAACTCTGTTGATTTCTTGAGCAATTACACTAAAGAGAGGTTTAAGTTGAAAGACACCTTCTATTATGTATGATAGGATATCAATCAAGTGAGACATATATTATTACAACCTAGTGGTGGATTGTTGTATATATAGGTATATACAAGGATAGGTTGTAATAATGATATTTGAGTTTGGAGAATATGATTTTATAAAGTGAAAATTCAAGTTCTGGAATTTTCTAAGTGAAAATTCAAAAATCTAAATTTTCTGAAATTTTCTAGAATTTTCTAATGACTGTTCAGAAAGGTTGAAGAGATTCAATCTTTGTTAACTTTTTTATGAAAAATTAACTAATTCTTTATACGTGCATTTTCATGAAACATAACTCTATGGTTATGAATAGAGGCTTATGTTCACTTGAAAAACAACTAACTCTTCATACGTGTTTTTTTATGAAACATAACCCTATGGGTATAAACAGAGGCTTATGTTCACTTGAATAAGAAAAAAAAAAAAAAAACTCCACAAAAATAAAAAGTTTGAGAGACACACAAGAAATCCTGTGGTCATTCTCCAGAATTACTATCTGTAGAACCCAACATCTTGATTGTATCTTGGAGACAAATTTGCAATAACTCTTTAGCAACAAAAGTGTGGAAGGCAAATATTATCTAAGAAAAACGATACAGTACCTCCAAGTTATCTATTTTCTATTTGCCTTTTATGTTAATTTTGTTATTCCATTATTATTTTGTGTAATATCCCCAACAACATGTTACATTAAATTTAAATTATTATATAAGTTTAAAATTGTAGTATTTTTTTTTCTTTCCAAATATATGTATAATACATATATTATTAAAACTTGAATTTTAAGATAAATTCTTTTGAATATTTATAATTTTTTAAAACTTTTTTAGGACTCATATCTCTAATTTCTAATGCCTATTTTGTTTATATTTCTTTGTCCAAGAGTAAAGAGTTTGATTCAAATTAAATTAAATTTTATACTTTTTAATCCAAAAATTAAGAAAAAAAAATGATTTTTAAGCCATAAACTAAAAAGACAATCTACAAAAAGAATCAATTAAGGCTCAGTTAGTTCAAAATGGAATAAACCAAAGTGGACCTAAGGACTGAATGGACTAAAGCGAATCAGATTAGATTGAAGTGGACTAAATAAACCGAAATGGACCAAATTGAACTGAATAAATTGAAATGCTACGCTGATGTGACTCAAAAGGCATGTATCAATAATAATTCTAATCTTTAGCTTTTAGATATTATATAGATGTAATATTATCCAAAAATAAATGTCACCACTAATACCTTTCAACCATTTATTTTTTTGGTTGATTGCATGATAAACCAGTTACATATATTTTTCCTTCTTTTTTGCCACATTTTTTTTTTAATACAAGATAGAATTTCTACTCTAGCCTAATCTAAGTGTATATGTGTGTGAAGCTCACTCCTGGAGATTTGAACCCCGACCCTTACTCTCAACACCCCACAAGCATTTATATTTGTGAAGTGACCATCGCACAAAGGATGCGCGGTGGTTTGCCACATTTTGATTATATAAAAAAAAAGTGATTCTTGTCTAATAAGAAGAGAAATGACATCTATATCAATATTGTTGTAAAAACGTGTAAAACAATAATATTTTTAATAAAACAAAAAAGGCGCACAAAACAAAAACATGGTTATTTAGGCAATCTCTCAATGATCCATTATTAACAATAAAAATTACAATCACATCACATGCTCTCACAAATAAAAACTAATCTCTTGATCTTCTAAACGTGCTCGACAAAAATTTGTATTCTATGTTTACTTTCGTTTTCTTTCTTAAATCTTTTTTTGAGGGGTTTCTTTTAGGATTTTTTACTTTTTTTTTTTTAGATACATAAATAGTTGAGGGTGGGAAGATTTGTACTTTTGAAGTTTTCATTCATTAGAAACATTAGGAAGAACTAACCAGTTGAGCTACTAGCTCCTGGCAACATCAGGAGATGCCAACAAGTTTTTATATCCTTCCAAAGCTTTATATTTTTTTATTCTTATGTTTCCTAGAATTTTTAATTTCAAATCGCACTCTCAAGTCTCAAGATCACTTCGACTCTAAAATGAGATGTATAGGCTCAAAGTTATCTCGAAGCACAAATTTAGCGCTAAACAAATAGCATGATAGAATCCTTTTACAGTGTATGAATTCAAATTCATGTGAAGTTTGTATTTTTTTCAAAGAATCAAAACTATTTTAAAAGAAGAAGAAGATGAACTCTCGTGAATTTTTTTGGACCACTCTTAAATTTCAATAGCATACGGAGAAAAAGTAAAAGATCATGTGAGCTATCTTTGCTTAGAGCAATTAATATATATAAATTCTTCTTTCTTCTCATCTTCTTTTTTTTTGGCATAATCACATATAATCCTTAACCCCTTCAAAACTTATTTTTTTGTTAGTCTACTTTCTTTATATAACACAATTTTGAGGTTAAAAATCACGGGTGCGCATGATAGTCATGGTAGATAAAATAAGAATTTGATGACCTGGGAGCATATATAAATGTTGGTGGAGCAGAAGTCTTTTTTAAGAAACAACAACAATAATAATAAACAAGTTAAAAGCTGAAAATGACATATATATATATATATATATATATATATATATATATATATATATATATGAAAGAAAAATTAAACAACACCACCACCACTTGTTTTCCCTCTAGTACAAACCCGCTAAAAAATTTGAACAAACATTATAAACAGTGTATCTTCAAAAAGAAAGTCGCATCATTGTTTTTTTTTTTTTCTTTTTTCTTTTCTTTTTTCGTTGTTGTTGTTTTATTGGGTGGACAAAGTCACATTTCTTGTACCTTGGTTGATGACATTATAGATGCGCGTGAACACAGCAAATAAATTGAATAACATGTATGTGCGTGCTTGTGGGCCGAGGACGAGGAGAGAATAACCCCACCTCAGGCAGCCAATTAGTGGGACTTGTCAGATTTCTTCTTCTTCCCCTCCTTTTTTTTTTTTTTATTTAAATATTTTTTAATGTTTATAAGTCAGGTCAAAACCATTAGAAGGAAAAATGTCTGTTTATTCTTCATAAGTATTATTAGGTTCAATAGGTTAAATGTTGGCAAATCATGAAAATTTAAGGTAAACTAAAGGAAACAGTAGTATTTGGTTTCTCGACACACAACTTGACACTTCTCAATACACCTCTAGATCAATCAAGATTCACATAACCAGATTTTCAGAGGTCCATTAAGTCGGCTATTTTAATACCAATTCATGCCCTACTTGCTAAACTATTCAAGATCTACTCACTAAGGTCGACTGAAATAGGAAGGGGAGAGAGAGAGAGAGATCACTTTGCTACATATTCAAAGTCCAAACCCTAATTCTCACTAATTCATCATCATGTTGGAGTTCAAGAGGGAGATTTGAATATAATATCCTTGGAGATTGGTGATCAAGGTTGAAGCCACAGAGTAATCCTAGTGGTACTGTTGCGAAGTTCAAATCTTCAAAAGGTTCTTGAAGTTGGTTGGAACTTCCAATCGTGAAGTGCTAGTGAGTCATTTATGAAACATCCAAATAATTAAAGAGTTCAAAACATTTGAAGTTATAGAAGGTTTCTGTATTAAGTTCATCTATGAGTTAGAGTCCAAGTAAAGGTTTTACGCTAAATTGTAAAAACTTCTCTTGATTATAGTGTATTACTTGTAGAGGAAAGTTTACCTCTCAGTGGTTTTTCTCTTGGATAGTTTTCCTTGAATTTTTCATTTCATTACTATTTGTTGTTTCCTTTATTTTGTTGTTCTTGCTTTTGATATGATGACATGCTTGCTCGTGGTAATCAACCTATGATTATATTGAATATATAATTGGTTAATTGACTAATCATAATTGATCCTCTACATAATATGCAACCGGGATCTAAAACTGCCCTCTCAAATGTCATTTCTTTCAATCAAATCCCAATTCTTTTTGGCTCATGAACAATAAATTGCCAAATCCCCTGTTACAAGCTATTGTTTTGATTTTTTTTTTTTTAAGCTAAGGGTAGGACAATTTTAGTGTCATTGTGAAAATGTAAAGCAAATGTAACGGTCATGACCATTTTATTTATCTTGTGATGTGAAAGTTTTTTTTTAGAGATAATTACAACATGTTGCTAACCCTGCAGCTCGAACATTTTCTCCCCTAGACCCTAAAGTACTTTGGGAATTCGAAGGTGCCAATTCAGCTACAAGGCTTTTGGCAATGTGAAAGTCGGAAATTGAATTATTACGAGAACCCATATGTAACGGCCAATATGTTTGATTTTTTTTTTTTTTTTGGAGAAAAGTTTGAATTTTCTATGACAGGAAGAAAAAAATACTCGTATAATTAATAAGTGTTGGCCCGGATTTGTTTATTTTCTTTAAGAATAGTTATTGATTTGGTCACTTTTAAAGTTCAAAAAATTATTAAATACTCCGATAGTACTATAAATGCGTATTCTCCTCTCTCATATGAACTGTGAGTACCACTATAAATTTAATTAGTAGGATCTACAGTTATGTGAAAAGAGAGAGTATACATTTATGATATTTTGAGAGTACCCAATAATTATCTTTAAATTTCTATCATGTCAAAATCAAATTAAAATTGGGATTTGGAAAACAGATTCCCCCTTTGGGTTCAATCTTATTTTTTTTTTCATATTATAATATTATTTTAATCAGTTTTAAAATATATAAAAATTAATTATCAAAGCAATAAAGCTCGACGTTTTGTGTATGTAGTTTTACGTGGAGTAAGGGTTGAGATGTGTTGGGCTCCGTTTTTCTTTTTCACTTGTGATGTGATAAAAATTTAAAAAAAAAAAAATTGTAATATTATTGGATCATAGAGACTAGACTTCAGAGTCGGGAAGCAAGGTCAGTGGAGTTGTGAAGTTATGCATGCTCGTGATGTCATTGTAGATACTAGATACCCTCCTAGCGAATAGAAATCATCCTTTCCATTTTTAGGGTACAACTTTTATATCAGTGGACTGTGGAAGTTGGAACTGTGTTCTACTTTATATTATGTTAATTGTGGTGTATCATGGGTCTAATTTTTAAACTTTGATTAGATTACAAAAAAAAAAGAATATGTGACAAGTTATAATTATTGATAAAGTAAGTGGATTTTCAATTTCCCCCCTAACAATATAAAAAATGTCAAAGCTGTTATTAATTTTACAGTAAAAAAGTTGAAAACCTATGTTAACCAAATATGATTGTTGTCACTAAGTAAGCTTTGTAGTATCTTTGACATCGTACCAACAATATAAATCCTTAATGAGATTATGATTATCATGCAGATCAGCTATTTGTAGTGTTCTTTGACATCGCACCAACAATTAATATTAATCCCTAATGAAGTAATGATTATAATGCAGACGCTATTGCTGAGAAATGTGGTCGTTTTGGAGGGTAGAAACGAAAGAGAGAGAAAATATACGGCCAAACAAGATCGACCTTTAATCTTCTCTCTCTCTCTCTCTCTCTCTCTCTCTCTCTCTCTCTCTCATGCAAAATATAAAAAGTGATGATGGGTTGGGCAGCACTGGGGACCGATCGACCTACTTCTTTATTATATATTATATACTTGTGTATTTCAAAAAAGAATTGAAACAAAAATGTTAGGCTAGCTCTAGCTCTAGTTCTATATATATAATTGAAGTTTGATTAATAAAATGAAAGAATGTAAAAAAGTTAATGCATGAAAAAACTATAAAAAGAAGAATAGGTAGGAACAGTTTCCTATGAGCATGTCTGCCGGACTTCAATCACTGAACCAATCATGCTAGTGTAACTGCACAGAGTAAAGAGGTTTTGCTTTTTATCTCTTTTACCCATCATGTTAAAAGCCCATAATAATCAACCTCATATCATCACTTTGTCTCTCTGTATAGGGTCGGTATATGTGTGTTTTATCTTTGTTCTCTTTTTATTTGGTTGCTATCTCTACTTTTTTTAAGGGAAGGGAAAGGTGGTGTGTAAGTAAATTAATATTAATGCAGAAATATACTAATAATTTGATAAAGTAAACTGATAAAGGAAGAGATTTTCAGGTACTGGGAAGAGAACAAAGGAAAAGACAGAAAGTGCACGTCAGAACACGTCTGTTGGCTTGGGCTGTGGTCTTGGATGGGTGGAGAGCTTCAAGGGAATCCCTTCTCATCCACATCTCTCTCTCTCTCTCTCTCTCTCTCTCACATAGACACAGAGTCTCTCTCTCTCTCTCTCTCTTTGATATTCTGCAGGGTGTATAGCAATTGATTTTGGTTTATTTGATTATTGTTGAATCTTCTTGGTTTTAGCATCTAGCTAGCAACCCAGATGTTGAAACATTAAGGAAGAAAGACTAGTGGCTACAAGGTTTGGTGCTAATCTACTTATATTAGTACTATTTCTTTGACTTGTGTCTTTCTTTCACTTCAATTTCCAAGCGTTTTGAAAAGTTAAATAGAAGCTAAGAAAAATCATCAAGAAGAATACATAACAAGTGAAGGATTTAGTGGGATTAGTAAGAAGCTAAAATCAGCTACATGATATAACCATTCCTTTCTTTGTATTATCACTTCCCATATATAAGCCTTTCTGAATTAGGGTTTGCACTGAGATCTGAGGGACATCCTGTCATAGATGTGAAATCTCATACTTTGTGTCATTATTCACACAAAGTTGTTTAATTTAATATAAAATAGAAGATGATGAATGATATGCTGATGGCTGAGAATATGTCCAATTTGACTACTGCATCTGGTGAAATAAGTGCTTCTTCAAGTACAAGAAATGAAACTACTGGCACCCTGTACTCTCAACAGTCCTCTGCTTCAACAAATCTAGCACCACCACCGAAGAAGAAGAGAAATCTTCCAGGAAATCCAGGTTTAGTTTCTTTACAAAGAGTTGGACATACATGTTTAATTATTGTCACATCTATCATCTGGGTAATAGTGATTTTGACTCAAAAGAAATTAACTTTGTCATATGGGTTTTCAATTTTCTTGGTTTTTAAACAGACCCAGAAGCAGAAGTGATAGCTTTGTCTCCCAAAAGTCTTATGGCAACAAACAGATTCTTATGTGAGATTTGTAACAAAGGGTTTCAAAGAGATCAAAACCTTCAGCTTCACAGAAGAGGGCATAATTTACCATGGAAATTAAAGCAAAGGACAAGTAAAGAGGTGAGGAAGAAGGTGTATATATGCCCAGAACCAACATGTGTGCATCATGACCCTTCAAGGGCTCTTGGGGACCTCACAGGGATCAAGAAGCACTTTTGCAGGAAGCACGGTGAAAAGAAGTGGAAGTGTGAAAAGTGCTCAAAGCGTTATGCAGTTCAATCAGATTGGAAAGCTCACTCCAAGATTTGTGGCACTAAAGAGTATAGATGTGATTGCGGAACCCTTTTCTCTAGGTAAGACTAAGAGCAACGTATATAGAATTATCGTGAGAAAAGCAATTAAGACTTCAAGAAAAGTTCAGGTTTTTTACCAAAAAAAAAAAAAAAATCTTTACTCCATAATTGAATAAAATAAGTCTTTAATTTAATGCTCTCAATGTGCTTCTTCTGGTATTTATTTTGTTTCTAACAATTGCGTTGGGGATTTAAACCCTATTCTTTCTTATTTATAAAATTAAACAATATTATTAAGTTGCAAGACTTTTGACGCAATTGTGTCATCTGTACTATATCGTATGTAAGTGGGGTTAGCAAAAGAAGAAAATGGACTTATATAATAGCTGCAATCTCATGCATATTCTTTTTGTTAGCATTCAAACATTCACCAAAGTGACCTTATGCAGCACAGAGAGAAAGAGAGGAAGCAGATTGGTTGAAACCTTTTAAGTTCTAATTGCTACTGTAAAAGTGGCTACATTAGGAACCTTTACTGCTTAGAACTGCATCAATGTTTTATTTCCTTAGAAAGAAAAAAAAATAAATAAAAGACGTACAAAAAGGTGACATGTGAGAGAGAGAGAGAGAGAGTACTTCAAGTCTTCAACACTACTGTTTATTCTGTATATTTTACTGGTCGCTGTTTTTGTTTTTTCTGTTTGTTTTTATGGATACAGGAGGGACAGTTTCATCACTCACAGAGCTTTCTGTGATGCATTAGCACAAGAGAGTGCCAGAGCAATCACAGCAACAACAACAAACCCACTTCTGTCCTCACAAACCCCACTCCATAGCCATGGCATTCAAGCAGCATTTCAACTCAAAAGAGAACAAGAAGTACTAAATCTTCCATCAGAAATTCCACCTTGGTTAACTTGTCCTACACCATCAGCAGCTGGACCAGCAGGGCCCCCATCTTTAAATCTTTCATCCTCACATTTATTCTCAACAAATTTAGACCCACCTCTAGTACTCCACCATGAAAACCCTACCTCAAACCCTAAACCTAATTCAACTACACTTCCTCCATTTCACCCCACAGCAGCTTCCCCACACATGTCTGCAACTGCATTATTGCAAAAAGCAGCTCAAATGGGTGCAACAATGAGCCACCCATCACCATCACAGTCCATGCTTAGACCTGGTGACCACCACCAGGCTCACATTTCTGACACTCATACTGGGTTCAGTCCCACATCGATAGGCTCATCTAAAGCAGTTTCTGGTTTAGGTCTGTCTTCACGTGAAGAAATAGGAAGTGGGTTTGCTCATAGCTTGGCTTCTTTTGAGAATAAAGCTGCTGCAAATACTGTCCCCACTGGATTCATGCAGCAGCAACAATCTCCTTCTCTTCTTCATGACATGATGAGTTCTTCTTTGCCTTCTTCAAGTGGGTTTGAAGGTTCTTCCTTTCAAGAGGCTTTCAATGGGACTGGCAACAATAATCATAGAGGTGGCAATGAGGGAATGACAAGAGACTTTTTGGGTCTTAGAGCTTTCTCTCATAAAGATTTTATCAACATGGCCGCTGGGTTTGAACAAATGAATGGTAATTCTTCTTCAAGATCATATGCTCAGCACAATCGGAACCAAGCACCTTGGCAAGGTTAGCTTCTGGCTGACCATCCTTAATTCCTTTTCTTTCTTCCTTGTGCTTCAGAGAACTTTGTAGCTACATTTTCGATTAGTCCCCACCTAAGGCCCTAAAGAAAAAAAGAGCATATACAGCCTAGCCATTCTAAAGAGTTCTTGAGCATATGGATACCTCTGATTTTGCAGGTCAGGTTTGGTTGCTTTGATCATCAATTGTTTATTATTGTAATTCGTTATATGTTTTTTTTTTTTTTTTTATAAATAAACACATATATATATATATATATATATGTATTTATATATGTATGCAACTGCAATGGGAGACTTAATCATTAAATTATTCCTTAATCCAGAGAATGTGGAAAGTAATATATTTTTCTTTGTAATTAATTGGCTAGCTCCATAGTCATGACAAACTGCCTGCTGATCATTTTCTCACCACTAGTTTCTCTTTTCGGTTCATTAATATATTATAGTTTAAATGACACCTCCTTTTTCTAACTAAAAGAAGTGAAGAGTAAGATAATGAGTTCAAATTTTATTTGGTGTATGTATAGCTTATCAATAAAAAAGAATATTTTTTTTCCAATTATCAGATTTATGTGCATCAAGTCCCTTTTGTTTTTAAATTGAGTGTTGGATTTATTTAACATGAGAAAAAAAAAATATTTTGGACTGTTTTTATCTCTAGAATTTTCATACATTGATGTGGACCATCCCAAATTAATTTCTAAATTGTATTTAAGAAAATATTTAAATTAAAACCAATTTTCAAAGCTTAATTAATTATCCTTCAAAAAAATCTTAAATAAAGGATTGTGTGACATTAATTTTTTTAAGGGTAAGTTAAATTTGTTGGTATGCTATAAGAATAGCATAGAATTTTGTACGATATCATTACAATATTAGGCCTCTCTCTCTCTCTCTCTCTCTCTCTCTCTCTCTCTCTCTCTCATACTCAAAATATGCATTTTTTAGTGTTGTTAAATCCCAAAAATCCACTTGGGGAAGTGGAGATGAATAAAATGGAATAGCATATTTTTTTTATAAGTAGTCTAGAACCCTCCTCTCCTCAAGAGGGATGGGTCGAGTGAAGGCTCCGTCCCATCTCACCTCCTTTTATCAGGGTGTGTGGATAGGTTAGGACTTGATTTTATCGATCGCTCTCTACTATTAAAACAGGTCATTCAACATTTAATACAAGGGGATTGTCAGTAGGCAGAAGTAATTCTGTAGAGGTGACAACTTGCTTCTCCAAGATGCTATCTAAGGATTGAATAGTATTAGGTTAAGATTACCTGCTAATCTTCCTTGGTCATTGCATTACTTTGGACAATTTGAGTGCTAACTAGGATAATCCTTAAGATTTTCCTCTGATTGGGAGGAGTTCAAATTCATTGGGCCCATTTTCACTAGCTTATTCATGGTTATTAGACTGCCCCCAAAGTTATGAAGGAATTTATATTTTATTACATATACTTCTAAGTATTTGTTTCTAAATTTTAAAAAATAATTTAAAAGAAAATTCTAAGCATTCCTTCCAAAAGTGTAACTCTAAACAATGTTACACCACTCAATATTTTTTAATTGGTTGTGAATATTGACCAATCCACCGTTAGATTACATTATCTTCATATATTCTACATGCTTGCAAAATTTCAAGGTGATTAAAGATTAATAGCCATGTGATCAATCAATTGTTAAAATTCAAATTCTTGTCGTTTAAAATAATGCATAAAAGATGAGTTTATAGATCAAATGGTAAATAGCATTCGATTGATATGAAAATTAGCATGAATGTTAAGAACATATAGAACATGTAATTCAACGGTTGGATTTTCAAAATATTAATTCAATAATAAGTTATTGAGTGGTACAATATTGCTTAGAATTACACCAAGTGTAACTTGAACCCAACCCTATATATATATATATATATATATATATATATATATATATCCTTTCCATTTATTCTTTAATAAATTAAACTCCCAAACACACACAATGCATCATATATAGGAGAAAATGGGCTTTTGCCCTTTTATTAAAAAATATCTAGCAAAATGCTCCATATCTAAAACTATTTAGGAAAATGGCCCTGTTTTGAAACTCGATTATCTAAAAATCGAGTTTCAATTTAAAACTCGATTTTTGAACAATCGAAATATAGCGAATTGAAAATTAAAAAAAAAAAATTTGAAACTCGAGTTCCATTCATGGAACTCGAGTTCCTTGAAAAAATTCAAGTGGAACTCGAGTACTTTACATGGAACTCGAGTTCCCAAAAAAAAAATTTTCTAAGTCCACATTCACTATAACTCGATGTTCCAAAAATCGAGCTATACATTTGAAACTCGAGTTTTAGAAAATTAAGTTTCAAAATAAGGGTATTTCCCTAATTAGTTTTAGACATGAGACATTTTGCTGGACATTTTTTTAAAAAAAAGGGCAAAAGCCAATTTTCTCCATCATATATATATATATATATATATACCATTTCATTCTTTTTAATGATCTTTCATTACATTTCTTTTTTCCTTTTTTTAAAAGAAAATTTTAAATTCTCTCAAACATAATGTAAAGCAAAAGAAGACCCGCACTAAGACATTCCAAAAGAAATGGATAAAAGTAGTTCCTAACCAAAATGTAGAGCATTTTTTACATCCCAAAAGAGTAGCTAGGAAAGCAAAATACAAAAGAAGAGACAGCCAAATAATAACATAAAATCTTTAGTCTAAAAATTATTCTTACAGGTCGCGCGAGAGCTTAGTTATCATTTATCAATCGGTAATTGTGTGGAGGATCTCAAAATTCTCTTTCCCCTACCCCCAATCCTCTTTGCAGTCTTTCCCTTGACTTGGAGTCTTTCCAACAAGATCTCTATTCTCTACTCGGTTGAATGGAAGTATGGAACCCACTAGAATAAGTCTTTTACCTCATTAATTGTCTTCAATGGAAAATCTTCTCCTCTTGCTACGAATTCATAAAAATATTGGTTGCTTCTAAAAATGAGGCCCCCAAATTTTCCAATGGCCTTGCTCTTCACGATTATTATGAATACTTCATTATTTGATATTATGCACACACATGAAATCCAATTTTATTAAGTACATTCTTTTATATTGATTTAAGCCTCAAATTTCCACTTGAATCATTTCATTTTTATCAAAACTATAAAAACATATCGATTTCGTTAGTTGCTATGACTTTACTTATCTGTTTGTTTTGATGTAAAATATTTTCAGGAAAATATTTTCATATTTTACCATGTTTGTTTTACAGTAAAATAATTAGTCAAATGTAAAATATTTTCAGTCAAAGGAAAAATCAAAGGCAAAAACTGTAAAATATTTTACACTTAAAAAATCGGTAAAACATTTTACAATTTCTTATGCTCTCTCGCTCCCAATACTTTATCAACTTCTGCTCTCTTAACTTTCTCAATTCTTCCTCTCTCCATCTCTCAGCTCTCTCACTCACAAGTCACAAGGCCACAGCCCTCTCATCTCCAACCATCTCACACCGTTGCCCACCCACTGACTGACCCCAACCGCCATCATCGGCACTACCAACCTCATCATGTCTCTTCTGCACAAATCCTTCTTCTCTTCTCTCTTACACTGCCTTGGATCTGACAACGATTTTAAGTTTTTAGTGGCTACCCGATCTTGCCTCTGCTGGGCTTAGATTTTCAGATTATGTTCTTTGTTTCTTGGGCTCTTGATCTGAGTTCATGGAGGTTTTTCTTGGTTGATGGTGGTTGTCTTTTGGTTGGTTTTTCCGATCTGCTTTTTTTTTTTTTTTTTTGGGTTTTCAAGATTTGGATTTTTGCTTGATGGTGGTTGTCATTTGAGTGGTCAATGGTGGTTTGTTGGTCGGTGGCTGTGTTTTGAATGTTTCGTGGTGTTTTGGTGTCTGTTTTTCCTTCCGATGTGGAGTTTTGGGGGGATGGGTGGTGGTGGCCTGTGCACCATTTTTTCTTTGTTGAAGGCCTGTACACACTACACAGGTTTGTGCACCGGTTTTTTTTTTTTTTTTTGCTAAAGGTCTGTGCACTAGTTGAGTTTTGAGAAGTATGGAAAAAAAATTTTATTTTACAGTGAAACATACAATTGGGAAATGATTTTCACTGTATTTTCATGTTTGCAATCAAACACGGTAAAATGAAAATATTTTACTGAAAATATTTTACATGTAAAATATTTTACATTTGCAAATATTTTACTTCGAACAAACAGAACGTTAGTCTAACAACATGCATTAACAGTTTTGATGATTCTATCACCTCTTACGTACATGCATAACAAAGACTCTTTTCTGATCAGCAAGATTATACCATTTAGCTTAAGATTTAGGTTTACCATTGAACTACAATTTTTTTTTTATAGCATTTTGTACATATTTTAATTATTGTTGAAAGGGATAAATTTGAGGATTTTGACCCTAAGAAACCAGGAAGACCAAAAAAATAAAGGGGAGCCCAAGTGCCCAACTAAGGTATCATGAATTATATGGTATTGACTCTAATTATGGATTTTATTTAGGATTTGGATTTCTCTAGTCTATGTGTTGTCTATTTCCAAAGTTGGATGGTGCAAGAGAAAGGTTCGAGAATAGTGCAGATCAGACGTGTATGTTTGCATAGTTTGGGCAGCTAGTGTATGTAACACAAAAAGGAGATGCTATTTGACAGCTTAATGGGTACAAGTGGTTTTAATTCCAAGGAGGTGGATAATCGAAAAGTGGAGAAAAAAAAATAATCTTATTGAAAATGAAACTCAAAAAAGGAAAAAAGAAAAAGGAGGATATGTTTGTTAATTTCTTCTTCTTCTTTTTTTAATAAAAAAAAGTGGACAAGTTCTCTTCTACTTCTTCTTCTATTTTATTTTATTTATTTTTTAAATTTGGGTTGGTTAACAAACGCCAACTAAGTTCCTTTTCATGGCTGCTCTCACGGTACGTTATTGCTAATAAGGACTTTTTAGTTCTTATTTTAAAGGTCATGCTTCGAACCAACTACATGAACAAGGCACTTAATAATTCACTTAATAGTTAAAATCTCATGATAAAGTCATTTTACAATTGAAAAGAAAATCCACAAATTTAAAAAAATATCAAGTTACTAAAATGTTTAACATTTATTGATTCAATCCTAAATTCTACTCACTCACCATCCCAACGAGATTACACTATGCTTGTTATTCCTCCTAAGGAGAAACTAAACAAGAAAAAAGTGAGCTTGGCAATTCAATAAATAACAGTAACCTTAACTAGTTGGATCAAACATATTTAAAATTAAATAATAATAAAAAGAAAAAATTGATTTTTCTATTTAAACAACCTATTAAAATCATTTAAACATTAGATTTCATAATGATAAATAAAAATCTATTTCATTCAAATATCCAAATATGAGTTATTTTTATAAGATTATAAAGGTAAGATCAAATTTATGTCTAATTTTCTTATTAATCGCTTCCAAAAATCACATTATTAATATTCTAATGTCAATCTAACCGTAAAACCCAAAATTAATTAAATTAAGAAATTATTCACATTCAATTGACTTTAATAGTTTAATCCTTCTAAACATGAAAATTCCTCAAACTCCAAAACTCTAGAGTATCAAAATATGATATATATCAGAAGTGATTTCTTACCTAAAGGATGCCTTGATTAATCTTGGCTTCAAAGTTTCAAATTTAATTTTCTCCCGTTTGCAAAGTTTGTTTTTGTTGAATGTGCAACTTCTAAGAGCATCTCCAATAGGCCTCTAAAGCCAAATATGGAGAGCAAACACACAAAAAAAACCCATCTAACAGCCTCTCTATCTCCAATTTTTTTTTTTAAGATTTGCTACAGTAGCTCTCTTGACATGGAGAGCACACTGTAGCAATTACTATAGCATCTCTAAACAATATTCTTCCTTAAAATAATACCCAGTTGAATAAAAAAATAATTCTTTCTCTCTCATCCCTTTTCTCTTTTGTTCTTCACTCCCTCATGCTTCTCTATCTCAACAGTTACAAACTAAAACATATCACAATCAAAACAAAAACACAAAACTCAATCGAAAGATTTAAAACACAAAAACAATCTTTCTCATAAGCCTAATGAAATTTGAACAATAAAATAAAACTAATCAAACCAGAGAAAAAAAAAACATGTAGAACGCCGATCTGACCAATATGGTGATTAAGCTGCATGTTCTTAGAAGTGGGGAGGAGGACGAGCAACGGTGGAGCGAACCAAGCGGCGTGCATGAACGCGGATTTAAAAAGCCAATTCTCTCTAATATTTGTTCTCTGCCAGTGATCTATGTGTGTATGAGAGAGAATTTGTTTGTGTGAGATAGAGAGAGAGAAACTTGTGTGTGTGTGTGTAAGAGAAAGAGAAAGAAAGAGAGAGGGAGAAGTGGAGATATGTTTTGGAGTCTGGAGATCAAGAAAAACAAAAAGTCAAAAAAAGAGTGAAGATAGATATAGGGGTAGGTGTACGTGTGTGGTGGAGAAAAAACAAGAGAAATTTTTTTTTTTTTTTTTTGAGAAACGACAGATTGTTATTAGTTGATATTGGTGAGTAAAAAAATAATTTAAATGGTGAGTTTAAATTAAAACTAGTAACAACTTATCATATAAGAATTTGTTGTAAAAGTATTGCGAAAAAATGTTATAGACGTAATATTTTTCATTAAAAAAAATATATAATTGTTAACGTTGTTTGGAATTTAAAAAATATAGATGAATTAAGAAATATTAAAAAAAGAATTGAAAAATAATGAAGAATAATATTTGAATGGAATAGAGAAAAAAATGGAGAGCCTGTTGGAATGTGTATTTGAAAAAATAAGTAGGTAAAAGGAAAAAGTCACTATTCATTTTCTAAACAGTACAAAAATTTAGAGAAACTGTAGAAGATGCTTTAAGGAGGATCATCTCAAGAATTAAATAATCTTATATATTAGGATTTTCAAAAGTTTAAAATTTATTACTTGACTCCAATTGAACAACTAACGAAAATTTTAGGGTAAATTTCACAAACCACCCCTGAGGTTTGTGATAATACTAACTAAGTCCAGAACATTTCAAAACCTACCAATTTCGTCCTAAATGACAATTTTGTCCCTAAACTAAAAAAAAAAAAAAACGTCATTAATTTTTTCTTTGTTTTTTCTCTTCTTCCTCTGTCTCTTTCATCTCCCCCTCTCTTCTCTGAGCTTCAAAATCTCAGAAAAAAAAAAAAACTTCACCCCTCTTTTCCTCCTATTACAGTTCAACCACGCCAATCTCAGCGCCACCTCCAACCTCTCCAAATCCTCCATAAACTCCTCACTCACCGTCGTCGTATCGAGGCTCCGAACCGAGCACGAGCATTGGCCGATGCTTTCCCCTTCGTTCAAAGAGAAGAGCCGAACCGACTCGGACACGAGTCTCTCGGAGCGATTCGACTCGGCGACGCGAGAGAGAAGGGCACGCGACTTCTTGAAGCAGAAATTAGGGAGGTCATCGCAAGAAGGAATATCGGGGAGGACAATGAAGCAGCCATGGTCGTGGGTTCGGACCTTGCCGAGCATGTTGAGGAGGACTTGGACGAACCTGGAATGGACGGCGGTGATGTGAGCTTGGCGCTGGTGGACAGTGAGAGACGAGAACCATTTGAGGATTGAGGACCTAAGGTTTGAGTTTTGGAGCGGAGGAAGATCTGAGTCGGCGGTGGTGCGGGAATGGTAGAGAGAGATGTGGGAGGTGAGCGAGTCGATGAGTTGGCTCTGAGTCATGACCGAGTTGGCGAGTAGGAGAGAGAGAGGACATTCGGGGGAGAAGAAATGTGAGGGAGTTCTGAGATTTTGAAACTCAGAGAAAAGAGGGGGAGATGAAAGAGCCAGAGGAAGAAGAGAAAAAAAAAATAACAACGTTTTTTTTTTTTTTTAGTTCAGGGACAAAATTGTCATTTAGGGCGAAATTGGTAGGTTTTGAAATGTTCTGGACTTAGTTGGTATTATCACAAATCTCAGGGGTGGTTTGTCGAATTTACCCAAAATTTTAACCCAAAGATAATAAACGTTTTTGTTGGGTATACATCAATCTTTCAACAAGAGTATTAAGCCCCTAGCTTCTGAACTATTAGAAAACTATGAAAAGTGCTGTATATTAGAATGTCAATAATTGTATAACAGTATAAGGATACCCTTAACTTAGTTAGAATTTGCTAAACTCTTAGTTAGAATACAAGAAAATACAGTAAGTAAAACACCTATAGCACCTAGTATTCCAACATGCACATTACGTAGATAGTTCAGTCTTGGGTAAGACAAGATAGTTGGTCTACTGGATTGGTCATACATTCATATGTAACCTCGAACTTTGGACATGGTTAATTATATACTGGCCCTGAGACATGGCCAGGGATCTTTGAGGATGGGTTGTGTTGGCAAGAGGCTTGAGAGACCAAAAACTATAGCTTGAATATTTTGATGCCTAAGGTTGTCTTCTTCTTCTTTTATCAAGCTTACAATAAAACAGAATATCCCAACACATTGATCCCACTCACCCACTCACAGATTTCGTCAAATATAGAAAGTTTTCCAAGAAGTAATTAATCTTGTATAGACTACTGCTAGATCCATATTTTATGTATAATTTCTTATGATGAAATTATTCATTACTACAAAAGATGTCCTTCCTCCTCTAACATGAGTGTGGACCTCACGGAAGGTCCCATATAAAGGCCCACACTTATTGTGAGAGGAGGGAAAACTCTTCCCATAAGAGTGAATAATGTCTTGTTTAGTAATTTTAATATAAGCAAATTACTCCAACAGTTTTCATACTTAAAACACAAGACAATCTTAGGTTTATTTGGCATTTCATGTTTTGAGTGAGGTTTGGGATGCATGCAAATATAGCCTTTAGGTGTTTTCTATTCTCTCCAAGATGTGTTGGTGGGTTCTAATTTGGAATCACATTTCTTGACAAGATGGACCAGACTTAAACATCAGGCTTGGTCACAATTTTTGTTTCAAACCGAAGTTGGTGCTTCAAAGCTCATCTAAAATATATAAATGGTTATGGTTTATAAACAAAAAAATCGATGAGATAAGAAAAAGTTAATTTGGTTGAGTGTGTATCAATTAACTCAATTGATAAAATCTCTTGTTAAATAAGGGATCAAGGTTTGAGATTCTCACTTATACTAAAAAAAAACCTTTATTAGTGCTTTGGCTTGATGATGAGCACAATCATTATGAAGATAGTGTTATAGATCCTACTAATACCAAAAAAGAAATTAACTTTATTTATGTCTTGACCTAATGATAAAACACAATCATTACAAAAACAATATCATATGTTCAAATTATATTGTAGTTATAAAATAAAAAAGTTGCTAAATAGGGTAAAGTTCTAGCCCGATTGGCACCTACCCTTCACTAATCTTCATGTCATAGGGTAGACTCTCCTTAGTCCTTCACCCCCCACCCCCCACCCCCCACCACCACACATACACACACCAAAAGAAAAAAAAAAAACACAAGGAGAGGTTAATTGGGCCAGATAGAGTCAAATTTGTTTTCAAAGGCTTGAACCCTAGTTGGGCCGGACAATTTACCCAAATGCATATTTTTTTTTTCAAGAAGTACATGCAAAATTCCAATTTCTAAGTACCCTTACCAAAAAAACGGGAAGTAGGAAATAAACAAGACTTTAGAAGCCCAAAAAGCCCTGGCCCTGAACAAGTAGAAGGAGATCCATTAAAAGCATTTGAATCGATGATGATTTTTTTTTTTTTTTGGGTCTTATAAAATATGTAGGCTTCATGGGAATGGGTCCAAATCCAAGTCAACACATAAACATATGCGCTACAAATCCTTATAGCCACCAGGGGCAATATTGACATTTCACAAATTCCCACAACCTTTGTCAGCACACATGTTTCAATTTGGAACTCAAAAAACAGCATCACACGGTCGGTCTCCACTCTTCCCACATCGTTCGATTAATACTCATACCTCTCTCTCTCTCTCTCTCTCTCTCATCTCATCCTCATTTTCTTTCTAACCAAACAGAAAAAATTACACACCTCAGAGAAACCTTTATAGAGAGAGAGAGAGAGAGAGAGAGAAAAAAAAAAAAAATTAGTAAGACCCTTTTGGTCTCTGAATAAGATATGGCTTGGAGGAGCCTCCTCACTCAGGTTGGTTGAATCTTTCACTAAATTTTTTTTTTATTTTGTTATTATTTTTTAAAATATTTGTAAGACCTTTTGTTTTGGGTTGGATTATCAAATAAAATTCCTTTCTTTTCTGGATTTTGGAAACCCTAATTTCAATATTGGGTTGTTGATACTTGTCTAATATTTATATAATATTTAATGTTTGTGGATCTATTACTGTTTTTATGATTGCACCAATGGAACATAAATCAAATACACTGGGAATAGATTCAGGAGGTCTATTGTCTGTTTTGATAGCTTGGAATATGTAGAAAATATTGAATTTTTGAGTGTTATATATCATAAAATATGATGAAAGAAGAGAAGGAAGGCCTTTTGGTTCTGATATCACAACTGGGTTTTGTTCAAAATTTCCAAAGGTGAAGTCTTTTTTGGGGGTGGGCATCTTTCTGTTAATTGCACTATTTGGAGTTTTTTTTTTTTTTTTTTTTTTCCAGTTACAGTGTTCTGGTTATGGTTTATTTGGCTTTACAATTAATGGTTGTGTTCTGAATTACATTTATGAAGAGTTATGAGCTTGTTGCAGCAGTTTTTATTCAAATTCTTTTAAGTTATGTTGCTAGTTTTGTGCTTGAGTAGATTTCTCAGTTCACTTTCAGGTTGCTTATTTTTTACAAAGCAATGGCACTGTGTGGTTAGCATCTTACAAGTACTCTTTTGTCACATCTAGTGTATGTGTGTGTGTGTATATATATATAAAGTATTGAGATAAAAGTGATGGGGTGAGGAGAACTTTGATATAATTCTGCACTATTAGCTAAGTGAAGGTGACCTTTTTTTCTTTTTCAAATCTCCATTTATGTGTTGGACATGGGTTGAAACGATTTCCATTCTCAATCCCTTGAAATTCCAAGTTCTCAACAGTAGTGTGTTACAAGTTACAACTCCTGGACCTTCTTCCTTCTTTTCCCTTTACTTTCTTCTTTTTCTAATTTTCTCTCTCTCTCTCTCTCTCTCTCTCTCTCACACACACACACACACACACACACACACACACACTCTTGTTCAACTAGATTGACAAATTTTGGTGATTGACTATTTGACATATGGTACAGTGTGAGGAAGGAAAAAAGTTAGGTGATAAGTTTTATCTTTTGGGTTCATTTTATGAAAAAAAAAAAAAAAAAAAAATCTACTTTGTTTAGTTTTAGGATGATAGGAGGCCCGGCTACCTCGAATTAGCCAGAAATCTTGTTTTAGTTTGCATTTCCTAGGATCAGTATGGGGGGATTCCGTAGTTTTTTTTATTGAATCTAAGTTGTTTCAGTTGGTGGTTGAGGAAGGAGGGAATTTTTTCTCCCTTAAGATTTTTGAATGGGGAAAATACTACTTGCAATCGGTGTTTATGGGCAAGAGTGCAGCTTTTTGGATAATGCGGTGTCTGGAACACATCGTGGTTGGGGTTAGTTCTAAGCAATTTTTCACATTAAGGGAAGGGGATACGGCTTACAATTTGCAACGGGGGGCAATTCCTTTGGGCAGTACTTAACAGTGACAGAGCTTAAGGTAGGTGGGCGACGGCGAACTATCATTATTCCTGCCGGCAAATTACAGCAAGGTTGGAAAACGTTTGGGATTGAATTAAGAAGGATATTGGAACCTTCTCAATATGCGTTGGGTGGATTGAAGTTTGTACCGTACAGGTCCAAGCTATTTTCAAAATCTCATCCTGGCAGGTCCTATGTGGAAGCTGTCAAAGTTCAAGTGCAGGCAAGGCTGAAGTATGTTCAGCAGCCCCTCATCGATGAAAAGGTTAAGGCTGGTAGCATGAAGAATATAGTGGAGATTCCAAGTGACAAGTCTCGTACACAAGTATTAGTTTCTGAAACTCAGGCCGGAAATTTTCCTAAGTCAGCCATGGGTGGTGCTAAGGGTGGAGAAGGTGGTATTAATGGTAAGAATAAAAGTGAGGAGAAAATCTCGGAAGGAAATAATGTCAATATTCCTTTGAAGCCTAATTTGAATTCAAAAATGGTTGAGTTTGGAAAGCTGCGTGATAGTAGGAAGGCAAGTTGGCTAGGGAAAGGTTTGACTGTGTATGTGAATGAATATGGAAAGAGGCGGGTATCTTGGGATGTTGTTAAGGGTGGGAAACAAGCTGGCAAATGGGTTATAGCAAATAAGGCCCTTAATGGTTTGGACCCATCCAAGCAGAATGCCCAAGCACTTAAAGAACCCATTTTGGGCCTGGGTTTGTCAAGCCCACGGAATTTTGAGGCTGGGGAGTGTTCCTTAAGTGGACAAAAGGAGCTGGAGTCTTCTAATTTGAATGGGTCCAATTTGCCGAGCTCAGGTAGGAGTGTTCTTAATGTTACGATGGAGTCTGAGTGTCCAAGGATCTCATCCATCGCATCGGAGCAACATGCGATGTCGACTAAAGGAGCTTCTGACTTAACGACGACGGTGGTGGCTGGCCTGGATGATCAGCACAGCCCGATAAGTATAGCCCAGCCACCTCTTGCGCCGACAGGACCAGCGGTGGTGGCCCAAGCTCCAGACGAGCTGCGATCGCCGGTCAGTGCTCTAATTGGGTCCAGGGTGGTGCCGGAGCTGTTTCCGGCGACGATTTTGGAGCCTGTTTTGACCCTTGCTGATTTGAGAGTGTCGGAGCAGGTGTCTTTGTCTTCTCCAGTGGCATCGGTGGAGGGGGACGATGATTTTGTGGGTTCGGAAGGACTGGGTACATCTGACATTGAGGGAACTCAATTACCTGGCCCAACTATAAGGGAATTCGTCGGAGATTTGGATAAGTCGTGGGGTAATTCCAAAGACTGGATATTACAATTGCGTGATGGCAGGCAATTAGTGTTACCTTTGTCACTGTATCGGTCTCCAGATTGTATGTCAGTCTGTTCAAGTTTGGAGGGAGAGTGTGTACCAGGTAATGCTTCTAGTACTAATGAAGGGCAGAGTGTTAGCTGGGTAGATGACGGCGAGGGGCTAGTAGAGTCTTTGTCTGTGGTTCCCGGGTTAGAGGGTGAGATGTGGGAATTTGATGAAAGATTGAGGTCTTGTGAGGGTGGAGATGAGCCTTTAGTTGTGGTACCGTTGGCCACTGAATGCCCGGTGGAGTCGGAATCTAGTGATGTGAAGGAGATTGGGTGTAAGGAGAGGGTGGATAACTGTCAACTATCACAATGGGCAACCAATAGGATAAAGGCTTTCAAGAAATCTGTGGGCACCTCACTGGAAGGTTTTGAGGAGCAGATTACAGGTTTGTTATTAGCTATAAAGGCTAGAAAGAAAGATAAACAAAAACTTGTGGTGGCTGATCAGTTGAAGGGGGTCAAGTCCGGCCAGAAAGGTCAGCGGGAGTTAAAGAATTTGTTGTCATCTTTGAATGGTGAGTATGTTCCAAATAAGGCAAGGAGTGCAAGTTCTGAGTGGGCTGTTGTGCCTTATCAATGAATGTGAAGATTATTTCTTGGAATGTTAGAGGGTTGAATGACCATGACAAAAGACTTAGGGTTAGAAATCTGATTAGGAATTGGGGGCCAGATGTGGTTTGTCTTCAAGAAACCAAATTGGGGATGATTAATAGAGCGGTGATTTGTAGTTTGTGGGGTGGCCAACATGTTGACTGGTCTTATTTAGGCTCTTGTGGAGCTTCTGGTGGGGTGTTAGTGATGTGGGATACTCGGGCAGTGAATAAAATGGAGGAAGCAGTTGGGAGGTTTTCGGTTTCTTGTAAATTTACAAGTGTGGCAGATCAGTTTGTTTGGGCGTTTACTGGTGTTTATGGTCCTAATTTAAACCAGGACAGGAGGTTATTATGGGAGGAACTATGTGGCTTGTATAGTTGGTGGAGTGTCCCATGGTGTGTGGGTGGTGACTTTAATGTGGTTAGGTTCCCTTCCAAATGATTGGGGTCTAATTCTTTCACTACTGCTATGCGGGAGTTTTCCAATTTCATCTCGGAACAAGGTCTCATTGATTTGCCATTGCAAGGGGGTACTTTTACTTGGTCAAATTCTAGAGAGGTTGCTTTGAAGGCTAGGCTGGACAGATTTTTGTTTTCTGTAGATTGGGAGGATAAGTTTCCAAAAGTGTTTCAAAGAAGGATGTCTAGACTGTGTGCGGATCATTTTCCCGTTGTCCTTGAGGGCGGTTCTTTTCAGAGAGGGTGTATGCCGTTCAGATTTGAGAATATGTGGCTTAAGGATGAAGGTTTTGTAGATAGGATTCGGTCTTGGTGGGATTCCTATCAGGTTCATGGTGCACCGAGTTTTATTCTGGCTGATAAATTAAAACTCTTAAAATATGATTTGAAAAAATGGAATGTGGAGGTGTTTGGTCAGGTTGAAGTTTGGATTAAAAAATTGTGGAAAGACTTAAGTGTTCTAGAGAATAAGGAGAGTAGTGGATTATCAGCAGAGGAAATGGTAGATATGGGAAGAATTTGTGAGGAGTTAGAAAAAGCTACTCTGATGGAAGAAATATGTTGGAGGCAAAAATCTGGAGTTCTCTGTGTTAGGGAAGGGGACAGAAATTCTAAATTTTTCCACCGTATAGCTAACTCTCACAGGAGGGTTAATTCTATTGATAGGCTTATGGTGGATGGGGTGTTGTCTTCGGACCCGGCTGCCATATCAGATTGTATTTCTCAGTTTTATAGGCAGCTTTATTCTAAGGATGTGGCTCATAGACTCGTCTTAGATGATGTGGATTTTTCTAGTATATTAGTGGAAGATGCAAATTGGCTAGATAGGCCTTTTCAGGAAGAAGAGGTGTGTGGGGTGATTAATGATTTTAATGGTGATAAGGCTCTTGGTCCGGATGGCTTTTCCATGGCATTCTTCCAGTCTTGTTGGGGTGTGTTGAAAAAAGAAATTATGGCTGTTTTTCAAAATTTCCATTCTTAGGCGGTGTTTGAGAAGAGTATTAATGCTTCGTTCCTTGCCCATATTCCCAAGAAAGTGGATGCTGTGGAGGTCAAGGACTTTCGGCCTATTAGCCTAGTTGGTGGGATTTATAAGATTATTTCTAAGGTGTTGGCTAATCGGCTTCGTATGGTGGTGCATCGGCTTATTTCGGACTCACAAAATGCTTTTGTGAAGGGCAGACAGATTTTGAATTCCGTCTTAATTGCTTCTGAATGTATTGATAGTAGATTGAAGTCAGGAGTTCCCGGTGTGTTGTGTAAATTGGATGTGGAGAAGGCGTATGATCATGTGAGTTGGGATTTTTTACTGTATATGCTTCAGCGTTGTGGTTTCTCAGAGAAATGGAGAAAATGGGTAAGGTATTGCATTTCAACTGTAAAATTTTCTATTCTGATCAATGGTAGCCCTTCTGATTTTTTTGGAAGTTCTAAGGGGCTTCGGCAAGGGGATCCTTTATCTCCTTTGTTGTTTGATATTGTGATGGAGGCGTTAAGTCGTATGTTGGATGTGGCTGCCTCAGCCGGGCAATTCTCAGGCTTTTCTGTGGGTAGTACAGTGATCCCTCAGTGATGGTGTCTCACCTTTTATTTGCAGATGACACTCTGGTTTTTTGTGATGCTGAACCTTCTCAAATTGCTAATTTAAGGGCGATTCTTGCTAGATTTGAGGAGGTGTCAGGGCTTCATATTAATTTGGGAAAATCTGAGTTGGTACCTGTTGGTAGGGTATCCAATTTGGAGGATTTGGTGGGTCTACTGGGGTGTGGGCAGTCTTCTTTGCCCTTGAAATATTTGGGCCTTCCTTTAGGTGCAAAATTTAAGGATTTATCTATTTGGAATCCTATCTTGGAGAGAATGGAGAGGAGATTAACAGGTTGGAAAAGGATGTATTTATCTAAAGGGGGTAAAGTGACACTTATTAAAAGTTCACTCTCATCTTTATCTACATACTATCTTTCCCTTCTTCCTTTACCGGGTAAGGTGGCAAAGCGTATGGAGAAATTACAGAGAGATTTTCTATGGAATGGGATTGGTGGTGAACCTAAAATACATTTAGTTAATTGGGCCAAGGTTTGTAGGCCTTTTAAGGATGGGGGGTTGGGTATAAGAAGGTTGGGAAACTTTAATTCTGCATTGCTTGGAAAATGGTTGTGGAGGTATGGTATGGAGACTGATGCTTTATGGAGGAGGGTTATAGAGGCAAAATATGGGAACATTTGGGGTGGTTGGTGTACGAAAAAGGTGACAAGTCCTTATGGGGTCAGCTTGTGGAGATACATTAGAAGTGGCTGGTTGAACTTCTCTAAATTCCTTGTTTATGATGTGGGGGATGGGACTAGAGTGAAATTTTGGAAGCATGTGTGGTGTGGGGATTGTTCTCTCCAAGAGGCCTTTCCGGAGCTTTATTGCCTTAGTAGGTCTAAAGATTCCTTGGTGGCTGAAGTAATGGGTTGGTCTGCAAGGAGGTTTCACTGAAATGTGCAATTTCGTCGTCCACCTCAAGATTGGGAAAAAGAAGCCTATGACCGGTTTATGGGGTTGGTCTATTCTTCAATAGTGCGGGGTTTTGGACTAGACAAGGTTTGTTTGAAGCTTGCAAGGAATAGAGGTTTTAAGGTTAGAGATTATTATAGCTCCTTCTACTCCCCTACTCTTGTTTCCTTTCCATGGAGATCAATTTGGCAATCGAAGGCTCCTCCAAGGGTGGCTTTCTTTTCTTGGTCTTCTTCTTTAGGTAAGATCTTAACAACAGACAATCTTCGTAAAAGATGAGTGATAGTGCTTGACTGATGCTATATGTGTAAGAGGTGTGAGGAGTCAGTGGATCATCTTCTACTTCATTGCTCCCTAGCTTGGGAGTTGTGGTCTTTGGTGTTCTGCTTGTTTGGTATTCAATGGGTTATGCCTAGTACTGTTCTTGAGTTGTTTGTAGCTTGGCAAGGAAAGTTTGCGCGGCATCGTCACATTGATGTTTAGAAATTAGTGCCTCATTGCTTGATTTGGTGCATTTGGTGTGAAAGGAATGCTAGAAGCTTTGAGGGTTGTGAACATTCTTTGCTGGAGATTAAGTCTTTCTTCTTACACACTCTCTTTGAATGGAGTGTTGTTTTTTCTCACTTTTCTTGTTCTTCTTTTTCGATTTTTCTTGACCGTTGTTCTTTTGTTTCTTGATTTGTGCCCCCATAGTACATCCCCAATGTACTCGGTTTGGCAATCTTTTTATTATCAATAATATTTTTACGATATTTATCAAACAAAAAAAAGTTACAACTCATTGGTACCACTTGGTCTATTAAACTTAATGTTCTTTATGCTACAGGTTTCAAGGCATCAAAGGGAGTTGGGACAACTCAAAAATTTGTTTGTCAGGACTTATATACCTTTCAATAAGTTTGGAGGTGGTGTAGGTATGTGTAATTTGGGATTAAGGCTTTGTTTGTCGTTGTTGTTATAATGTAATTTTTAATACAAGTCAAGTGTATTCTCTTTGGTTATGTTTCAAGTACTTGATTTGATCTTGATGTTTACCTTTTGTGCAGGGAATAGACTTTTATTTACTCAAGAGAGGTTCCAATCAAGCTATGTTGGCAGTTTGGCTCGCAGAGTACGTGATGTAGATGAAGCTAGCGAAGTTGCTCATCTTAAAGAACTTTACCATCGAAACGATCCTGAAGCAGTAATAAGACTATTTGAAAGTCAACCATCGCTACATTCTAACTCTACAGCTCTTTCAGAATATGTTAAAGCATTAGTCAAGGTTGACCGGCTGGATGAAAGCGAGTTACTCAAGACATTGCAGAGAGGTAGGTATCGGAGCCGAGGTGTGCATTCCATTCACTCAAATATTAGATGCTTGAGTTTTGAAAGTTTTTCACTCTTTTAGAGGAATCTTTAAAATAGTTTGTAAATTGATTTTCTTCTATATCGCCAATAAGCTGTTATGGGTTCTGTTTATTTTACACTCTCACTCTGTTTTAATCTTATCATTTTCAATTGATGATAAAATGTGTCTTCAAAATTGCAGGTATTGTAAACTCAGGAAGGGAAGAAGAAAGTATTGGTGGCCTTTCTGCTTTAAGGAACGTGGGAAAAGCTACTAAAGATGGTGTTCTTGGTACTGCAAGTGCTCCTATTCATATGGTAGCTTCAGAAGGAGGGCATTTCAAAGAGCAGTTGTGGCGGACGATTCGCACTATTGCACTTGCCTTTCTCCTGATATCTGGTGTAGGAGCACTCATTGAGGATAGAGGAATTAGTAAAGGTATTACTATGTATTAATACTTCAGGTGCTCCAGTATTTTGTTTTAAATATGTTGAGAATATTATGGAAAGCTTTTCCTATATTTGTTTCCACTTTTCAGGACTTGGTCTGCATGAAGAAGTGCAACCTAGCATGGAATCTAACACGAAATTCAATGATGTAAAAGGTGTTGATGAGGCAAAGTCAGAGCTAGAAGAAATTGTTCACTATCTTCGAGATCCTAAGGTAAATGCATTTTTGAAATATGGATACATGTTTTATGTCTCTTCCCTTTGCAGACCTCTTTTGTGACACAAATACTTTAAAATATGTGCATATATATGTTTAAGACAGACTTCAAGTAAGTATGGATATGATACATGTGTTGGACCTGCAAATTGTTCATTATCTAACCATCAGGCTTTTCCAACTTAGGAAGAGATAAAAACATATTTTGTTTACTGAAGTCTTCCCTACTTTATTATTTGATTGCTTTTCTGTTTCATTTTTTGGTGTGATTGAAATACTGTTGGTGTGTAATCAGTGTTAAATTTGCATTCAAGTCCATGTGATATAGTTATTGTTCCTTTGCATGCTTACTTTAATATGTCTTAAGGTTTCGAAACTAGTTAGGGCTTATTTGGAATGCTCTTTGAGAAGTTAGGGAAAAAAAATCCTGAGTTCTCTGTTTGTGTAGGTGTTCTTTGTATTCAGTTTTTTGAACAGTAACTCAAAATGATTGTTTTTAGGAACACATTGTTTTTCCTATAAACATTTTCTGTTTTTAGTTAAGGGGGAAAAAAACCATTGAAGACATTGTAAAACACAACCAAAATGGCTCTTAATTACTTCCTTTTTCATCTCTTATTCCAATAAGGTGATTCTGTTGTTTTATTGGAATCAAATGTACTGAATGACATGGAACCTAACTCTGTTCTAGTCCATGATTTTTATTCTTGATCCACAATGGTCAATGCATTAAATTTCCCCATGATTGATAATCTCGTTTCCTTTCTTTCCTTCCCCAATGTACTTTTCTATTTAATTATATAGAGGTTGATTTTAACTTTTCTTCTTCTTTTAATTGGCTTTCCCTTGTTGCAGCGCTTCACTCGTCTAGGTGGCAAGCTTCCAAAAGGTGTTTTGCTTGTTGGTCCACCTGGAACTGGCAAAACAATGTTAGCTAGAGCTATTGCTGGAGAAGCTGGGGTACCTTTCTTCTCATGCAGTGGCAGTGAGTTTGAAGAGATGTTTGTTGGCGTTGGAGCCCGGAGGGTGAGAGATCTTTTTGCAGCTGCAAAGAAGCGGTCGCCTTGTATAATATTCATTGATGAAATAGATGCCATAGGAGGAAGCCGTAATCCAAAGGACCAACAGTACATGAAAATGACTTTGAATCAGTTGCTTGTTGAGCTAGATGGCTTCAAACAGAATGAAGGAATTATTGTTATAGCTGCTACCAATTTCCCTGAATCATTAGACAAGGCATTGGTGAGACCTGGACGGTTTGATCGCCATATTGTCGTTCCTAATCCAGATGTTGAAGGACGAAGGCAGATTATGGATTCCCACATGTCAAAGGTATTCTTGTTTTTTTTCCCCACTCTTGAAGAAACTTAAGTTCCAGTATCTGCAAGACTAAGATTGGGATGGTGGTGACTGATTGTCCTGTTTTCATAAAGTCTTTGTTGTGACTGTGCATGGAAAACCCTGACCAATGATCTCTTTGAGTAGAGGGAGTTGGAGTGGGAGCGAAAGGAAATGAAGGAATGAGAACTTCTATCCTTAGAAGTCTAGAGCTTCAATTTTGCCCATATGTCAGCAGATAGGGGGAGTGAGGAAACATGTTTAGTAAATTTTCTTGTAATGACCAAATTGCCCTTTAATTCGTAAATGTGATTGTTAAGATAGATAAGTGGAAATACACATAAAGATAAGATTTGAAATGAGGAAATCCCCTTAAAGATGGGGGTAACCCCTATTGATGGAAAGATGAGGGAAAGTCAATTGAGATGGTTTGGTCTTGTTCAGAGGAGAGCAAACAATGTACCTCTTTAAAAGAATGGGTTGATTCAAATTGGGGAAACCTTAAAAGGTACACGAAGAGCCAAAGACCAAAAATAACAGAACTAGTAGTTAAAAACTACATGTCAATTAAGGAAGTAGCAGACACTATGACTTCGGATTGAATAGAATGAAGGAAAAGAAACTATATGTTTATGCTAATAGGTAACCCACTTATATCTAGGCAGTACCTTGGAAAAAAAGTTGACCAATAAAAATCTTCCTGCCAGGCTTGTGATCATCATCTTCAGTCACTACAAGAAGATAGTTTCCATAATAACATAATAATTATATTAACCCACAAAAAAAGAATAGTAAATTATCCTACTTATAGAAAACACACTATGTTATCATATATAGATGGGGCTCAAGTGATAGCCTTGCAGTAATGGCATCCTTTCTGGGGTTCCCATGTCAATGGTTTGAACCCCACCTCCCCCTCCCCCTCTCTACCTATCAAAAAACAAGCATCATATATGGGCAAAACTTAGGTACAATTTCTTAGGTGCAGTACATTAGATTCCCAAATTGAATCTAAACCCATGGTTGCATTATCTTTCCGAAGGAGAATTAAATTCAAATAGTTAATGAGTTTGAATTCAATTGAGGAACCTAATGTACTGCACCTATGGAATTGTACCTAAGTTCTATGCATCATATATTATCAGATCTGTGATATAAAAGGGTATGTGTTCAATCTTTGTTGATGTCAATATAGAGGCATATATGTTTGCTGGTGGATATCTTAAACAACTATTTAATTCAAAACCTAACTTTTCTTTATAAGAAATTATTAAAAATAATAATAAATAAAATAAAATAGAAGTCTTAACACTAATTTTGCTGTACAATTTCTGTTTTTTACAGGTTTTGAAGGCAGATGATGTTGATTTGATGATTATTGCTAGAGGGACTCCTGGATTCTCTGGTGCTGATTTGGCCAACTTGATCAACATTGCTGCTTTAAAGGCTGCCATGGATGGTGCTAAAGCAGTGAGCATGGAGGATCTGGAGTATGCAAAGGACAAGATTATGATGGGAAGTGAACGCAAATCTGCTGTTATATCTGATGAATCACGAAAGCTGACTGCTTTCCATGAGGGTGGCCATGCCCTTGTGGCTGTCCATACTGATGGAGCTCTTCCAGTTCACAAGGCAACAATAGTTCCTCGTGGGATGTCTCTTGGCATGGTTGCTCAATTGCCTGACAAGGATGAGACAAGCATCTCTCGCAAGCAGATGCTTGCCCGGCTTGATGTTTGTATGGGGGGGCGAGTAGCAGAAGAACTCATCTTTGGAGAAAATGAAGTTACTTCAGGTGCATCTTCCGACCTTCAGCAAGCAACTTCTCTTGCAAGAGCAATGGTTACAAAGTATGGTATGAGCAAAGAAGTAGGGGTTGTCACTCACAATTATGATGACAATGGGAAGAGCATGAGCACAGAAACTAGGCTCCTTATTGAGAAAGAAGTGAAGTACTTCTTGGAAAGGGCTTACAACAATGCAAAAACCATTCTCACCACTCATAGTAAGGAGCTTCATGCACTTGCTAATGCTTTGCTTGAGCATGAGACTCTTTCAGGAAACCAAATTAAGGCTCTGCTTGCCCAAGTTGATTCTCCACAGCAGCAACAGCAACCACAGAAAATAATTACAACACAGAGTACCTCACAGTCCAATCCAGTGCCTCCTTCAACACCCAATCCAGCTGCATCTGCTGCTGCAGCAGCGGCTGCAGCAGCTGCTGCTGCAACTGCTGCAGCTAAGACTAAGGGCATTGCACCTGTTGGATCATAGCAGTACACAGGTTGGTGAGACCCTTGCCAAGTGCCTAATTATCAGATTCAATGTGCATATAGTAATACTTACCAGCCTGTGTTTGAGTACTGTGGACTGAATGCTGCCCCATGAGGTTTCATTCATGTATCACCATGAGTCGAATTGACTGAATACTATAGAAGAATTGAATGGCAGTGAGTGTAGCAGTTATAATTAAGCTCATTGAAAGATATTTATTGTTTCTTTTTTTGTTTTTTTTTTTAATTTGTTTTTTTTTTTTTTTTAGTGTTATTGCTCATACGGTTGACAATAATGTTCATCTTGAATCTAGCTTTCCTTGAGACTAATTTGTAGAGCACTTAAATAAACTTGTTCCTATATCGCCTTCCCTTTTCTGGTCATATTTGTAGTTGTTACCAGATTCTGGGTTAGCACCGATGTAATTCTCAAGATGGCATTAAAATATTTTGTGGCCTGAGTTGGAACTTAAAGGTAGATTGCATTCAGAAGAGCTAATGTTGTCAATGGTCTATATCTGACATCAATTCCATCACAATTTATGGCGTTCACTGTTGTTTCCCAAGTTACTGGATACACATTTATCTGTTGAATGCTTGTCCCATATTCTTATTGCAATGGTCTCCTTTTTTTTTTTTTTTGGGGGGGGGGGGGGGGGGGGGGGGGGGGGGGGGTTGGGGGGTGTGTGGGGTGTGTGGGGATCAAATCTCCTGTTTTTTGAAAGTTTCCAAACTGAGCTTGTACTCATGGACCTATGAGTTGGTACAGACCTGACTGAACTGGCTACGAAAGGGAGGGGCTCTCTAACAAGAGAACAGATGGTGAGGGAATGACTTATCCATTTAGACCCCATGAAGAACTCAGTGTAAATTCATGCACTAGAAAAAAAATTTATATTTGTTTGGAAAATCTAATTTGTTCCTCAATATAAGCAAAAGAGAAGTATGAGAACCGTGGAATGATTGAGGAAAATGGTTGGTAGTTTATTTTATACGGATATTGCTATTACTATAAATTATTGTTTGGTTCAGCTGACTGTCAAGCTGATCTCATGCATCTCGCATACGTATTTTCTTGCTCATATGTGAGTTTTACACTATTGGGGCCTTGTGGGGCCTACAATTGAGAGGATAGATGCATATGTCCAATGCATAAGATAAATATTTTCTTTTCACAAGTCTATCATTAAGGGTCCTCGACAATATTTTTCCTAGAGGAAATGACTCCATTTCAATATGAGACTTTCCAGTTTGGTGCTCATGGGTCGGTTGGACTCGATTTGGTGGTCAAACTGCCACTCCACCCAATCCCTTGCATGAAAAACTAACCCACTAGTTGATCGGCAAATTAGACTGTTTCACACCACTTTAGATTGGGCTTGAACCCATTGTGTTCCTCTAATTCTCAACAACTACTTTGGGAAAAAAATAAAAGAATTTAAAGATTTAATAGATGTAATACATTTGATCAATCTAATAGACTAATACAATCTTGCTACCAAAATATGAACCAAAAATTTTGTCCTTGGATATCAAGGAGAATAGAAACTAGGTTTTATGTATCATCTCCTATCTATATATTTATATATTTAAAAGTTAAAGTATAACATTTATTGTTGCTACACTCTTGTTGAGGCACATCATCCCTTCATTTTCAACATTCTATCTCTTATTTTTAATTTTTTTTTATTAATTTCTCAACTTATTGTTATACTTTTTCTAACTTTTTTCCTACCTTTTTATCTTTTCATCCCCCCACAACTATTTACCTTAATATTACTTTACTTTTATCTATTTATCTTCCTTTATTTTTTGCTTTTATCATTTCCCTTCTCTTAGTATAAATTTATAATTCTTTTTTCCATTCTATTCATAGTTTTTCACACAAAAAATGTTATTTCTCTCTCTTTTTCTTTCTCATTTCCACACACAAAATGTTATTTCTCTCTCTCTCTTTCTCATTTCTACACTCAAAAAGTTATCTCTCTCTCTCTCTCTCTCTCTCTCTCTTTCATTTTTTTTTTCATTTTTGGTGGATTTGATTTATATTTTTCTTGCATCTCTACTTTAGGTTGATGAATTTTTGTATTATTTGGAACTCTATTTTGGGTTGATGTGATTAAGTTTGTGTTTTTAAGTTGTTATCTTTTTTATTCTTTTTTATTTCATAAATATTATCATATTGCATTATAAGATAGTGTACAAGAATATAATGTTATTTTATTACATGACATAACTTGGATAATTTGGTGTTTATTACTTTTTTTTTTATACTTTTTTCTCATATTATTTTCTATCAAATTCTTATTATTACTCTCACATTCTCTCTTGAAAAAGTAGTTATTCTCTTTCTCTTGATTTTTTATCATTTCTTGCAACTCTACTTTATATTGATGAATCATTATGATTTTTAAAACTCTAATTTGGGTTCATACGTTTTGGTGTTTTATTTTTTAGTTCCCCATCTCAAGTAGTCTCTCTCTCTCTCTCTCTCTCTCTGCAATAAAATTTAGATAACAAATTTTTCATACTCAATATAAGTTTGATATGAGTTTTGATTATCATGATAATCTCTTTTAAGAGATCGAATAAAATGAATAATTTATTTAAATAAAAATTATACATACATACATACATACATACATACATACATACATACATGTATATAATTATTTATTTTGTTTAAATGTATAATCAACCTCATGCTATTCATTTAAAAGTAAGGCGTTAAAACAAATGAATAATTTCCCTAAAAATTACATTTGTATATTCATAGCCTTTATGTTTGAAAAACTTTCACTTAAATTTAACCGTACTGAAGTGAACTGAAATACTACATTAATATGGCTCAACAAAAGCATAGTAACAATAAATGTTATGCTTAAGATTTTAGATATTATAAATTTGAGGTTTATATTTATTTTTTTTTAATAAATTTGGATTTAGATTAGGTGCTTTCAACCCAAACATGTTTTTTTCCATTATGTAAATGAACAAAAATAGATCGAAATGAACCAAAATGAACTGAAGTGATCTAAATGGACTAAATTGGACCAAATGAAACAAAGTGGACCAAATGGACTTAATAGGATTGAATGGACCAAATAGGAACAAGATGGACCGAATAAGAACGAATAGACCAAATAGGACGGAAGTGGACAGAATGGACTGAATGGGACTATATCGGACTGAATAGGATCGAACTGGACAAAGTGGACCGAATAGGACCAATGTAGACTGAATAGGACCAAAGTCAGCTGAATTAACCAAATAGAACCAAAGAAAATAGAATGGACCTAATAAGACCAAAGTGGACAGAATGCACTAAATAGGACCGAAGTAGAAAGAATAGATCAATGTGGACCGAATAAATGTGGACTGAATAGACTAAATTGGACCGAGTTAAACTGAAGAAAACCGAACGGGCCGAATTGGGCCAAATAAAACTTTAGTGGATAGAATGGACTAAATAAGACCGAATAGGACCCAATTGGACCGAAGAGGACAGAAGGGACCGAATAGAACTAATGTGGACCAAATAAGACTTTTAAATATTTATCATTTTTATTGCATTTTTAGGGCTCATATTTCTAATTTCTAATGTCAATTTTAATATTTTTTTTTGTATTTTTTTTAACTCAAAACGAAAGAGTTTAGCCCAAATATAATAAAATTTCATACTTTTCAATCCAAAAACAAATGAATTTTTTTTTTTTTAGAGCTAAACTTGAAAAGAAAACCTACAAAAAGACCAAATGGAACAAATTGGACCGAATTAGACCGAATGGGATTGAAGTAAACCTAATTGGACCGAATAAAAATTGTTTAGTATTTAGAGAGAACAAATTATCTTCAAAAAAATTTAGAGAAAAAAATTATACATTATATTACAATACAAAATAATTATTCATTCTTATGCATCGCGTGAGTTTGCGGCAAGTTTATATAAAACACGCAACCCTAACTAATTTTTCTCTTTTCTATCATCCCTACCAAATAAAAATCTAGAAAATAACAGTTGTTCTTTCCTTTATTTAAGAATCCTCTCTGTTATCTTCCTCCTAAATTTCAATCCCTTACCAAATGGAATCTCTAAGTGCCACCATAAGTGCGATAGTCACTTCATAAGTATAAGTGCTTGTGGGATATGTGGGGGCAAGGGCCAGAATTCAAGTTTTCAGAAGGGAACTTACACACACATACACCTAAATTAGGTTAGAGTAAGATTTCGATCTTGTATTAAAAAAAAAATCAAAAATAGACATGAGTCTAGTGCAATTGTCAAACGATACAAAAAATATACATCTCAAAATCTATGTACATGACTTATTTTGTAGTCTTTTTCATAATTTACTCTGTGATAAATTGTGATTAGCGAATGAAAAAGTGACGGTAACAATGAATTTATGTTCTCAACGATCATAAGGAGTTATTAAAATAATAATAATTTGTGTTTTTAGTTTGATGATAAAGAGTTATCATCAAGAACAACCGCTATAAGTTGAAACTCTAAAAAAAAAAATGTTCTCACTTATCATAACTTACCATTTTAATAATAATGAAAACGGGTCTATCAATTCATTTTTGTGCTAAACAGGTTTGGAAAACATGAGAAAGTATGTAATGCATATTGTAGGGACCAGATTTGGATCCCCGGCCCAAATGATGGATGGACTTAGGCCCAAAAAACCTAAAACAATGAATTTGTAAAGAGTGGGTTGAAGTACTGGGCTAAGATGAATTGGACAGTAAATAAGGTGGATTTAGATGACAAGAAAAAGAAGATAGACAAGTTTCATAACAAAAAATCGTCTTCAACAAATGTCCGAGGAGACCCGTTCTTCTATATTACTCTCAGATTTGATTACAAATATCGTTCCGCCCCACTACCGTGTTTCCTTCTTTTTCTTTTATACTCTCTTCCCCCTTCCTTCTTTACCTTCCACGTGCAATCCAAGTGTATATTTTAGGATGACTCCTTGTCATAAATCTTTGCAATGTTTATCTGTACTAACAGAACTTCCTGAAAAGTTCTCCTAGACGGCAAACCACTTATTCAGACCTCGGCTTGGGTCAGCCGAGGTTACATTTGTCCTTGGCCCACCCTCCACTGCCATTATGACCAACACTGACTTCTTCATCTAATAACACGAACTCCTTTGGTACTGTTTACCCAACCTCCAATGACCTCTAGTCCTCAGTTTGGGCTTCAAGCCCAATATATATATGGACAATGAGCTTCCGGGCCCAACTTCCCCACAATAGCCCTTCAAGATTCTTCTTTTGGCTCATCGGGAAGAAAAAAAGGATCTCGATACTACCTTAGTTGCTCTGAGCCCATTGCGTCCCAACTCTGCCTACGAAAATACCTTTTTAACTACCCAACACACGCTCCTGATGCTTCAGCATTCGAGACGCATCTTCATTAAATTCTGACAGCTCCCTGTGTCCCACATTCTATAGTGTGATGCAAATCGAATGGCTAAGAATTTCCCTGGAGCATGGGCTGGAATTTTCTCGCTTCTAGTTGTCTTTTAGATATAAATACCACTTAAATCAATTTCCCACCTCACTTTTGCATTCACCTAGTTTTAGCTCACATACACTGAACTTATCAGCACTCATTTTTTACTCATGCCCTTACAAATACCAAAAGCTTGTCCTAGGAGACCTTCTTTACTTATGTAAGTCTTCATTAGTCCTTAAACTTTCCTTTTACATATTATTTTTTGTTCTTTGCATTTCTCCTCTCCTTGGCTTTATTTTTTCTTCTTAATCTTTTTAGACCTTTCCAAACCCTTTTAAAAATGGGTAAGTTTAAGTACTTGGTGGACTCTGAGGAGGCCATTGAACACTTTAAGGCTCAGTATAGAATTCCTCCAAGTGTAGGAATTAGGTATTGCAAAGAAGATGAGTGGCACGGGAAAAGGCAGAAGGGAGAAGTAGTTATTCCTATGATCGCCTTTATAGAAGGGGGGATGAGGATCCTTATGGGTACAGTCATGAGAGACTACCTTAGAACCCATAGGTTGGCATCCACTCAGTGTGCCCCAAATATGTTTAGGATTTTAGGCTCTATAGATGCTCTGAATTAAAAAAATGGGTTTAGGTTTGACCCATCACGACGTCAACTGGGTCTACAACCTTCACCACCTGAAGAGGCAAGGGTATTACCTGAAGTCAAGGTACACTGAGGTTAGATTAATCCAGTGCCTCCCCGAGTCTAACAAGGGGCTGAAAAAAGATTTTTTTAATCGTGTCAGGGGAGTGGCATGATGACCACCCTTACCCAACGAGAAAGGGGCAACCAGGTGGGGTCCTGGGCTTAGGAAGATTTGTCTTCGTTAATTTGTTTTCCTTTTGCTTGTGCCGTTTCTAATTCTAACAACTCTTTATTCCTTTGATGATTTTGCAGATAGGTACGCCGTTGAACCAAATTTTGTGTTGGTAAATAAGAAGGTTTGGACAAGATTCTCAGAGCTGAGGAGTTCGTGAACTCGGACAGCGAACTACAAGCTGCGCACCTGATCTTGGGATACACGCCTATTTCATCCAGTTTCCAAGCGCTGAAGTGCGTCATAAAGGCCAGGGATCCTCGCCTCCATAGAATAAATGTAGCTATTTTTGGCTTTCTTCTTCCCGAGGGCGTTTCTATCCCAAAAGGCACCCTCTTCACCCTACCAATCCTCGAAGGTGTGCCTATAACCAATTTTCCACCTCAACGCTCTTCTAGTGAAGCTGTTTCTTCCTATCCTATCATCAAAGAGGAAGACGAGGAGGAAAAGAAGCAGAAAGAAGTAGTGGACGTTTTAGATTCGGACGATCTCTACGAAGTATTTGACCAGCCCTTGTCCCCGGAGGTATCATCTTGTGACCTCGGCCATCTCGAGGAAGCTACACCTCCAACAGTAGAGATGGGAATCCAAAGGAGACAGAGGTCGACCCTCCAGGAACTGCTGGAGTCTCAGCTAGGAAGGGATGCACCTGGTAAAGCACCCTAAACCAGGCTCCCTACACCTCCACCTATTCAACCCTTTCGTGCCGACCCGGCCAAGCATTAAAGGAAGAGAGAAGACAAAGGAAAAGAGGTGGTGGAAGCTGGGAAGACCCAACCTCTCCATGAAGTTGAGCCTTAAAGGGGGGGCAAACAACAAAGAACAATGTAGACAAAGTCTGTCACTGAGGTAGACAAAAGAGGGGACCTCTAGGCAGCAGCCCTAGTTTGGGCCCCACACATGGAATTGGATGGGGCTCCTCTACTTGAGGATGTCTCCATTCAAGACTTCCAACGGGGCACAGCTAGGTATGTAGCAAAGGCGGTAGAACAATCCTTGCTGGTGCCCAAGGACATGACTGACCTCAGATGTATGAGGCAGCATGAAGTTTTCCTCAGACTAAAAAGGGACTTAGCCATGGTAAGTTAAGTTTAAGTTTTTTTTTTTTTTTTTTTTTAATTACCCTTCTCCTCTTCTTCAGGCCATCCAAGCCACCTTCGCGACCGAGGAGATGGTGAGCTACTCCAACCGAAGAATGAAAGAGGAGGAGGGGAGAAGGATAACGGCTGTGGATGCTTTCTGTGTAGTCGAGAAGAGTAATCAAGAATTGAAGAACAAGCTGCAGGAGGAGGAGGAGGAGAAGGAGAGGAAGAGCGCTATCGTTGCCCTGCACACAGTGGAGAAACAGGCTGAAGGCCAAAGGGTACTCTTGCGGAACGCCGAGAACCAGCTGGCCGCTTCCAAAGAATAGATCGTTGCTCTCAAAAAGAAGTTGGAGGAGGTCCAGAGAGCTAAGGTGCTGGCCGAGAAGGCAAGAGAGGAGGTTGAGAAAACCAAAGAGGAAGCAGAACAACACGGCTACAATGTTGGGGTGGCCAAGACTGAGGACACCCTCAAGGCCGAGGTCCTGGCCGTATGTAGGACTTACTGTGCCCTGGTGTGGGATGAGACCCTCAACTAAGCAGAGGTTAAGGATTTTTCTGTGCTCAGGAAAGCAGAAAGTGTTTACTACCCTCCGGCCATACGCCCCTCAAGCTCCTCAAGCTCTAAGGCCAACCCGATGTCCTCGAAGTCCGGTGAACTCCCAAGCAATCCTTCCAAAACTCCTCCTACAGCTGACCCCTCTCCCAAGGAGGTAGAGCAGGCCGAGGGTGCTATTAAGTTAGGAGATACTAGTAAAGAAACAACCCAAGGTGCTGGTCTGCCTTCTGTCGCTCCAAAGGAAACTCCTCAGAACGTGGAGCTAGTGTTGGCTACCCTCCCTATTCCTCCAAAGGATGACCCCAAAGGAAAAGCTCAAGTGTCCACTACAGCATCAACTACTCAGCCCCCAAAGAATCCAAAAGACAATAAACTTGTGATAAAAATGAAGTGATAGATTGTTGTTGTTGTTATTTTTTTTTTTTTTTTTTTTTTTGCGTTCTCATTTTGTAACCAAACCTTCCTACCCTTGTACTTAATTTGCCTCACTTTGAGACTCTGGTTAATGAACAGTATGTACGGCTCCCTTTTCTTTCATGGTTCCTATACTTGTGTTAATACAATGCTTATCTTTACTTGTTACTTAACAAAAATAATAAGAGGGTAAAACTCACACTATTAATCCGCATGAGAAGTAGAAAGTTTACTCATTTGGTGTGGTTGGCAGCAAACCAAATTAAATCCACTTAGTGTATCATCTCGGCAAAGCATAAATTAAACTTCAGAAATTATATGAGCTAATATGATATGCATACAAGTCAGTAAGTCCTAAGAACTAAAGAGATAATCAATCCTTAAACAGATATAAGCATGCTTATAAATGCCTTAAGTGATGCTCATGAGTATCCATTTAAACTTGCCTATTATGACAAGGTTTTTTGCCGCTCAGAATAACTGATTATTTTTGAAATTCAAGCAATTAGTAAGAAGTACTTAGTTATCTTTATGTTTGGAGAAAATTCCAGAAAGTATTAATTCATTCAAAGTACACGGTTCGAAGAGTCAGACAACATCAGGGCCTTGCTTATTACTTAGAATAATGACTGGAAGATGTCAATTTTCCTAGGATATGTGGTCCGGAGAACCAGGCATGACTAAGGTTCTTACTTAACACTTAGAAAGATGTCATAGGGTGTTAATTTTCCCAAAGCATGTGGTCCGAGGAGCTAGGTACGACTAAGGTTCTTGCTTAACTCTTAGAAAGATGTCATAAAGTGCATGATATGCAATATAGTAAGCCAAAAATATGATAAAGGAAGATGTCATTAATAATAGTAACTTCTCAGGTTGTTTACATTCCATGGGCGTAGTACAGGCTTTTCATTTAGGTCCTCAAGATTAAACGCCCCTACCCCGGCCACCGAGGTAATTCGATATGGCCCTTCCCAGTTGGGCCTTAATTTTCCCCATCCTGGGTTCTTTGCAATACCCACCACCTTCCTCAGTACTAAGTTCCCAGGCGCCAATGGTCTTAACTTGACATTGGCATCATAACCTTGCTTGAGTTTGTGTTAATAATAAGCCAATTGGACCACATCATTTTCTCTCCTCTCTTCAACTAAGTCTAAACCTCTCCCCAACAGCTTATCATTGCTGCTCGGGGTGAAAGAGTTTGTTTTTAGCGTTAGGAAACCAGTCTCCAGGGGTATAACAGCCTTTGCTCCATAAGTCATTGAAAAGGGTGTCTCCCCTGTAGACCTACAAGGAGTAGTCCGATAGGTCCAAAGGACGTGCGAAAACTCTTCCATCCACCTTCCCTTGGCATCATCCAACCTCTTCTTGAGCCCATTTATTATGACCTTATTGACCGCCACAGCTTGCTCATTCCTTTGTGGGTAAGCTGGGGCAAAATATCTATTCGTAATTTCTAAGTCACAACAATACTTCCTGAAGGCCTTACTATCAAACTGAATGCCATTATCCAAGATGAGGGTGTGAGGGATTCCAAATCGAGTGACAATATTCTTCCAAACAAATCTTTTAGCATTTACATCCCTTATGTTTACCAATGGTTCAGCTTCAACCCACTTGGTGAAGTAATTTATGCCGACAAGCAAATACTTCTTATTCCTAGCAGCTTTAGGGAAAGGACCGACGATATCCAAGCCCCACTGAGCAAAAGGCCAAGGGCTGATCAGAGGATTAAGGACTCCTCTCGGCTGATGAATCTTCGACGCAAATCTTTGGCACTAATCACACTTCTTCACATACTCTTGTGCTTCCCTCTGCATATTAGGCCACCAGAACCCTTGAGTGAGGACCCTGTGAGACAAAGATCTGCCCCCCGTATGACTACCACAAATCCCTTCGTGCAACTCCTCAAGAAGCAACTCCAACGCTTCAGGATGTATACACAACAAGTAGGGTCCAGAAAAAAAAAGCACTTATATAATTTCTGGTCCTCGGATAGCCAAAACTGAGGAGCTTTTTTACGAATCTTGTCAACCTCTGATTTTTCCTTGGACAAAATATCTTCCTTGAGGAATAGCACTATAGGGTCCATCTAGCTAGGCCACACTCTGATTTGGTGGATTTGGACAATGTCTTCCCTCACATCAGTATGTTTGAACAAATCATCAACGAGGATGACTAGAGGAAAATCTTCTGTCGAGGATGTGACGAACGTGGCAAGAGAGTCAGCATGTGTATTTCTGCTTCTAGGAATTTGTAATAAAGTGAAAGACTCAAAGCCTAACCGTAAATGTCTAACCTAATTCATGTACCCTTGCATTCTCGAATCTTTGGCTTCCAATTCACCTTCTACCTGGCCAACGATTAACCCAGAATCCGAGAACATCTCCACGGTTCTTCCCCTCATCTTTTGAACCATCGTCATCCCTACCAATAGAGCTTCATACTCAACTTCATTATTCGTGGCCGAGAATCCCAATCTCGGGGATTTTTCAATAACAATCTTGTCGGGGGAGATTATAACTAGCCCTACTCCTGATCCTCTTTGGTTTGCTGCGCCATCAACATATGCTTTCCAAGACAGAGGTTCCTTCAAGGAGACCAAGCCAACTGATTTTCCATCCATGTTTTGTCGTTCCAATTTTTCTTCCAGCGGGGATTTGGCAAACTTAGCCATCAAATCTGCGAGAACCTGACCCTTGACCGAGGTGCGAGGCATGTACTTGATATCGAAAGCCCCCAAGATAGTCCCCCATTTGGAAATCCTTCCCGTGTAGTCAGCGCTCCGGAGTAGAGATCTAAATGGAAGCTAGGTTAGGACGACCACTGTGTGTGCTTGGAAGTAGTGGGGGAGTTTACGCATAGCATGTATCACTACTAAACTCGTACCAACAACTCAGCCTCGACCTCATGCAATGACTTGCTCACATAGTAAACCAGCCTCTGCACACCGCCATCAACTCATACCAACACCAGGTTCACAGCGTGATAAGCTACAGCAATGTAAGTATACAAGACCTCATCCACCTCGGGCCTGGACATGATAGGCGGCCGAGAAATGTATTTCTTAAGCTGCTAAAAGGCCGAGGCACATTCCTCAGTGCATTTGAATCCCTTCCATTTGTTTAACAATAGGAAGAAGGGTCTGCATTTGTCCACTAACCGAGAGATGAACCAATTCAAGGCAGCAGTCATTCTTGTTAGCTTTTGGACCTCTTTGGGATTCCGAGGTGGCTAGAGACTGTTAATTGCCTTAACCTGATCAGGATTGACCTCAGTTCCTCAATGAGTAACCATATAGCCTAGAAATTTGCCAGATCCCACGCCAAAAGAGCATTTGGAAGCATTAAGGTGAAACTTATGTCTTCTCAGTATTTCAAAAATATTGCCAAGGTCTTTAACATGCTCGGTTTCCAATTTTCTCTTGACCACCATATCGTTTATATAGATTTCAATGTTTTTTCCTAGCTGTGGCTCAAACATCCTAGTCATCATCCCCTGATAAGTAGAACTCGCATTCTTCAAACCAAAGGGCATCACCTTGTAGTGGTTTCTTGTGAGGGTGACAGAAGCTGTCTTCTCTTGATCATCCTGAGCTAAAGGTATCTGGTGATATCCTTGAAAAGCATCCAAAAAGCTCATCTAAGAATGGCCTACAGTGGCATCCACCAATTGATCTATCCGAGGCATAGGAAAAGGATCTTTGGGGCAGGTTTTATTCAAGTCTGTGAAATCTACACATACCCGCCACTTTCCATTCTTTTTCTTTACCACCACTGTATTAGCTAGTCATTCAAGGTAGAAAACTTCTTTGATAGCCTTAGCCTACTTAAGCTTGTTCACCTCTTCCTTGACTGCATCTGAATGTTCCTTAAATGAGCGCCGAGGTGGTTGCCTTTTGGGGGTAATGGATGGATTGACGTTTAAATGATGGCAAATGAAATTTGGATCCACTCCCGAAGCTTCATAAGCATTCCATGCGAATATATCAACGTGTCCCCTAAGAAACTCCACTAACTAGTCCTTCTCTTGTGGAGGCAGCCTAGCCCCAACCTAAAAAAACTTCTCTGGGTCATCACCTACAATAATTTTTTCCAAATGCTTACACTATTCATCCTCGACCATCCTATCAACAGGTAATGCCCTGGATTTTGATTGCTATGAGCCTCCCTTAGCAGAGACTGAGGATTCAGCCCCAGGTTGGTGCAAAATTGTAGCTATAAGACATTGCCTAGCCATGGATTAACTCCCAACAAGCTCTTCAATACGATTTCCCGGGGGGTACTTTACCTTCAAGTGAAGGGTTGAAGTAATGGCCCCTAAGGCATGAAGCCAGGGTCTGGCCACAATTGCCATGTAGGGGAAATAAGCGTCCACGATAATGAAGTCCACCTCAACTACCTCTGAACCTGCCTGCACGGGTAGTCTAATTTGACCTCTCGGAGTGACCATCTTCCCATCAAAACTTACCAAAGGTGAGTCATAGCCTGTCAGGTCTTCGGGCCTTAAATTCAACCCTTTGAACAAATCGGGGTACATGATCTCCGCCCCACTGCCTTGGTCAACCAATACCCTCTTCACATCGTAACCCTCTATCCTAAGGGTGACCACCAAAGCGTCGTCGTGTGGCTGTATGGTTCCTTCTTTATCCTCGTCCGAAAAACTTAACGTTGGTCGTACCTCTACTTTAGCCTTTTTCAGCTCAGAGTTAGAATCCTCAGCATGCAGCCGAGCCATAGACATCACCCTGGAGGGGTGAGAGCCGGTTCTACCAAGAGCAGCAAAGATAACATTAATGGTGCCGATGGGGGGCCTTGAAGAAGCATTTTCCTGGGTGCCTGGCCACGCTCAATCTCCCTAGTCGTTAGGGTGATATAGAGATTGCTTCAATCTTCCTTCTCAAACTAACTGATCTAAATGATTCTGCAAAGTTCTGCAGTCCTCAGTGGTATGCCCTCGCTCTTGGTGGTACTGGCAATAAAGGTTCTGATTATGCCTCAAGGGGTCTCCATTCATCTTGTTCGACCACTTGAAGTATAGCTCGTTTTTTATCCTCTCCAAAACTTAGTGCACCGGCTCTCAAAACACCGCATTGACCATTTGGGGATTTGCGGGCCCTGATGGCCCAGTAAAGTCCCTCCTAGGCCTGTTATTGTTGTAGCGGTCTGGCCTAAAATCCCTCCTCTCCTGAGGGATAACCTTGCCCTTTCCCTTGTCTTAGTGTTGGTCCTCTTCAACCCTCTTATACTTATCAACCAAATCCATGAGCTGGTGTACACTGTCAACAGGCTTTCCAATCAAAGACTTCCTCAAGCCATGCTCGGCAGGTAGGCCGACCTTGAAAGTCCTGACAGCCATGTCGTCAAAATCACCATCTAACTCGTTGAACATCTCCCATCATCTGTCCGAATATGTTTTCAGGGTCTCCCCTTCTCTCATGGACAGGGACAGCAAGGAATCCAAAGGCTTGGAACCCTGCTGCATGTAATAAAGCGGGATCCAAATGTCGGAGTGAGTGCCTTAAAAGAATCAATAGACCCTGCGCTAAGACCGTCAAACCACCTCATTGCCACTGGTCTCAGGCTAGACGGGAACACCTTGCACATTAGAACCTCGTTCTTGGAGTGTATAGCCATTCTCTGATTAAAGTGGCTAACATGCTCCACAGGATCTATTCGGCCATTATACATGGTGAACGTAGGTTGAGTGAACCGCCGAAGGAGTATCACGCCCTCAATTCTGCACGTGAAAGGTGACCTAGAAATCTGGTGAAGTGCCCTACTCATAGCATCGTTATCCAGGCCTCTAGAAGATGAAAATCTACCCCTACGCCTATGATGGTAGTCCTCTTCATGTGAGAAAACCTCGCTAGAAGGGGTCATTAATCTGCACCTATATCTACCATCTCCTTCATCATCAGAAGAGAAGCCAGAATTGGGAGGCGTTCACCTTCGCCTTTCATGGCGCAAGCTCCTCTTCAAGTGATCAATCTCCAACTGCATGGCTCTGGTATCTTTCTTTTGAGAAGGGTGACTTCCGCTCTCGGACCGGTTTATGTTTGTATGGGTGGTATGGACACTTCCCTCACGTTCTCCTCCCTGTTCTAGGTTGAGGGAAGGATTTTGACGCTGGGACCCCCTCGACTCAGCCTAGTGTGGCCCTGAACCCACCATAATTGAACGTCAAACTCACCAAAACACAAGTACTTCCCACAGACAGCGCCAATTATAGGGACCAAATTTGGATCCTTGGCCCAAACAATGGATGGACTTAGGCCTAAAAAGCGCAAAACAATGAATTTGTAGAGAGTGAGTTGGAATACTGGACTAAGATGAATTGGACAGTAAAAAATGTAGATTTAGATGACAAGAAAAAGAAGATAGACAAGTTTCATAACAGAAAATTCTCCTCGGCAAATGTCCGAGGAGACCCGTTCTTCTATATTACTCTCAGATTTGATTACAAATATTGTTCTGCCCCACTACCGTGTTTCCTTCTTTTTCTTCTATACTTTCTTCCCCCTTCCTTATTTACCTTCCACGTGCAATCCAGGTGTCTCATGTTGATACTTGTCCCATCAACGCCTCCCTAAAAGTCTTCATATAGCGGCTATAAGGCTGAAGGCCACTGTTCCAGTGTCACCTTCACATTAATGCGGACAGAGAATTAGCTGCAGAGCTTTTAATGCGATGGCAGCAGCTCTTTGTTTAGATATTTTAGGACTCCTTGTCATAAATCTCTGCAATGTTTATCTGTACCAACAGAACTTCCTGAAAAATTTCCTTAGACGGCAGACCACTTATTCAAACCTCGGCTTGGGTCAGTTGAGGTTACATTTGTCCTCAGCTCACTCTCCAGTGTCACTATGACCAACACTGACTTCTTCATCTAATAACACGGACTCCTTTAATATTGTTTACACAACCTTGGACAAACTCTAGTCCTCGGATTTGAGTTTCAGGCCCAATATATACATAGACATTCCCCACACATAGGATATATATTGTAGGGAATGGCTCACCACCGCCCGTTCATTTAAATTGAAAAAAATTTCACCAAAACAAACAAACTAACAAATCCAGCTAATGTACTATATCGCCTCTTCAATCCCCATGAATCACAGCACTGTTGGCCTCCTTAGTGCTAAAGCATCGGTCTTGGTCTTGGGTTGATCTGGGTTTGGGATTCAATACGGTGGGTTTTGGTTTTGGTTTGAGTTTTCAGTTTATGCTGTGCAATATTTTTCAGTTTGGCGAGAGCCAGTGACGTGGAGAGGCAGAGATGACAAAATAAGAGAAGCTTTTGGCTAACCGTTTGATAACATATTTTACACGTTTCGATCATATATTTATTTAAAAATGGAGATGAATGAACCTAGATGATTGCTGCTTCAGTGGCACATCAATCAATCAAACGTTGTAAGGAGGACACTTGAATACCTCTGCACAGAGAGAGAGAGGCCAACCCATGTCGACAACTCTGACTCAAGAAGAACGAGCCCAACACCCTGGTGAGCCATATTTCTCTCCCCAGAATTCTAAATATGATAAAATTTAAAATTTTGATTTTGTCAATCGCAATTGAGAAAGCATTTGAAGAATATCCCAAATTCAAGGTATTTTAGGTGACCAAAGGGCTTGCATATATGTTATCTTATATGGGTATTCAGGGAAATTTTAAACCAAAAAAAAAAAAAAAATTCATTTCATGATGGACAGTGTTTGATTTCATGAGTTGGAGAATTTGGCATTGCAATTGCTTGGGTCATGATTGATTACATGTAAATTACTGATCAAGTTTGGTTCTTTACACAGATTTTGGTGATGGGTCCTTGTTATTGTGGGTAGTGGGTAATAGCTCTAGCTTTTTCAAATTCTACTGTGAGCCCATTTGGGGTGAATAAGATTAAGATTTTTCTTTGTATGTATTAGTTTGTGCCCCTATAAATAATTCATCAGGGAAAAAGGTGTATCAGGTTGTTATGTTTGCTGTTTTGATATAATTGTGGTTATGTTTGCTGAAACAAGAATGTGCAATAATACATGTGATTGATTGACACTTAATCTGGAATTCAAGTTGCTTTTTTTTGGTAATTAAAACTTGCTCTTGTTTTTTTTTATCTCCATACAGTGACTCATCAGCAGAGAGTTATAATAGAAAACTACCATGGTGAAAAACTTGTGGGAATATTGCATGATACAGGTTCAAAGGAGCTTGTTATAGTGTGCCACGGATTTCAGTCCTGGAAGGTTGTTAACTGTGACATACTAAACTTGAGCGCCGTACATTTTCAATATATTATCAATGGTGATGCTTTGTTTATTCTCATAATATTTCATTTTGGTCATTATGAGAAATATAGCGCTGTGTTCTACTTTTGATTATTGATGATGAAATTGGCTCTATCTTCTCTTTTGGGAGTTCGCTGGCAAACCTACATGGCTATAGAACTTTTCACTTTGAGACATTTTGCCTAATATATATTGGTATTTGATACTATGTAAGTTTGTTTAATCAACTTTATACACGAAAAAGCGGAAGATACATCAACAAACTCCCAGAACTTTCAAAAGCCCTTTCTTGGGCTTATGAAATGTGCTTCAACTTTTTTTTCCCCTTCCAGTGATAGAGTTGTTGGTAGAGTTATTCTTTTAAATTTTTTTACCTGCCAACTCTCACATGCTTTATACTTTCTTTTCAACTGAAACCAACATGGCCATAGTTGTGAGATCTTTTCTAATGATTTCATTACAATTCATCTCATTGTTATACTTAAATGAAAGTAGTTTGTAAAATTCAATATTATGAGTGTCCTTTGAAAAGAAAAAAGGAATGTCCTTCAATAAAAACAAGTTTTCAATTGTGGAACTCAATTCAATTATTAATGATGCGATATAAAATTCCGTTGTTATAAATACATTTTAAAAATATATGCTGTCTTACATAATTTTCATATTATTGTATATATAATATCTGTCAAAAACTTGGGTGCATTGATCTGAGACATTAATTGATTGTTGATATCTAGGAACGCATTCCGATGGTGAACCTTGCTGCTGCTCTAGAAAAAAAAGGAATCAGTGCCTTTCGCTTTGACTTTGCTGGCAATGGGTAAGCTGTCTGCAGTAAACAGATAATAAAAAGCTGTTGAGTGAAATGTTTACAATAAAAGAACATAAAACATATGTTTGTGGGTTCTTCTTTGTATTTTTATATACCACTATTTACTTGAAAGTTTAGGGATGAATCTTTGAAACTATATATTGGCCTGACTTAAGCAACTGGCATTCTCTCTACCTAAGAGTTTGTTGTTGTTTTCAGAAATTATTTGGTTTAAATCTACGGTGTGCAATAACCATTGAGTATGTTGAACTAATCTTTTTCTATGCTCTCAATTTTTTGAGTTAGCCCAAGTAAATAATCTTTTTGTGTCTGCATATTTTGCCTTCAAAATTTTTTTTTACTTTTTTTATGGTAATTACTTTATTGAAAATTTTAAATTAAATAATTTAGGCTTGTAGGAGCATAGTCTTTGAAGTGCTCTTTTCCCCTCCTTCGTATTTTTGTTAATTTTTCTTCATGTGGGGCCTGTCTCCTAAAATGTTGGTGTAGTTGTAAATGCTGTAAGGAAGAAAGGCCTCTGCGGGCCACATACAATTTTATTGGCCCCTTTTAGATGCCCTCAATTGACAGATCTGAGGTGAAGGTGAAAACACCCTGCAAGGCTTTAATTTAGACCGATTATATTTGTTTTTTTTCTTTGATAATTTGATAGTTGAGGGTGGGGGGGAACTTGAATCCTAGATGTCTATGTTAGAAACACCAGGAGGTGCCAGTTGAGCTACAAGGCTTTTGGATACCGATTATATTTTTCCAGCCAGAAAAGTTCCCTCTAAACTTGCCAAGAGCCTTGTAGCTCAATTGGCACCTCTTGGTGTTTTCAATAGAGACGTCTATGGTTCAAATTCCTGCTCCCTTGTTATAACTATCAAATTTATCAAACAGCAAAAAAAGAGTCCCCCCTGAACCTTTAGCTATGCAAAAGGGCCATTTGAACTTCACCTAAATTTGTGTCTATGAAGATTCATGTATATGCTTATTTGAAATTATATGGAATCATGCATAAATTTTTATAGAAAGGATCTAATTCATTATTGTACTAGAAAATTTAATGTAGAAGCAATTCCTCCCTGCCTTTACTCTAAATGTTGAAATTTTGGAAGATATGAACAATTCAATGCTGATTAGATGATGCTGTATCTTTTCCAGGGAAAGTGAAGGTTCTTTCCATTATGGTAACTATCGTAGAGAAGCTGATGATTTACGTGCAGTAATCCAACACTTCCGTATGGAGAAACGTGTAATAACTGCAATTACTGGGCACAGTAAAGGTCTTTTAATAGTTCCTGCTCTTTATAAAATCAAACTTATAAGTGCTAAATGAAGAGTGCAATTTTGTAAATTATATCCGAGGATAGGTGAAATTTTGAAAGAAGTACATAGTAGTAGAGTGTAGCTCTCATCTTACTCCAACCTAATCTTTTTACATATTTAGGTGATACCAGGATACTTGTAGATTTTTTCCCTAGGTGAAACAAGTACTATTTTGTCATTGCTAATGTTTCAGCCATTTTTTTTCTTTTTGTCTTCCTATAAATATTTCCTTAAATTAAATATTGAAATAAAGGGTTTCTTGGTTACTACCATATTTTACCATTGAAACTCTTAAATTTGAAGCTCGGATTTCTTCTTGAGCATTGACCATGCCTTCCAAAGAAGTCCCTTGTCATTCAATATTGATTTAAGGGCAATACGCTTCAAAGAGTGAGTCTAGAGAACAACTTTTTCTGAACAGCAAAGGAAAAATAAAAACTTTTTGTTGTGTTTCTCTTATTTTTCATTGGTTTTTGATAGTTGTGCAAATCTATTCAAATAATCAAATTATTCATCTATTAGTTCCTTTACTATATGCTTGAAAGAGTCCTTAATTCTTATAGGGGGAAATGTGGTGCTCTTGTATGCTTCAAAGTTTAATGATGTTCCTATAGTTGTCAATATGTCTGGACGTTTCAATCTGGAGAGAGGCATTGAAGGCCGCTTGGGTAAAGATTTTTTACAAAGAATCAAGGAAACTGGATTCATTGATGTTTGGAATAAAAGAGGTAAGCAACCAAATGTTATTAGTCTAATGATTTTATTGTTGACATTTTTGTTTTGTCATTTGGTGGTGTTTTCAGTTCTACTTTATCTTCATTTTCTCAACATAGAGTGGAAGTTTTTATTATTACCTTGGATTTCAAAATTGAGTGCTGATCAATAACTTATAAACACATATTCTTTGTAATTAAAATGGCTTATGTCTTCTGGAGTTCTTTGGAATTTACTAAGTGCCCATAATATATTTGATTTAGATTGACGAGTACCTCACTTTTTTTTGTTCACAGGGAAGTTTGAGTATCGTGTTACTGAAGAAAGTTTGATGGACCGACTAAGTACTGATACTCATGCAGCCTGCCTTTTGATTCATCCAGACTGCAGGTCAGTGATTCCTATTTCTTTAATTACAGCATCTGCAATGTTTGTGATGTTGCATAATCATCTCCATCAGGTTCAACCATATATGTCAGACACAATGTTTTCATACTGTAATTTATAATCAATATGTGCCTTCTTTGCTTCAGTTTGTACTGGTCTGTTTATTGGTAAAGCAACCATCTTTTACTTCAGGCTACAAGCATAAATCCTAGCTAGAAAAAAAGGATGTTCTTTCAAGATGTTTCAGGAATGTCAGTCCTTGACTCAGGCCCACTAAAATATGTTACTTTTTTCATCTGTAAAAATTATTCTGGTCTTCTACTGATGGAATAACCTTCTGACATTTGAGTGCAAAACTAGTTCTAGATTTTCTTCTTCCACCACCTTTAGTGGAAAATGCTGCCTCATTTCTGATGATGCTGTTATTTACAGGGTGTTGACAGTTCATGGATCCATGGACAGAATTGTACCAGTTGAAGATGCTATGGAGTTTGCCAAGTTCATACCTAATCATAAACTACACATTATAGAAGGAGGTGATCATGAATACACTTCATGTCAAGATGAGTTGGCTTCAGTAGTGGTCGATTTTGTTAGGACACATTCTCATCAGGATAGAGATTTGTCTGAGCAGTTATCTTCATGCACAAGAGTGGATGGATCCATACAATCTCGATTGTGATAGATTTTTCATCACTATAATCAGACTCAATAACGACAGAAAAATAGCAGAAATTGGTTGGAATACATTGTGCCAGTGCCCTGATGTTGAATAAGTTGACTTATTCTACCTATGTCCTAATTCCTGACCTAAAGTTCATCACTAGAGATGGAAGTTGTCAATCCACAGAGACAAAGCTTAAGGCTTTCCTGCTTGGGCATCATGCAATTTTATCCATTTGGGAGTTGAAGGATTTGGAATTCAAATTGTATTAAAGCATGATCCTTATGCCACGGTTTAGAGCCCAATGTAACAACTTCTATAGTTAAAGATTAGTGGGTACATTTGCAGTATTCCGTATATTTTAATCTCACTGAACTTATCAGAAAATTTCCCTTTTGTCAAAGAAAACTTTTCTGCTCTACATTTGCACATACTGCTTTGCTTTCCATGATTGTGTATCATCTGAAAGTCATAATTTGCAACATTTTCGTAAAGCAAATTTATTGGAGTGTACAATTTTAAAGAGCTGAAAGAAGGGTAAGAACCACAAGTTTGTAGTTCAAAGTTCAATTGACTCTTCCTGATGTTTCTAATGAAAATGTTTAGGATTCAAATTTCTCCTCCCTTAGTTTTGTAGTTATTGAATTATGAGAGAGAGAGAGAGAGAAGAGGGGCATCATATATAGTCAACATGCTTTACATGTATTTCCCAAAATTTCAACATGACATAGACTCGATCCAAGTAAATAACTGTCGGGAAAATATGATACAAATCCACTGAACTTCATATTAAGACTCTTCACACGCGGATTAATCTCCATGGAATTAATAATTATCTCATGCATTGAATACATACATGGATCCTTCTTCTCACAATGGGTAGACCTCATACACCCACCCAACCGTGAGAGGGATAATGCATATATATATATATATATATATATATATATATATATAATGCATGAGACACATTCTCCAATTAAGCACTTTTGAGATGCTGAGTAACACACTTTTTCTTGTCAAAAGCAGCTGTTTAAGTTGCTATCATTAGATTAAATGAATGCCACTATAAATATAACTTTTTCAGAAATCTATGCTTATCTGTCGAAAGATATCCACTTTATTGTTAGAATTATAAAATATGAGCACACAGTATTGGATTCTGAATTTAATCAAACTCTTCCAAACAGATTCAAAAAACTCAGAAATATGGAAGTATGATATCTAGCTATACTGTGATTATAGCCATTTTTTAGATTGCAACTAAGCAATCATAGATTAGATTAATGTTCGAAGTTCATAAAGGTGCAACAAGACAAAACCTACCAAAAGAGAGAAAACATAGAGGCAGATACAAGATTGTTATGTCCAAATTTATCAAAGGAACAGATCATGTCTATAGCTATAAATTACATCTAAATTATGCTGTAATGGTCCTTGGCTTGACCCCAATTTTTCTCCAAGAAACACTCGGCATTATCTGTTTTGTGTCAACACGATCCTTATACTTGATAGTAAAGTTGAGTAATGAATCCAGAAGAGAGTCAGAAAGAAGGTGTGGTTCAAGTCCCAACTCAACAAGTTTAGTGTGCTTGGCATTGTAGTAATGTTCCTCTGCCTCTACTCTTGGGTTTGGCACAGAAATGGTCTGAACATTAAGCCCAAGTTTCTCTCCCGCTTTTGTAACAAGTGTGGCAAGTTCATTGACAGAAAATTGCTCAGTGAATTGATTGAAAACCCGAAACTCACCAGGCTGTGCAGGATTTGCAATCGCAAGCTCAACACACTGAACAGTGTCTCTTATGTCAAGATATCCTCTGGTCTGAAAACATTAACAAATAAATTAACATAAAACAGGTAAAACACATTAACAAAGCATAATGAATGACAAGAAAATTGCCAGTAGATGGTTGAATCTTATTGACCTTAGCATGTTTTGCTTTTACCATGTCAAAATAAACAGGAAAATATTAACTTGTTCCTGTTCCTATTACCCAATTTCTATAGAAAAGCTTTCCATAAAAGTACATGTGTAGAAATGATCAATCATAACAATTTTACATTAACCTACTTCCAAAGAAATTCCTAATTTTTTTTAATCGCTAAGTTACACGAGCACCAAGTGAGTCTTGATGCACAACCTTAGGTCCTTAGCCTCATCCCATTAATATAGAAGGAAGAAGTGTCATTTGAGCTTTTGCTCATTGACAAAGAAATCCAAATATTTGATGAAAGAAGCTTAAATGGGACAATTTGAAACATTGCAAAAGAGGCATTGAGTAAAACTGCAGGGCTAGGGCTGCAAATAAAAATTTAAGAGAGTTTTCTTATAGCATCAAATACACAAGGAACTGAAAATTGTCCTACAACCATAAGAAATCATTCCTCCTCATAACTGCTTCCAAGCATTCACTTTTATATTAGAGAAATGCAGCAATGGGTTTATATATATTATTAGTAAGTTATGCACCCAGTGAGTCTTGAACCCATGACCTTACCCTCTATCCCATTATTATGGGAGGAGGAAGTGCAAGTTGAGTTATAGCTCATTGGTAGCAATGCAGCAATGTTACGGTGATTATTGAGTAGATGGTTCTTACCTGGCCCCCTTTGCCATACACAGTAAGTGGATGACAAACAGCAGCCTGAACACAGAACCGATTCAATGCAGTTCCAAACACTCCATCATAATCAAATCTGTTACAAAGCTCTTCATGCATCTCAGTCTCATCTGTCCTCACCCCATAAACCACTCCTTGATTCAGATCAGTGGCTCTAATCCCCCAAGCCTTGCAAGTGAAGGCTATGTTATTTGAATCATGGACCTTGCTCAGATGATAGAATGAGCTGGCTTGTTTGGGATAAGGCAGAGTATCTGTTCTTCCATTATGAGTAATTGTAATGTAACCCTCCTCAATATCAATATTTGGAGTCCCATATTCTCCCATGGTTCCAAGCTTCACTAGATGGCACTGTTCTCTAAACTCTTTTATAGCAAATAGCACATTGAGTGTTCCGATCACATTGTTGTTCTGTGTAAAAACAGCTCTTGACCGATCAATCATAGAGTAAGGAGCAGACCGCTGTTCCCCAAAATGGACAACAGCATCAGGCTCAAACGACTGGAAGGTTTCTGATAAGAACTCAAAGTCACAAATGTCGCCAATGTAGAGTTCAATGCTTTTTCCAGTGAGAGATTTCCAACAGCGGAGGCGGTTTTGGATTGAGGAGATTGGAGTCAGGGAGTCAATGCCAAGCTGGTGGTCAAAAAGACGACGTATAAGGCTGTCAACAATGGCTACCTCGTAACCTCTGTTGGATAGGTGGAGGGCAGTGGCCCAACCACAGTAGCCATCTCCACCAATGACCATGACTCGCTGTGGCTTGGATGGTTTATTGGAGGTCTGATGGGTGCCAGAACTGGGTTGAGGTGGGGCTTCCTTACTTATAGGAAGCGTGGTTGCACAGACAGTATAATTTCTTAGTGGCTTCTGCCCTTGTGAGACAAGGCTTCTAAATGGATATTTGGAAGCTTGCAAGGTAAAAGAGGTAGGAAATGCCTCTAAGCCTTGGTTCAATGGCTTAGAGTAACGCTTGCAGGCAGAGGACAATTTTATCGAGCATGAAGTTGAAAGTAAATGTGCCATCTCAATTGCTTCCTTCCACCAATATACACAAACCTGCAAAGGAAAAATGCAAACGATCAAGTAATATAGTTTCAATTGGCAAAAAAATGCATATAACTTTAGTAGAAGTAGTAAAAATGACATTAATTAAGGAGGCGACAACATATGATTTTGGGTAGGATAGAATGGTGGAAAAAATACATGTAGCCCACCCTAATTAGTCTATTGAGGATCCATAGTTGATCCCAAAGTTTTGGAACTAAAGTTTATTTTTTGTTGTTGTTGTCAAGTAATACGGTTTCAATTTCTCGGAAACTTCAGAAGAAAAAGAAGTTCAGATCACACCAAGTTCTGGTACATGGCAGAAACTTGAGAGAGAGAGAGAGAGAGAGATTATTATAACAAAAGATGGTTATATATGTCAACATTTATCCGATGCGTTTTACCAAGCAGACAAGAACAGAAAGGTAAAGCAATGCTTCCAAGTGCTGAAACAAACCACGTAAGGTGATAATCATAAAACTATACCAACCCAAACAGGAAGAAGGGAAAAAATACACTTGTGGATGTTACGATGCCAATGAGACAAGAACAGAAGGATCATATCTCCCAACAACACCATTTAACATCAAAGGCATTCCCAATCACTGCTCATCTCACATACATGCCAGTCCAACCAATGTGCATTCAAGCATCTTAACTTTAGCTCCAACAAACATGTAAGTTTTCCTTTATATCCCCAACTCAAAAGTTCAAGAGGGACTCAAAATTCATCAAACACACCTAACATATGTTACTTTCAAGTTTCACTGCAAGTGCACACAAATGCTGACACATTCACCTATGGACCCACCTGTATTACAGCCCAACAATCTGAATACAAACATGCATACACCTGCACCTCCTAAAAATCCACGATTTCCTCAGATTGAAAATGAGACATAACAGATAAAATTTGTAAATGTCAGAAGTCTTAATCAATAACAAACCAAAGAATTACACAAAAGAACCAAACTTTACTTGAGTTTTGGCTCGTAATAATAATGGGTTTCGTATATTATTCCATTTGGAATAGCATAACAAGCAAGTAAACACATAAATTTCAATATACCCAATTCATTTCTAAACGCTTTGAAGCTCATTTCGCTCTTTCCCAAAAAACCAAAAAAAAAAAAAAGACATAAAACTATTGAAGAACAATAAGCCGGAAGTAGTTGAAAGAAAATTAGTACCTTAATGATATTGCTGGGAGCTCAGTAGAGTTTGTTGATAAAAATGGCGGAGTGGGTCTGTCTGAGTGAGTATGAGATCGAATAAAAAAGGTTTTTCTATGTGAGGTTTTGGATTTTCAAGTGTGCGACAGTATAGGAAGAATAGGAGGAGGCATATTCGTTTTATCTATAAATGAGATAATATGGAGTAATAATAATGGTAATAGTCAATTTGCAAAAACTAAAAAAAAAAAAAAAAAAATGCATGGTTTGTATCCAGTGTTTTTTTGCACGGGAGAAGTTACGATGTATATACGTGTTTTACAGTAGACTTATGTCCGAATAGGGTGTTTAGTGCAAAAATGCACTAGACAGACTATAAATAGGATCCAAACAATGTATTTAATACATTGTTTGAAATTAGACAATTCGGATTCTCAAAAAAAAAAAAAAAAAAGACAATTCGGACCTCCAAGCTCAAGTCTTGATGGACACACCAAAGAAGGAAAAAACAAAAAGAGAATATACAGTGTTACCGGTATACTATGTCCTCCTCTCACATGAGAACAAAATTTACTTATGAGTCTCTTATATGACACTCATCTTTATGTGAGATTGAGATATAGTATATCATAATTATGATAAAATAAAAAATAAAAAATTCTTGAGGTTTTCTATTTTTTAGTCTACAACATTTTTATTAAAGAAAAAGAGTTGGCTGAGTTAATTTGATGAAAAATACTAGGATGTAAAATTTGCAACATAGAAATGTAATACTCAAAGATCTAAGCAACTGTAAATTTGTTAATGAGACACACCAACGAAGAAAAAATAATTTTTTGATAATTTTTTATGAATGTGATTGTCCTCCAAATTGATTTAGAGAATAATTCATCAATTTCACCATATGGTCATTCAAATGACTATCCACGTGTTTTTACATGAATAAAATGATTAATTGGATCACATGATTATAGTGCAGGAGAAAGATCATCTAAATATCATGATAGTGAGTTTTAAAAAATCCCTCCAAATTGATTTGCAGCTGATTTAGAGGAAAAACATTTTAAGTTTCATATTACTATAAAAACTCTTTATACCACTCTCTCAACTGGTATTTTTCTCCCATCTCAAGTCACAGTGAGCTCATTGCAAATGATAGTTTTTTCTTTTTTTGGGTTGGAAATTTTAATACTTGGGGTGAGAAGATTTGACCCTAAATATCTCCATTAAAAACATTGTTAGAGAACAATTTGAATTCCTAGCCCACAAGATGGATGGACTTAAGTCTAAAAAGCCCAAAACAATGAATTTGTAGAGAGTGGGTTAGAAAAACTGAACTCTAATGAGTTAGAAAGCAGATATAATGGATCCAGACAAGAATATAAAAACAAAACGGATTTATCTAAAGAAGGGCGTCCTTATATATTAATCAGAGGAGACGAGTTCTTATATATTGATTCACAAATTAATTACAACTGTAGTTCTACGTTACTACAGTGTTTCTTTCTCTATCTCTCTATATACCTTTTCTCAGGGTCCTCCTATTTTATACTTCCTCCTACTTGCATCACCACCCTCCACGTATAGCCCAAATCATTTCCTTTCACCCCTATCCCATCAGCCTTCCTAAAAAGTCTTCAGATGGTAGCTGTAAAGCTAAAAGTTACTGTTCAGACATCACTTCCTCATTAATGCGACCAGAGAGTTAGCTGCAAAGCATTCAATGCGGTGGTAGCAGCTTTCTTCAAGATATTTTTCAGCTCCCACTTGTCCTATATGCTCACAGGGTACACCCTTACCAATAGAACCTTCTGATATATCATCCCAAACAACAATACACATATATTGACCTTTGCTTAGTTTTAGCCGAGGATATATTCCTCCTCGGACCACCTTCCTCAGCCTACACAGTCGCAATCTACTTGTGAAGCTCACAGCCCTGCCTTTTCTATGCTGTTGACTCGTCCTCGGACAGTTAAGCCTCCTCGAACAAGCCCAAAGCCCAATTTATATATTTGGGCCTCTGGTCCCTACAAACATCAAGTGATATTAAGCAACTGAACTACAAGATTTTTTGTGTAAATGTTGGAAATTAGGAACTTACAATGAGCTCTTACGTGTGGTAGTTTAGGTAGTTTCTAAGAACATCCACATTGATGGTGCTAAAGTTGCTAAGAAGTTATTTTAGCACCTCATATATTAAAAAACCCTACATCAATGGTGTTTATAGCTAAATTTTTTTGGCTCACTGCTATAGTAAGCTATTACTTGTATCAGTTACTGTAACTAGTTGACAAACATTAAAACTTCAAAATATTCAGATCACAGAGAGAGACAAATATGAAGAGAGAGAGAAACATGCGTAGAAAATGTATAAATAAATAATATTTAAATAAAGTGGTAAAAAATGGACAAAGTTTAGTTACAAAATAAGTTGTAGTCTTAAGCTACAATTTTACTCAATATTTTTTTATTGGAGGTGAATTTTGACAAATCCATCATTGGATTACATTTTCTTCTTATATCCTCCATGCTTGCAAAATTTTTAGAAAATTAAAAATCAATAGCTATGTCATCAATAAATTGTTTAAATTATAAGTTTAATCTTATAAATCATATATTAAATAATACCCGATTGACAAAAAAGCTGACATGTGTTTTAAGAGCGTAAAAAACATGCAATCCAACAGTTAGATTTTAGAAATATGTAAAATTTTTAATAATATTAAGTAAGGTTGTAGCTTTAAGCTATAACCAATTTTGTAACTAAACTTTATCTGTAAAAAATATATTACTTGTAAATATTGTACTTGTAAAATATTTTACTATAAAACAAACATTGTAAAATAAGAAAATATTTTTCTGTAAATATTTTACATCAAAACACACAGAGCGGTAAAATGGGTATTAAAATAGATAAAGTAGTTTAGTTTTTTTTTTTTTTTTTTTTTTGGTTTGGGAGAAAGCTAAGCAATATAACTTATAAGCTAATTTAGGTAGTTTATTAATTTTTTTAGGAAAAAATTTAGCTATAAAATTGGTTGTAGACTTAGGCTACAATCTTACTCAATATCTTTTTATTGGAAAAGAATTTTGACAAATCCACCATTGGATGACATCTTCTTCTTCTATTCTCCATACTTGCAAAATTTTTAGAAAATTAAAAATCCATAGCTATATCATCAATAAATTTTTTTAAATTGCAAGTTTTTGTAGTTTAAAATTATGCAGAGAAAATAAACGTGTGGATCATATAGTAAATAATATCCAATTGACACAAAATTTGAAATGTGTATTAAGAGCGTAAAGAACATAAAATTCAATGGTTAGATTTTAAAAATATATAGTAATGTTTATTTTATTGAATAAGGTTGTAGTCTAAGGCTACAACCAATTTTATAACTATACTTTGTCCGTAGAAAATGTAGAACATTTGATGTTGAATGTATTGTAAAGTGAGTATTAAAATAGATAAAGTAGCTTAGTTTTTTTTTTTCCCCGGTTTGGGAGAAAGCTAAGCAGTATAACTTATAAGCTAATTTAGGTAGTTTCTTACTTTCTTTAGGACAAAGTTTAGTTATAAAATTGGTTGTAACCTTAAACTACAATCTTACTCAATATCTTTTTATTGGAGGAGAATTTTGACAAATCCACCATTGGATGACATCTTCTTCTTCTATTCTCCATACTTGCAAAATTTATAGAAAATTAAAAATCAATAATTATATCATCAATAAAAATTTTAAATTGCAAGTTTCTGTAATTTAAAATTATGCATAGAAAATAAATGTATAGATCATATAGTAAATATCCAATTGACACAAAATTTAACATGTGTATTAAGAGTATAAAGAATATGAAATTCAATGGTTAGATTTTTAAAATATGTAGTAATGCTTATTTTATTAAGTAATGTTGTAGCCTTAGGCTACAACTAATTTTATAGCTAAATTTTGTCCATTTCTTTATAGGGCATTACTTTATTTATTTATTTAAGGTAGAACCTTTTTTTTTTTTAGAGAGAGAAGGTAGAACCATGTTTTTACTTAGCTTTTTATTTGAATATAATAAACCAATAAAAATAACTAATTACACAAATATATATATATATATATATATATATTATGAGTCACAAATTAACTCTATTGAACTAGTTTGGGGTTATCGTTACTTAAAAAAAAAAACCCTAGTTTGGGGTTATCTTAGGACTCTAGCTTGAACCTCGATAGGTTCAAAGACCTTCACCTAGAACTTAAGTCAAACTTGTGTGTGTTTTTGAATGATTAAAAAAAAAAAAAACCATCTTTAAGTTTTAATTGAAAGTGCTACGACCACGATTTTTTTTATAATTTTTGCCACAATTTACTCATGTGATAAGTTGTGAATAATAAAGTTAAAGTGGTGAGTCCATAATTTTATCATTCACGATTTGTCATGTAAACAAGTTAGGACAAAAATTGTAAAAAAAGTTACCGCGTAACATTACTTAGTTTCAATACATCAGAGAGGCTTGAGCCTTAACACATGAAAACTGTAAATTAGAGTACATATTTATCATTCACGACTTATCATGTAAGCATATTGGGGGCAAAAATGGTAAAAAAAGTAACGACTTTGCATTAGTTTTAATCTATCACGGAGGCTTGAACTTTAACAAATTAACACATGAAAACTGTTGATACGAGTACGCAACTGAAGCTTGTCAGACTGAAATGTTCCTAACCACTGCTCGAATAAGCTATAAATATATATATATATATATATATATTAAAATTTGGGTTTGCTTTAAAGTCATCGTATTGAATTTAAAAATGGAAGAGGTAGATTATGCTGATTAATATTGTTAACAGGTACTGTACAGTACTTGTTAATAATTCATTTAAAAAAAGTTTTTATAAAAAATGAAAAAAAAGTAATTAATATTTTGACAACTTTTTTCATTTTCCATAAAAGTGATACCAAAACTTTCTTAAAATAAATTATTAACAAGTCCTGGACATCACTTGTTAACATTTTCCATCACTAATAATGATGCAGAGAAAACCTTAGCCCTCTAACGTTGGAGCAAACCTAGACAATAAAATGTGCCATAATGATTGATGCCACCCTCTTTTCATTTGACAACCCCCGACAACTTAACATGTGCAGGCTGCACCTGCACTGCAGTGCACTGCACGAGAATTGATAAAACCAAAGTGATCTCTGACTATAAATGGTAAGAGGCTTGATATTTTTGGTAATAGCATATCCATGTGGCATATTCTTCAAATACTTTCTTCCTTCGGCGTTTTAATGTGTGCACACACACTCAACTCAAGTGGGTCTTGCAATAATTATTTTATTGAGTAGCTTAATTAGCTAGCGTTTCAAAATTCAATAAACTATAGTTTGCGTCTACATATGATTCTCCTCCTCAAGGATACAAATGTACTGGAAGGGATAACAAGTTGCTTTCCTCTTCGCCTCACCTAACATTCCAATGTTCCTAGAGCATCAGCAATGGGCATTGCAAATGCCATATGTAAGGAAGATATGGCATTTGCAGCCCAAAACACCCCAGCATCAGGAATTGTAAAGGCTCACAATTGCAAAAAAATTTGCAATTGAGCTACAGTACAATTCTACAAGTAGAATTGTACTGTAGCTGAATTGTAAAAATGATAATATTATTTTATTCTCTCACCCACCCAACTGTAGCTGTACTGTAGCTGAATTGAAAAAATATATTTTTAGAATATATTATTTTATTATGAAGATATATTATTTTAATGAGTAAAAGAGGAAAATAAAAGTTTGGGATGTTAGAAGTATTGTAAAATGCCATTGCATAATAATAAAGTGACCTTTTAGAATTGTAAAATAGAGTAGCATTAGCATTTCCCAATGCTAATGCTCTTAGTTTGCTGACTACCAGTATTCATTCAATAACCCACCATTCTGTCTCTCTCCCTCAGATATTGGTTTTTTATTTTTTAAATAATAATAAGGAAGTATTTTGAATTTATAACTTCCATTTTATGATAATCTTTATCATCATACCTAAATATTAATTGATTTCTGACGTGGATGAGATTCAAATTCAAATAGCAGTTATTGACAAGATTGGTTTGATAAACAAGTAATCCAAAGATAGATGTTATTCAGCTAGAGGATGCGGCCATTATTAGAGTTTCATTCTTTAGAGGAGTGACAAAATCATTAATTATAATCCCTTAATGCCCATTTGATAGATTCTATTCGCCTAGAGGGTGTAGCCATTTATTTATTCATGAAATTCTTTTTTTTTCCTTGTCCATTCTTATATCTAATGAAAAAACATTCCAATTTTTGAAATGAATGCTCTTGTGATGGTTTCTTTTTTAAACAATGTTAAAGTTGACACTGATTTGAGTTCTTGTGATTATAGGTATCTCTTACGATGAGACCATCCCTTACATAGAAGTTAAGCATGTTTACAGGGAAGAGAACAGGTTTGCCAATATTTTGACAGCTTTTTGGAGAGAGTTCAAGTTGAGGATTTACTTTTGTTTTCGTCTTCCCCATCTGCTATTCCATGTTTTGTTGCTTTTCTAACTTTGTAGACATGGGTTCTAGCTAGCTCAACTGGTAAAATCTCTGATGGTTAAATAAGAGATCTGTGATTCAATCTCCACCTACACCAAAAACTGATTGGTATCTTAATCTGATAATAAAGAGCTATCATTAGAAGTTGACGCCATAGCTTGAAACTCTCTCTCAAATAAAAAAAATAAAAAATAAAAAAAACCTTTGTGAATATTAGTCCCCCACGGGTACCTGTTACTTTTTAGTTTGTTTCATGCCTTCATAATAAATGAAAAAAAAAAAAATCAAAAGACATCCCAATTATTATGTAACTTTATTTTTAAATTTCAAATTAACCTATGCCCACTGATCCACTTGCCAAACATGCTTTTCCATCTCATCCCAACACTTTACTTTCTCTTTCTAAAATGGTGAAAATATCACATCCTTCTTTTCAAGTTCTTTGCATTACATGATCAATGTATATGACTATATGGAAATGTCGCAACAGGATCCTTAGAGAGAAATAAATTGCAATTTAAAAACTCCACCCATACATGTAAATGCAACAAGTACATTATAACCTAAAATTGCTATAAACATAACTCCTGCCCATTAATTCATTTGCCAAGTTGACAAGCATGCTAATTAAAGGTCCAAGCTACAATTTTGGTCTTTTAACTATTCATTAGTTTCAATTTAGGTCCAAGCTACAATTTTGGTCTTTTAACTATTCATTAGTTTCAATTTAGCTCCTACTCAAAAAAAAAAAAAAAAAAAAAGTTTCAATTTTGCTCATAGAACATTGGTTGCATCACAATGTTATCCTTAGTACTCTACCACGATTGTGCCAACGGCCAATAGCAATTACTAATGTGACATTCGTGATACTTTTTACATATATGTAATATGTCTTCTAAGTTCTACTTCTAACACTTATGTAATATGTTTTGTTACATCTTAAAACAACTAATAATTCATTTATGAAATGAATTTATAACTCCTAGTTTTAGATCCAAATTTGTATTTTGACCTAATCAAAGGGATGAGGTGATCTCATCCCTGAGAAAATATATGGTATAAGAGAACTGTTATATCTATAATATTTTCTTAATAAATCATAGGTGATAATTTATTACTAGTTCTAATTTAAACCTACCACTGAAATTATTTTTTATACACCAAAAAACAATCCGTAACAACCTATCTTTATCATTTGTTGTAAAAATGTTGTAAATATAGTAGTATTTCTTATCATATAAAGTTGCAACATTTTCTAGAGATAAATATGTAAGATTTACAAATATAGATTTTATATGCGTGTAAAAGAGGCATTTTATTTGTATTATATGGAAATAAAGTCAATACCAAACTAAATTTAGAGGTTTACCTTTTCCTAAAAAAAAAAATTTAGAGGTTTACTAACAAATTTTTCTCTCTCTATAGTATCTTTTTGGAATAGATCCCACTTACAAATATGCATGATGTAATTCTTTATCAACTTGCACACATCAATAACTTTTTATATTAAAAACTACTCTTTAAAACCCCATTCTTTGAATTACATATATATTTTTTGATAGGTCTTTGAATTACAAGTCATTTGTTAACTTAAAACTTATCTCATGATAAAAAGCAACCATCTTTAAATGAACTACATAAATTTGAAATTGCATCATATCTATAAAGAAAAACCATTTTTTACACTTTTGAGTTTTGACCAAACACTTTCATTTTTCACTTCCATATTAATTTTTTTTTTATAAGACCATGTTTAAAGGTTAAAAGTAAAAAAAAAAATTATATAGTCTAAACACAACAAATTCTCACAACACTATTGTTTTTAATCGTGAATGGACTCATTTTGACTTACAGACTAATTGTTGTAAATATATTCTGACAAATTGTTGTAAATATATTGTGACAATTTGTTACATCATTAGCAATTTAGCACCGCTTACCACTGTGCATCTTTGGTGCAGTGCTCACTCCACAAATATAAATACTTGTAGAGTATGGAAGGTAATGACCGGAGTTCAAGTTTATAAGAAGGAACTTTACACGTATGTACACTTAGACGAGACTATAACCCAAATTCTATCCGAAAAAAAGCAATTAAGCACTGCTCTTCAAGCTATTGGCGCTTTCTTCAAATTGTGCTTGGCTGTTGTACTTCCAACTCCACCCTTGGTTCGTTAAATATCATCCCTCTCAGACCTCTCATCTCTCAAAAGATATCCCCCAATCGCCAAAAATCAATACTCTGTGGCAGAAATATAATCACAGAGATAAAGATCCCCAAAAAAAAATCAAAAACCCATCTCTTATCTCTCATGTTATAAACCATTTCTTAAAAAAAAGGTCTCTTCCTTTCACAACCCAGAAAGGAAGAGGAGCATAGAAAGATAGAAAAGGTTTGAACTTTATTCTTAGATCTCTGTATTTCTGTGTGTTCCTTTCAATGGCAGAGTCAAGGAGGTACATTTCACAGGAAGAACTTGGAAAGCACAACAAACGAGGAGATCTATGGGTCTCTATCCAGGGAAAGATCTACGATGTGTCTGATTGGGCTAAAGACCACCCAGGTGGTGAGCCTCCTTTGTTGAATCTCTCTGGCCAAGATGCCACTGATGCTTTTGTTGCATACCATCCAGGCACTGCTTATCAATATCTAGACAAATTCTTTACTGGGTATTATCTCCAAGACTATTCTGTTTCAGAGGTTTCCAAAGATTACAGGAAGCTTGTGTCTGAGTTTTCTCAGATGGGTTTGTTTGATAAAAAGGGACACGTGACGTTGTATACACTTACAGCGATAGCAATGTTGTTTGTTGTGAGTGTTTATGGTATTTTGTCCTCTGATAGCATGTGGGTGCATCTTGGTTGTGGTGCGTTAATGGGGGTTCTTTGGATTCAAAGTGGTTGGATTGGACATGACTCTGGGCATTACAAGGTTATGAGCAGCACTGGATTCAATCGCTTTGCTCAAATTCTTAGTGGGAATTGTCTTGCAGGGATTAGTATTGCTTGGTGGAAGTGGAACCACAATGCACATCACATTGCTTGTAACAGCTTGGATTTCGATCCAGATCTTCAGCACATGCCTTTCTTTGTGGTATCTTCGAAATTCTTCAATTCACTTACTTCTTATTTTTATGATAGGAAGTTGAATTTTGATTCTGCTTCTAGGTTCTTGGTTAGTTACCAGCATTGGTCATTTTATCCTGTGATGTGTTTCGCTAGGATTAACTTATTTGCACAATCATTCATGTTGTTGTTGTCTAAGAGAAGGGTGGCCAACAGGGGCCAGGAGGTCTTGGGGATTCTTGTGTTTTGGATTTGGTACCCCTTTCTTGTTTCTTGCCTACCTAATTGGGGTGAGAGAATCATGTTTGTTGTTATAAGTTTTTCGGTCACCGGAATTCAACATGTTCAGTTCTGTTTGAATCATTTCTCTTCTAATGTTTATGTTGGCCACCCTAGTGGGAATGAGTGGTGTGACAAGCAGACTAGGGGAACATTGGATATAACCTGCCCTTCTTGGATGGATTGGTTTCATGGTGGGCTGCAGTTTCAGATTGAGCACCATTTGTTTCCCCGTTTGCCTCGATGCCAGCTGAGGAAAGTCTCACCAATGGTTCAGGAACTATGCAAGAAGCACAATTTGCCTTACAACAGTGCTTCATTCTGGAAGGCCAATGAAATGACAATTGGGACACTCAGGACAGCAGCCTTGCAGGCTCGTGATCTTGCCAATCCAGTTCCAAAGAATATGGTTTGGGAAGCTTTCAACACTCATGGATGATATAGACATTTCTGAAGCTTGCTAAGATTTTGGTGTTGCAGTTATTTGTGCCTATCTGATGTTAAGTCGGCATAGGGACTGCATTTCAATTGATATCTGAGGGTGGTCATCCTTGGTTTCAATGGAGCAATAATAACCATCTTTTTCATTGCTTGAAGGCTTCAATCACTCATTACTGATTCCCACGTTTGTGGGATCAGCTTATGTCGTTTTTGGAATAGGTGACAAACAATTCGTACTGATTATCTGCAGGCTGATATAGTTCCTTATCCTCCTGTTTGTGCTCAACACCTCAGTTAGGGATTAGTGGGATGTAAAGGATTATGATTCCATTCAATGTTTGTTTTTGATAGCTCAGTATGTGCTTAGGAGGCTTTTAGTCTCACTCTATAAATATATATATATATATATATATATATGTTTGTGTTGCGTTTTGAACTTCTTCGTCTTTGAGAATACTGGTAACATTTGATACTGTTGGTTTTTATTCAATGCCATAGCTAGTTTGAACTTTCAAGATTTGGTCTTTCTTCATTGTTTTATAGGATTGCTTTACTTGGTACTATATTTCCCTTTGCCAGCTTTATTATAATATCAGTTTAGTTTCATTACACTAGCTTGTTTTTACGAGCAGAGGTTGTAGATTCCTTCTAGATTGTAACACTGCTGTCAGTGGCATACCAATTTGTTATTTTCATGTTTCTGATGATTTGTCCCTCCAATTTAGCATCTCAAATTGATTTGAATTAAGAAGCAATTCAAATAAACTTATTGAGGGTCTTATATGTTTGAGTCCAGTAGGAATCTGATCCTGCAATTTTGCCAATTACAATAGAGCTATTCTGTTTAATCTTCACAAACCTACTATAATAAATACATTCCTGTAGGTGTCTACTCTCAGCTAATTAAGTTTGAATCGGCTGGAATTTTCAGCTGAAGAAACTCATTCACTTGATGCATGTTGGTAATTATAATAGAATGTGCAGAATATAGCACCCAGAATCCCATACTTAATTTTCAGAGTTGTGATATTATCCCAACCGCTCTTTCTTTAGACTCGGGTTATGTTGTATGAGGTCCAAGGTCCAATCTTGTTGATTGCTCTGATACAAGAGGTGTCATTTCATTCAAACAATGATGAAACTTTTCTCTCGCTACCCAAACAAAAAAGAAAAAGAAAAAATGACGAAGCTTTTCATTACCAAAGTTCTAATTTTGCAGATACCCGTCGGATTAGTATCATTTAGACTAGAGTTCTAATCTTAATTCTGTCATGCAGTTCCTAAAATTTTGTTCATTCATTTTGAAATAAGTGAACTGGATTCTAAGAACTCTACATTGGAGTTTTCATAAAAACTATATATATCCATACAGGTCAATCATCTTATGTCTCCTTGTGTTCTTGGTGCAGTCCTTTGAACACTATGTTAAAATTGATAGGAGTTGCAGCGCCACACATTCAAATCACAGGGTGTGTTGGCTCCTTGTCCTAGTACAAGCATTGAACCTTCAACGCAACTACCTAACAAGAGAGTACAAAGGGCATGCGTTGAGTTCACCGTAGAAGATGATATGTCTGCTTGATGAAATGATAGTTTTCCCTGATGTGATGCCATGCAGCAACCACTGGATAGTAGGTAACTCTATCCTGAATTTTATTTAATTTTTTTAAACAAGTCTACTGACACTTTTTTCCACAAAACTCATTGAAATGGTGGGTGAGGTAAAAAATTGAAAGTATTAGGGGGTGGATCACTAAAAGTGATTGTCTAGTGCTCACAACCTACCACTTCAATAAAAATTATTTTAAAATCCTGCTGTGTATCTAGTAAGGGTTATTTTAAAATTCTAACCATGGTTAGATAAATGGTTAAAATTTAAGATTTAATGACATCATTGTGTATTTTAAATGGAAACTAGAAATAGTACCGTCATGGTTAACTCTAATTCAAGTTCTTGTGGAGTGGAGTAGGGGTGAGGAGCTTCACACGTATACTTAGATTATGATAAAGTATGATTTCTATCTTGAATAAACAAAAGGAAAAAAAAATGTTAATGGCATGACAAAATCTAAACCATTCATTTAACCATGATTGATTACTAGTTCAAGAACTTCTTGTTAGGGGGATATTGGGCTTTTGCATTTATTTTGCAAAAATAACAGCAATATGTCCCTGTTTTGAAACTATTTAAGCCCGTGTCCCTGTTTTTGAAACTCGATATTCTCAAAATCGAGTTATATGTAAATTTTTAATTGAAACTCAATTTTAGCAAAGTTGAGTTCTTGTAACTCAATTTTTTTAAAATTGAGTACTAAAACAGGAACACAAACTTAAATAGTTTCAAAATAGGGACATTGTGCTAGATTTTTTACAAAATAAGGGCAAAAACCCAATATCCTCGGATATTGTGCTTTTACCCTTATTTTGCAAAAATAACAGCAATATGTTCCTATTTTGAAACTATTTAAGTCTGTGTCCCTGTTTTTAAAACTCGATTTTAACAAAATCAAGTTCGGTATAAAATTCGATATCCTCAAAATTGAGTTATATGTAAATTTTTAATTGAAACTCGACTTTACCAAAGTTGAGTTTCACTGAATTTTGAAAAAAAAAAAAATTTAAGTGGCAAAATATGCATAGAACTCAACATTACTAATGTCGAGTTCCACTTGTAACTCGATTTTGTTAAAATTGAGTTTCAAAACAGAGATACGGACCTAAATAGTTTCAAACCAAGGACATAGTGTTGTTATTTTTGCAAAATAAGGGCAAAAGCCCAATGTCCCCTTCATGTTAGAGTTATAAAAGGTAAAAGTGAGAAGCAAAAACCCTGCATAAATTCCCTGTTCACGAAAGTATCTCTTATAAAGTTCTACTAAATAATTCATGTAACAATGGTGACAAGAAGATAATATTTTGGACCACAATGACAAATAGACTACAGTGGAGGGCTCACAAACAACAAGATTGTTAAGGGCCACAATGGCAAATGGATTACAGCTCCATTGATTCTTCATACAGCATTGATCAACGGTTTTAAGTTGGCTTTTGAATGCAATCTAAGCCTAGTTCGAGATCAACATAGTTAAACTTTTATAGATAATATCATAATAGATATAGAAGTTTAGCATTAAATTTCTAGTATATATAGGGCTGCTCAACCATTAGGCCATTTTTTTTTATAACAAATTATTTGGGCATCTAAGTCATGACCTAATGCCCCCTAAAATAGAATATATTATGTCTATTTATTTTGTAGTATTGCGCAAAAATAATAATAAAAAAAGTAAAGCTCTCACTTAGAATAAAAAAAAATTATTGGCCTATAGAATGTCATGTAAAAGGTTTTAATCTTCTAAAAATTTTACTCTTCCTTTCTTTCTCAATCCAAATCAAAATTAATATTAATATTTTTCTAGACAAATTCATTACTGAAATACATTATTCAATAACTAAAGTCTAATATTGTCAAGTGAGACAATGAATATATATATATATATATATATGATATTTATTCTGATATTGATTGTTTTGATAATTTTAGAATTAAAAGTTTTAAATTACGTTTTTATAAATATATGAAAATAGTCCAATTGATATATTAAATTATATATAAAAAAAAAGGTTAGATTTTTTTTTTTTAATTCAAGTATCTTGTGGGGGAGCCGAGGATCGAGAAGCCCAATTTGAGGACAAATTTGTCTGATCTTAGCAAAGTAGGGTAAGCAAATCCAAAGGATTGCGCCTACCTGAGGAGAACAAGAAAGCCAAAGGATGACTAGCACCCCTTGTGAATCCTAGGGATAAGAGAAAGGACATCGATAGGAGGAAAAGAGACCTGCGAGGGTGGAAAGAGGAAGCTTCCTGAAGAAGACACTTCCCACCCCCGCATTTAATGCTCTGCACCAACCCAATCAACTGCATTAATATGGAAATGATCTCTGAACAACAACATCACAGCTAGCAACTCTCTCTCTACTACCTCTAGAAGGGTCCTGATGGGACAAGTATCCTGAAGAATCACCTGAAACGTACAAGTGGAGGGCTAGGATATTAGGGAAGGGACTATAAAAGAAATGGAACCCCCAAAAAAAGGGGATTGACAATCTTCCCAAGAGAAGGAACCAAAGAAAAAGGTAAGAATTACCTTATATAGAATTAGACCTAAACTTATTCATAGGAAAGTGATCCTCGGACCTGCCCGAGGAGGATAATATTTCTAATTATTGTTCTAACTTCTAAGTGCATTCTTCCGTTACTTTGAATGTTACAGTCTTAGACTTGGACTTTTTTTTGTATTGCACTTGAGTTAGAAACCCACTCTCTTAGAAATTCAATTGTCTGAACTTGATTTGAAGAACAAAATACCACTATTCTAGGTGGACTTGGGCCCTTATTTTCAGCGTCCTTACATATCTCTTATAAAATATTAAGTAACAATATATTTTACATTTGCATTTGGCCTCAAATTTGTTGAGTTGGCCCTAAATTAGGCCCTATTTTTGTTGACCGTGGAAGGAATTTAACATGTCAATAACATGGTTAATATTTCATGATTTTGACATGATAATATTGGTATTTGCAGTAAAAAAAAAACCAATTCAATCGAGGCTAAAGTTGTTAAAAAAAAAAAAATCAAATTGATGGTTTTTACGACCATTGATATATTAGAATAAACTAATAATTTATCATAAAATTTCTCAATTTAAATTGTTGTCATAGATCACAAAATGTGTTGAGCCAACTTAACTTTATTTGTAATATGGTTTATAAAGATGTCTGCATGGTTGATTGATGATGGGAGAATAAGAAATTGAAATAATGAAAGTTAGTCAAATTTGTACTTTTTATGATAATATGGTGGATGGAACTTGTAACCTTGGATGTTTTGCCCCAAATCAATGGCCCATCAGATTTTGATAAGTTTATAGTTTTGATCATAAATAATCATAATTATCTCAAAATAAGTTCAAGGTTATCCTTATGTTTTATGAAATAAATTATACTAAATTTAATCTAATCTATTTTATTAGTATATCATTAGATATTAAGTTGATATCTAAACATTTTGTTAGTATATCCTTTGTTATTGTCATAATTATCTCAAAATAAATGCTCTTGTATATTTTCCATTCTATCATAATTATCTCAAAATGAATCCTCTTCTCCTCTGTTTTCCATTGTATAATATGTTATTGAATAAATTAAGTATGCCATCGTTTTTTTTTTTTTCCTTAAATTGCACTAAAAAAAATTTCTTTCTACAAGGATACTCTTTCTTTTCAAAGAAGGATTTTTAAATCAATTTTTTGATAATTAGATAGTAGATTGGAGCGGGAGATTTTTAGAAACAATTTAGACTACAAAAATTCTTGGGCACAATACTTTTTAGTTTTAACTTTAAATTTTAGATAACGTACAAGTTTATAAAAAATTGTAAAACTTTTCAGGGAAGGTTTTTTTTTTTTAATAATTAAATAGATAAAGTGAGAGATTTGACATTAACGTCTTTACCAAAACCACCAAGATGTAAGTTAGTTTTTAGACACATTACTTTGTCCTCAAGTAAAATAGACAAGAGTCCATTTTATATAAATGAATAAATTATTTTATCCACAAATACACAAATCTGATTACATCCTTAAATATATCTTGTATTTAATAGTTTAAAATATCACGTCATTTTAAATTTTAAATGACTTACACTTAAAAAAATTTTAAAATTTAATCCCATTCAATATAATTTATCAAAAGACAGAAAGACTCAAAACAAACCATGTCTTTTGATTTATCAAAAAAAAAAAAAAAAAAAACCATGCCTTTTGAATTTGCACGTAGTGTTACGTGTCCTCAATTTTCTGCCAACAACACATATCCATGTCTAGCACAAACTCTAATTTCAGTTTCCATCTCTCTATTTCTCGTTCTTTCCTTTATTTTCTCCTCTCTTTTCTCACGCAGATCCCTAACACCGGCACCAAAATCTGCTAGATTTGCTTAATGTTTTTCAGAAAATAATGAACGACAAGGCTGGCAACAGTCATTGTGGATCACAAGCTTGTGCCGCGTGTAGATACCAACGTAGAAAATGTGCTAAAGATTGCCCTCTAGCCCCATTTTTCCCTCCTCATCGTCAAAAAGACTTTCTGAATGCCCACAAACTCTTTGGCGTCAGTAACATTGTCAAAACCATACGGGACTTGAACTCTGACCAAAAAAAGATAGCCATGCACTCAATTGTCTTTGAAGCTAATGCTCGTGCAAATGACCCTGTTTATGGATGCTGCCCTATTATGTGGGAGCTTCAGCGCCAGTACATGTATTTCAAGACCGAGTACGATCTCGTGCTTAAACAACTCTCCATTTTGCATGCCCAAATGGCAGGTCCTTCAACTTTTACTAGCAATATTGATGTGAATACGTCCCACGTATCTTATTCTCAACTACAACACGCAGAAGAACACCATGGCATACAACAACCATCTGCCGCAGATGTGTCTGAGGATATGAAACCCCTTCTTGAAGTTGATGATGGAAAAGAGGCGGTTGGTTTTGTTGCCAATGATTCAACTCATGGTAAACAACCATTGGAAGATGTGTCAGAAGATATCAAACCACTACTGATATTCGATGATATTAGTGATTCAACTCAATGCAGGTAATTCTATAATATTAGTTATTTTTTAAAATTTTAATATATTAATACATTTATTAAATCAGCACACACATTCTTATTTTACAGTAAAAAGGTGGAAGATTTTGGCTCAATTCAAGATGAACTGCAAGAATCAACAATCCATACCAGCAATTAGCCATAATAATTTTTTTCATTACAGCATTTTTAAAAATTTTAGAATAGCGACATTTTTTATTTTTTGTTTAATGATGTAGGATGTATTGTATCATTCAATATAAACCTTAGAAAGTTCCTTTATTTCTTATCTTTGAAAGTTACTTTATTTCTTATTAGATACTGTAATCTTGTGTTATTATTAATTGAAAGTTTGAAGTTGCGAGATACAATTGATTTTTGGAGATATGGCTTTGCCTGCTAGTAACGATAATGTTATTTTAATTGTTAGCTATCTACCATAGCTATATATATTGAATAAAGTTTATGGTGTACTTTTGTATTAGAACTCGATTCTTTTTTTTCTTGTGTGTGCTTGTTTCTAAAAAAAAAATATGGTTAATTTATTATCAATAAAATTTCTAAAAGGATTAATAAAAAAAACTATACTTTGATCAACTTTCAGTAAAATAAGCATATAAGTCATCAAAAAAAAAAAAAAATTACATTATATTTGAACATATCATTTCTCTTATATTTGTGTACATTCTTATTTGCTTAGTTACATCTATACTTCTATTTCACAGTTTTTTTTCCTGCATTTATTTTATTTTACATATATTTTGTATATGTATAACTTCTTTGAAAATAATTATAAAAAATGTATATATTTTATTCATGTTTTTTAATGTTAAATAGTTATAAGAAAACAAGGGAAAAAAAATAATGAAGCAAGAAATTTTAATTGATGATTAAAAAAAATGTTACTTTTAAAAGGGTTTAGATTTAAGAGCTTAAATTGGTATATATATATATATATATATATATAAAAGTAATAAATTTTAAAAATAATTATACAATAAATTCCATAATTTGATAAATATTTTAAAACTAAACTCTAAAGTTATAGATGCACAAATGATTACTATAGAGATTTAATTTTTTTTTTTTTATAGTTTAATCATTTTATAAGTTTAACCCATAAGTTGCACTTGAATTTTATCTAATTTCTCAAAATCATTGCATGAAAACTATAAGTGCAACTTTTGATAATGAAAAAAAATTATAATACTGTTTATTCATTTATAATTTATTAAAAAAGAAGCCGTATCAAAGAAGCACTCACTATTGTATGATTTTAACGGAGTTTATAAGATTAAAATCACACCTAAAACATTACCATCAGGTGTGTCAAATGCCAAATATTTGATATTTGACACACCAAACACCAAAAAAATCCCTCATGAGATATCCTAAATGCCAAAATATTTGACATTGATGAATAGTACACTCTCAAATTTGGAAACATACAAACAGGAATTGTAAAATTTTAATGATTTTTTTATTCCCTTTTCTCTCTCATCCTTCATCTCTTTGTCAGATCTCTTCCTCTCTTTTGTCTCAAACCCTGATCCTCTCCTCTCTCAACCTCTCATATTTTCTTCTCTCACCCTCACTGCTCTTCCTCTTAGCCTCACCAAGCCGATGCATCACTACTCTTCCTCTTCCTCACTTTTTTTTTTTTTTTTTTTTTGCTGTGATTTGATGGGTGGGTTGGGCAATGGGTGGGTTTAGATAGTGATGTGTGGGTTCAGATGGTGTTGGCTAGGTTTAGTTCCAACGGTGGAGGGTGGGTTCGGATGGGCGGATCAGTGGTGGGTGGGTTAGGCTGTGGGTTCCGATGGATGGGTCGGTGGTGGGTGGGTTTTGGTGGGTCTCCGACGAAACCCAAGCTAGAGCACCAAGCCAAGCCGATCTTTATCGCGTTGGTTTTTTTTCTTTTCTTTTTTTCTTTTTTTCTTTTTTGTTGTGATTTGATGGTGGATTCGACAGTGGTCATATGGGTTTTGGATCGGCATTCTTTGTGTGGATTGTGGGAGGATTTCGGCGATGGTGGCTATGAGTTGGTGGCTATGGGTTTGTGTCGGTGGTAGTTGTGGGTTTGTGGCGTTGGTGAATGTGAGTTTGTGCCAGTGGTGGCTGTGGATTTATTGTGAGTATGATTTTGGTAATGGGTTTGTGCCAATGATAGCTGTCAGTGTTCTTGTTGCGGCAATGGTTGTTGTTGGTGGCCGTTGTTGCGGCAATGGTAGTTGTGCCGTTGTTGCGGCAATGGTAGTTGTGCCATTGTTGTTGTTGTTGTTGTTGTTGTTGTTGTTGTTAAGGAGTTAATATATTATAAATATTATTTTAATGTATAAAATTGAAGAATAAAACATGTGATGTAGGGAATATTGTAAAATGATGTAGTAAAATAATAAAGTAAGCTTTTGATGTGTCAAAATGTCATTTTTTATAAAACAGCTAATGAGAATGCTCTCATGAGTGTTATTTTACTGTTCAAATTTGTCTTAAGTGTTGTATATATAATATGTTTGTGTAGGAGACATATGTAAGTTAGTTAAAAAAAAAAATTCCCCCCTACCCTCTTTATATTATCAAATAAGCACTCACCACTGTATGATTTGGCTTGTTTATTTACTTGAAAATGAGACAATAGCTTTAGCAAAATAAGAGTATCACAAACACACCCACAAACAGCAAATAAGCACTCCACATTGTATGATTTTGGCTTATTTATTTATTTAAAAATGAAACAAAAAGTAACTTTAAACAAATAAGTTAAGAGTGTCTCACACACGCATACATAGCAAATAAGCCCTCAACATTGTATGATTTTATTCATGTTTATTTACTTAAAGATGAGACAAAAGGTAACTTTAAAGTAACATAAATGTGCGCAGGCACAAACATGAAATTAGTTGTAGGAATAATTTGTAACTATGAACCTAGTGATTTATCTTCCTCACCGTTCAAGCCATTTCGCTTGAAAGCATCTCTCTCTCTCTCTCACACACACACACACACACACAAAGACAGCTAGCAGTAAGAGATTTTATTTAATGAATTGTACAAATTGCCAATTTGCCACTTTTAAATGACCAAGTTGACTCAAGACAATTTGAGACCTAAAGCGACAAATCTATGTAAGGTCTTTTTATATTTTGATATCAATTATATAATATTTATTTACAATTTTATATTATGATTTTGGGAAAAGCACACAAGTCCCCATTTGGTTTCTTTGTAAAACACGAAACCCCCTCCTCCAACCCAAATTTTTAGGCTTCGTTTGTTTGGAGTGAAAACTGGCAGGATGAAAAATAAAGGGAGGAAAATAAGATAGAAAATACTGTTTTTTACTATTCATTTAGGGAAGAAAAATAGGAAGGAGAGAAAATACGGGAGAAAGTTTTCTCTCTGGGCTCACATTTTTTTTCCTTCCAAATCAGAAAGAAAATCTAGAAAGAAAAGTGCTATAGTAGCACTTTTACAAAAATGCCTTATTCCTACCTTTTTTTTTTTCAACGTTTTTTTTTTTTTTTTTTTTACAACGTGACCAGATGAACATTTTTTTTTCTTTTCTTTTCTTTCTTCAGACCTGAACGTTGTTCTTTTTTCTTTTTCTTTTCTTTTCTTTTCTTTCTTCAGACTTGAACATTTGTTTTTTTTTTTTTTTTTTTTTACAACGTGACCTGTTGAACGTTGTTCTTTTTCTCTTTTTTCTTTTCTTTTCTTTCTTCTGACCTGAACGTTTGTATTTTTTTTTTTTTCAACGTGACCTAAACCTTCTCTTCTCTCTTCTCTCTCTCTCTCTCTCTTTTAATGTAACCTAATCTAATTTTTACATTATAATAATAAAAATAATAATATAAATTTATATATATGATGTGATAAATTTTATATTATATAATGAGTACAAATAAATCTATTTCTTACATATTATGTAACAAGGGTATAATAGTCAATTTATATAAATTACATTTTCCATCTTTCCCTTTTTCTCTCCAACCAAACAAAAGAGTTTTCCACCCTCCCACTTTTCCACCCCTCCAACCGAACACACAAGAGAGAAAACTAAATATTTTCTATCCTCCCACTTTTCCATCCTCCCACAATTTTTTATCCTCCCACTTTTCCACTCCTCTAACCGAACGGACCTTAGTGTAACACTTAACCCACTTGTAATACTATTTTATATATGTCTAACATTATTGATATGATAATATATGTCTATTTTTAAAACTGCATTTTCACATAAAATAGTACCATGAGGTTTTGTGTTTAAACTCAAATACTATGGGGGATTATGCATTACACAACTAACATTTACACATAAAACAATACAACAAGCAGCTAAGTGCTATACTTAAAACCTTTAGTAGGTTTTGTGTATTTTTCCCATAATTTTTAATTTAAAAACCATTATTAATTCTTACTTTTTTTAAGATGTAATCATTTTTGTATTCAGGTTTTGAGCTGCCCACCTATGTTTTTTTTTTTAACGTATTATTTTCAGACAATTTTGAGGTCTTTTTTAATCTGTTAAGATTCTTAAGAACTTGATATGGGAAAAGAGAAGCTTACTCCATTTATGATCCTGACAATTTGAAAAATTCTCTTCCAACTTTATCGAAAATGGCATACCAAAAACAAATTTGCTAATAATGAGTTTTTAAAATATGACACACTATGTACAGAGGAAAGAGCAAAAAAATAAAATAAAAATGAAAATGAAATTGATAATAAGAATATTGGTGTTTTCGTCAATTGATATTTTTTATATACTCATAAAACATGCCTATCTATACTGAATACTATATCATGCAATTTTCAAATTTGTAAACGCATATAGTATGATTGGATCATCACACCAATCTTATCATCTTTCTATTTTTTCTATTAAATATAACACTAAAGATTACAAGTTGTTTTAAAAAAATTATTGAGATATTAGAGGAAACTAATAGCCCGTTAGTGATATTAGTTCGAATGACTTCGGTAGGATGTATTGAGTTCGAATCCTCTAATAAAGTTGGTTTGATTTCTATCCCTTTCTCAACTACAACATGCAGAAGAACACCATGGTAAACAACAACCATCTACGGCAGATTTGTCTGAGAATATGAAACCCCTCATCGAATTCGATTATGAAAAAGAGGCAGTTGGTTTTGATGCCAAGATGAACTGCAAGAATCAACAATCCATGCCAGCTATTAGCCATAATAATTTTTTTCATTGAAAAAATATTTGCTAGAATAGTGACATTTTTCATTTTTTGTTTAGTTATAATGGTGTTCCTTGATGTAGGCTTGATGTATTGTATCATTGAATATAAACATTTGAAAGTTCCTTTATTTTTTATTGGATACTGATTATGTAGTCTTGTGTTATTATTAAAAGTTTGAAGTTGCAAGATACAATTGATTTCATCAAGTCTGCTGGAGATATCAGTGTCCATATGCATATGCAAATAAATTAAGTGCCTTCTGATAGCAATACTTATGATAGCAATAATGTGGCTATGGCTTTACAGTTTATAGCTTTGCCTGCTAGTAATGATATTCATCATACTCATGGATATGACTCTTTTATTGTCATCTTAATTGTTAGCTATCTACCATAGTTATATATTGAATGAAGTTTATGGTGTGACTTTATGTTAGACCCTCATTCCTTTTTCCTTGTGTATGTGGTTGTTTCTAAAAAAATAAGTATGGTTAATTTATTATCAATAAAATGAATATATTTTAACCAACTTTCAGTAAAATAAGCATATAAGTCATCAAAAAAAAAAAAAAACTACATTATATTTGTGTACATTCTTATTTGCTTAGGTACATCTATACTTTTATTTCACAGTTTTTTTTCCTGCATTTATTTTATTTTACATATAATTTGTATATGTCTAACTTCATTGAAAATAATTATAAAAAATTTATATTTATATTTTATTTTTTAGTGTTAAATAGTTATAAGAAAACAAGGAAAAAAAATAAGAAACAAGAAATTTTAATTGATGATTAAAAAAAATGTTACTTTTAAAAGGGTTTAGATTTAAGAGCTTAAATTGGTATATAAGTAATGATTTTTAAAATAATTATACAATAAACTCCATAATTTGTAATATATTTTAAAACTAAACTCTAGAATTATAGATGCACAAATGATTACTATAGAGTTATAATTTTTTTTATAGTTTAATCTGTGTGAGGGCAGGATCCGAATGCAACATAGAGCCCATGGGCCCAATTTGGAGATGGAAAAAGGCCCATTCGCTCACCAATCCAAGTTGGACATGTGGATAAGAGTCTGAGTAAGGAAGATGCAGAGACCCAACATTCGAGGAGCCCGAAGAGCGAGCACTCCTTAGGAATTCCTCAACTGGTCACTTGCACCAAATGACAGGTCATCAAGGAAGACAATAGTGACATGCAAGTAAAGAAGAGAGGAAATATCTGGGTAAAGTGGTTATTACCTCTGCATTCAATGCACTATACCACCTCAGCTAGCCACATTAATGAAAGAATGATTCCTGAACAGCAATCTCACAACTCACAGCACACTCTACCACCTCCAGCAAGGCCTTGATGGGACAAGCATCCAATTTGATGCCTTGAGCCGTACAGGTGGACTATATAAAGTAAAGAAATCCCTCCAAGAAAGAGGATGGAACATTGGAGTAAAAGACCAGAAACTTAAGAACATAACCTTGTATTAAGAACTTGAACATTTTTGTATGAGCATTGCCTCCTCAACCAGACCTGAGGAAGTGTTATTTCCCTACTTCGTACTTCTGTTACTACTCTCAAAGCCCTAACTCCATTGACCTCATAATTGGATCATAATAATTAACGTATCAAAGTTGACATTGCAAGTCCATACTCTAACAAATTAATTGCACTGTGTCTGAAAAATCTAATTCCACTATTCTAAGTGGGCTTCATATTAATTGATTGAGTGTGGTTGTGTCAATTGTTTAATATGTAATATAATGATGTGACATATTAGGATTGAAGGAGTAAAACTTGGGTTTTACCCCACATCTTTATATAAATTAATTTCTTTCGATTTTAGTAAGAGGTAGTTTTGAAACGAGATTCTTCAAGAACAAAGTAATGTAATATGGAAAACCTGTATTGGCAGGTGTGTTCAAGTAAATCAAGTATTTGTCATGATTTTTTATAAAAAGAAAGAGGTTGTTGGTTTTAATGTCAATGATTCATCAGGTAGCGTTTCTTGTAAATATTTATGTTTAACACATCAATTTAACAATTAATTTTTTTAAAAGTAATTTCACAATTAATAATAGCAAACTAGAAACTAATATGATTTTATAGTGGTTTTGAAAGAAAATAAAGTGCTGATAACAATTGTATGGTATTTCTGTTCACAGGTTACCAAACCCAGTAGAATGAAAAACTAAAACAGTAAGAATTTGGGGCTATCAATTAAGTGGTGATAACAATTGTACAATGTTTATTAGCATATATCTTTTATTGAAAAAATGTTAGCATATATCTAATGGGTCACAATCACAATATCAATCTAGTACCAGAACTCTACAACATGTAACGGTATTAAATCAAATAACCAAAAGATTCATTCCATTCTATTATATATGGAAATCTAAAGTAGTACGTGGTGGATTCTTATTGCGACTTGTGAAACGTTAGCAAAACGACTTTCAATTTATGGTTTGCTAAGTTATGATTTACATGAAATGGTTGAGACCAAAAAAAAAATAATAATAATAATAATAGGGTGCTATATCGTATAACATATGGTATATGGTATATCGTTAGATTAAATATAACAAATGATCAATATATGGTATACCGTAACCATATTTGTAGTTATCTATTTTAACTGTATTTTTAAATGACGTAACATTTCATATATTGTTACATTTAAGAATTAAAATTTTAACCATGAAATGAAAGAGGACCATATTCCATTTTGCATAATCCTATTATATTGGCACAGGATCCTCAACTATTGTAGACATCTAACTAAACTAGTATTTCTACATAAACAAATCAACATAATAAAGATATTGATCTACTACAGGAAAGAAATTAGATCTAAAATCATAATCAAAATCTAATTTCAAATGTAAAGTTGAAGCCAACTACGAGACTTACAAGCAACTAAATAAAATGAAATTGAAGTAAGAGATATATATCTTCAAGATAAGTTGGGCTCCTATCTTTAGGCCAGACTATTACTGAAGATTGACATGATCTTCTTAACTGCCTTTACAGCCCAATCTCTTTTGATGTTAACCTTGAATTCTAGGATGATAATCTGTGCTTAATTGGGAACATCACTAACACGATAAAGACCATATATCTTCCCCCATTGTTAGTAAAGACAAAACAAGGTGTTCAAAAGCCTACTTTTTTAGTGGACAAGCCGAAGTCTATTATATGAATCAAGAGTAGTGAGTCTAAATGGAAACTAAAACAAAACAAAGCTCTACAGCACGAAAGCAACTGGGAACCAAATGCCAGCCCATTGACACCATTTTTGAATGGGCACTCAAGCAATAAGCAAAAAACATGTGACCTTGTCATCTCCATTTCTGTTTTCATCTTCTGACTTCGATGACTATGATTTTCCTCGTGTCTTTTGGGGGTACAAACCGTCCAACAAGTAGAACAATTAACAAGTCATAAATTGAAAGCTTTTATCAACGATTCATAGGTGAAATGACATTTCTCGATTTTTTTTTTTTTTTTTTTTTTTTTACGGAAACATATATACTTCTTATCCCATTTCTTCGCTTAAAAGAAATTTAAAATTTTGGTTGTAGTCTTGGCCAAATTTAGGGCTGCAAATTAGTCAAGCCGAGCTGAATATATATTAAAAGTTCAAATTTATTCATTTTATTTTATTTTAAATACAAGCTGAGCTCGAACAATTTACAAACTTAAACAATATACATACGAAAATAAATATACATATTGGTTAGTATTTTAAGAAATTAAAAAATACACATATGAACCAATTTACTAACTTAAACAATATACAAGTAAAATTTTCAATATAGTCAAATCAAGCCTCATGTTCATGAGCTTGTTCATTAATATATTGTTATGTTTGAAGTTGAATTCAATGGACTAGTTTGCTAAATGAATAAATAGAAACAATTTTTTTCCCAGCCCAGCTCAAACAATTCGGTTCATATAAAGCCTAGAAAAATTTATGTCATTTATATTCACTTCTGTTGTTAAACTGGTTTGGCAATGACAACAACAAATGTCAAACGCAACTTTTCCAATGTCATGAGAAATAATTCGCGAGAAGAGTCCCTTCCCAATCTCACAAGGATGTGGGCCCTACCATGAGTCCCACGTAAAGAGGGCCCACACCCAGAGTGAGAGGTGGGCTAAGAATCCAATAATTTCTCTAATTTCACCAACGCGTGATGCGATGGTCACTGTACAAGTATAAATGCTTATGGGTGTGGAAGGCAAAGGCCAGAGTTTAAGTCACAAGGAGAGAGCTTCACACATATATACACTTAGATTGTATTAGAGTAAAATTCTATCTTGTATCAAGAATAATTTCTCCAATTTCATGCTATTAACCTATACAAATAACTTTTCCAATTTCATTTTTTTTTTCTAGTGGTTCATATTAAAAACATGAATACTTCCAAACGTAGTCACGCTCATTAATTACCTTTTATTTTTTCCTTGAAAGGGAAATTAAGAAAATATAAATCCTGAAAATAATCACATTTTTTTCTCTCTAGTTGTGTCGGTTGCTCTATCTGCATTTTGGTCAACCGTCGCCCCCACTCCCAAACTTGTATTTTTCAAAAGTTTTTAGTTTTATATCAAAACTTTTCTTTTTATTTAAAATATTTCAAAAACATTTCTTGGCGTCATCAGATGGATAAAGAATATTGATTTAACAAATAGGATTCATAAAACCAAGGTAGTTTTGATGACAAAGAATATTGATTTAACCTTTTTTTTTTTATATAAGAAGATTGATTTAACAAATATGATTCATGAAACCAAGGTAATTTTGTTGACAGAGCTTATAACCTGAAATGAATTCTGTACACCACATCAACATTTTTCATCCATTATATAAGACAATAAAAACCTTTATAAAATAATTTTGGATACACATGTGCTAAAGTGAAACATTTTAATTATAAAAAGAATTTTAAAATAAATATCAAAAGTTGAGTACCATTTATCATTATATAATAATGTAAAATTAACAATAATATAGAGAGTGACCTAACATTTTCAAGGCCTTCAGAGCTCCTTTTTATTGAAAAATAAAAAATTCTCTATCGTAATACCTACGTAATAAAAGTGGTATCACCAGTCATAACTCATATCTAAATCAAGCACATACATTTTGATCATTCCAGATTAGGCAAAACAATGTACTGCATGCATCTTAATCCCAACTGTCATAAGATAGCACAAATGCACAATCCAACGCACAAATAATAATAATAATAAAAGAATCCTAAATATTTATCAAATGTATTACCACAATGCATTCCATTCATAACCACTGTAAATCAGAATCGTTTACAGCAACAAACCGTAAAAACTAAAAAGTTGCACTAACAAAACAAAAATTCTAATCTGAAATCTTAAGTCTTAAGCCTCTCTTTGTCCTTTTGTAATTTTCTGTGAACCCCAAATTTCTCAAATTCATTTCTCATCATTAAAATCCCCCAAAAGTCTACAAACCCCATTACCCAAAAAATATTAAAATATTAAAAAAAATATATTTGGGAAAAAAAAAAAAGAAAAAAAGAAAAAGCAAACCGACAAATGGTTGATTAGTAAATAATAATGTAATAACTAAACTAAAAGGTAAATTTCCAGATCTTGATCCGAAGATCTACCTTACATTTGGCGTCAACTACGGAAGCCACCGACGGAGTCTTGGATTTCGGTGCAACCCCTTTGATATTCTGACACGTAACCCTAATCCCCACCTTCTTGCTGTTCAGCCCTCCCAGCTTCACCTTCACTTCGGTGTCCATCTGAACCTTCATGGGCACCCCAGTTTTTCTCTTCAGATCCGATCTCAGAGAGGTCGCCGAATCAGTATCTAAGTCCTTTGACTCAGTCAGAACAGCTCTGAAGCTCGTCTCGTTGTTCTTGTTGCTCACAAAAGCTGGAATAGACCCATTAGCGAGTTGTACGGAGCTGGTGGAAAAGGCTGTGAGAGTGAACGGGTCGTAGAAAAACACGATGTGGGAGTTGGGGTTTTTGGAAGTAAGCGTGAGGTTCAGTAACGAGTTCAGGTGGGAGGCTGAGGGGGAAGAATCCGACGTGGCGGCGGTGACGTTGAGCTTGGCAATGCGGAGAGAGTTGATGGAGAAGTGTGGCTTTTGTGGGTGGTAGAGGACGTAGAGAGCAGAGCCAGCTATGGCTAAGAGTAGAGCTAATGCGAGCAAAACAAGAAGTGACCAAAAGCAGCAACAACAGCAGTTGATTCTGCAGCGGCGGCTGGGGTGGCGGCGGTGGTGATTGCCGTACTGGGGCTGTGGGCGGTAAGGGTAGCGGGGCTGCTGCTGTTGGGGTTTGGTGGTGGCGGCGGTGGCCGGTGTGGTGGTTGTGGGAATTGGGGCGGTGGTGTTGTTGTTGGTGGTGATGGGCTTGGTAGAAGGGTAAACTCTGTCAGTCATTTTGTCAAACAACAACTGAGCAAACAGAGAGAAGTGGGAATATATCTTTCTGTGTCTGTGGGCTTATCACAGTCACACGTTGCCGTAGTTCTTCTTCTCTTCTCTTCTCTTCTCGTCTCTTACACACTGCGTGTGTCTCAGTCTGACTTGTATGTGAAGCAGTGAAGGAAGGTTGTTTTTTCCTTTAACTTTGTGTGTGATCTGGGAATTGGACATCTTATTCTTATTTAGATCCTACACGTAGAGTTTTAGTCTTTAGCTTTTTTTTTGCCTGTGGTGCTTGACATGTGAATGTGGGGTCCTATCTTACTTGGTCTTCGGATCAAATGGTGGGAACGGATGACCATGTTTGCTATTGGTTAGAGAAAATTTTGGATGTAAGATTTACTATTTAGGAAATGAATATGAATATTTTATAAAAATAATAAAAATAAATTGTGAAAATTCATGTGCATATTATATTCTAACTTAGTCTAAGTGAATGCATGTATGTGTGAAACTTTATTCTAGAGGCTTGAACTTCGGTTGTTGCGAATATAGATTTTCGGTATCAATTTGTGAAGTTCAATTTTTTATAAAATTTATTAGAGTAATACTATATGCACAAACTATTTTACAACATTTTTACAAAAGTCACATCAACAGTTTGTAAAAATTTTATAAAATAATTTGTGTCTGTAGTATTACTCAAATTATTATTTCATCTCCTAGATTTGTGATAAACAAACTAAATACCATATAGAATATATTTTTTCTTCTTAATTATCCAATTAAACATTCCTAACATTATGCAAAAATTAAATGAATATATAAACATTCCTATTCATGATTCATCATATAATCAATTAGAGAGGTGATGGGAATTGGAAATGAAGAATTGATTTGGCATCACAAAGGAAATATAAAAATGGCATAAAAGAAAATATAAATAGGTATAAAAGACATGAGTCAAACATCAAGGCTTGGTTTATTATGCCCAACCAATAAAAAACAACGACACAGGTTGGCAACTTTTTATATGGTAGATCTCAAACTACCAAATCACTACCCATAAAGGCTAACAGAACTCCCACCGACGACCCTCGGGCCCTTGATAATTGTTCCAAATTTTGGCTTTGCCCTTGGTTGTACTCGTGTGACTAATTTTCTAACTAATCTCACTCAGTAATTGCATTAACTTGACTCCAAAGTCAAATAATTAGTTAATAATTACCCTATTAATGATGATGCTTTCGAGGTTGAAACTTGAAAGTATGGCTAGCTGAGCATTGTGATTACAATTTAGTTAGAACTTAGAAGTGGCTTATGTAATACTCCAACCAAACTCGTACCACAACCATCTATTTAACCTACAACAATAATCTCACAATGTCTTACAGGTTACAGCTCATCAAATTAAAACTCATCACATAGATTAACTACCCTGATTTTTCCTAAATAATAATAATAACAAAGTTGCTCACACAACATTTTCATAACAATGTTTAAATGACAAGTTGTTAATGATAGATAATAAAATAAAATAAAGTGATGTCATTGGTATAACCGTATGATAGATTAATGTCATTGTCATTTAAGTTTTGTTGTGAAACTGTTGTACATATTAGCACTAATGAAAATAAATGGCAAGAAAGAAAAGTGAGGACACTTAGCATTAAGAAAGAAAGTAATATCACTATACAAGTATTTTAGGATAATAATAGGATGTGTATAAAAATATTAAATTGCATATAAAAAAATCATATATCTATATATATATATATATATATAGAGAGAGAGAGAGAGAGAGGGTCTCGCCAAGGTGGAGTAAGGTGGGATGAGATAGGTAAAATTTATAGCATCATATGACTTCTTTATTTAAGGTGGGATAAATGCTCACAAGAGAGACTAGTTAAATTAGGGAAATGCAGATGCATTTTACATCCCAATAAAGTTTAAGATTTGTTTGAAAATATTTGTTTGTTTAAACTTATATAAAAGACTTTTTTTAAGAAAAAAAATAATGTTAAAATTTAAGGATTAAAATGATTAAAAAATCATTCCACCAAACTATAACTAAAATAAAAAAATAAATTTAAAGTTACAATAAAATTTCACAAAATAAAAAGTTTAGATGGAGTTAGAAAGCGGTCACCTAAGGCCCCAAGTAAAAAAAAAGGCCCTCAAATTTTAACTAATAAGGTTATTTATAATCAATAAATAAAATAATATTTTTTTATCAGATGAAAAACAAATAAAAAATTGAGAAAAATGCAACGTCGACAATATTTTTTATAATACCTTTACAACTAATGCTAAGTAGCAGGTTGTTACAGCCTGTTATTGATGACAAAAAAATAATTATAGTGATATTTTTAAATATAAAACAAAAGGCAACTTAAAACCTAAGATTTGTTGTAAAAAATATTGTGAAAGTTGCACTTCTAAAAAAAATAAAAAAAATAATAAAAGTTTAGTTAGCAAACTTTTACTAATTCTTTTTTAAATCTACTACTAATATCACTCTTTTACTTACTACTGTTAATCTGTCACGTCAATAAGTATAAAAAATTTTGTCAAATTTTTTCTTTCTATAATAAAAAATAATTACATATTTTATATTAATTAATAATAATTTTACATCTAAAATAAAATAATCAATCATTACCTTAGCCCTCAAATACGTCGAGCCACCCTGAATAAAGTAAACTGAAAGACCAAACTCAAAACACATGATGTGTTTCGCATTGAACTGCCGACACTGAATAGATCTTGAAAATGTCAAATGTGGTGATGATAGTACTAGTGGGTAACACAGTCGTGTTATATTATTTTTTATTTTATTTTTATCTATGCATGCACTCCTCATTTAATTGAGCACCAACGCAGAAACAGCAGCAAAAGCAAAAGCAACAACAAAAAGTGAGCAAGATAAAAGAAAAGGTGCGGACCAAGAACAGAACAGGGAATATCATGTTAGGCCTAAGTGGTGCAATACTGCAATGTTGAAATTTATATTATTATGGTGGGTCGTCAGTCCTGACTTGACCCAATTCTCATATAATTTCTTTAAAGAATGAAAAAGATTAATAAACGTCTTAAAAATATTGATTTAATAAATATTTTTAAAATTATTTTATTTGAAAATTAAAAAATAATTAATCTTTTGATAATTTTTTATATTTCTCATGAAATTTTGTATCAAAAACTTTCTTAAAATTATTTATTAAGAATTCCCTGATTTAAACATATATAGTGTGATACCTCTGATCTTTCTTGCCCAAAGGGAAAAGCCCAGGTTCGAGTCCTGTGGGCATGTGCCATCTTTATTGTAACAGCAGCAGCAACAATAACAACAACAAAATATTAAGGAAAACAAAAAAAAAAACAAAACAAAACAAACATCAATAGGTTTCTTTTTTATTTAGAAGGGATTTGATCTTAGGATGCTTATTCGACAAATTTTTTTCTTTATCAAATGAACTAAGTAAAATTCACTCCAACAATAATTTTTATTGTTATGAAGATAGTTGTTCCCTATAATGACACAGATGTCATTGCTCTTAATGCTATCAAAGTCGATCGAATTGGACCAAATGGATCAAATTAGACCAAGTGGACCAAAATGAACTGAAGTTGATCAAGTTGAACCAAATTGCTACACTGAAATGATTCAACATGAGTTATAAATTGATCAGCCCAAAAAGAGAAGGCTTTCCAAGGTGCCCTTTAAAAATAGTACATTCAAGATGGTCTTCCATTTCATTGATCATCAGTATTCATAACTACAGATCGTAAATACTAAATTTTATGAAGAAATTTGTAGTTATGTTTTTCATCATCATTTTGATAAAGCAACCATTTCGCTTACATTCATCCTGGAGACCTCGCAACTAGAAAATGATGCTAGACAAAACATAACCTTGTAATATGGAAAATTAAAAAACACAGAAAAATAAAGATAGAAGACATAAGAGTCAGCATCTAGCCTTTGCTTTGGAGTCACTAAACAACAACAACAACAACAACAACAAAACAATAGGAATTAGATTCTTAAAATATTAATAAAGAACAATATGAACTGTACAAACATTAGATGCATCAAGGAAAGGATAGGCACCAGTAGGACCAACGAATCATCCAAAATTTAAAAAGATTTAGACTTACGTTTATAACATCTAAATCTATCTAGCATGAATGTGCATTTGTTGAAATCCCGGTACAAATAGTGAAAATACTAAAGCAATGGTGAAATACAAAAGCTTAGAACTGATCAAGCAACTGCAATCATTAAAACAATTGAATAAAAAAGGATGTTACAAGTTACAACGAATAATGAAATTCAAAAGCTTAGAACTGCTTAAGCAATTTGCAATCATTTACGACAGAAATCAATGGAAATTACAGCCAGTTGCATTCTTTATCATTATCATTTATACTACAAGTTACACATATAAAGACTGAAAAACTGAACTGAATCGTAAAGATGCACAATTATATATACTAATATACAACAATAACAACAACAAGAAACTTTAATCCCAAACTTTTGTGTCAGATTTGCAACAAATTAGTTGAGGCCGGCCACATTTATTCTTTTCTTCCATGGGCTATTATTTATTTTTATTTATAGAGGTAAATAAATTATTTCTATATAGAAATGCATTTTCTTGGAGCCACATGCAAAGTGGCTAAAAAGTTTTAATGACAGCTTTTCTACAAATTGGGTTAGAAAAATCTCCTCAAACCAATGATGTGAAAAAGTATCCAAGTGTATTAAATCACATAGCTCATTAAATTATTTAAACAAGTTATATGATTTATTAAATAAATCATGTGACTAAAAATACACATGAATGGTTTGCTTGAATCGACACGTAATAGGTTGGAGGAATTTTCCTCAAACCAGTTTCTATCCAAACTTTAAACGTGTTAAAACATAGATATGACGTCGATCCACACAAGGGCATGCATCTAGTCCACAATCCTCATGCACATATTAACACATTGACCACTAATCTAGATCCATCACAATGTACAGAAGAACTATTGAAAATGCACGTTGAAGCATGCCTTGGTTGTCATGTAACGAAGCCGTGAGTGATCAAATCTCATCATTGCCTTTGATGCTCGAAAATTGCTTTCAACATTACTTGGCAGATCATAGTAGAATTTAGTACGACATATCATGGTAATCAAACTCAAAAGTTACAAAATATTGGATGTATGATCTTCTCTGACAACATTCTTGTCTCCTTAAACCTGAAACCAATCATAATACACCGCATTACAATCTGAAAGTCATGGCCATTGTCATTAGAAATTCTTTAAGATAGAAGAAGAAACAATTATAACTTCTCCGACTGGTTAATTCCCCCTCCATGCAATGATTGGCATGCTGTGAGTCAAAATGGAATGTAGAAAATCCACTTACAGTGGCACAAAGCAGAAAAGGTGTCAACCATTGCTTCCTAAAACCTACTCTGTAATAAGGGCAGTGGTTTTCTACATTTCCTACATGCCAGCAATCACTAAGTTGTCACCAAACACGAGGTGAGTGCAATTCACCACAAATTAGACAAGGAATAAATGAAGAAAACCCTCTATATGCTTTCTAATTTTTTTTCAAAAATAACAGCTACAATCTCATTCCATGATCTGGTACTCAGCGGATTGGCAGTTGGCATTACCTATTGTCCTGCAATGGTAACCTCTGTTGAAAGCAAGATGACAGAACCAGCCTCCTATGCAAAATTGAGACCGCACATACAATTTCCTTTCCAACGCAGTTTTGATTTTAAACAAGCAAAAAAAAAACTTAATGCTGGACAGCAATGAGAGGGAGAAAGATTTGAGATTCCATATCAGCACTGTTGTTCTTGGCAAAAAAGGATGATAAAAGCACTCATTACCTCCACTGAAAATTCCCAGGTTTCCACTTAGATAATGCACTACATAAGCCTTCATTGGTCATTTACTCATTCCAACTCTCTTCATGGACGTTCTTTATGATCGCCTAATCTGTCATAAATCCCAATAACATGTTAGATCAAGGAAGATCACTTTTGTTTAAGGTATCAGAAAGTATATATAATCACAACAGTGCTGCATATAAGAACAATATAACAAAGAAGCAGTTTGACTTTTTCTCTACACGGTAATTAGTCAATAGTTATCAAGTGAAGTAAAAAAGTAAATATAAGTAAATTCAAAAATTTTATTTTCAAAATGGGAGTTGGAATAACAAACTAGGGTAAGGATTATTAGAGCCCCACTGGCCAATCAGGCCCACTCTTTTTCCAAAAAGAACAAAAAAGGTGATCACACCCTTGATATCACAAATTTGTTCTTTAATTAAATGGGCTAACAATTAAAAAACACTAAAATCAAATAATTTCAGTTCCATGAGACACTAAAATGCCCACAAAAAAAATTTGTTTTACTTAATAGCTAAACTGAAGTACCTTTGAAATTTCATGTTTCTATACATGAGCATTAAACTCAGCAGAACAGGGACAATTGCTAAACATAAATGCTCCAATGAGTGCCCACTGATAATGTAACGATTTACACGGTATATTTTCCTGTCAGCAACACCTTCAAATTTGGCTAGAACGTGCATTCCTGTAACAAAGTGTTGCCAGATTTTATATAAACCAACAACCTCATGGGTAAGGCATGACAAATATATTGACAAGATAATAGACATATCAGAATTCATAATTTCATAACTCTGATTAATTCCTCAGAAATATATTATGACAGACCACAATTATTATTATTATTATTATTATTATTATTATTATTATTATTATTATTTTGTTGATGAGAAACTAACCAGAAAAATTTATCAAACAGAAAATGGAAGAACAAAAAGAAGAAATTGAAATAACCAAAGAAAAAAGACAGATTCAAATCAAATGGAAGCTGTTATTCACCCAGAAATGCATGCAAAGAAGAAGAAAGGAAAAGAATAGGAAATTAGTGAACATCAGTTTCCAGGGGTCTGAAAGCAAACTTCAGTACATCCTTCTAATTACTAGAAAAGAAATCATTTCCTATGAATTGAGCTAGTGCCCCACAGCACTAAACAAGAGCTAAATCTAAATTTTGTCAACCAAGAAACTGATACTTCCAGCAAAATCAAATCATTCTGCATACGCCCTCCAATTACTCCAAGAATAAAAATTCACCTTTTTTTTATGACATGGAACCTCACATATAAACTCCCCTTTTCTTTTCCTTACAGATTTACATTAAAGTAAAATATCCTCTAAAACCAAAAAATGCTCAATAAGAATCACTTTATGCTTATCAGAATGTAAGACAGAAGTCTTGAGGCTCCTCCTAGTGGGTTAATTCCTAGTAATTAGAATTATGCTAGAACTTCCATGAACTAATTTAACTTAGAAAACTGGATTTATACGACAAAAATTCAATCATTTCAACCATCCTCGACACGTGACATTATATATAGTTTTATACAAATATCTTGCAGGAGGCAAAATGGCCAATTAAAGCTGGGAGAGAGGGGTTTTTTTTGGGGGGTTGGGGAGGGGGGGGGGGGGGGAGAATTACCAAAACAGTCCACATCTCCTACAAAAAGCTTCCACCTCATTCTCATTTTAAACTTTCCTAAAAGCATCATTGGACACATTCAAGTAATTCAATTCTTCTGAAAGTTAAAATGTCACTGAAATAAGTTCTATTGTAACTGATTCGTGCACCTAATTATATTCTAATAGTAAATTCAGGTTTAATGATGATTGGTTTTAAAGAAATAGGTTTTAATTTGTGTTTTATGCACATTAATATACATGTATATGTATTTATACAACAAACATTATGCTCCAGTAGCTTGTCAGACATTTCTAACAATACCAATGAATTTCCACAGAAGTATTTGTTCACACTGTTCCCCAATAGGCACCTAATGTTACTATATTTCTTTAGAAATAATTTTCCCTTCATTTAAGTTGCTCAATAACCAGATGGTTGCAGGAATTTCCCCAGGGCAATACCATGAAAATAAGTGGCTTGCCATGCTTAACATATAAGATGCAATACAGAAAATAAATATTGCAAGGACAGTTATACCTGCCGCAAAAAGCCAATATCTTGAGTGAGTATATTTAGGTCGGAAAACATACATCATTCCTGGAATGGCTACCGATGGAATCAACTGGAATGCCATGCACAACCGAAGATCATTATATGTTCTGCAGCCAACTAACAATATTCAGCAGAGAACTTAGGTATATTTCAAAGCATACGCACTTGAATTGTACTACTGTCTCTGATTTTTTAATCTCTATTTCCTTTTGCTCTTGATCTTCTTGTATTTGTTTTATTGTTCAAAGTGTTCACCATCGTGAACATGATGTTCAATGTTCATTTTTTCAATAAAAGTCTTATTACCTATCAAAAAAAAGAAATTAGACAAAAAGAATGCATACTAAAAGGAGGGCAAATAACTTACATTCCGTAAGCTGTGCTAAGAAAAGCAAATAAAAGGAGGGCAAATAGAGAACTTAATCCAATCTTCTCCCCCATTCTTTCCACTATAAAACTAGAGAAAAGTGAGGAGTACGCAATCATCATCTGCACATAATGATGTACTATAACATGAGTCATGACCAAAACAAAAATAATAAAAGAACATCAAAATTAGAAATTCTTGAGGTCAGGTCCTACATATTTTTTTTTTCCTTTTTAAGCCATCGATTACTCCATACGATTGCTCAAAAACGGAAGAGAGATTTTATGTTGACATTTTTGTGACAATCTGCTGTTTGTTTCTGAAATAATAAAACAGGAAAAATCTTACCTAAACTAAAACTCATCTAATCTAGGACAATCATTAGGCACAGATTTTTATGCTTCTCTATTTTTTTTTTTTTTTTACCATAGGTACAGAGGCTCCACGATGATTACTCTTTTTGTAGGCAGGATTTTAACCCAAATCTCTTATTCAATGGCAAGACAGTTTATTAGTGGAGCTAACTGATTTGAAACTCAATTGGGTGCACTATAGTGGAGGCCTTTTGTTACTAGAAAGTAATAAACAATCAACATCATCATATTTTCTTTTATCTAAAATTTTTAGAAATCAAACATAGGAAAAAATAAATTAAAAAAAAGTAATGTAAACAACTACACTTGAGAGTGCTGTAACAGTATAATAATGCTAACCGGAAACGTGTCCCACATTACTCTATTGTCATCTGGCTTCAAATGATAATAAGCAGACCCAAAAGCCACCCCTGCTGTTCCTGCATAGAATAGCGCCCATCCCCATAGCTCTCCTCGCAAACTACACCAAACGCATTTCCAAACAAAACCCATAAATATAATCACCAAAAAGAACAACACCAACAAAAAACAATCACACAAAAAGGATAAAAAAAGATGACCAATACATTATGTTAAAAAAGTTCCTTTGGAGACAGAGAACAAAACCCAGAACACCCACAACCAAAAATGGGAAATTTGTAATCACATTCAACGTATTAGGCACTCCTGTCAAACACCCAGATAACAAAACCACACAAATTAGCCAAAAAACCAAGCAATTACACCTATAAAGAAACATATAGAGAAATGGGTGATGCAGTGTTTGGTTACCGAGAAAATTGCGCATGTCAGCATAAAGATGGTGCTTTGGAGAGAGAGGGATTTTGGGAGTGGCAAACATGAGGCAAAGCCAACAAAGCAATGCTCCTCCCCATATCCGAGTTCTCTTCCCTCTCATAAGCTGTTGTTTCACCACCCACCCCATCACCTTTCTGTGTGTATTTTTGTGTATGTTATTAGATAGAGAGAGAGAGAGAGAGAGAGAGAGAGACAGTAAAAATCTGCACTTTCTTATTTGTTTTTCACAAAGTTAAATATCCTTTTCCTGTCCCTTTGCGCACTGCTGGTTCTGCGCTTTCTGATATTCGAATGTCGTTTTTCTTTTCATATTCCTTGCCTTTTTTTTTTTTTTCATTTTATATGTGCACTGTTCAAAAAAAAAAATAGTCCACAAGTGCGGCTGAAAAAAAAAAAAAAAAAAAAAAAAAAAAAAAAAAAAAAAACGCAGCCGTGGTTTCAGCCGTCGAATCCGTTAGTCGGCTAAATTGTGGTAAATAGGTCTTCTATCCTAGTTCATGATTAATACTTAATATTATTATGGTTTTAAAAACTGAATCAAATCATTCTTAAAAAAAAAAAAAAATGATTCGAACCAGCTGGTTCAACCAAAAATTGAATACCAATTTGGTCCTGTAAAAACTTTAAAAATAAAAATATCAAGAACCAAAACTAAAAACGATTCTTTGATCGTACGAATTTTTGAAAATATGCTTAATATAGCTGCTGTTATAAAAATATGCATATTTCCCTCCCATCTGCTCTCTTTCCCCACCTTCTTGTCCTCTACTCTTCTCTCCCCCTGAACTTCCAACTAAACTATAAGGGTTAAAAGTGTAATTTTGACTCGTGACGCAGATAAAAATATACTGTATTTTATACTTGGAAATAATGTCAAATATATTATTGGTAACAGTTTTTAAGTATTGTTGTTTAATTTTCAATCTTGTAAAAATACATATTTAAGTGTTATAAAAATATATTTCAAAAGTATTTTTATTGTTTAAACAATGAAGCAGTTGTTTAAACAAGAGTACCAAGGACCCCTTATCAATTTTCAAAACTTACAACTTTACATTTTTTTTTTTTTTTTGAGAAGGAAAAACATCTACTATTATTAGCCAGAATCGGCGAAAAGAACAGAATAAAGGTGGGAAGGGGCATCCTCCATCCAAACAAACATACCTCTAACATGTCTAGCTAGGTTATGAGCGACCTTATTACCACTCCTAAAAGTATGAGAAAAGGAAATACACTCGTTGGTATCTAAGGTGGATTTAGCTAAAGAGATGATGTGACCGAAAGAAGAAAGAGAATCTTCTGCAGCCATGAAGGTTTTGATCACCACTTCCGAATCTCCTTCAAGGATGAAAGGTCTAATACAAAGCTCCTGAGCAAATGAAATCGCCCTAGCAGCAGCCATGGCTTCAACAATCTCGGGAGAGAAAGGAAGTGGAGCTTGTTCCGAAAGTGAAGCCATAGCATTCCCTTCCCAGTTTCGGATAACCACACCCAACCCTGCCTTACCCAACTCAGGAAATGTGGCCACATCAAAATTAACTTTGAAACAATCCATGGGAGGTGGAGACCAATGAGGCCGGATCCGTGACTGCCCACTACCACCCTGCTGCGATAAGAGCGAGATATTGTGCTGTTTGAAATCAGACAAAGCTTGTGAGGCTTGAGGGAGCACCTGAGAGGCGGGGAAATCCAAGTGCCTTGTTCTGATCTGATTTCGACGATACCAGAGTGTCCACATCACCATGACCATCAGCTCCATATTTTTATCCTCCGAAAAACCGAAGTCCACCAATTCCCGAAAAGAAGAGAAGCTACGCACTTGCCGAAACTCACACCCCGGGATGGCTTCCCATACTTCAGAATGTTTTGGACACTCCCATAAAGCGTGGTAAGTTGTCTCAGGGGCTGAAAGGCAATGCTCGCATATATCATTCGAAATAATTCTCCTCTTCCGTAAGTTCCTCTTGACTGGTATCGCATCGCGACATGCACGCCAAAGGAAATTTCGGACTTTATTTGGAACAGCGAGACTCCAAATACTCTTCCAAATATCTTTATGTTGGTGCTGAATGGCCTGCGAAGTTGATAGAATGGCTTCATTAGCTAGAAACCCTGAACCCGATTTTACCGAGTAGACACCTGAGGAGTTAAAAGGCCATATAACCTTATCCTCAATGGGAAGCAGACTTAACGGGATACTAAGTATAAGATCAACCTCATTTGGGTGAAATAAACCACGTAGGAGGTTCGTATCCCATCTTCTAGTAGCCGGGTTGATAAGCGCCGACACCTTGGCTTCTTCAAAACCGGGTACAACCTGTGATTTGATCTTGGGAGAATCTAGAGATGGCAGCCAGGCATCATTCCAAATGCTGATAGACTCTCCACATTCAACTCTCCATCTAGCCCCTCTCAAAAGAACATCCCTACCTTGAAGTATACTCCTCCATGCATGCGAGCCAGACATAGAATCTGTGGCCTCCAATATAGAGCAATCCGGAAAGAACTTCGGTTTGAAAACTTTATAAAACAGGGAATTTTTATTGTGCAGCAACCTCCAAGCTTGTTTGGCCAATAAAGCATCATTAAAATTTGCTAAATCTTTGAAACCCATACCGCCTTCATTCTTGGGTTGGCAAAGAATATCCCATTTAACCCAATGAATCTTCCTCCGTTCTCCATTTTGACCCCACCAAAATTTCCGGATAAGACTTTCAATTTCTAAGCAAAGACCCAATGGGAGTTTGAAACAGCTCATAGTGTATGTTGGGATTACTTGAACTACCGCCTTAATTAATATTTCTCTTCCTGCTTGTGACAAAAGCTTCTCCTTCCACCCTTGAATTTTCTTCCAAACCCTTTCCTTGATGTAGTTAAAACTGGCTTTTTTATTTCTTCCCACAAGAGAGGGCAACCCCAAATATTTCTCATATTGAATAATTTTCAGAACTCCCAAAGCCATTTTTATACGATTTCGAGTATCCTCACAGGTAGCTTTACTAAAAAAGATTGTTGTTTTGTTCCGGTTAATCTGTTGGCCTGAGCATCTCCCATAAACTCTAGAATATCCAGAATTTTTTAACATTCTCGGATAGTTGCCCTGCAGAATAAAAGGCTATCATCTGCAAATAAAAGATGAGTGAGTCTCGGACCATTTCTGCAAAGTGAGTAACCCTTAATATCTCCCTGTATTGTGGCTTGAGTGATAAGCCCATGAAGACCTTCCGTGCAAAGCAAAAAAAGGAAAGGAGAAAGAGGATCACCCTGACGAATGCCTCTGGTAGGAGTAATCAAGCCTTTTGGTTCACCATTAACAAGGACTGAGTAAGAAACAGATTTGACACAAAGCATGAGTAAGTTGATCCAATGATCTGAGAAACCCATCTTCACCATGACTGATTCAAGATAGTGCCACTCCATTCTATCATAAGCCTTGCTCATATCAAGTTTTATGGCCATGAAATTCTCCTTCCCCTTGTGTTTCTGCATGCTGTGAAGAGACTCAAAAGCTACCAGAATGTTATCAGAAATAAGACGGCTTTTGGTAAAAGCACTCTGGTGTTCAGAAATAATATTAGGTAAAATTCTCTTAAGTCTATTTGCTAGGACTTTTGAGAAAATTTTGTAAAAAACATTGCACAAACTGATAGGTCTGAAATCAGATGCAAATTCCGGATTTTTCTTTTTTGGAATTAGGGTGAGAAAAGTATGATTAAGATTTTCAGGAAGAGAAGCAGTGTTTAAACAATGGAGAATAGAGTGAGAGACATCATCACCAATTAAATCCCAATAATGCTAAAAAAATAGAGGAGGCATACCATCAAGACCCGGTGCCTTAAGGGGAGCCATCTGCTTTATTGCCTGCTTCACTTCCCATTCAGAGAAAGCTGTGGAAAGTTTGGAGTTCATTTCAGCGTTAATAACGTTTGGGATGGTATTTGTGGCTGAATCACAAGGCATAGTGTTGGCTGACGTGAACAAGTCTCTGTAGTATAGCACTAAAGCATAAGCTATTTTGTCCTTGTCTGATAGCCAAACACCTTGGTTGTCTCGGATTTTATGGATCAAATTCTTCCTTTTTCTTTGTGAGGCATGGCAGTGGTAAAATTTGGAATTTCTATCTCCAAACTTTGCCCATAACACCTTGGATCGCTGAAACCATAATCTATTCTCCTTGTCAACCAACGAAGCAATCTCCTGTTTAAGGCAACGGACTCTCCCATTACTACCAGTCCGCATGGCTACCTTTTCAGCTTCAACAAGTTCTTTCCTTTTCCTGGTCAGCTCTTGTCTCACATTTCCAAAGTGGGTCCGATTCCACCGAGCTAGCTCTTTTCCACAATTTTTAATTTTATGATTGACAATGATGCCTGTTTGGATGAATTGATTTTTATTATTTTATTTTGTAAAGGCATAAATGTACCTTAAAAATTATGCTTTGCGAGCTTTTACATTTCCTTCATATACATCGCTTCCATGGTACCATCATCGTCCATCGTATTTTTGTCATTGACATTGTTACCACATGTTGATAGAAGGAACACGCTAACATCGTTACAACATGTTTTTTTTTTTTTTTTTTTGAGAATGATAAGAACGGAGTAAGTAAAGGAACGAGCCATGGTTGAAAGTGACGTTGATAGACTTCTGACAATATTATATGACAAGAAAATTCAGTTCCTTTTTCCCAATTATTTAAGTGGCATAATTCTTTTATTTTTTTAATGAATTATTTGATATATAATAAAACTAGCATTAATATTGGACCTACACAGGAGCGATGTTACACTAATTGTAATTGCTATTCACCAACATCTTCAATAGATTATGAAGAAAAAGATAATAAATTCCTCTTATTATTTTCTTTGGACCGTAGAATCAAGGCGGCTCGTGATACTTGTGGTCACACTCACTCACAATCAAATCTATAAAATGTTGCTTTTCAACCAAAAAAAAATCTATAAAATTTTAGATATAGAGTAAAAAATTACTGGGCCACATTAAGTTGGGCCCCCAGAGTGGGCCATCTCAGTTTAGTACAGTGGAGACCAGGCTGGAAGCACTCAAGGCTATGAGCCTATGACTATCAGTTGTCCAACACATTATTTACCTTTTCACCTTAAATTTCACACTTTTACTATTCACCCGAATAAAATATATAGTGTATTATTTTTAATTTATGGCTGTTTATTCATTATTGACCACGCCAAACCTAATTTTTATATAAAATGTTTAAGGATAAACTATTACTATTTTGTTATAAATTACAAGTTACAGTTCAATTTCATTGTTGAATTATCGCTTATGTCAATTTAGATCTTGTATCCTTCCAAACTTTTGCTCTCATATTAGTGAGGATACAAATTAACCATAGATTGCATTGCTTACTTTGTAATACAAAATTTATAGAAATCATTCCAATGAAAGTAAGGGTAGAGGGATCATTAAACCATCTTCAAAATTTTCTATAATTAAATTGAAAAAATATAAGATAGTTCATGACCAATTTCAGATTTTAGAAACCAAAATCGTAGCTTTGCCACAAGCTATAGCAATTGTGTAAATGATTCATCACTAATATCAAATAATGCAATCCAAACTTGCCAAACTGAAATTGACAAGTTTAAGGTAATGTGGAAAAAAAAACACCCAGTACCAATGGTTAGATAACCAAACAAAAATTGATCCTTGACACATTAACAACCTCATAGAAATAGTTGGGAAAAAAATTCAAATCTTCGAAAAGTAAAGGAAAGCAGCACTGCCTTGACCGACTGGTCATATTCCAAAGAGATAGGCATTAGCACTTAGCATTCATCTAGAACTTGCTTAGTGTACATCTCGAAGACCTGTAATGGTGACATTGAGATCTTTTTTTTTTTCTTTTATTATTATTATTTTCAGCCGACATAGTCCTTAATGGCGACTAATAGTAGAGATGTAGAAAAATTCACAAATATTCTGAGGTGATAATTGTGCTTAATACAATTTCACGTTTGCATTGACATTGTACAGTTTCAATAAAATCTTCTTAATTTTCAGATTTTTCAAAAAAAAAAAAAAAACACCGTTACCATTTATATAATACATCAATAACATGTCATTTTTTTCTTTTTTTTGGTTCAATACAGCTGTGATATACTCTTTAGAAGAAAAAAAAAGTGTGAATTGTGAACTATGTTCAGTTAGGTGTATTTTTTATTATATTAAATTTCCCATAATTATGGAATTTGAAAGGATTTTGTTTTGTTTTTGTTTTTTTGGTTTACAGGGAAAAACTTACTCAAATGTTTATTTGCCGCAAGGATGACAGCTTTAGCACATGGTAACATGACTTTGTGAAAGAGATTTTAGCAAAACACGTTAGGCATAATTTTTGAGATCATATAAGCTGGACCTGGATCAACATCAAACGTTGCTTCTTCTACAATCAGATCTCATCCTCTTTAGTTTTCAATTAATGAATTATTATTGAAATCAATGGAATATCAAGCCCCATTTATCTGAAATTCTTTTTTCTTGCAACAGTTTTAATAAAGCCGAAAGAAGAAGAGGAAGAGAAGAAATATACAACAAATATATGCAACTTTATTCTTGGCCAGACTCAAAAGCATTCTATTATTCTTCACCACTTTTACAATGCATTTATGATTTTTTTCAGAAGCCAGATTAAACCAGATATAGAGGGTCCCTGCATTTTCATCCAGGGACAAAACAAAAACAAAAAAGATTATTATTTTACTTTCATGTTTGACACTTTTGACTCCCATTTCTTATATTCAGCTTATTCCATTTATGAAGTTTCAAGCTTTACCCTCTTTGTTTTCTTTAAGCACAGCTGTAATTTGGATTAGCTTATTGTTACTTCGAGCTCAACAAGCCAATTAAAATAAGCTCCTCCTAAACAAGCTTCTGATTCTTTTAATTTTTTAGTTCATTGTTTATATATAGTATTTTTTTTCATCACCCTAACATTTCCAGACTAAAACAAAAGCTTTGTTGTCGTTGTTATATAGCTTTTCAAAACTTCATTTTTTTAAATACAATTATTAAGTACAATTATGTTTTTGCTGACTTTATACAACTAAACTTTCAATGAAAAACAAAATCCAAAAGTTCCATACGCACAAAGATGATTGATAATAGGTCACCTCCTATCCAAGAAGTTACAAGAAGACAACAACATTGTGGCATTGGTAGATTGAATGTCACTTCTTGCTATAAAAAAATAATCCAGCCGCTAACAATAAGCATTTGTGCTTTAAGCACACCGTTAAAACTTTTATAATTTGGACCCACAAATGTTTAAAAGAAGAGTGACAAAGCGGTCCTTCCAATAAAACCATTTATCCTATTAAGGACCACAGACAAGTGACCTCTATGGCCGATTGCAGTTTTTAGAAGCTTATTTTAGTAGCTCCCACTCTTCTGGTAATAAAATTTTCCACACCTCAAAATGGTGTTATAGCGACCAGCCACCATATAATACGGGATAAGTATGATGGAAGCCAAATTGACACATATTGATGCTTTTATTATAATAAAATTTGTAATTAGTTTAGCATTTTCTTCTTCCTGAAGACTATGACGTGGTTGTGGAAGACATATGGACCAAAATGGCCCCAATGCACAGCAAAATCTACCCTGGAATTGCAGTACAGATGGAACAAAATGGCTCAAAACCATAGGCAAACATTTGTTAATTAGTGACTGTCAGGACCCTTCTATATTTATAAAATGATTGCTTTATCTGCAGACAAAGGCTAAATGTTACCTTTTTCTCTTAACTACATCATGGAAAAGAAATGGAAATAGACAAACTTAGTTAAGCATTTGAGGGCAATTCACAATTCTCTCAATTGAACTTTAACAATGTCAATCATTTGAGTAGTTGATTATTGATACATAGTACACTGTACAATATATGAAAGTGGCCAGTGTATTATACTAATTGATCGTGCATCAACAAAATGTCCTTGATGTCCCTCAAATTAACAACCAAATTAAACTAGTATGAAATTATGAGTAGTTTAGTTAAAGAACTAATAATTGCACATGAAGCAAATAGTTCTAACAAGCATAAAAGCAATAGAATAGATCTACATCACATCCCCAATAAACCCCTTAACCTCTTTTAACCAATCCCCTTTTTTTTTCCTTTCTTGACTAAACAAAACATACCCTCAAGTCTTTAGTCAAGAATACAGAAACAAACCCCCAGAAAGTAACCAAATTTACCTTTACTTTTTTACTTTACTTCCCACTCCAATTAATAACGAATCCAGCCGCCTCTGCAACTTCAACTGCTGCTTAAACTTGTTGATGAAATCATCAGCCTTGGCATCCACTTCTTCATCCTCAGTTACACTAACTTTCCCTTCTCTCACTGTGGCAGGCCTGCGACTCTCAATATTGTTAATATCTTCCTCCCCTTCACAGTGAAAAGACGCTAACTTTACACTCATAGACTTCTTTATCTTCCTCGTCAGCTTTGTTGGTACCTCCCCAGAGGTTGGCGTTGCATCAGACTTGCTCGTGTAAACATTAGCCCCCTTTAGCTGCATGTATATCTCATCCAGGCTCCGTTCCTCTTGTTCTTGTTCTTCTTCTTCTTCTTCTTCTTCTTCTTGTTCCTCATCTTGGGATAGCTCATCCAATTCTTCTTCTTGTTGCTGATGTTGTTGGAAAGTGTAATGGGTGTCTGAATCTTGGGTTTTGTGCAAAGTGGTGGTCTGGGATTGTGAAAAGTTGGAGTCTGGGGACAAGTAGTTGTACAAGTTGATGGACCTAAGCCTGTGAAGCAGAGAAGGAGATCTGGTAAGTTGGGGTTGTTGGGGTTGTTCTTGTTGTTCTTGTTGATGGGTGTGTTTGTGAGTGTAATGGGTGTCTGATTCTGGGTTTTGGTCAAAGGCTGTGGTGGTGGTTGGTTGTGGGGATCTATAGTAGTTGGAGAAATTGATGGACTTGAGCCTTTGTAACACAGACGGAGATCTAGCAAGTTGTGGGTATCCTTGGTCTTGAGCTTCTTGTTGTTGTTGGTGTTGTTGGTTGCCTTGTCTTGAAGTAATGGCAATGGTGCCAATCATGAGGTTGAGGAGGACAAAGAGAACAGTGGGTGTGAACCAGCTGTTCATGGAAGCCCATATTGAAGGTATAAAGGAAGTGGATTCTTCAAACATGGCTTTTCTTTTGGTTAAGAGTAAAGGAGAATGAATTGCAAAGTTTAGGACTTGGAGACTTTAAGAGTGTGTGAGAGATAAGGAAAAGACTAAAGAAAATGGAGGAGTAGGAGAGGGGTCTATTTGGAGGGATATTTTGGTTAATTGGCTGGGGGTGTTTTTCTTTTGTGAGGATATTCCCAATTGTTTTCAGGATCTCGAGGACACGTGTCAATGAATGATGGGTCTGTGATAGACTGACAAAAGAGAAGGGGTGGGGTGGGGTGTGGGTGAGAGTAAATGTGAGGTTGTGGTTGGATTTAATAGAGGGAGGTGATGGTGAGTGGTGACAGGCTAGGAATAGCAGACTGGACTTAAAAACCGACTTTTCGTCTATTCTAGACTAGTTCCCTTGAATAAACAAAAGAAGAGAAAATTCTAGGTTAATCATTTGCACAACATCAATGCTGCGTTTACAAAAAATTTCACAAAATTAGACTTAGACAAGTTTTCATTAATTTCCCCTGCTGAACCCATCATTTTATCATCAATTTTTGATAACTTGCCAATTTTTTTTTTTTTTTTTTTGAGAAAGGATAACTTGCCAATTTAAACATTGTAAAACATTTTGTAATATAATATAAAATTGTGGCGCCAAAGTTTTAGGTTTTTTAGGGTTTTGTGGCTACAAACTTTATACAAATACCTGCAAAAGACTCTTCCATAGACAAGTTGACATGGAACACCAAAGTTTTTTTTTTTTTTTTGGTTAAGTGGAACACCAAAGTTAAACCAGCTATTTGTACTCTACAACTGTATTTTTTTTTTTTTTTTCTTTCATCTAATAATAAGTTACATTAATTAAACATATGTCATTTATTTAAGATGAGCAAATAATAGAACTACTTCAAAAGTTTATGTAGGGGTAAAAGGCCCAATACTAGATAATGGGCCACGGCCCCTCCGAGGAGGCCATGGGCCCGTCCGAGGAGGCCATTATCCCGAGGGCACCCCGTCCTGAGGAAAGTACCTGGCTTGACTCCTTTCTGTCGTATTAGCTACGCGAAGGAGAAAAGGACTTGTCCGAGGAGAACCTACTGCTCGGATCATCAAAGGAACGGCCGAGATGAATGCTCCAGCACCGGTCCTGTTATTTCCGAGGAATCCCCTGACTTATATGGGCCAAAAGGGGACAGGTGGCAACCAGGAGATATTTCACAAAGGGCTGCTGACACCGCATTTATGTGGACAGGACCCCTGAACAGTGCTACCTCGGTTTCTGCAACACACAGAATACTAAAGAGGGTGGCTGATGGGATAGACACTCAAGTATAAGCCTGGATGATCAACAAATGGAAGGTCCAGATTGTCTGAAAGGGACTATATAATAGGAGAAATCCACCATGGGAAAAAGGGAGAACAATCTCAAGAACTCCTGTAACACTTCTGATTCAACACAATTACTAAAACAAAGCTCCTCGGACTGTGCCGAGGACGCTCTTTCACTCGGTTCATCTCCGTTTGATCCATTAAAGCCTAGCTCTTCGACCCACTCTCTTACAAATTCATTGCGAGGATACCTTTTACTCGTTGGGCCAGAGTCAATCTCTCCTGTAGGCCCAATCTGCAATTTGTGTCCTTACAATTGGCGCCGTCTGTGGGGAGAGCTTGTGTGATAGTGAGTGCAACGGTTAGGCCCCCATCAGCAAAAATCCTTGGGTAAACCATGTAAACAAGTCACTACATGGGGCCAAGGTCTATACTTCAAGGGGCTGGTCACATGGGGAGGATTGCTAAATGGGGCAAAGTTCTGGGGGATTTTCACATCGAGTACATGCCTCCAGAACCTTTATTTTGGAGGGCATATGTCGATGGTGCAGCAAATCAAAGGGGCTCACGACGGGGTTAGTTTTATAACCAAAGCCTTAGCTACGCCGGGTCCTCAGACCTCCTGCCAAGCAACTTGTTAGCTACGCCGGTGCCATCAGGCCCTCTGCTAACCAAAGCCTTAGCTGCGCCGGGTCCTCGGACTCTCTGCTAAGTAAAGCCTTCGCTACGTCGGGTCCTCAGACCTTCTGCGAAGCAAAGCCTTGGCTATGTCGGGTCCCTCAGACCTCCTGCCAAGCAACTCGTTAGCTACGCCGGTGCCATCAGGCCCTCTGCTAACCAAAGCCTTAGCTGCGCCGGGTCCTCGGACTCTCTGCTAAGCAAAGCCTTCGCTACGTCGGGTCCTCAGACCTTCTGCGAAGCAAAGCCTTGGCTATGTCGGGTCCCTCAGACCTCCTGCCAAGCAACTCGTTAGCTACGCCGGTGCCATCAGGCCCTCTGCTAACCAAAGCCTTAGCTGCGCCGGGTCCTCGGACTCTCTGCTAAGCAAAGCTTTCGCTACGTCGGGTCCTCAGACCTTCTGCGAAGCAAAGCCTTGGCTATGTCGGGTCCCTCAGACCTCCTGCCAAGCAACTCGTTAGCTACGCCGGTGCCATCAGGCCCTCTGCTAACCAAAGCCTTAGCTGCGCCGGGTCCTCGGACTCTCTGCTAAGCAAAACCTTCGCTACGTCGGGTCCTCAGACCTTCTGCGAAGCAAAGCCTTGGCTATGTCGGGTCCCTCAGACCTCCTGCCAAGCAACTCGTTAGCTACGCCGGTGCCATCAGGCCCTCTGCTAACCAAAGCCTTAGCTGCGCCGGGTCCTCGGACTCTCTGCTAAGCAAAGCCTTCGCTACGTCGGGTCCTCAGACCTTCTGCGAAGCAAAGCCTTGGCTATGTCGGGTCCCTCAGACCTCCTGCCAAGCAACTCGTTAGCTACGCCGGTGCCATCAGGCCCTCTGCTAACCAAAGCCTTAGCTGCGCCGGGTCCTCGGACTCTCTGCTAAGCAAAGCCTTCGCTACGTCGGGTCCTCAGACCTTCTGCGAAGCAAAGCCTTGGCTATGTCGGGTCCCTCAGACCTCCTGCCAAGCAACTCGTTAGCTACGCCGGTGCCATCAGGCCCTCTGCTAACCAAAGCCTTAGCTGCGCCGGGTCCTCGGACTCTCTGCTAAGCAAAGCCTTCGCTACGTCGGGTCCCTCAGACCTTCTGCGAAGCAAAGCCTTGGCTACGTCAGGTCCCTCAGACCTCCTGCCAAGCAACTCTTTAGCTACGTCGGGTCCTCGGACTCTCTGCTAAACAAAGCCTTAGCTACGCCGGTGCCCTCAGGCCCTCTGCTGAGCAACTCTTTAGCTACGCCGGGTCCTCGGACTCTCTGCTAAACAAAGCCTTAGCTACGCCGGTGCCCTCAGGCCCTCTGCTAAGCAACTCTTTAGCTACGCCGGGTCCTCGGACTCTCTGCTAAACAAAGCCTTAGCTACGCCGGGTCCTTGGACTCTCTGCTAAGATGAGCCTTAGCCATGTCAGGTCCCTCAGACCTCTTGCTTAGTGTTAAACAACACCGTAGTCGTATCTGAGTCCTCGGACCGCATGTTTCGTGGAAATTAACATGCCATGGTACCTCTCAGGTACTAAACAGAACCTTGCTCAGATCTGGTCCCTCAGACGACCTACCTTGGGTGAATGGATCTTACCCCTAGAGAAATCAAAATCCCACCTCTCTCTTCGGATAAAGAGGGAGAGCCGGAATTTTGAGGGGCTATTGTAGGGGTAAAAGGCCCAATACTAGATAATGGGCCACGGCCCCTCCGAGGAGGCCATGGGCCCGTCCGAGGAGGCCATTATCCCGAGGGCACCCCGTCCTGAGGAAAGTACCTGGCTTGACTCCTTTCTGTCGTATTAGCTACGCGAAGGAGAAAAGGACTTGTCCGAGGAGAACCTACTGCTCGGATCATCAAAGGAACGGCCGAGATGAATGCTCCAGCACCGGTCCTGTTATTTCCGAGGAATCCCCTGACTTATATGGGCCAAAAGGGGACAGGTGGCAACCAGGAGATATTTCACAAAGGGCTGCTGACACCGCATTTATGTGGACAGGACCCCTGAACAGTGCTACCTCGGTTTCTGCAACACACAGAATACTAAAGAGGGTGGCTGATGGGATAGACACTCAAGTATAAGCCTGGATGATCAACAAATGGAAGGTCCAGATTGTCTGAAAGGGACTATATAATAGGAGAAATCCACCATGGGAAAAAGGGAGAACAATCTCAAGAACTCCTGTAACACTTCTGATTCAACACAATTACTAAAACAAAGCTCCTCGGACTGTGCCGAGGACGCTCTTTCACTCGGTTCATCTCCGTTTGATCCATTAAAGCCTAGCTCTTCGACCCACTCTCTTACAAATTCATTGCGAGGATACCTTTTACTCGTTGGGCCAGAGTCAATCTCTCCTGTAGGCCCAATCTGCAATTTGTGTCCTTACAGTTTAGTTTGCCAAAAATTTAGTATTGCAATATTAATGTATAATATGATATGAATACGCATTGAAGAAAAAGAAAGCCATATCCCTAGCTTGACAACCGAATCAAAGGGTTTTGGTTGCAAAACTTATTAACCAAAAACTAAATTAAAACAAGTATCAAACCAGTCAAAATTGGTCCGAATCTTAATTAGAATCTAAATAAGTTCAAGAAGAAAATTATGACGTGCGTCTTGTAGACCATGGATCCCTATTTAGAACTCATGGAAGGGATCTACTTCTTGTGATAGGGGGGAAAGATTACAAATGCAATAATTTCTCTTTAACTATAACTATAGGTATACATAAGTTGACGTATATTAATTTTGTCGATCATGTCAAATCATGTATTAATGAAGGGTTATCTACACCTCTTTTTTTGGTTAGTATTACTATTTTAAAAGAAATAACAGCAATTATTTGAACAGAAAAACTTTTCATAAAATATTGATTTATTTTAAGATTTCAATTTTTGAGCTAAGATTATTATCATAATTTTGATATGGCAAACTATGAATGATTTTCTACAACTTTTTACATAAACCTTACTACTTTTTTTTTCACTATTTTTAGTTGGTCACATCAAAATTGTGGTAAATTTTATGATACAAGAATTATATTTACAAATATTCTCGAAAATATTACATAGACAACATGCTAGGAATTTCTTCTTGGCCTTTCCAACCACTTCCTCTTTGCATTGTTTAGGGCATTTGGATGTTTCTTTGGCATTATACCTGTAACATGTCATTGACATTTTTATTAATTTGTTAAAATTGATTAGAAGGGCGGATTTATTTTTAAAAACTCACCACATACACCAAATGCATACATAATTTATCAAACCACCAAAAATTTTCACACAGATGTTTTGAGAGTATTGATCTATTCAGGAAAGGGTATGATCTATTTGGGGGACCACACTAGGTTGTTATGGAACTTGCAATACCATTGTCTCCATAATTTTTTTTTTTTTAGTTTGAGTATAAGATTCCAAGAAGAATTAATGTGTGTTCGAATACCACTTATTTTGCTGAAAACTAAAAACTTATTGCTGAAAACAATAAAAAAATAATTTTTTGGTTATCGTTCACTGCTGAAAACACTATAGCTTTGCCTTAATGCACTATTCATGTCCTATGAACAATGCAAAGGGCGCTGGTAAAAAAAAAAAGGCAAAAACATAGAGACGCAAGATGTAGACGCCAATCCAAACAGACCCTTGGTCATAAGCATTTTTTATATCGCAATAATTGGTTATAAAATAGTTTGATATAAATGATGGGAGAAGTTAACAAATTCCCTATGAACATTGATTTAGAAAATATTTTTAGAAACCTTTTGTTAAAAAAAAAACAATTAACTTTTTTTTATAGTTTTTTTTTTAATAAAAGTTGCATTAAAATTTTTATAAAATGATTCTATAGGGACATTGGGCCCAGGAGCCCAGTGTGTATATTAGGCTTGGGGCCCTATTCGAGGATGTGATGTCGTCTGAAGATAAGTAAACATTCTCAAAAACGTCCATGTTAGTAAAATGGAAAATTTAGTTGTGATCATAAGGGCCAAGGGAGGTGAGCCGAGAATGAATGGCTCCTCGGACAGCCAAATCTGAGGTCCGATAAGGTAGCCTGCCATCCGGGGGAATGTTCCAGTAAGTTCCGTTAGTATGGATAAGTATTACAGAAATATAGGACAGGGAAAAATCCTAAAAGATCTGAGAAGAAAGCTGCTACCACCGCATTGAATGCTCTCCAGCTAACCTCTGGCCGCATTAACGTGGATGTGATATCTGAACAGTGATTTTCAGCCTTACAGCTACTACACAAAGACTTCAGGAAGGTGCTGATGGGACAAGTATCAGCACCGACCATCTAACTTACACGTGAAGGGCAAAGATGAAAGGGGAAGAGAGTATAAATTGGATGAGATACCCAGAAAGAGGGGAATCAAGTGGAAGAGAAAAACACTGTAGTCATCAAGAACAGACTTTGTAACTAAACTTGAAAGAAATATATAAGACCAGATTTCCTCGGACTGCGCTGAGGATGATTTAAGCTAATTTAGATCATTTTATTTTCCTTCTCCTGTCACCTGAATCTATTATTCTTGTTGCTCAACTCGTTAAAGCCTAGTTTTCCAACCCACTCTCCACAAATTCATATTATTGGGCTTTTTAGGCCTATGTTCATTCATCATTTGGGCTGGGAACTCAAATTGTGACTGTAGGGATTAAAGGCCCAATTATGGATGTTGGGCCGTGGGCTTGTCCGAGGAGACAAATCTATCCAAGGACAGTAAATTACAAGGAAAATGCATGGCTACAAAACTCGCAAGTATTAGGCAGGTGTGTAAATGGAGAAGAGTTGTCCGAAGAGGATTACCTCTTTGGATAGTCAAAGAAAAAGTCAGGATATGCATTCTGACATTTATTAATATATTTTAAGGGATTTTTCTGATATAAAAGCATACATAGGACAAGTGGAAGCAGTAGGATATTATATAGAAAGCCGCTACCACCGCATTAATTGCCCTGCATCTAACCCTCTGGCCGCATTAATGAGGAAAGATGTCTAAACAGTGACTCTCAACCTTTACAGCTACAGTGTGAAGACTTTAAGGCGAGGTTGATGGGACAAATATCAAACGAAAATCATATGATCGACACATGGGAGAAAAGGAAGTATAAAAAGAAAAAGAGGGAAGGAGATAGGGGATCGAAGAATCTTGGGAGAAAGATAGTTGTGGTAGAGAGAGAAAAAAAGATGCAAAGTTGTACACATTCAAGTAATTATATAACTATCCTTCTCAAACAGAGCCGAGGACGGTTTTCTATAATAGTACTACTTTATTTCTGTTTACCTGGTTATTGAATACATCTGAATAATATTTGATCTCACTTAAAGCCCAATCTTTCTAACCTACTCTCTATAAATTCATTGCTGGGACTTTTTAGGCCTGAGTCTGTCCATCTCGCGGGCCCAACATTCAAAACTGTGTCCTTTCAATTGGCACCATCTGTGGGAAATTCTGGTGCATTGGTGAGCTTGCTATTTAGCTATGGTGGGATCAAGTCCTAACAAGGCGGAGTTTGATAGTTCTCAACATCTCGATCATTTTCTTCACCTTGAACTAGAAAAAGACCGTGAAGAAAGCGTATCCCATAGAGACACGGGATGAAGATAGCGTATCCCATAGAGACACCACAAGGAACATGTAGCATAAAATCGATCACCTGAAGGAGAAGCTACGCCTTGCACGAAGAAAGCGCAAACCCTCTATCTCCAACCTTTCTTCGGATGACGAAGAAGATGATAACTATAGGCGTAGGTCACAGACACCTCCTAGCAAGTCTTTCTCCCACGAAAAGGAACGCTATCATGAACGCGAAGGTAGAGGCTTGTCTTCTAAAGGCTTGGGAAGTGATGCTATAAATAGGGCACTCAACCAAATTTCCAGATCACCATTCATGCACAGAATTGAAGGAGGGAAGCTTCCTCGCCAGTTTACTCAACCCACGTTCACCGTGTATAACGGTTGAACGGATCCTGTAGAGCACGTGAGTCATTTCAATCAGAGAATGGCTGTCCATTCCAGGAATGAAGCCCTTATGTGTAAGGTGTTCCCATCCAGTTTAGGGCTCGTAGCGATGAGGTGGTTTGATGGCCTTGCAGCAAGTTCTATTGGGTCTTTTAAAGAGCTCACTAGGGCTTTTTGCTCTCGATTCGTTACATGTAATAGAGTTCCTCGGCCTTTGGATTCCTTGTTATCTTTGTCTATGCAAGAAGGGGAAACTCTGAAAACGTACTTAGACAGGTACTGGGAGATGTTTAATGAGATCAATGTGAATTTTGATGACGTGGCTGTAAGGACTTTCAAGGTCGGCCTGCCAGCCGAGCATGACCTGAGAAAATCGTTAACTAAGAAGCTTGTGAGGAGCGTGCGTCGACTGATGGATCATATTGATGAATATAAACGAGTTGAAAAGGATCAACTACAAGGCAAAGGAAAAGCTACGGTTATCCCTCAAAAGATGAAGGATTTCAGGTCAAACTGATACAGCAATAACAAGTCACGGAGGGACTACAATGGGCAGTCAGGGTCCACAGCGTCTCAGACGATCAACGCCATATTCCGAGAACCAATACACCAAATCTTGGAGAAGATTCAGAATGAGCCATATTTTAAGTGGCCGAATAAGATGGGAGGAACTCCACGAAGTGCAATCAGAGCCTTCACTGTCAATATCACCAGGAATGGGAGCATACTACTGAAGATTGCAGAACTCTAAGGAATCACTTAGAACAACTGGTCAAAGAAGGAAGGTTACAACAGTTTGTACATCGGCCTAATGGCCAGGGAAACCACATCAGGCCTGTGGCTTCAGGGAGTGCTTCTTCAAGGCCCCTATTAGGCACGATCAATGTCATCTTTGTAGCACCTGGGAGGACCGGATCTTGCCCTTCCAGGGTGATGTCCGTTGCTCGGCTGACTGCTGAGGACACAAATCATGAGTCGAAAGAGCCAGGGTAGAGGTTCAACTAGCACTAAGCTTCTTGGATAAAGATAAGAGAGGGACCATACAACCACATGATGACGCTCTAGTAATCACCCTTAGAATAGGTGGATACGTTGTGAAGAGGGTGATGATCAATTAAGGAAGTGGGGCCGAAATCATGTATCCGGATCTGTACAGAGGTTTGGGCTTAAGACCTGAGGATCTAACAGCATATGATTCACCTCTAGTAAGTTTTGATGGGAAAACTGTCATCCCAAAGGGTCAAATCAGGTTACCCATACAAGCAGGGTCAAAGGTGGTCGAAGTAGACTATATCGTAGTAGATGCATATTCTCCCTATACAGCCACTGTAGTCAAGCCCTGACTTCATGTCCTAGGGGTTGGTTCATCGACTTTGCACTTAAAGGTTAAATTTTCGTCAGGGAATCGAGTTGAGGAGCTCGTAGGAAGCCAATCTGTGGCTAGGCAGTGCCTTATAGCTACCATTATGCATCAGCCTGCGACCAAGTCTACAACTTCCGTAGATGAAGTCCCATAACAGTTAAGAATCCCGATTCCACCTAATGTTGTGGAGTCAAACGCGATGAAATGTGAGATGCTGGAAAAAGTTGCTATTGATGGGGACCCGAAAATTTTTTTCCAGATTTGAGCTCAATTGCACCCTCGGGATAGAGAAGAGTTATTAGCGCTCCTTAGAAGAAGTATTGATGTGTTTGTCTGGAATGCTTACGAGGCCCTAGGTGTGGATTTAGGGTTCATCTGCCATCATTTGAACGTTAGTCCAACCGCCTTTCCCAGGAAGCAACCACCTCAGCGTTCATCCAAAGAGCATTCTGACGCCGTTAAAGAAAAGATGAATAAGCTTAAGCAGGCATAGGCTATTAAAGAGGTTTTCTACCCTGAATGACTGGCTAATACAGTGGTGGTAAAGAAGAAAAATGAAAAATGGCGAGTGTGTGTGGATTTCACAGATTTAAACAAAGCCTGTCCAAAAAAATCATTTCCCCATGCCACGGATTGATCAGTTAGTAGACGCGACTGTAGGGCACCTGCGAATGAGTTTTTTGGACGCTTTTCAAAGGTATCACCAGATCCCCTTAGCTTTGGACGATCAAGAGAAAATGGCATTTGTTACCCCTATCAGGAATTATCACTACAAGGTGATGCCTTTTAGTCTGAAAAATACAGGCTTCACTTATCAAAGAATGATGACAAAGATGTTTGAACCACAGCTGGAGAAATGCATTGAGATTTATATAAATGACATGGTGGTCAAAAGTAAGTTGGAATCCGAGCATGTCAGTGACCTCAAAAACGTCTTTGAAGTCTTATGAAAACACAAGCTACGACTCAATGCTTCCAAGTGCTCTTTTGATGTCAGATCCAGAAAATTTTTGGGCTATATGATTACCCACCTGGGATTGAAGTCAATCTAGACCAAATAAAAGCAATCAATAACTTGCAACCACCTCGGAATCCTAAAGAAGTTCAGAAGTTAACTGGGATGACTGTTGCTTTAAATCGATTCATATTTCGGTCGACATGCAGGTGCAGGCTTTTTTTCCAATTGTTGAACAAGCGGAAAGGGTTTGAATGGACTAAAGAATGTGTCTTGGCCTTCCACCAGTTGAAAGAATATTTATCTCGGCCACCCATCATGTTCAGTCCCATGACGGACGAGGTTTTGTTTGCTTATATCGCTATAGCCGCCCATGCAGTGAGCCTGGTACTTATACAGGTCGATAACGATGTTCAGAGACCTGGTTACTATGTGAGTAAGTCTCTTTACGAGGCCGAGGTCTGTTATTTACCACTAGAAAAGGCTATCTTTGTTGTGGTTCATGCCACTCGCAAGCTCCCTCATTACTTCCAGTCGCACACAGTCGTGGTCCTTACCCAACTCTCACTTAGATCTCTACTTCGAAGTGCAGATTACACAGGAAGAATTGCAAAGTGAGGTACAATTCTAGGGGCTTTTGATATAAAGTACATACCTCACACATCTGTTAAGGGGCAAATCCTGGCCGACTTGGTAGCCGAATTCATTGAGCCGTTGTTAGAAGAGAATGCCGAGAGGCTGCACGTGAATGAAAATTCAGTTGGCCTAATCTCCACGCAAGGACCTTTTTCCTGGAAGGTGTATGTGGATGGTGCGGCCAATCAAAGAGGATCTGGAATGAGGCTAGTTTTGATATCTCCTGAGAGTATCGTTATTGAGTAATCCCTGAGGTTAGACTTCTCGGCCACAAACAATGAAGTTGAGTACGAAGCGTTGTTGGTCGGAATGGCCATGGTTCGAAGAATGGGGGATGCTCGGTGGAAGTATTCTCGGACTCAGCATTGGTCGTCGGCCAAGTTAGAGGAGAGTTGGAAACGCCAGACGAGAGAATGAAGAAGTATTTGAGTCATGTCAAGCAAATCCAGTCGCAATTCGAATCATTCAGCCCGCTGCATATCCCTCGGAGTGGGAATATACATGCAAACTCTCTGGCCATTCTTGCAACCTCCTCGGTGCAAGGTCTACCTCGACTTATTCTTGTTGAAGATCTACATAAACTTGCTGAAGTAGAAGAAGCGCCTCGCATCCATCAAATTAGGGTGGGACCCAGCTGGATGGACCCTATAGTGGTGTTTCTTAAAGATGATATCTTACCTAAGGGCAAGACCAAAGCAGACAAGATACGGAAGAAGGCTTCTCGGTTTTGGTTGTCAGAGGATAAGAAATTATACAAATGTTCCCTCTCGAGGCCGTACTTGTTGTGTATACACCCTGAGGCTTCAGAGGTTCTCCTTGAAGAACTACATGAAGGAATCTGTGGAAGCTACACGGGAGGCAGGTCTCTAGCTCATAGGGCCTTAACTCAGGGATATTGGTGGCCGAATATGCAGAGGAAAGCACAGGATTATGTGAGGAAGTGTGATCAATGCCAGAGGTTTGCACCAAAAATTCACCAATCAAGAGGGTCCTTAATCCTCTATCCAGCTTGTGGCCTTTCGCTCAATGGGGATTGGACATTGTTGGTCATTTCCTTAAGGCAGTTGGGAGTAAGAGATATTTGATCGTTGGCACAGATTACTTCACCAAGTAAGTAGAAGCCGAACCATTGGCCAACATTAGAGATGTAGACGTTAAGAAATTCATCTGGAAAAATATTGTCACCCGGTTTGGGGTACCTTGTACACTCATCTCGGACAATGGTCTTTAGTTTGATAGTAAGGCTTTCAGGGGATATTGCTGCGAGTTAGGCATCACGAACAGATACTCCATTCCAGCATACCCACAAGGGAATGGTCAAGCCAACGCCATTAACAAGGTCATAGTAAATGGTTTGAAGAAAATGTTGGATGATGCAAAAGGGAGATGGGTAAAAGAGTTGCCATATGTCCTTTGGACTTATCAGACAACTCCTCGTAAATCCACGAGAGAAACACCATTTTCAATGACTTATAGGGCTAAGGCTGTTATTCCATTAGAAACTGGATTCCCAACGTTGAGAACAAGCTCTTTCACACCGTCTGACAATGACAAACTGATAGAAAAGAGTTTGGATCTAATTGACGAGCAAAGGGAAAATGCCATGGTCCAATTAGCGTACTATCAACATAAGCTCAAGTAAGGGCACCGACTGACAATGACAAACTGATAGAAAAGAGTTTGGATCTAATTGACGAGCAAAGGGAAAATGCCATGGTCCAATTAGCGTACTATCAACATAAGCTCAAGTAAGGGTATAATGCCAATGTCAAGTTGAGACCACTCATTCCTGGAGATTTGGTTTTAAGAAAGGTAATGGGTACTACAAAGAACCCAGCCTGGGGAAAATTTGGACCCAATTGGGAAGGGCCATATCGTATTCTTTTAGTAGCTGGGATAGGAGCGTACTATTTGGAGGATTTAGAAGAAAGGGCTGTGCCACACCCCTAGAATGTAAATAATCTAAGAAGGTATCATTATTAATAAAAGTTTCAATTGTTTTACTTAAATTTATTATATGACCTACTTGCTCTAGTTCATTTCACTAAGTGTTAAACAAAACCTCTATCATGTTTGATCTCTAGGATCACATACCTTGGATAAATTAATGCTCTAGTTCATTTCACTAAGTGTTAAACAGAACCTCGGTCATGTCTGATCTCTCGAATCACATACCTTGGGTAAATTAATGTCCTAGTTCATTTCACTAAGTGTTAAACAGAATCTCAGTCATGTCTGATCTCTCGGATCACATACCTTGGGTAAATTAATACCCTAGTTCATTTCACTAAGTGTTAAACAGAACCTCGGTCATGTCTGATCTCTCGGATCACATACCTTGGGTAAATTTAATGCCCTAGTTCCTTTCACTAAGTGTTAAACAGAACCTCGATCATGTCTGATCTCTCGGATCACATACCTTGGATAAATTAATGCTCTAGTTCATTTCACTAAGTGTTAAACAGAACCTTGGTCATATCTGCTCTCTCGAATCTCGTACCTTGGGTTAATTAGTATTCAATTTCAATTTTAGCGGTACAGAGAATTAATTTTACTTATTTCCATTATTGCTTTGGCTTCTTTTATTTGATGGGATCAAACTTCCGAAGTGTTTAAAAAAAAAAAAGAAAAAAAACTACAATGTTGAAAGAAATGCAACTGAACATAATTAAGGACAAATTCGAATATTTTCATTAATTGAAATGAAAAGTACATTAAGCTTAAGTATGGAATGTTATTACAAAATGAGAGAAACACAAAGCCCTAGCACTAAGTCTCGGTCATTGGAGGTAAAGGGTAGTCTTGTCCACACGGCTCAGCCTCTTTGGATTCGGCTTCAGTCTCTGAAGTTACAACTTCATTGGCCTTGACAGCATTTGCAGCCCTAGAAGAGGTGGCTGCCTCTGTATCTTTGTTCCCATTTTTTGCCACTTTTTCCTTTTGATCCTTGATTTCAGCCTCAGGGGGAATAAGTGTCTGTTTGGATGATTCTAGGATGTGAGATGACGGAGGCGTAGGTACAGCCGGGACTGCACAAATATGTGGATGGAAGTAAGCTTTCCCGACTGCTTTAACTTCGAGTTGGCAGGGACTCTTGCAAGGTTCAGGGCTTCCTCCCAAGTGAACTTGCAGTAGTCTCTGCAAACCTTAGACACTTCCTCAGCCAGCCTTATCTCCGTCTCTTCAATCTCATGAAGGTAGGATGCATTCTTCTCGGCCTTGGCCGCCTTCTCAGCATTTCGAGCAGCTTCCTTAGCCTTCTTCAGGTTGGCCTTGAGTTCCAAGACCAGCTGTTTTTGTGTCACCAACTCTATCTCGGTCATATGCAGTTTCTTCTGCTGGTCTTCAGCTTGATCTTGGGCACTCTTCAACCCAGTCTCGGCGCTCCTCCTTTCCCTTTCTTCAATGACCAACTTCTTGGCCAGTTCTTATTTCTCATGCCTGATGATCCCCAGCTCTTCTCAGCATCAGCACGTGATTGGGCCTCAACTTTGGCCTGGCTACGGGTTTCCTTAATCCAATCTTCAGCCACGTAAACTTACTGGGTAACCTGCACAGGAAGAATAAGAGAATTACGTTAAAACAGATTAAAGTAAAATATAGTTTTTGGGGAATTAACTTTAGTTTGGAAGAATTGATCAGAAACTCACCATAGTAAGATCTCATTTCAAAGACATGAAAAGGTCTGTCTGCCTCCATGACCTGATAGTGTCCATGTCACAAGGCAGAAGTAGAGGCTGCTCCAAGGCCTCGGCAATGTAGGCTGAGTGTCCTTTCTAAAACTCCTTGATGGAAGAGCTCCAGGGAATGGGAGCGTTGTCTAACTCCAACCGCGGAGCCCCAGTTCGCGGTTGGCAGACGTCTAGGGTGTTGGTGTCTTCCCTGCTCTCAGCCGGGGAAACCCTTTTGTCCTTTGTGTTTTTCTATTGTTTAGCCCCCTTTTGTGAAGGCACCTCACCCTCCTCCAAGTCTACTATCTTTCTCTTCCTCTTCAAGTCAGGATTAAGAAGAAGGCCGACCACAGTTGTGGGGGGAGGAAGAGGAGGAGGATTGTTAGGAACTTGGGACTTGGGCGCATCCTTAGAAGGTGCACCCTTGCTCTTTCCAGCCAGAATGTCCCTTAATCCCTTCTTCGAATTTAAAGACATCTCTTCTTCTTCTTCTTCGGTGCTCTCAGAATTTGGGATGTTAAGGGGTTTGTCTTGCACCTCTTCTTCTTCAAAATGAAATTTGTCTATCTCGGCTTCAAGAGACAGCTAAAAAGAAGCAGTTTCTTCCCTTTGGACCACTGGCTGAGGAAGAGCTTGCTGAAGTGGCCACTCAACTAGGGGAAGATCTTTTTTGGCAAGAAACCCCGGTCGAGACACGTCGATCTTGTTGATTTTGGGGTCGCCCGCTCGGATTGCGTTTCCGACTTCTTGGAAATTGTCCGATAAAGGAGCAAAATCTAAAACCAAGTGTACAGCACGCAATTGACCATCTGCACTCATGAAGATCTCAAATCTGAACAGCTTGTTAAGGCCCGCTACGTTCACCTAGTTGATTTTGGGAGCAACGAGTTTTCAATCTGTAGAGACAACTGAGAAACACAAAGGCAGTTAGAGTATTAAATCATATCAAAGGGAAGAAGTTGAACGACAGAGCAAAGCAAAACCTAGGATCTGTAATCTATGTTAACGCAACCTAGTCCTAAAGCATTCCACCTCCCTCTTTTATCGGACAATGGTAGTAGTTATGCCATTCCCCGGAGACGATGACGTAGTCGTCCTTCATGCCCTTGTTAGACTTGGTAAGACACGACATGAGTTTGACAATGGGGGACCTAGATTTTAAATATATCCCCCGTCGGCGAGAGAGTGACATTCTTACATATGTACGGAGTCGTGTCAGGTGAGTTGCAAGCCCATCATTTGGTTAAGAACGTCAACGCAACCCAGGACCCTAAATAGGTTGGGTGCGCATTGATGTGACCATAACCTATGGTTTTGAAGATACTCTCGAGTTACTTCGCCCATGGGGATGGTCATTCCTCCCTTTATAAAAGCGATCACAAGAATGACCACTTCACATGTTTTCCTATTAGTTAAAATCTTCTTCGGCGGGCAGTATCGTAGGCATACTCCCTCGGGTATATGATATTTTGCTTTAAAAGCTTTTATGGTGGCAGGAGACTCATCAAGGTACTTAAATCTACCCATCCAGATATTTAAAGGAACGAAAGGTAAAGTTCCTAGTAAGAGGTGAGGTAGAAATTAATAGGCCGAGAAGAAAATAGCTTGGGAATTAAAAACTTATAAGAACGAATGACGTTTCTATCTTAATTACTTCTTAGAAATCTAGAGTTTTTAGTGAAAAAGGCTTTGGGGATTGTTGGAATAAGCGATGTTCTGAAGATTGGAGCGCTCGAGATCTCTTGATAATTTGAGAGTATGCAAAATGGGAAAAAGTAACTCCCCCACGGTGTTTTATATAGGGAGCGAAAAGTGAGTGGGAGTTATCCCGCTCAAAATTTCAAGGGGAAATACTAGCCGCACGATTTACATCTCACCGTTAATAAGGGGGACAAGACGCCGCCTGGAGTAATAAATGACATATCGTGGTTTCCGAAGCGTCAACAATAATTAGGAGACGCATATGTAAACTAAAGAAATTTGTGGGCTTAGCTCTTAAGGAAATCAAAATCCCACTTTTCTCCTCAGATAAGAGGAGAAAACCGAAATTTTGAAGGGCTATTGTAGGGATCAAAGACCCAATTATGGATGCTGGGCCGTGGGCTTGTCCGAGGAGGCATATCTATCCGAGGACAGTAAATAACGAGGAAAATGCATGGCTACAAAACTCGCAAGTATTAGGCAAGTGTGTAAATGGAGAAGAGTTGTCCGAGGAGGATTACCTCTTCGGATAGTCAAAGAGAAAGCCAGGATATGCATGCTGGCATTTATTATGATATTTTGGGAGATTCTTCTGATATAAAAGCATCTGGTAAGCACATAGGACAGATGGAAGCAGTAGGATATTATATAGAAAGCTGGTACCACCGCATTAATTGCCCTACATCTAACCCTTTGGCGGCATTAATGTGGAAAAGATGTCTGAATATTGGCTTTCAACCTTTACAGTTGCCGTGTGAAGACATTAAGGCGAGGTTGATGGGACAAGTATCAAAGGAAAATCATCTGACCGGCACGTGGGAGAAAATGGAGTATAAAGAGAAAGAGAGGGAAGGAGAAAGGGGATCGAAGAATCTTGGGAGAGAAACAGTTGTGGTAGAGAGAAAAAAAAGATACAAAGTTGTAAACATTCAAGTAATTATATAACTATCCTCATCGGATAGAGCCAAAGACGGTTTTCTGTAATAGCACTACTCTATTTCTGTTTACCTGGTTATTGAATACATCTGAATAATATTTGTTCTCACTTAAAACCCAGTTTTTCTAGCCCACTCTCTATAAATTCATTGTTAGGACTTTTTGGGCCTGAGTCTGTCCATCTCGCGGGCCCAACATTCAAAACTGTGTTCTTATAGTGACTTTACAGATTCATTAACAAATATTCTAAGGGTATCCATTAACAGGACCATAAACAAATAATTTATACCTATTAATATTATATGTTCATCAATAAAAGGAACTTGAATGATTTCCTCCTTCTCCAACTCCTAAACCTAATAAACCCCATTAGGTTTTCTTAAGTGGATTTTCAAATTTCAATGGCTAGTAGGTTTCAAATTGTAGTAAGACATGGTTAATCATTGAACTGCCCATTTTTGTTGCCATTTGAGACGAGGAATCTAATCAAATTAACTAACCTTCTGATGTTATTCTGGGATAAAGATTATTTTTAAAGATAACCGACGAATTTACTCAACGACTCAGGGAAATTAATATCTAACTTATAAAATTAGATTGAAGAATGCTTACGTGAAAATCGTTTGCATTGCACATATTTTTATCAAGTATTAATAAATAAAAATGTTCGGTAAGAGTATATGTTTAGTTACTAAATTTGAGTCAAGTTTTATGTTAATATTTAAAATTTAAAAAGTTTATTTTGACCGTTCAAAAAAATTAATGGCGTATTGAATTAGTCTTTTTGTATTTTTGTTATTATAAATCTTGCTTACGACCACCACACACTCTTGGTGCAATGGTCACTTTACAAGTATAAGTACTTGTGGAGATGTGCCGAACTTCAAGTATCGAGGGGGGAGTTGCACACATATATACAATTAGATTATTCTAAAAGTAGAATTTATATTTTGTGTAAAAAATATAAAAAAATTTTGCTTACGTGACAAAATTCGAAAAGACACGTGGTGTTTTGTTAAGATGGCAAAATTATGTAAAAATTTGATACATTTTAGTTAAAAAAAAAAATTTGATACATTTTCAATTATCCGAAGACTAAACCCAAATTATAATTTTGGAGACTAATAGTATATTTTAAACAAAATATTACTATAAGATGAACAGCAGTACAGGACAATAAACATTGACCAATTTTCCTAAAATCATTAATTGATTCAAATGGGCTTTCATATCCAAAATGTTTACTTCTGTGACGGTCTTGATAGATGATAGTGATACTCGACACATTCTGAGTCCCATGCCAAGCTACCATTTACTCACTTGATTGGGCATAATAACTGGGCTTGCCCTAGAAACTTTGGGCTTGCTATTCAAAAATTCTAAAGATCGTGGTGTTGAAGCTCAGTAGTCAATTCAGACTTAAAGCTGAGCCCTTTATTTGTATTGAACCACACACTTGGGCTTGACATGGGAAGTGTAAAAGCTAACTTCACCTGCCTTTTTACTCCTTTTGGGTTGTAACTTGCAATATATCTTTTATTCAGGAAAAAGCCAAAATTAGAAATTGTCTTTTTTGTAATCCTTTACTTTTTTTGGATGGACCTCTTCTAGGTCTAACTCAAAAGTTGTAAAAGATCAAATGGTAGGTTCAAGTTTACCTTAAATGATAAATAAAATTGAAATCAAATCTCCTTTATATCCAAAAAGCAACTTATTGAAATCTTGGTTCGATTATAAGAACAATCTTGGAATAGACATAGTAGGTTCAATCACATTGTTTATCTCTCTCTCTCTCTCTCTCTCTCTCTCTCTCTATATATATATATATATATATTGTATTTTGAGATCTAGTACAGATAAAAGTGGGGTGTTACACACATTTGCATTAATTGCAACCATTTATTGATTAGTAAGTTTAAATAGTTGAATGAAAGTCTAAAGTTCTATTAGACCCGACAAAAAAAAAAAAAAAAAAAAAATTCTAGAGGTGAAGTTCATCATCTTGAGTTTGATCACACAAGGATTAAGATTAGGTGCAATTACCTACTTTTCTCTCACAATTCCTTTTTTTTTTTTTTTTGGTTTCCCACGGGGTGTTTGGGCCAACATGCTCACACCTTGACTAATCCCCACTCGCGATGGGAGCCCTACCACTGGCCATAAGTGTTGCAATTGCTAGGACTTTCTTAACTTTATAACTTTAACCTTTTTACTTCTTTTTAATATTTTTATTTTAATAATTGAAATTGAAAGTTGCTTATTACAACCCTTAATCTCAACCATTAATTGCAATTGCATTAGGTTTTGATCTCAATCCACACACATGCATGGTCTTCTAAGTTTTTTTTTTTTTTTTTTGGTTTCTCACAGTGTATCCTCAAAACTTTCAATCAAAAATGAATCACTGTTTGCGATGGGTAGGCTCTAGTGGGGTAAATTGCTGGCCTAGGGGGTTTTGGTCTTCTAAGTTTAGTGTAACTGGAATGTGACATTAGATGGGACACACAAAACGAATCAATCCTCAAATGAAAAGGAACATCTTTTTGCCTTTTACGGAACTTGTTATGCCACAAGTGATTCCAAACTTCAAACGTGGCCTGATTGCCTGATTTCACTAAAAAACAATAATCATTCTATTCAAGCTAAGATGATTCCATCATTTCTCAAAAAAATAATTCTTAGGTACTTCCAGAGTAAAGAGAATGGTGCTTCATCCTCTCATATTTATGGTGAGGTCCACTCATTAAATTCATGGTGAGATCTACTATAAATGTGAGAGGAAGAAGCGCCAATTCTTTGTGTTTTGAGAGTACCTAAAAATTTTCCGAGATCTTAATTGCTATTGCATATTGATCAAACAATGTGCGGATTTCATGCATATCCCAATTTATTCTGGAGTGATCAATTAAATTAGCAATGATCAAATTCCATTACAAAGGTGTTATTTGAACAGTACAAAACAAAAGACACTTTTTTTTCAAGGACACATCCATAGACATAGAGTGAAGCAATTTTTGGACCATGGCTTTTGGACAGGTGGATAATGAGAAAATAAATGATGATATTTGAATTACAGTCTCATAAAAGTTGTTTAAAAAAAAAGTTATGAAAGTAGGACATCTTTTATTTATTTATTTTAGAGAAGGAATGAGGACATCCTTGTAGGCTTGTGTACAGTTTGTTTTTTTTTTACTTATACACTACTTTACAAAAGAAACACTTATATTGAAATATGTTGAGGACGTTTTTGTAACAAGGGCCAAAAATGAAAAATTAGCCCAAATCTCCCCTTGGGTTCTTTAGAAATGTTTATTTGTGGATAATCAAGCCAAAAATTCCAAATGTACAATAAACAAAAGGTTAATGGTGCTTTAACAAGAGAGAAATCAAAATGCCAAAACTGAAATACAAGAAAATGTAGAAAAAGTATACAGGTCTAAAATTTTGACTCACAGTCAGCGAGAAGAGGAAATTGAGAGAGATTGTGAGGAAGAGAGGGAAGATTCCTCTGTACCCATTTTGTCACTCCCAAGGTTCAGAATTGTGATAATGTTAGCTAGCTGAATGGACTTTTACCTAAAGTTTCACCTTTTTGGTTAAAACGTGGATTTTGGTTTTTTAGCTAAAGGGATACTCTTGTATTGAACTTTGGCTGTTGCTCTCAGAAGAAAACCTCATTCCCCCTCCCCCCCTTTTTGAGCTAAAGGAAGAGTTTTATAGTAAGTTTGGGTTGTTGCTAATGACTGGTTTTTGGGAAGAGAGAGAGCCTTTGGACCTCCTGAGTGCTATTTCCATGATTTGGTATAGTTTTCTTTTTGCTTAGGAAATGAGTTGGTTGCTTTTTACATAATTTTGGAAATAAAGAGGGTTTGCTCTAATTGGTTGCCTTTGGCCGGACATTTCAGACCATTAAAAGGCTCACCTAAGTCAGGGCTAGCAGATGGAGTTGGCCAATAGGAGCCAACTATGTTTAAAGGCAAAAATGGGTTCGAGTATAAACCTTAGGCCGCAGTCAGTTAAAGCATGAAAGCTCTTTTGGGGTGGAAATTTTAGGTAAAAGACCTCCTCTATGAGCTTGGGGTGCTACCAATGTCCCTTGTCCACTTGGTAGCATGCATGGGCTAGGCTCACGCAAAATGTCTGAAAGAAACCGACCCATACTCTCCAAATCACATTTCCTCAATTTCTCTAATAAGTCGCATGGGTTGGGCCATGCTTAAAAGAATAAAATAAAATATAGTACATAAATTGGGCTTGTAAAAAAATGAGTCACAAAAATGGACATTAACAAAATCAAATACTCACTTCGTTCTATTTTGTTAGTTCTGTATAGAAAATTAAGGCCTCGTTTGGTTTGTGTTTTTAAACAGCAATTTTTAGTTTTTAAACATCATTTTACGTACTCACACACACTTTTTTATCTACACGTATTTCAAAAAATAATAAACAACAATTTTCAAACTACTTCACCAAGCACCCCCTAAACCTCTTAAGACAAAAAAATTCATTTAGTGCATTGCCTTTCCATATTATTATTATTTTAAGTTAACTTTCTTAATATAAACTTTAGTAAAAGATGAATATTGACTTTTTTTAATAAAGTAAAATAATACTAACATTTAAAAGACGAATTCATTCTAGGACTTTCCAATCTAAAATAAAGTCATTTTGCTGCGTTTGGTTCAATGTAAAATGTTTTTCAAGTGTAAAATATTTGCAGAGGAAAATACTTTTCGGAAAAGAAAATATTTTCAAGTGTTTGGTGGCATTTTAAAAAATACTTTGAAAAATATTTTCTAGTGTTTGGTTGTGTTCTTGAAAATGCCATAGAAAACACATTTTTTTACTTGTTGCTCACATTTTCTCACGTTTTCTCGGCTTCCAAACAAATATATTAACATTATTTTTCAGAGGAACACAAGAGAATCAAAACCCAAAAAAAAAAATCATCAAATCCGGTCAAACTGAGAGAAAAAGGAAAAGGGAGAGGCGACTGGGTTCGAAGGCGAGATCGCGCGGACGGCAGTGAGATCAGACCGGGTTCATCGGAGGAGCTGAGGCGAGATCGCGCAGCGGAGATCGCACGATCTAGAGGCGAGGTCGCTCGATCAGACCGGGTTCATCGGAGGAGCTGAGGCGGCGCGATCAGATCGGCGATGGGTTTGAGTGGCGCGATTAGACCGGCGGAGCCGTGGGTCAGAAACTAGATCTAGGCTTCACCGACGATGGCTCTCCTGCTTGGGCTTGGCGTGAGTGATGAGAGTGAGTGAGGAGAGAAATTTTGTGTGAGAGGGTGTAAATGATTTGAAGGTAAAATGAGAGTGGAAACCATTTTCCGAGTGTGGGGGGGTTATTTTATAGTCAACAGAAATGATTTTCCATTTGACCATATTTTCTATGCGTAACCAAACACACAGCAGAGCGTAATTTGTTTTCCTGAATCCGTTTTCAGTCAAAACAAACGCAGCCTTTGAAACAATGTGCCATCCAAAACATGTAGTTGTAGTACTGTAGTGTTTTTAATTGAATTATAAGTTGATTTTTTTTGCTTATTTTAGTATTATTTGCGAGTTTTGCATAATTTTTTATTGTAATTTTATTTTAAATAATTTAACTTTTAATTATTTTAAAATAAATTTATTTTAAAATTTTTTGGTCCTATATTAAGAAAAATTACTAGAAAGAATAAGAAATTTTCAAAATAGGAAAAAAAAAAAACTAATAAATAAAAGTAAACAAATCAAGCAGGAAGATTGTTGACAACTTATTAGGAGAGAGAATCTTAGGCACACACAAATGTCGACACTATCGCGCTCATTCTCATACAAAAAGTTGCAACAAAAGGCTTCTTTCTTCCTCTGTTGCCCCTAACCTTTCGTCAAAAACCTCAAAATATGTCGACACTCGCTGTCTCTCTCTCTCCCACATTAGCTCATCGAATTTCGACACGAAACTGTACGCAGAATCAAATTGGAACAAAGCGCACTCCATACGCCACAAAGGCATTAGAATAAATAACACACTACTAGTTTTCGATCCCCAGCGATCACTTCAAAGTCTCTTTTTGAAAAAAAGCATAAATCCGAGATTCTAGTCATCTCTCTTCCCATGTCATTCATTGAGGTTCATTCTTCGAGACTCTATGTCTCTCTCTCTCTCTCTCTCTCTTAGTCAATTTTGTTTCTATTTTTTTTTTTATTAATGATGACGTTTTTGTTTTTGTTTCTATCCAGGATCTCTGGTCCCTGCTCTGTCTCGAAGGGTTCAGAACAAAACTCCAAACTTTGCCAGGTAAATCAATCCCCATCACCAAATTGAACTCAATTTCACGAAATTGTTTTCCTTTTGGCTATTGGGTATTCGATCATACAAAAAACCCAATTCAAAAACTCAATTTTTAACCCATATTGGGACATATTTGATTCTTTTACTCTGTTTCTAACATCTGGGCATTCTTGTTTTTTTTTTGCTTTTTTTGCATCGAACACCAATAAAGACTCGATCTTTAGCACAGTTTCGGAATCTATGTCGAGCGCGAGCTGTAAAGATGGCGAGTTAGAGAATTGCAGAGACGAGTCAACGGCTTTGAATCTCAAACTCGTGGCCATAGCTTCGATTTTGATTGCTGGAGTGGTTGGAATCACGATTCCACTGGTGGGAAGGAATCGCAGTTTCCTTCGTACCGACGGAAATGTGTTTGTTGCGGCGAAAGCTTTCGCTGCTGGTGTAATTCTCGCAACCGGGTTTGTCCATATGTTGTCGGGCGGGTCGGAGGCGCTATCCGACCCGTGTTTGCCCGAGTACCCGTGGTCCAAGTTTCCATTTTCTGGGTTTTTTGCCATGGTGGCTTCGCTGGTGACCCTATTCGTTGACTTTGTTGGGACCCAGTATTATGAAAGGAAACAGAGAGTAATTGAGGAAAAGATCAGGGTCGGGTCGGAGGACCCGGGTTTGGAGAGTGGGATTGTGACGGGTTTGGATGGGAATGGTGGCCAGAAAGTGTTTGGAGAAGAAGAAGGTGGTGGAATCCATATTGTGGGGATGCATGCACATGCGGCGCACCATAGACATTCTCATCCACATGGACAGGATGCATGTGATGGGCACGTGAGTGATCATGGACATGGGCATGGGCATGGGCATTCTCATGGGTTCGATGATGAGGAGGAGGATGGGGGTGTTAGACACGTCGTCGTTTCACAGGTACGTGTGGGTTTGGTTTTTTGTTTTACTCTGTGTTTTTGTTTGGATGTTCATTAGTGATTTTAATTAGTGCTTTTGATTGTTGAGGGTGGGTTAAAAGTGCTAGTAAAAGTGTGGCTGGTTGAGGTGGGCCTATAAATAGTACTCTACCACTTTCAAAAGAAAATGTGGGACCTAGTTTTTACCAAGTTATTGGTAGGACCACAGGTCCACAAACATTTGGTTCACTTTTTTTTTTTCAGCAAAAAACATTTGGTTAACTTTTGATAATAAACACAAACTTTCATGAAACTTTTCATATTGCATAACATGTTATGATAGACTTTCATGACATTTTTAAAGGTTACACGAATATTGTAATATCACTTTCACATAATATATATAATATGTTTATTGTATTATTTCACATAATATATATAATATGCTTTCAATAAGTACCTTATTTAGAGAATGGTGGTGGTGATATGGTCCTAATCCTATTGGTTGTGTAGGGTGATTAGGGTCTCACTTATTTTGCCTAGTCATAATAAACTTAAGTGAGCTTGATGAGTTCAATTCCTATGCTCTTGTTGACATTGTGTATAGCTCATTCCTTCTTGTTCTCTTTGCTAAAACATCATTGTTGTCTAAGTTGAATAACTTTGTTTTGGAATGTAGTTTGTGAGTTCATTTCATTATCCGATTTGGTCAAGATGGTGATCAAACAAATTTGACGTGTGTAAGTTTGAAATGCTTCTAATTGGACCAAAACAAATGAATGTCAACAAACTTTTCCTCCCTTCTCGACCCTTCATATTATAAGCCAATTCAGCAATAGCGTATAGTACTTGTACACGGTCCTAAGTAATTTAATTACTGCCCACACCTTCACTGTAGTTGTTGGTTTAGCTTTCAGGCTCTGTTAGTTTCAAAGGAGAACTTTGCCAATGCCTGTCAATGTACCATGTGTTGTAAATTGTAATCTGCGTTTGCTTTTTCACTGGCAGGATTAGTCTTACATTCTGTATATAAGATGGCTCTGAGAACTCTTAACAATCATTGTGCAGATTGAGTTTCCAGTAGCTACTAATTACTTGACCAATTAAAGTGTGTATATAATATTTCCAAACCTTTTCTATGCAGATTTTGGAACTTGGGATTGTATCACATTCAGTTATCATTGGACTATCACTAGGAGTTTCACAAAGTCCATGTACTATAAGACCCTTAATTGCAGCATTATCCTTCCATCAATTCTTTGAAGGATTTGCACTTGGAGGCTGCATCTCCCAAGCCCAGTTTAAAAATCTATCAGCAACAGTGATGGCATGCTTTTTTGCCTTGACAACCCCAGCAGGGATTGCTGTTGGGATTGGCATTGCTTCATTCTACAACCAGTACAGTGTTGGCGCTCTGGTTACTGAAGGCATCTTGGATTCAATGTCGGCTGGCATTTTGGTTTACATGGCTTTGGTGGACCTAATTGCTGCTGATTTCTTGAGTAAGAGGATGAGCTGCAACTTTAGACTGCAAGTAGTATCTTATTTCACACTCTTCCTTGGGGCTGGATTGATGTCTTCATTAGCAATTTGGGCTTGATTATTAACATATTTGTTTAGATTTCTCGCTTTTTGTGTGTAATTGTGGCAATGCATCAAAATTCTTTCTTTTTGGTTTCTCTTAGCAAGGAGAGGGTAGGAAGAAAAAAGGTTTGTAGTCATAGCTTTTGATTAAAAAAAGAAGAGAAAAAGAAAAAGAAAAAAGAATACTCATTTCTCCATTTTGATATTATTATTGCTGACCAATATATTCCCCCCACGTGATAAATATTGTTTTTAACTTTAAAGGTTATTTTGAGTGCTAAATTATTCCAGCTCATTTTTCAATTGCACATGGTCTTGGTCTTGGTCTGTGTGGGTTTTTCCTAAAGCTTGTAGTAATAGGATTCGAGAAAAGGATTACCAGATCTGTGACGTATTCCAGAATGCCTAATCAAATTACATTCAGGTTATCTGTAATTGTTTATATGATCCATCTGGGACTCTGTCACTCATACAGTCTAATCTAACTTAATATATATTGGATGTGAGACTCTGAAAGTTATACAATCTAATCTAATATATGATCCATCTGGGATATAACAACTTAATTCAAAAATGATTTCTTTTATCTTTGGATTATAAGGGATTGCATTAAAGAAACTAGCACCCTACAATGGAGCATAATGTAAATCAAAAGTGTCTCTTTTAAGGACATAAAATATATTTGAGCATAATGTAAATCACGAGTCTTAGGTATGATTCATTGGACAAGTGGATAAATAAGAAGATAGAAAATTGGTGGGACAGTGGCAGTGGCGGCTTCAGGAATTTTTCTCAGGGTGCTCCTTAAGAAACATAAATTACACAATCTAATAAAAAGAGAAATTCATATATTGACGACAACAACAACAATCAAAAAACACGCAAATACATAAAGTTTACAATTGCCTTTTACGAGTTTTCATATTTTGAAATCGTTGCATGATAGTCTTATTATCAATGCTACAAGTTACTTCTCTTTCAATTACACAACTAAGCAATCATTCATTCACTGATTTCCCATTCGATTGCGCAATTCATTCTTTATATATTTCATTGCTGAAAAACTTCTTTCTATCGTTGCAGTAGCGACAAAAATGGTCAAAACAAACTTTACAAGCAAATAACCTAATAATCTGTGTTGACGTCATAATTAATTTAAGATTTTTTTTTAAAATAAATAAATACATTAATTAGTAAAAGTAGAAAAATTGACTAAAATAGTCAAAATAAATATTGGGGTTTATCTTTCATGTGTATTTTTTATATCATAACTTTCATAAGAAAAATAAGAAATACTAAATTATAAGCAAACATAAATTAAATATCAAGTTTCTTAATCAAGAAGTTGATAACATCATGAAAATTGTTTTAATTTAGAGAAGAGATGAAATATATATGTGTGTGTGTATATATATATATATATATATACATACACCCACATACTTATATAATATTTTTGTGCTAGTCTATATTTAAATTAATCTTAAGTTATGCCCAACAACTCAAGTCCATTTAAATGGTTAACTATTTATTAAATTAAAAAAATATATATCATAAAATCCGGGAGAGTGGCAGACTTGCCCTTTAAAAAATTAATCAAATCTCCCTCAAAAAAAATAATTAAATAATAAATACCAATCCAGGCCCCGACGGTATGCCCCCCCTATTCTATCACTCCTTTTGGCCTCTAGTTGGTGATGATGTATGCTCTGCAGTTTTAGATTGTTTAAATAATTGTAAAATTCCCGAAGAGATCAATCATACCAATATTACCTTGATCCCTAAAGTAAAATCTCCAGAATATATGACTGAATTCAGGCCCATCAGCCTTTGCAACGTGATATATAAGCTTGTCTCCAAAGTCCTAGCTAACAGGCTTAAGCTTATTCTGCCAGGGGTGATTTCCGAGAACCAAAGTGCCTTCCAAGCTGGGAGAGTCATCACAGACAATGTTTTCATGGCCTTTGAAACCCTTCACTATATGAAAAATCACCAATCCAGTAAATCGGGGTTTATGGCTTTGAAGTTGGACATGAGTAAGGCCTACGATCGCGTTGAGTGGTCCTACCTTGAGAAAATTATGAGGAAATTGGGTTTTGATGAAAAGTGGGTGGCTTTAATCATGGAATGCATCACCTCGGTGAGCTACTCCATTCTTATAAACGGAGATCCTACCAATGTGTTTCGCCCTTCGAAGGGCATCAGACAGAGGGACCCTCTCTCCCCCTATTTGTTTCTCCTCTGCACAGAAGGGCTTCATAGCCTATTACACCTTGCGGAGGCAGCGGGCCATATCCGTGGGGTCTCCATTTGCAAGAAAGGCCCAAGACTCACTCACTTGTTTTTTGTTGATGATAGTTTAATTTTTTGTCGTGCCTCCATGCAAGAATGCCAGAAAATTCAATCCCTCCTAACTTGCTATGAGAAAGCGTCAGGGCAGCTCCTAAATATGAACAAAACATGTCTCTTCTTTAGTAAATCTACCCCTCTGGACACCCTTAACCATATTAAAGCCTCTCTAGGTGTCCAAGAAGTGAAACAATGTGAGAAATACTTGGGTTTACCTACCTTAATTGGAAAGAACAAAAAAGCAAGCTTCTGGTACATCAAGGAACGAGTTTGGGCAAAACTTCAAGGGTGGAAAGAGAAGCTTCTCTCTCAAGCAGGCAGAGAAGTGCTCCTCAAAGCTGTCATTCAAGCAATACCATCTTATGCCATGAGCTGCTTTAAGCTCCTAGTCACCCTTTGCAATGAGATTGAATCCTTGATCAAGAAATTTTGGTGGGGTCAACGAGGGGAGCAAAGAAAAATACACTGGTCTAAGTGGAGCACCCTTTGTACGCCGAAGAGTCTTGGTGGCATGGGATTTAGAGACCTTCAGAAGTTTAACGACGCGATGCTAGCGAAACAAGTTTGGCGCTTACTAACAAATGAGGACTCACTGTTCTACAGATTCTTCAAAGCAAAATTTTTCCCATCTGGCAGCATTTTAGAGGAGAAGGAGGGGGTTGGGTCTTTCGCTTGAAAGAGCATCCTTAAGGGCCGAGGGATAGTTCAAAAAGGATTATTATGGAGAGTGGGTAATGGTTCATCAATTCAGATGTATCATGATAATTGGCTGCCTGACCCCAGTTGCAAGAAAGTACTCTCCACACCTCAATTCTTCGACAGCCATGAAAAGGTCTCAGCCCTTATTGATAATGAACGGCACTGTTGGGCTCAAGAGACAATTGATGCAAATTTCCTTCCCTCTGAAGCTTCGCTTATCAAGGCCATCCCCTTCAGCTTCGATGATTGCAGGGATGTGATAACTTAGCCTCTAAATCGTGATGGTATTTATTCTGTCAGGTTAGGTTATCATCTCTTGCTGGACATGGCTTTCAATGAGCTACCTAGAACCTCAAACCTCTCCAACTCGAACAGGTTCTAGAAGGGTATATGGGGGTTAAATGTTCCAAACAGGGTAAAGACTCTAATGTGGAGAGCGGGTTCTGACTCCCTGCCATCAAAATCAAATCTTAGGAAAAGGAAGATTCCAATCAAAGACACGTGCTCAAACTGCGGTTTGGAATTTGAAACCACAATGCATGCCATCTGGTCGTGTCCTTTACTAGTGCCGGTTTGGAATGTTCACTTTGGGTGGCTGATCCGTGAAACAGGAATGGCTTCTAGCTTCCTTAATGTGCTGCATCGGTGTGCTGAGAGAAGCAACTGTATGGATTTGCTAGCCATGATAGCCTCCTAGATTTGGTCTAGACGTAACAAACTCAGGGTGGGTGATGCCGCTCCTCCTCTGGATATGATCAACCAAATGGCTTCGGATAGCCTTCAAGAATTCCTTCAGTCCTCCCTCATCCCCCCTAAAGCTCCCTCCCCTCCTAAAGCTGAAAAGTGGTTGCCTCCTCCCCCAAGTTGGGTGAAAGTCAACTTCGACGGAGCTACTTTCGCTAACTCCAGCTCCGCGGGCTTGGGAGCGATAATTCGAAATGACCTGGGTCTAGTTATGGCTGCTTTTACACAACCCATTCCACTACCTACATCAGTAGAGATGGTGGAAGTGTTGGCAGCTCGGGGTGCCCTCTGCTTCGCAAAGGATCTCGGCTTTAACAAGGTATTTGTGGAAGGAGATTCAGAGATTATCATAAAAGCTCTCAACCATGGTGGCCTTTCTTCTTCCAGCTTCAGTCACATCATTAAGGATGTCAAGGTTTTATCTTCGTCGCTTGGGAATGTACGCTTTAGTCATACTTGTAGGCAGGGCAATAGAGTTGTCAATGGTTTGGCTAGATTGGCCTGTAATTTTGTTCACTTTCAGTCCTAGATGGAGGATGTTCCTCCAAGGGTGAAAGATGTATATTTATCTGAAGTAATCAAATGATCTCCCCCTTCCCTTGTGGGCGTGGTTTTCTCAAAAAAAAAAAAAAAAAAAAAAGAAGAAGATAGTGTTGACACTTTACACTTTGACAGCCAAGCATCTACTGACTTGTGGAAGACCAAGATAGAAAAAATAAAAAATTTGTCTTCATGGCAAAGAATAGCAGAGAGTTTGGAAAGAGCAAAAATGCAGAAACGGCAAAAACACAAAAAAAAGAAAGAAAGAAAGAAAGAAAGAGAGAGAGAAAGAAGAAAAAGAAGAAAAAGAAAAGGAGATGCAAGCTCATGGTCTACCAGCATCTCACCGTGGTTGAGAAGCTTCAAAAATGGTAAACAATTTTTTTTTTTATTTGAGGGTGTTCCTGATTTTAGGTGAGGGTATTCCTAATTTTTTTTTTCAAGTCAGGGTGTTCCTAGGAACACCCTAGACACTGAGTGGCGCCGCCACTGGACGGTGAAAAAGTAGAAAAATAGAAAAAATTTAGTTTTTTTCGTGTGTATTTAGTTGAAGGTGTGAAAAAGTGAAAGAGATAAAAAAATCTTTTTGTTTGGTTAAAGAAATAATTTATTTGTGCTAATTAAATAATATAAAAAGAAACACATAATACATGTAAATTTATATTATTTTTCTTTGTTATTATAAATAATATAATCTATAATATATATATATATATATATACAATTTACATTATTTTTCTTTATTATTATAAATAATATAATCTATAAAATACATATATATATATATATATATATATATATACAGACACCGTATTGCTGGGTGGAAGCTAAAAAAAAAAAAAAAAAAACTAGGCAACAAAAAACGTAGAGATCTTTTACTTTAAGAGGACATAAGACAGAGATCTTATGAAAGCTAAAATGAAAAAACTGGACAACGAAAAACCTCCTTTGTGCTGTGCAAAGAGAGTGATGATGACACTAGTGACTAATGTAAAAAAAGAAAAAAGAAAAAAGAAAAAAGAAAAAGGAGAAGGGTCAGACGTCAGAGAGGTATTAGACCTGTGTGAAGTGACTGGAGGTAGGTGAGAAGCATTAAAAAATCTGTGGGCAATGCGCTGGATAGGCGATTTTTCGCCTGTCTTCTCTCCGTGAATAATTGCTAAAAATACAAAATATTTTAAAAGCAGATAATATGAAGAGTAATTATTATGACGAGTAATATATTAATAATGCGTTTAGGTAAAAATCAACAAGAGGTTAACTATATTGATATTTTATAAAAATATTGTAAAATAATTTGTGTTTACAATATTACTTTTTTTAGTGTTTGTAGTATTACTTTTTCTAGTGTCCGCTGTTTATAACTTAGTTTACAACTACAAACGTTAGACCCTTATGTAATTGTACTCTGATTATGTAATATATTATAAACTCATTTTCAAACACTATTATTATTTTCGTGTGTGTGTTCTAATAAGTATTACTGTTTACTAAAAAAAAATACTCTCTACGCCCTAGTTTGTTTATCCTCTATTCTATTTTGGGATATGCCAAAATATTATCCTGTTTCTAAAAATAAGAGTCATTTATTTACTAATGTTTCTATTATATTCCTACTTTATTTTCAAAACTATTTGAAAAGAAAACTAACAAATATTTTAAAAAATCTATCTAATTGGAACATCTTTTTAGTTGCCTCAATAAGAATAACTCTTGCAAAAAAAAGCTGATAAATTTATTTAAGAGTAGTTTTGTAAACTTATAAATTTTTATAAAACAGACAAGACAATAAATGGTATTCTCTTAAAAAATTTGATTTTTCAAATAGGACAAACAAATTGGGATAGAGTGAGTATATAGCTGTAAGGATACAGATTTGGCGTTCCAGCCCAAAAGTGGATGGATCAGTCTAAAAGTAATGAATTTGTAGAGAGTGGAAAACGAAAGTTGGGCTAAATTAAATTAGTAAATCAACCAGATGGGTTAAGATCACAAGAAGAGTGAAATAAAGAGATTTAATTCAAGAAACTGTTTTCGGCAAGAGTTCGAAGAGGTCAACTTTGATATAATTACTATTCAAAGATGGATACAAGTGTGGTTCATAGTGTCTACTGTCTTTTTCCTTTTTTCTCTCCCTTTTTCCATTGCCTTCACTTCCCTTTATACTCCATTCTTCATTCCACTCTCTTCTTCCACGTGCAGGTCCAATGGTTAGCCTTGATATTTGTCCCATCAACTACTCCTTGAAGTCTTTAGATAATAGCTGTAAGGCTGAAAACTACTGTTCAGCTATCATTTCTTCATTAATGCGACTAGAATATTAGCTGTTGAGCCTTTAATGCGGTGGTAGTAGCTTTTCTTTTAGATAATTCCTCTTTCTCATTCATCCTGTATGTCGGTAGGATATGCCTCCCTGCTTCTTCTAAGCTACTGACACATTCTCGGACATTTGAACCTACTCGGACGGATCTAAGGCCCGTCATACGTACTTGGGCCTTTGGCCCTACAATAGCATTACTCTTCTTTTTTTGGTAAGTCGGGTAGAAAATGTATGAGCTCTACCAAAAATTTTTCATACTTTCTCTACCTACCAAATAACACCTAATGGTTGTATAAGAGATCTAAGGTTCAATTCCCGCTTACACAAAAAACTAATTGGTGTCTTGATCTGATGATAAAAAGCTATCATCAGGAATGGACGTCATAGGTTGAAACACTCCCAAAAAAATAAAAAATAACACCTAATTCAATTTTCTCTCATTTATTTTCTCTCATCCTTATTCCACCTCAAACCAAATGTACCCTTTAAAGTACGAATATTGTTAGATGTTGAATCCAAAATTTCACAAATACTGGGCGAAAATAGCCAAATAACACATTTTTGCAAACTATGTTGTAATTTACCACTGTTTCAGAAATATGCAGGGATCTACCACTTTTTGGGTACTCGAATTTGGTGAAATCGAGTTTTCCATAATACTTAAGCTTATGGAACTTGAGTACCATGGAAAAATATTGAAAATTTTTTAGAGTATATTTTTTAAAAAAACTCGAGTTTTAGGAACTCTCAAATTTTTGGAATTTGAGTTTCACAGCAAACTCAAGTTTTAAAAAAGTAGTAAATCTTTACATATTTCTAAAATTGTGATAGATTGCTAATTTTTTTTGCTAAATAGTGGTAGTGGGTCATTTTGCCCAAATTCTGGCATATCCCTCCTTCCCCTTACCAAAGCATTGGCATTGGTTTGAATCACCCATCTTTCACCTCAACCAAAACTTTGGCCCTATATTAGTTAAAAAAAAAAAAAAACCTTTGGCCCTATTATAATCCATTATGTTTGTTTTATCTTGTTTGGCTAAATTCCGATCGGTTTGGTGATTTAAGTTGGTATGTGAACAAAAAATTAACTTTTGTTTTATTATTAATCTTTTTTCTTAATTTCCTTTTTAAACATGAAATTTGAGTTTAATTTGATATCATTGATGTGATAATTTTTAGCGATTTGAAGTATTAATTTGATTCATCATAAATTTTGTTCTTGATTTGATATTAAAATTTAGCCCTACTAAAAGAAGCTATCATTCATCGCAACAATTTTAACATAAAGGTAATTGATAAGTCTTGCTAGTGGCATCATAAATTTCGCTATTTTTAAATTGAAGAAAAGAAATCTTTTATCCCATTTTGAGAAGGGAAAAGTTTTACTGAATATTATTACTGCATAATAATCCTTAAATATGATTGAAATAAAATCTTTCCCTTTTGAGAATTGAGATGGCAAAGTATGTATGAAACAACATTTCACATGTTCCAATTTCCAATCATAAATAACTTTAATTGTACAATATCAAATCCTCCCCCAGGCACTAATTGTGACTTAGACATATGATCTACCAATTTAATCCTTAAACCAAAAAAAGAGAAAAAAAAAAAAAAAAAAGAAAAAAGAAAAAAAGAAAGACAAGAGTCTAAAAATAGTTGTAGGAATAAGATCCAGTTCAACTAAAACTGAAACAACTACTTCTTTAGAGTGCTCACTTCCAGTACAAGAAACTGTCCTAACTCTAAACACTGATCAATATCGCTCAAAACTCAAAAGGCACTGTGGTTTGTGAGCGTGAGTTTGTCTTTCTGTCTCTCTGAAACTCTCTGAATCCCAACAAACCAAAATTCACGAAAATGCCACTCTTCTCCAACACTCACGCTCCCCGTTCCTCTTCTCCTTCTCTCCCAACCTCATACACCTCCAAACCTCTCAAACCTCAAAAACCCAATTCTACCCTTGTCCCCACCAACCTCCCCTTACCCATTCTCGTCTTTTCACTTCTCTGCTTTATCTTTGGCCTCGTCGGCACTATCCTCGCCGTTTCTGCTCTCCGGCGACCCATACCCGTGCCCGTTTTCCGATGTGGAAGATCCGAAGACACTTTCCGGGCTTTCTACTCGAAAGGTGACAATGGTGGGGGCTTGGTGGAGCGGCCTAAGCTACTTGGGTTCGTTGGTATTCACACCGGGTTTGGATCCTCCGATCGTCGCTTGGCTTTGAGGGAGACTTGGTTTCCTTCTGACCCAGATGGGCTTTTGAGGTATCTCAGCTTTCTGTTTAGCTAAATTGTTGTTTTTGGAAAATGGGTTGTGATCAGATTGTGTGTTGGCATTGGAAATGGAAATCAATGGTGGGCTTTGCTTGCATGTGATTGTTTGTTCTTTGTTGATCTGAACTAAATTAAACTGCTTTTCATTTAAGTAAGTTAAAATAGTGTTGGGATTGTTCAGTGTTTCTCAAATAAGTCTGGAGAGAGAGAAGATTTTACAAAAGTTAAGGTGGCATGGTTTGATTGGTGTTAGTAAAGTAGTAAAAGGATTCTCTCCGTTTAAAATGGATCCATTTCAATGATTCATGATTCAAAATAAATATTATAAATTTAAAAGTGTATTAAGTATGTACATATCTAAAGTTGTATTCAACGTTGTCATTTAAAATGTGGCCACTCTGTGTACAGTGTACTGTTTGATCCAAGAAATAAAACCTTAACAAAACTTGCCACATCAACTGTTATGAAAAGGACCAAGAAAAGTTTTGTATTCTTACTCAAGAAGATAGTGGAATGTTACTAACGTGAAATATTGAGAAGCAATTACTAGCTTAATAAATGTTAGTTTCTTTGTCTTCGGTTAAGATTAAATAAATGTACTTGGTTTAGTGGAGTGGATGTTCTTGGTTTCTTGTAACCCCTACAAAGAAGAAAACGAGTTAAGATTAAAAAATTTCAGTGTTTTATCTGCTGAATTCCTGCTACCAGACTGAGAGCATTACTTATTTTTCGCTTGATCATCATGAAAAATACTCTACATGTGCTTATTTATTTGTTTGTGTATAATCTGGACGAGGATTTTGTGGATATTAGTTGAAATTCATGGCTAGTGCTTTTCTTACACTTTGTTCAAATGCACACGGAATCTCTCTCTCTCTCTCTCTCTCTCTCTCTCTCTCTCTCCACTTCTATATGAACCCGGTGTTATTTTCATGAAATCTAGAGTATTTTTACAGAAATTGCATGAACCTTCTCTTGTTGTCGAGTTGGTAGCATCATTGGTACTGGTAGGCACATTTTTTATAAACATACCACACTTAACTTTTCTTCATTCATTTTCCACAACGAGAGTTCCCAAAGAAATCCAGGAAATGTGTAAAGTCACTCAAGTAGCCTTATTGTTTTATGTTTTTAATCCTTCTTTCTTGTCAGTGTGGAGTTGGTGTTTAAATATGATGCTCCATTGTGCCTTTCTAAAAGAACAAATTTGTGTCAGGTTAAACTTTCTCCATGTTTGCCAGAACTAGTTTTCCTGTCCAAGATATATGCTGTTGAAGTTGTCAATGGAAATGCTTCATTACTGTTGTAAAACATGCGATGCTTTTCTTTTCTGTTTTTACTCACTATAAACCCCTCTTCCATTCTATTTTCTTGTTTAACTTATCACAACTTTAATAATTTCTGCAATTGCATAGTCACTTCATTTTCATTTTTTATAGGTTGGAACAAGCTACTGGAATAGCTTTTAGGTTTGTAATTGGACGATCAAAAAATGCAAAAAAGACGGCAGAGCTTCATAAAGAGATGGAGAAGTACAAAGATTTCATGGTTATTGATGTTGAGGAAGACAATTTAAACCTTCCCTACAAATCGTAAGGGTTGTGTAGATGTACTAATTGTCATATTGATAATTGGATATTCCTGGAAGCTTATGCGTTATTTCCTTTTCCTCTGCCTTGTAGCCTGGTATTCTTCAAAGCAGCCTATGAACTTTTTGAAGCTGATTATTTTGTCAAAGTTGATGATGTCATTTATTTACGTCCAGGTACAAAGTGCGTACAGATGCTTTAATAATGGTCTTATTGCAATGTAATGCTGTTGATGCTATACAAACATTCTTATAGAATGCAATGTAATGCTGTTCCCATAATATGTCAGATCGGCTAGCAATTCTTCTAGCTAAGGAGCGAACACATCCACTGACTTACATTGGATGCATGAAGAAAGGACCAGTGATCACTGACCCTAAAATGAAATGGTATGTGGTTTTCCAAATTATTAGTTGAAAATTTATTTTTTTGTGATTACTTATTTACTTTTCTGAAATATGTCTCTGTATGCTTACAATTTATCAGTGAGTTTATAATCACACAAATTTCAGGTATGAGAAATCAGGACATCTTATGGGAAATGAATACTTTTTGCATGCTTATGGTCCAATATATGTTCTTTCTGCAGAGGTGGTAGCTTCACTGGCAGCTGCTAGAAATAACAGGTCTGCTATATGTTCTTTATGTTACTTGTTATTTTCTTTTTGCCAGTGATTGCTGTTTTACATTAGTTTCCGGGAGGATGTCTTCATCCATCAGATAAAAGTTATCCTTTATAATCTACATATACACGTATGTCTGTGTGTATGTGTTATATTTGATAAATAGATTTGTTCTTTACATATGGAGTTAGGCATAATTCTTGAAAATCAAGTAAACCGCTTTTCTCTGCCAGATAGATTTTTTAATTACTTGTAGGTCCCATTGTATCTAGTAATTGCTGGCCTTGTTTGTCATGCATCCGTTTTAATTTGTTGGTCCATCGAAATTGATTGTTTGCTTGATTCAAACAATTAAAGGAGTACAAGATAGTTCATTGATAATCATATCCACAATTCAAAATTTCCAATTTGAATTAGGTACATCTTTGAAAGCCAAAATTCAGACCAAAATCTATACATTTATCTATATGGAAATGTTATTCCTGTAATTTCTTGGTCATGATACGATATTTAATAAAAGTATGCGTGCCCTAGGTATGGGTTATATATATATAGATTAAGAGGGAGGAGGGAAATTTTTAAAAGCCACCCCGCTGAAGGTGGGGGGGGGGGGGGTGGTCCCTCCCTCCGCCAGTGCAGATATGCATGTAACATTTCTATGTTTCGGTTAGGAGTCATCAGGACAAACCAAGTTAATAAATCATGATTTGATGCTTACTGTTTAATGTTACAATCTGGTTTTACCAAATCCCAGAGTTCCTTTATAAAACTGACAGCAAATATAGTACCAGCAAGATTTTTTAGCATGTGTGAAGTTGAACACTGCTTGAACTCCTGTGATTTCCGATGCTCTAGATCTCCTAGATTTACAATTTGTTGTGATTTACAGGTGTACTAACAATTATGTTGTGACATCTAAATTAAAAAGTGAGGGTGATATGTCAGGACAGTATTATTCAACTTTATTGTTATTATACTAACTCATTCTGTCACCTTAAACAAGCATCCTATGCATCTCTTTACACGATCCTTTCTCATTAGCGTTATCCCTCTCTTATTGAGTACCTTTTTCCCTTCTCTGCTTCCTTTCTTAATTTTGTAGATTTTTTGGTATTGCAAGTAATATTGCTTACTATCTCCATTAGGAACTTGTTTCTTTTGCATTCCTTCCATAGTTAGTTAATTACTTATTAAAAAAAAATTTGAACTATAAAATCAGTAGCATCTATATCGAACAGGAGCATGAATTCCTATGAATCTTAATGGTATTCATCCGTACTGTGGAATCAAACATTACTATGTCCATTTTTTTTTCCTCTGTCTGTAAGCAATATTTCTTGATTTGTGTAACTTGTGCTAGAGTGATGTCATCTGTAGAGATGTATTTATATTATTTCGACTTCCTATGGTTATCATTCGGCTTACTAGATGCAATTTCTAGTCTTCAGTTTGAGGATGTTTAGCAATGAGGATGTCACAATTGGGTCATGGATGCTTTCTATGAATGTCCATCATGAAGATAACCGGGCAATATGTGACCCTCGATGCACACCTATATCTATTGCAGTATGGGACATCCCAAAATGTTCAGGTAAATCATTTTTCAAACTTATCCTATCGGTTTGTTTCTAATAAATAGTGTACTACACCAATGGCGGATGCCTAATTTCATTTTCCTAGTCTAAAGCTTGCTGATTGATATGTGCTGCTTAAATGTTGATGCATGAAAGTGAAGGTTTGTCTTAAGAGAAGTGAGGCTGATGCAATTATTTAAGTTTAACTAGTTTTGATTTAACCATATGCCTTATAACATGAGATCAACTTATTACATCTAACCATGTAGGGCTCAAACCTCAGACATTCACTTCACATTGGTAGCTTGTGAAATGCAATGTTTTAACTTTTGTGGTTTTTTACAGTTCTGCATAGATACTGTCATTTTTTTCTTCTCTCACCATGTCTTGATGATTTTCCTCTTGATTTTTTTCAATTTAATGAACCTAGTACTGAAATCATAAGATATTTTTACTGTAGTGTAATCTAATATATGAAAACTGTTGAAAATATTCAGGTTTATGCAATCCAACTAAGAGGCTGAAGGAGCTTCACAAGATTGGTATGTGCTCCAGAAGTCCAACCTTGCCTCCTGATGTTGATGACAGATAGTGCCTCTCTGGTCTGAGATTATACTCTCTACATTCTGGAAATTCATGAATATCAGCTGGGATATTTCTTGGTTACTGGGGGAAAATAGATTTTTAAAGTTACCTTCCAGGAGACATGACATTGTTGTGATACACAATTTTTTTTTTTTTTTTTTTAATTTCTTTAGAAGTTCATCAAACAATATGGATTACATCCGAAAAGCAAGCACTTCCTGATTGAGTTTCATTCTCTCTAGTTGTATGGGTTTCTTGGTTCCTCAACTGCCATAATGAAACTACGTGTAAAGTATTCACCATTAGCTTCTTGTGAGAAAGAAATTCTTGGGACACCCATTTCATTGTTGGCCTATACATTGGTTTAGCGTGTAAGCATGCAAATGCAATTGTAGCAACAAGGAAAACATCACGTGCAACTAGTCAATTGAAAAACCCGCCCTTTTTTCTGTGCAAGTATTTAGTTGTTTACTTGAAGGGCTGAAAGTTATATCCATCAACAAATGACCCACTACAAATGGCTGCCGAGAAAAAGTAGAAGAATTTTCATTTCAAGACGATGCTGAAGTGAAATGCCTGGATTCAGAAAGCAAAACAGGTATAGATGATAGTGAATGGCAATAGCGTGGCAATTCTTAACAATTGGATCTTCAAAGAGCTTCAGGGAAAGATTTAGAAAGTTGTACAAGTCAATGCAACTTAAAGTTTTGAAGGACATTGCTAATGTCCTTGTAATTTGGAATATGAAAATACAATGTATCCTATTAATCACTCAACTCCATCATCATAACATTGCATCATCAATTTGTAAGAATTCCATTATTTATTATGAATAATAAACTTGTCAATTTTTGAATTATCACATCGATTATCAATAATAAACTTCTTTTTGGGAGGGAGGTGGGGAGGCATCGATATGATTGGCTAATTAAATAATTAAATTGTTATAATTTATTCTAAGAAAACTTTGAAGATCTTGTTAAAATCCACTTTTAAATGGTGTAATACTTTAGTCAGTTATTACTTATTATTGCTAACATCGCTTCTCCATTTATGTATACTATTTGTAAATCGTGTTAAAATAAGCCAATCATATATCTAGCATGAAATGATGCAACAGTTTATCTCCCATGTTTTTGACATACTTAATATTAAATACTATGAGCATTAGAGCAAAATATCAGCAAAGTTATGTTGATGATCATCTTGTTCTTAGCTGACATCAATTACATCAATTTTGACAAAAGATACAGAATTCGCTGATGGTGATTAGAAATCAAGAGACCTGAGGTATAGTTTCTGATAGCAAGTGATGGTATCCATTAGCAATAGCAGGCAAGTATTATTCACAATTCCAGACCAGATTCTCTTGTAATTGACTTTATTTGACTGCTAGAAAACACAAGAATCAGATAACCAAAATAACGACCAAAGCTCTTAACAGAAGGACTGAGCAGTCGAGTGAATTAGCAAGTTGTAAGTGAGCAGCAGTTTTGGATCTTCTCAAATAAGCCAATGCCTAATTTCTAAAGAAGTTTGTTATTTGGTTTTTCTCGGTTGATACAGTAAATTTATAACGTAAGAAACTTGAAATTTCAATGCAAATATTGTAACTTTTGTATATGAAGTGAATAACTTTAAAAATAGTGTCAAAGTTCATTAATATTAAATATACTAAATACCAATCATGGGTAATGCCTTGCTTGACAAGTTGACATAAGTTTCAGAAAACCTCTCTCTTATATCACTTGGAATATGAGTGAGTTACTTGATAGAACATACTTGGCCAAAGGATTTTAGGCTTTAGAAGTAAAAAATCAGCAATATAAAAAAGAAGTACGTTTGAAATTAATTGAGTTTTTACACTTCATAAACTATGGGTTTAAAATGTAATTTTCCCTTTGTAAACTGAAACAAATTCCATGCCCAGACTATGAGGAAGTTACACGTAGGATGCCTAGGCTGGTTCGGTCATGAGATGCATTTTCTTCTGTGAAAGGTTGGTTGCCTAGTTCTATTCAAGTTTTTCACAATCATGCAAGATTTAATTCTTCCTCTATTTTTTCCTTAAATCAAATTGTTTGTTTGAATCTGTATCATCCAAAGACATTGCTAGAACCTTTGAATATGACAAATCTCTTATACTTTATCTAATAGTCACAATTGCAAAATTTCCAGAGACTAGCAAGCACATCACAACATAGGTAACACTTCATTCAAATTTTATGGAAAGCATAATCGGGGAAAAGGAATATAATTGGTTATCTACTAAGAACAATCGCAGTTCAACCATAGACCATAATTTCACAATCAATATCAATGGCACAAGTATAAGACTATCTTGTAAGTCATCAGCCAAATACCCAAAAAAAAAAAAAAAAAAAAAGACCATGTGCCAAAAGTGAAACTTAAAATATACGTGACAAATGTCTTCCTAACAAACTCTATTTCTATCAATCAAGTACTTTCTCCTTAACAACCCCACATGCAATTACTTCAATAAGTAGATTGAGGTTTCTCTGACCAATTCTTGGGTGAATTGCATCATATCTTCTGTATATTCTTCCAAGACCTTTATCTCCCCATCCCTCACCCCAACTGTTTTTAATCCACCATAATTTTTTCTTTGTTATTGGAGTAGTTCCAAAGCCTGTAATTACCACTGCATGTGCAACAAAATTTTGATATCCAGCAGTAGCTTCATAGACTGAATTTTCATCATGACTGTATTCTTCTTAGTCTCCAAAAATTTGAATTGTTGCAAATAGGCAAAATCTGTCACTTAATATCTTCAGAATTAATTCTTCATTCTCTACATTAATCACTGTGTAGTCTTAGAGATATGCCACTGTCATCCTTTGCAAGATTAGAATTTACACATTATGGCATCAAATATCATTTTTTATTGTTATTTACATATATATTCATTACAAAGAAAGAAGAAAAAAAAAACTTACAGAATTAATAAAGACTTTTGCAAATGATTTGCACTCAGATTCTTTTGCTACTCCATGTACCATCATCTAGCGAAATACTTCAAGCATTGGCACCTCATAGTCCCCTTCCAAGTGCGTGCATCATTTTGAAGAAGATTCCTAGGAAGTAGGTGGGCCCGCATGGTTAATCCTTGCTAGCATACATTCCATTGCCGAAAGAATTGCCAAAGCCCAACAAATGGAACTTGGGCCTTGATGTCGAACCCTGCAAAGGATAGGGCCCCAAGGTCCGCATCTCAAATCGCACTTATCGTGGTCCTAAATAATCAAATCCAAATTAAGAAAACCATAGTTTGTATCCCAATTAAGATTATAAAAAAAAATTGAAAAAACTTACCATGATTCTGATAAACACTAAACCTGAAACAACAAATTTAAAGCTTAACATTTAAAACAAAACAATAATAATTGTGATTGTTTATAATTGTACCGTGTATATGCACGAAACTACACACTAATAATACTAAACTATAATATGGAGGAGAGAGCATGACTAGCCTAAAGGTCCTTATTAAAAAGGTCCCATACCCTCATAAAAAGGGTACCTTATTGATTTTTTGTTTCTGTCTATAGGGGCCAGAGGCCCAAATATAAATTTTGGGCTCTGGGCTTGTTCGAGAAGATATAACTATTCGAAGATAGTCGGAAACAAAGAAAATGCCTAACTGCGAGCCTTGCAAGTACTTGGCAAGTGTGTAAATTGAGAAGAGTTGTCCGAGGAGAATTACATCCTCGGATAATCAAAGAGAAAGCCTGGATATGCATTCTGACATTTACGATGATATTTTAGGGGACTCTTCTGGTAAAGGAGCACCTTGTAAGCACATAGGACAGGTGGAAGTAGAAGGATATTATAGAGAAAGCTATTGCCACCGCATTAATTGCCCTACAGCTAATCCTTTGGCCGCAGTAATGAGGAAAAGATGTCTGAACAGTGATTTTCGGCCTTTACAGCTGCTATCTGAAGATTTTAAGACGAAGTTGATGGGACAAGTATCAAGAGGAATCATCTAACCGACACTTGGGAAAAAAGGAATATAAAGAACGAAGGAGGCAATGGGAAAGGGGGATCGAAGAATCCTGGGAGAAAAACAGTAGTCGTAGAGAGAGAAAGAGAGATACAGAGTTGTAAACATACAAGAAATTATATAACTATCCTCCTCGGACTAAGCCGAGGATGGTTTTCTATAACATCACTACTCTATTTCTGTCTACTTGTTTATTAAATACGCCTGGATAATTCTTGAACTCACTTAAAAGCCCAGTCTTTCCAATCCACACTCTATAAATTTATTGCTAGGACTTTTTGGGCTTGAGTTCATCCAGCTCGTGGGCCTAGCCTTCAAAATTGTGTCCTTACACTGTCTTTTTATTTTTTTATTTTTTTTATGGTGTCAATAGGAACAAAGGGTTAGATCACTTCTATTTTTTTTATATATATTTAAAATTAGGGGTTTATTTAGTTGTTAGATTTTTGTGATAATTATGCAAAGCGGACAAAGAAATATTTAGTTCATCTATAAAACAAAAATATGGAGTCATGAGGCTATGGAATAAGTTAACAAAAAATTTGATTAATAAACATTAATTTAGAATAGGGCAACCTTGCAGATGTGTGTATATATTATTCTAAACGTTGCACAGGGTTTAGTAAAGACACTTATAAAAAAAAATGGAGATAAATATATATAGCAATTAATGAAACTATTTATTATTTTGTTGACACCGATTTCAATGAAAGACAAAATTTAATACAACTTAATATAAAATTTAAGACAATTTTTTTTATATTTTGACAGAAAGACCGACAATGGTTTTTTTTTTTTTTTTTTCTCTCTCTCTCTTCTTCTTCGCATAACAGGGAGATTTTATTTTTTGATGAATAATAGGGAGATTTTTATTGAAAGAAAAACAACTGAGATTACAGATATTACACCCTACCACACCATGACAATATAATACAATACACACTGCCTAAGACTAAAAATACATCACAAAACCCTTGGAACAGACACCAAACTGAACATACATTAAACTCTAACAACAAGAACACACACATGACAGACAATGGGGTGTTAAAATACTTACGATAGTGAAGAAACAAGTGGAAGAACGAATAGTGAAGACAAGTTGTGGGTGACTGTTGCTTTTATATTTTTTTTTCCTCTTTTGAGGGGCCAAATGGTTTTAGATAAGGAGAAAGTATATGATGTTAGGGTTTAAGTGTTAGGGTTTTGCGGGAAATGCTATGTTGACAACACTTTTTAAAATAAATCACAAGTGGTAAATTGCTATTGGTTTTAATTTGGCAAAATTACCCTTTTACTCAATTAGTAACAACCAATGAAAACCTACCTTGAGGTGAAACTGCTGTTAAAATAGCATTTTCCTATTTTTTTTTTTTGAGCAAAATTTTTGGCCGTTGATCTAGGATTTAGAGTAATGAAGTGTAAACTTTACATCACTTGGTAATTTACAAAGCTTTTAATATAGGAAAAAATACAAATAGACAAGTCAACATAAACTGAAAATTAAAGCTCATGTCTGTCATAAATCATAATCATAAGTTAATGATTATAAAAAACTTAAAAAGAAAAACCAGAAATGTTAATCATTTTATAACGACTATAGTATAGTATAGTATAGTATAGTATAGTCTACTTCATTAGAGTAATGAAGTGTAAACCTTACATCACTTGATAATTTTCAAAGCTTTTAATATAGAAAAATACAAATAGACAAGTTAATATAAACCCAAAATTAAATCCCATGTCCGTCATAAATCATAATCATAAGTTAACCATTGCTAGAACCTTTGAATATGATAAATCCCTTATGCTTTATCTAACAGTCACAATTGCAAAATTTCCAAAGACTAGCAAGCACGTCACAACATAGGTAACACTTCATTCAAATTTTATGGAAAGCATAATCGGGGAAAAGGAATATAATTGGTTATCTACTAAGAATAATCGCAGTTCAACCATAGAAGATAATTTCACAATCAATATCAATGGCACAAGGATAAGACTATCTTGCAAATCATCAGCTACATACCCAAAAAAAAAAAAAAAAAAGACCATGTGCCAAAAGTGAAACTTAAAATATACGTTACAAATGTCTTCCTAACAAACTCTATTTCTATCAATCAAGTACTTTCTCCTTAACAACCCCACATGCAATTTCTTCAATAAGTAGATTGAGGTTTCTCTGACCAGTTCTTGAGTGAATTGCATCATATCTTCTGTATATTCTTCCAAAACCTTTATCTCCCCGTCCCTCACCCCAACTGTTTTAATCCACCAGAATTTTTTCTTTGTTATTGGAGTAGTTCCAAAGCCTGTAATTACCACCGCATGTGCAACAAAATTTTGATCTCCAGCAGTAGCTTCATAGACCAAATTTTCATCATGACTGTATTCTTCTTAGTCTCCAAAAATTTGAATTGTTGCACATAGGCAAAATCTATCACTTAATATCTTCAGCATTAATTCTTCATTCTCTACATTAATCACTGTATAGTCTTGGAGATATGCCACTGTCATCCCCTGCAAGATTAGAATTAACACATTATGGCATCAAATATCATTTTTTATTGTTATTTACATATATGTTCATTACAAAGAAAGAAGAAAAAAAAATCTTACAGAATTAGGAAAGACTTTTGCAAACGATTTGCACTTAGATTCTTTTGCTACTCCATGTACCATCATCTAGCAAAATACTTCAAGCATTGGCACCTCATAGTCCCCCTTCCAAGTGTGTGCATCATTTTGAAGAAGATTCCAAGGAAGTGGGTGGGCCGGCAGGGTTAATCCTTGCCAGCATATATTCCATTGCCGAAAGAATTGCCAAAGCCTAACAAATGGAACTTGGGCCTTGATGTCGAGCCCTGCGAAGGACAGGGCCCCAAGGCCCACATCTCAAATCGCAGTCGTCATGGTCCTAAATAATCAAATCAAAATTAAGAAAACCATAGTTTGTATGCTAATTAAGATTATTAGAAAAAAAAAATTGAAAAAACTTACCATGATTCTGATAAACACTAAACCTGAAACAACAAATTTAAAGGTTAACATTTAAAACATAACAATAATAATTGTGATTATTTATAATTGTACCGTGTATATGCACGAAACTACACACTAATAATATTAAAATATAATATGGAGGAGAGAGCTTGACTAGCCCAAAGGTCCTTATTAAAAAGGTCCCATACCCTCATAAAAAGGGTAGCTTATTGATTTTTTTGTTTCTATCTTCTTCTTCTTCTTCTTCATCTTTTTTGTTTTTGTTTTTTTAAGATGATGGTGTCACTAGGAACAAAGGGTTAGATCACTTCTATTTTTTTTCTTTTTAAATTAGGGGTTTATTTAGTTGTTAGATTTTTGTGATAATTATGCAAACCAAACAAAGAAATATTTAGTTCATCTATGAAACAAAAATAGAGAGTCATGAGGTTGTGGAATAAGTTAACAAAAAATTAGATTAATAAACATTAATTTAGAATAGGGCGTCCTTACAGATGGGTGTATATATTATTCTAAATGTTGCACAGGGTTTAGTAAAGACACTTATAAAAAAAATGGAGATAAACATATATAGCAATTAATGAAACTATTTATTATTTTGTTGACACCAATTTCAATGAAAGACAAAATTTAATACAACTTAATATATTTAAGACAACAATTTTTTTATATTTTGACACAAAGACAAGAAAATGAGCTTCTTTTTTCTTTTTTCTTTTTTTTTTTCCGCATGATAGGGAGATTTTATTTTTTGATGAACAATAGGGAGATTTTGTTGAAAGAAAAACAACTGAGATTACAGATATTACACCATACCACACCATTACTATATAATACAATACACACTACCCAACACTAAAAATACATCACATAACCCTTGGAATAGACACCAAATTGAACATATACTAAACTCTAACAACAAGAACACACACATAAAATCAAAAAAAAAAAAAACACACACACACACACACATGATAGACAATGGGGTGTTAAAATACTTACAATTGTGAAGAAATAAGTGGAAAAACGAACAGTGAAGACAAGTTGTGGGAGACTGTTGCTTTTATATATTTTTTTCTCTTTTGAGAGGCCAAATGGTTTTAGACAAGGAGAAAGTATATGATGTTAGGGTTTTGAGGGAGATGCTATGTTGACAACACTTTTTAAAATAAACCACAAGTGGTAAATTGCTATTGGTTTTAATTTGGAAAAATTACCCTTTTGCTCAGTTAGTAACAACCAATGAAAACCTATCTTGAGGTGAAACTGCTGTTAAAATAGCATTTTCCTTTTTTATTTTTGAACAAAATTTCTGGCCGTTGATCTTGGATTTAGAGTAATGAAGTGTAAACCTTACATCACTTGGTAATTTATAAAGCTTTTAATACAGGAAAAAACACAAATAGACAGGTCAACATAAACCGAAAATTAAAGCTCATGTCCGTCATAAATCATAATCATAAGTTAACGATTATAAAAAACTTTAAAAAAAAAAACCAGAAATGTTAATAATTTTGTAATGACTATAGTATAGTATAGTATAGTATAGTGTAGTATACTATAGTCTATTTCATTAGAGTAATGACGTGTAAACCTTACATCACTTCATAATTTACAAAGCTTTTAATATAGAAGAAATACAAAGAGACAAGTCAACATAAACCCAAAATTAAATCTCATGTCCATCATAAATCATAATCATAAGTTAACCATTATAAAAAACTTAAAATTAAAATAAAAAACTAGAAATGTTAATCATTTTATCACAATTATAGAAAACTTACAATACTACTACGACGAGCAAAAAGTCTACATTCACTATTGTTTTTTTTTTTTTGCATAACAAGGAGATCTTATTGAAAAAAAAAACAACTGAGAGTAAAAATATTACACCTTACCACACCATGACAACATAATACAATACACACTGCCCAAGACTAAAAATACATCACAAAACCCTTGGAACAGACACCAAACTGAACATACAATAAACTCTAATAGCAAGAACACACACACATGACAGAAAATGGGGTGTTAAAATACTTACTGTGGGGACAGGGGCTCGGGGTCACGTATTGGGCCATAGAGAGGCTGAGGGCCCGCAGGACCATGTGATGGGCCTTGAAGGGTTGGAGGCCCATAGCGATGGGCAGAGCCCCAATCATGTCCGAGGACACGGTGTGATCCGAGGAGGAGGAAATGAACATGCATGGCCCTAGACTGCGGTTCGTTACGTCTGAAGTAGGGGAAGCGGTCCGAGGAGTGATTCCAGCTTTGGGGAGATGGGAATCCCCAAAAATACCTGAGGTAAGGCTGCCACCACTGCATTAATTGCGCTGCACCAACTCCTCTGGCCGCATTTATGTGGAGAAGACCAGTGAATAGTGCAAGAAGGGATACTCGATGGGACATGCACTCAATTGAAGAATCAGATGGATGACAAGTGTAAGGCGGAGATGGTCTAGAGGGAGCTATATAATGTGAAGGAGTTTTACTTCATAAAGGAGAAAGGAGGAGAAAGGAAGGAAAAACAGTAGAATTTGCCTTCTCGAACCTTTGCAGGGGAAAGTTGGCTAAGACTTAGACTTTTTATTCTTTCTTTCTGAATAGTTTCCACCTGTGGCATTGGGTGTTTAAATCAATCTAGTCCAACTTTCGCATCTCACTCTCTATAAATTTATTGTTTAAGGACTACTTGGGCCATCTCGTCCTGCTCGGGTTGGTTCCTCAGTTCGTGTCCTTACAATTGGCGCCGTCTGTGGGGAGTTTGGATTGCCTAGAGTTTTAAACCTTCAATCATGGCAGGTTCGGGGACACATAGGGGAAGTGTGCACACCATCCACACCTGTGAGAGTCGGTCTGGGGGGGGGGGGGTAGCCGCATCTCTCACGACGAACGTGAAAAAGCCATGCAAAGGGAGAATGATCGGTTGAAGAGGAGGCTGCGCCAGGAGCGAAGGAGGCGGAGCCCCTCTGTCTCCAACCCCTCTCTCGGCAGTGAGAGGGACGATGAGTACAGGCACAGATCGAGGACGCCGCCGAGTGAAACTTTTTCTTATGAGTATGATTACCGTCGTGAACGCAGGGGGAAAGGTTCGTCCTCGAAGCACCGGAGAAACGATGCTATGAGCAAGGCGCTCAGCCAGATTGCGGAGTCCCCCTTCACGCGCAGAGTCGAAGATGGCCAACTTCCCAGGCGGTTCACCTAGCCCATGTTCACCCTCTATAATGGCCACACGGACCCCGTTGAGCATGTTAGCCACTTCAGTCAGAAAATGGCTGTGTACTCTAAAAATGAGTCCCTGATGTGCAAGGTATTCCCATCCAGTTTGGGGCTTGTGGCAATGAGGTGGATCGACAGTCTAAGAGCAAGTTCCATCGACTCATTCAGAGAGCTCACTCAGGCCTTCGGATCCCGCTTCATCACATGCAGCCGAGTACCTCGGCCCCTGGACTCCCTGTTATCCCTATCCATGCGGGAAGGGGAGACCCTAAAAACGTACTCCGACAGGTATTGGGAGGTATTCAACGAAATAGAGGGTAACTTCGACGATGTGGCCGTCAGAACCTTCAAGGTCGGCCTGCCCGCCGAGCACGGTCTAAGGAAGTCCCTAACCGGAAAACCCGCTACCAGCGTGAGACAGCTCATGGATAGGATTGACAAGTATAAAAGGGTCGAGGAAGACCAGCAGCAGGTGGGTAAAGGTAAGGTTATCCCTCAGAAGCGGAGGGATTTTAGGTCGGATCGATATAGCAATAGTCGCCCCTGCAAGGATTTCGGAGGGGAATTTAGACCTCCGCCAACCCAAACTGTTAACACCCTATTCCGGGAACCCGTGAGTAATATTTTCGAATAAATAAACGAAGAGCCATACTTTATGTGGCCGAGCAAGATGATTGGGGACCCTGCGAAGCGCAATCAGAATCTACATTGCCAGTACCACCAGAAGTGAGGCTACGCGACCGAGCAGTGCAGGAACCTGCGAAGCCATCTCCAGCAGCTGGTCAGGGAGGGTAGGCTGAAACAGTTCTTGGCCCAACCTTATAGGGAAGAGAACCGCATGGAGCCTGGGGCTTAGTGCGGTGCACATTCGAGGCCCCTTTTGGGCACCATCCACGTTATTCTAGCCGCTCCGGGTAAAACAAGGCCCCGCCCTTCCCGGGTGATGTCTATAACCGGCCTAGGCCCCGAGGCTCCAGCCCGTGAGCCCAAGAAGGCCAGAACGGAAGTTCCTCCAGCATTGAGCTTCTCAGATGGGGATAAGGCCAGCACCATACAACCGCACGACGATGCTTTGGTCGTCACCCTCAGAATCGGTGGCTATGATGTAAAGAGGGTCCAAGTGGACCAAGGCAGTAGGGCCGAGATCATGTACCCAGATCTCTACAAGGGGCTCAACCTCAGATCGGAAGAGCTGACCAGCTATGACTCGCCACTGGTCGGCTTTGATGGGAAGGTCATCATCCCGCGCGGTCAGATAAGATTGCCGGTCCAAGCTGGCTCGAAGGTGGTGGAGATAGACTTCATAGTGGTGGACGCCTACTCCCCCTACACGGCCATCATGGCGTGTCCCTGGCTTCACGCCCTAGGGAAGTACCCGTCTGGGGATCGGGTCGAAGAGCTAGTCGGGAGTCAGTCGATGGCTAGGCAGTGCTTGGTTGCCGCTATCGCGCACTGGGTCAAGCCAAAACCCTTGGACCCCGCCGACAGGGAGTCATAGCAATTAGCAACTGAGGCCTCAATTTCTGGTGGCGAGGCCGAGGGAGTGGAATGCGAGGGGCTGGTGAAGGTCCTCATAGGGGATGATCCAGAAAGGTTTGTCCAGGTCGGCGCTTTATTGCCCCTCTGGAGAGGGACGAGCTGGTGCGGTTCTTGAAGCAGAACATCGACGTGTTTGCCTGGAACGCCCATGAGGCCTCGGGAATAGATCCGAGCTTTATCTGTCACCATTTGAACGTCAACCCTTCGGTCACTCCGAAAAAGCAGCCTCCTCGGCGATCTTCGAGGGAACATTCCGATGCCGTCAGGGAGGAAGTGGCCAAGCTCAAGTGAGCCGGGGCTATTAAGGAGGTGTTCTACCCCGACTGGTTGGCAAACACCGTGGTTGTGAAGAAGAAGAATGGCAAATGGCGGGTGTGCGTGGATTATTCAGACCTGAATAAGGCTTGCCCCAAGGACTCTTTCCCTCTACCTCGGATCGATCAGTTGGTCGATGCAATTATCGGACATCCTCGGATGAGTTTTCTGGATGCCTTCTAGGGCTACCACCAGATACCTTTGGCCCTGGAAGACCAGGAGAAAACCGCCTTCGTCACCCCCATAGGAAACTACCATTATAAAGTAATGCCGTTTGGGCTCAAAAACGCGGGATCCACTTACCAAAGGATGATGACGCGGATGTTCGAGCCACAGCTGGGAAAAATCATCGAGATCTACATTGACGACATGGTGGTTAAGAGAAAAAAGGAAGCCGAGCATGTGGGCGACCACGACAACACCTTCGAAGTCCTGAGAAGGCACAGACTCCGACTCAATGCCGCCAAGTGTTCCTTTGGCATAGGGTTGGGGAAATTCCTGGGGTACATGGTCACCCATCGCGGGATCGAGGCTGACCCAAACCAAATCAAGGCCCTTAGCAACCTCCAACCACCTCGAAACCTAAAGGAAGTACAGAAACTGACAAGGATGATCGCCGCCCTAAACAAATTCATATCCCGGTCCGCGGACAGGTGCAGACATTTCTACCAACTGCTGAATAAGTGGAGAGGTTTCGAGTGGACAGAAGAGTGCTTTTCGACGTTCCAACAATTGAAGGAGTACCTGTCTCGGCCTCCTATCATGTCTAAACCTGAGGCGGACGAGGTCTTGTTCGCCTACATCGCTGCTGCCACTCAGGCCGTAAGTTTGGTGCCAGTAAGAGACGACAACGGCACGCAGAAGCCTGTATACTACGTGAGCAAGTCCCTGCATGAGGCCGAGGTCAGATACCTACCTCTGGAGAAGGCTATCTTAGTTGTAGTACACGCCACGCACAAGCTCCCTCATTACTTTCAGTCTCACACCGTCGTCGTTCTGACCCGCCTGCCACTCAAAGCCCTACTCAGAAGTGCAGATTACACCGGAAGGGTCGCAAAATAGGGGACAAAGCTGGGGGCTTATGACATCAAGTATATGTCTCGCACCTCGGTGAAGAGGCAGGTCCTGGCCGACCTCCTGGTCGAATTCGCCGAGACCCCCGCAAAGGAGGCTGCAGACAAGCCGGGCCCGGATGAAGCCCCGGTTGGAGTGATGTCTGTGAGAGGAACCTCGTCCTGGACGATCTATGTCGACGGCGCTTTGAACCTCAAGGGATCGGGGGTGAGGCTGGTCCTGATCTCCCCCGAGAGCATCGTAATCGAAAAGTCGTTAAGGCTTGGTTTCTCGGCCACCAACAACAAAACAGAGTATGAGGCCTTGCTGGTGGGGATGACCATGGCTCGAAAAATGGGAGTAAAGACCATAGACGTTTTCTCAGACTCCAGACTTGTAGTAGGTCAGGTCCGAGGGGAGTTAGAGGCCCGTGATTTCCGAATGCAGGAATACCTGCACCATGTCAGAAGATTACAATCCGAGTTCGAATCCTTCAACCTAATGCAGATTCCCAGAAGTAGGAACACACGCAGACTCACTCGCAACATTGGCAACCTCCTCGGCACAAAGCCTGCCAAGGGTAATTCTCGTCGAGGACCTTCTAAAGCCTTCCGGGTCGGGAAGGGAAATACTGTCCATCCATCAGGCAAGAGCAAGTCTTAGCTGGATGGATCCTATTGTCCACTTCCTCAGCGACGATGCCCTGCCTGAGAGCAAGCCGGAGGAGAACAAAATTCGGAGGAAAGCCACTCGTTTCTGGCTGTTCGAGGACCAAAAACTGTACAAAAGATCCTTCTCCGGGCCATATCTGTTATGTGTGCACCCTGAGGCAGTTGAAATCCTCTTGGAAGAGCTGCACGAAGGCATTTGCGGAAGCCACACAGGGGGAAGATCCCTGTCCCATCGAGCCCTCACTCAGGGATACTAGTGGCCCAACATGCACCGAGAAGCCCAAGAGTACGTAAGAAAGTGTGATCAATGCTAGAGGTTTGCTCCGACCATCCACCAACCGGGAGGAGAGCTCAACCCCTTGTCCAGCCCTTCGCCTTTTGCCCAATGGGGCTTGGACATCGTGGGCCCCTTCCCCAAAGCGGCAGGGAACAAGAAGTATTTAGTGGTCGGCACGGATTATTTCACCAAGTGGGTTGAAGCAGAACCATTGGTCAACATCCGTGATATAGACGTGAAGAAATTTATTTGGAAGAACATCGTTACCCGATTTGGAGTCCCCCAAACCCTTGTCTCGGACAACGGACTGCAATTCGACAGCAAATCCTTCCGGAGATATTGCTGTGGGCTGGGAATAACCAATCGGTACTCCACTCCTGCTTATCTTCAGGGGAATGGGCAGGCCGAGGCAATAAACAAGGTCATAGTGGGCGGGTTGATGAAAAGGCTAGATGACTCTAAGGGAAGATGGGTGGAGGAACTGCCGCATGTCCTCTGGACGTACCGGACTACCCCTCGGAAGTCCACGGGCAAAACCCCTTTTTCACTAACCTATGGTGCCGAGGCTGTCATTCCATTGGAATCCGGTTTCCCTACGCTAAGGACGAGCTTTCTCAGCCCAAGCGCCAACGATCGCTTGCTAGAAAAAAGCCTGGACTTGATTGAAGAGCGAAGGGAAAGCGCCATGGTCCAGTTAGCATACTACCAACATAAGCTTAAGCGAGGTTATGACGCCAACGTGAAGTCGAGGCCTTTAGCGCCGGGTGACTTGGTGCTGAGGAAAGTGGTTGGTTCCACAAAGAACTTGGCATAGGGCAAACTAGGGCCTAATTGGGAAGGGCCATACCGGATTACATCGGTGGCCAGGATAGGAGCGTTCTACTTGGAGGATTTAGAAAACAACGCAGTACTGTACCCCTGAAATGTAAACAACCTAAAAAGGTATTATTATTAATGAGAACATGCTCTGTCTCTTTTGTGCCCATTGTGTTTTGCATAATACTCAACTGCATATAAATTACTCTAAGTGTTAAACAGATCCTTGGCTACGCCGGGTCCTCGGACCATCTGCCTTGGAAAAATTAACACTGAACCTAAATTACTCTAAGTGTTAAACAAATCCTTGGCCGGGTCCTCGGACCATCTGCCTTGAAAAAATTAACACTGAACCTAAATTATTCTAAGTGTTAAACAGATCCTTGGCTACGCTGGGTCCTCGGACCATCTGCCTTGGAAAAATTAACACTGAACCTAAATTACTCTAAGTGTTAAATAGATCCTTGGCTACGCCAGGCCCTCGAACCATCTGCCTTGGAAAAATTAATACTGAACCTAAATTATTCTAAGTGTTAAACTGATCCTTGGCTACGCCGGGTCCTCGGACCATCTGCCTTGAAAAAATTAACACTGAACCTATATTACTCTAAGTGTTAAACAGATCCTTGGCTACGCCGGGTCCTCAGACCATCTGCCTTGGAAAAATTAACACTGAACCTAAATTATTCTAAGTGTTAAACTGATCCTTGGCTATGCCGGGTCCTCGGACCACCTGCTTTGGAAAGGTTAACGCTGGACCTGATTTATTCTAAGTGTCAAACTATCCTAAGGGTAAAATGGGTTCATATAAGTTTCTCTAAGTGTAATCTTCCTAATATCCCATTGCACGTAATGGCACTTTGATTAACAGTCTCCCCGTCAGGCTTTAATTCTCAGGCAAGTATGCTGAGGCGAATAGTACATTAAATTACCCTTTTCTTTTTTTATTATTTAGTCTTAAAAATCAATGTGTCATGCAATAGTGCAAACATTTGCTCGGTATGATTAGAAGCAATGAGCCACAGAGCATAATAAAGAGATACGCGAAGGGTAGAAAAGAAAATTTCTTCATTAATAAAGGCAAGAATTACATTGGGTGGATGCAATGACATGCATACATTACAAAAACAAAAACAGAAAGAGAAACGAGACTACAAAAAAGAGGAACCCTATATACTAAGCCTCGGGAATAGGGGGGTCCTCCTGCTGGGCCAGCTGGGAGCTGGGAACGTCCTTAGCCACTGGCTCATCACCTTTGGCCTCCGTCTCCGCTGCTTTCGTTTCTGTGGCCGCATCAGGAACTGAGGAGTCCACGTCCTTGACCTCGGCATCAGAGACCTTAGCATCGTCTGGGGCGTCCGAGAGCGTATCATCAGTGGTAGCACGAATGTGAGGATGGAAGTACACGCTCTCGGGACGCCTAAGGGGCGAGTCTGCAGGGATTCCTGCAGCATTGAGAGCTTTGTCCCAAGTCATGCTGCAGAACTTCCTGTACGCCTCGGCCAGCTCCTCAGTTAGCCTGGCCTACATCTCCTTGACCCCTAGCTGGTACGGCGCCTGCTTCTTGGCCTCGGACGCGTCTTTGGCCAATTGAGTGGCCTCCTTGGCCGTCTGCAGCTGCGCCTTCAGGTCAAGCACAAGCTTCCTAGACGTAGCTAGTTCCAGCTCCATCTTGTAAAGCAGCTAAAGCAGCTTGCGCTGATCCTCTGCCTGCGCTTCAGCACTCTTGAGGCCCACCTCGGCGCTCTTCCTGTCTCGCTCCTCGCTCACCAGCCTTGAGTGGAGCTCTTTGTTCTCGGCCTTGGAGGCTTTGAGGGCCTTCTCGGCGTCGTGGCAGAGGAGCATCTCGTTCTTCGCCTCGCCACGAGCCTCTTTCACCCACTCCTCGGCCACGAATACCTCCTGGGAGATCTGCACGAAAACGATGCAACCACATCAGTAAGCCGTGAATAAAAAAAAAATGAAATGAAGGGAGCTGTAAGAAGCTTGAAGCTCACCATCGCCAAGTCCCTCTTCAGGCAGAGGAAGTGCCTTAAGTTCCTCACGACCTCCATGTCTTTAGGCAGGAGGAGCGGCCGTTCTAGCGCCTCCGCCACATACGCAGCCTGGCCCTTGCGGTACTCCTGGACAGAGGCATCCCAGGGCACAGCCACCCCATCCACCTCAAGCCGAGGAGCCCACGTGCACGGCGCGATTCGCACATCGGCCCGGTTCAGGTCTTCTCAGCTATCGATTAATGAAGACATCTTGTCTCTCGGCTCTTTGGTTGTCTTCTGCTGATTGGCCCCCTTCTGCTGGCCGATCTCCCCTTCTTCTAGGTCCACCAGTGGCCTCTTTTTCTTCACGTCTGGGCAGGCAGTCAGGCCCAGGCCGGCCGGAGGAGGAGGAGGAGGAAGTGGGGGAGGGACCTTTGATTTAGGGGCGCCTTTTGAGGTCCCCCCCCTTTGCCCTACAGGCCAAAAGATCCTTGAGACCCTTGCCCTTTTGGTTCGACGCCATCTCTTCCTCCGAAGTGCTGTCCAAGCAAGTCACAACGACTGCAGGTGCGTGCACACTTGAGCAATCCCCGGTCTCACCCTCGGGGCCTGGCACTGATGTAGGGCTCTCCTCCTCTTCAAACTGGAACCGATCTATCTTCTCGTCGAGTGATGGACGGGACGAGGTGGTCTCCTCCTTGGCAACGCCCGCTGCCTCTAGAGGAAGCTGCTGCAAAGGGACCATGAATTATGGTGTATCTCACCGGACAGGCAGCACAACCGGGGGCAGGTCTTGTTGGGCCAAGAAATCAGGTCGGGACACGTCTATGCGATGTATCCGAGAGTCACCTCCCCTGATGCTGTGGCCGACTTCTTGGAACACCCTTGAGATGGGCTCGAAGCCTAGGATGAGATGCACCGCGCGCAGCTGTCCATCCTCGTTGGCAAAAATCTCCGACCTGAGGAGAAAATTGAGCGCTGGGATGTTGCTTAGACTGAGCCGAAGAGCTACGTGATTCTTATCTGCGAACACACCCAAAGGACATAGTTAGAAAATGGGAGCAAAGACTGTCAACGATATAGAAAACAAGAAAGTACAAGGGAAAATGAAATGGCAGGGGTTCAAAAAATGAGGGGTTTATCTAGGACACCTAAGACGCCTAACTCTACGGCACCCTACCTGGCTCTCCTTCTCGGACAGGGCAGTGAATGCCGTCGTGCCACGCTCCGGAGGCTATCAGGTAGTCGTCCTTCATGCCTTTATTCGATTTAGGGAGGCATGAGATCATCCTGACCACGGGTGAGCGGGATTTGAGGTAATACCCCCCCTCGACCTGCGAGTGGCACTCATACATGTGCACCACGTCGTGCCATGTGAGCCCCAAGCCCAGGTGCCTGTTCAAGGCGTCGACGCATCCTAAGATTCTAAAGACCTTGGGCACGCATTGGGCGAGACACAACCGGTGGTTGGGGAGATAACTCTGGGTTATCCAGCCTATGGGGAGGGTCATCCCTCCTTCTATGAACGCTATCATAGGGATGACCACCTCCCCCTCCTTCCTATCAAGGTCTATCCTATCAGGGTCGCAATACCGCAGGGCTACCTCTTGCGGAATCTGATACTTGTCCTTGAAGAGCTCTATCTTCGTGGAAGAATCTACCAAGTGCTTAAATCTACCCATAGGGGATGGCCGAGAGGAACAGTCGAGAGGAAAGGGAAAGATCTAATGGGTCAAAAACTTACTAATGCTAATAGGTGACTGTTGCTGAGATCCTGAAAGTTACAGGCAAGGAATCAAATGGAAGACGGTGGGCGTTCGTGATTTTCAGGCTCTTAAACTCTCTGAAGCTTTGAAGAATGTGGAGGCTAGAGAAATAGGGAAAGTAATCCCCACGGGGACATTATATAGGGGAGTGGAACAAGTGGGAGTTACCCCGCTCGAAATTCTTGGAGCAATCTGCACCGTGAGATCAACTCCCCACCGTTGGATAAGGGGGACAAAGCGCCGCCTGGAGCAATCAATAGTGCTTCGCGAGTTCCGAAGCGTCATTACTCCTCACAAAGTGCGCACAACGTCGAGATTGGCACGTGCTAGAAAGAGGGTCAACTGCCGTATGTCATGTAAGTCAAAACTCCATCTTTTCTCCTCGGATCAACGAGAAAACCAGGAGTTTTGAGGGGCTATTGTGGGGACAGGGGCTCAGGGTCACGTATTGGGCCATAGAGAGGTTGAGGGCCCCCAAGACTATGTGATGGGCCTCAAAGGGTTGGAGGCCCATAGCGACGGGTTGAGCCCCGATCATGTCCGAGGACGCGGTGTGATCCAAGGAGGAGGAAATGAACATGCATGGCCCCAGACTGCAGTTCGTTAAGTCTGAAGTAGGGAAAGCGGTCCGAGGAGTGATTCCAGCTTTGGGGAGATGGGAATCCTCAAAAATACCTAAGGTAAGGCTGCCACCACTGCATTAACTGCGCTGCACCAACTCCTTTGGCCGCATTTATGTGGAGAAGACCCGTGAACAGTGCAACCTTGGTCACCATGATTCATAACAGGCAAGAAGGGATACTCGATGGGACATGCACTCAATTGAAGAATCAGATGGATGACAAGTGTAAGGTAGAGATCGTCTAGAGGGAGCTATATAATGTGAAGGAGTTCTACTCCATGAAGGAGAAAGGAGAAGAAAGGAAGGAAAAACAGTAGAATTTTCCTCCTCGGACCTTTGCAGGGGAAAGTTGGCTAGGACTTAGACTTTTTATTCTTTCTTTCTGAATAGTTTCCACCTGTGACATTGGGTGTTTAAATCAATCTAGTCCAACTTTCGCATTTCACTCTCTATAAATTTATTGTTTAAGGACTACTTGGGCCATCTCGTCCTGTTCAGGCTGGTTCCTCAGTTCGTGTCCTTACACTTACAATAGTGAAAAAACAAGTGAAAAAATGAACAGTGAAGACAAATTGTGGATGATTGTTGCTTTTATATTTTTTTTTTCTCTTTTGAGGGATTGAATGGTTTTAGACAAGGATAAAGCATATGATGTTAGGGTTTAAGTGTTTGGGTAAGAGTTAGGGTTTTGAGGGAGATGCTATGTTGACAACACTTTTATAATATTTTTTAAAATAAAACACAAGTGGTAAATTGCTATTGGTTTTAATTTGGCAAAATTACCCTTTTGCTTAATTAGTAACAACCAATAAAAACCTACCTTGAGGTGAAACTGTCGTTAAAGTAGCATTTCCCTTTTCTTTTTTCTTTTTTTTGAGCAAAATTTATGGTCGTTGATCAAGGATTTAGAGTAATGAAGTGTAAACCTTACATCACTTGGTAATTTACAAAGCTTTTAATATATATAAAAAATACAAATAGACAAGTTAACATAAACCGAAAATTAAATCTCATGTCCGCCATAAATCATAATCATAAGTTAACAATTATAAAAACTAAAAAAAAAACTAGAAATGTTAATCATTTTATAACGACTATAGTATAGTATAGTATAGTATACTATACTATAGTTTACTTCATTAGAGTAACTAGTCGCGATCCCGCATACTACGCGTGATAATTTTTTTTAGGGTGATCATTTTGTTATTAATATTTATCATGTTATTACGTCTCAAGCTGTGTTATATGTGTATTACTAATATATAGTAGGATTCATGCTGACAGGAAATTTTGCTCATGGAACTATATATTTTTTTTTATTAGAGATTACTATTTGGAACAAAATGAGGATAGTTTATAGTAGAATTGATTTTTTTTTTTTAAATGTTAATTCTACCATACTTAGTTGACTAATTTATACATTTTCAAGTCAATTGAACACATTTTGCATGTTACATGTAATTCCTTATTTCCATAAGGGTAAGGACATTCATAATCCCAATGATCCACTCCAATATTTTTGTATGCTTGGTTTTTTGGAATACGAAATGTGTCTGTTACAAAAATTGTGTATTGAAGAATTTGTCAATAGTTTTGGAGAAGTTTTTTTTTTTTTTTTTTTCTTTTTTCCATCTAGTTGATTTATAATTGAAAATAGTAGTTGTATTACCCCTTCATTTGATTCACATAACAACGCAATTGCTAATTCATATTTTGTATTTTTGTCCCCTTCTATGTTGGCTTGAAGAAGGATTTCTTTTCCCTTTGCTTTTAATTTTTCTATTTTTTTTTTTTAGTGGCAGGTTGAAAAGAGTTTTGTTCAGAAAGTCAAGGCCACAGTTTAAAAATGATAAATAAGAACCTATTGAAATTAGCACTGAAGCAGAAAAAGATGACTTACATGTTGAACAGATCCGTGTTGAAAACATGAAACTCAAGTTCAAACGGCAAGTGGCAACTTGATAATTCAGATTTAGTTATTTATGGTCTGATTTTGGCTGAAATATTAAAGAATTGGGGTAGGTCTTGGGTTTAAAACTTAACAACCAGGAAAGAAAAAAGTGAAAGAAATGCCAACTTGGAAAATTTCCAATAGAAAGAATTGGCTTACTTATAAATAGTTTACACTTGTGTTTAAATTATATGTGCTTATACGTCAATTTTGCTGAGATTTTTTTGAAGGCTAAACTACAATTTTTTCATGGAAGATTACAGAAATTTAAATCCTTACATTGGTGCTTATATACATTTAATTCTAATTTTTAAAAAACTATGAAAAATAAATCACCAATTTCTAATGGAAATGTAAATTTATAGGTGGGCAATTACCAAAAAAGAAAATAAACGGGGAATATATGTGAAGCATTTCAAGAACATTCCAATGGGTGATTTGAAATTGTACTTGTGAGTTTTAATTATTAGTTGTATTCTCTTATCTCTCTCTCTCCTTCTATATGAACCTGGTGTTATTTTAATGAAAGCTAGAGTATTTTTACAGACATTGCATGAACCTTCTCTAGTTGTTGAGTTGGTAGCATCATTGGTACTGGTAGGCACATTTTTTATAAACATACCACACTTACACTTTTCTTCATTCATTTTCCACAACGAGAGTTCCCAAAGAAATCCTGGAAATGTGTAAAGTCACTCAAGTAGCCTTATTGTTTTATGTTTTTAATCCTTCTTTCTTGTCAGTGTGGAGTTGGTGTTTAAATATGATGCTCCATTGTGCCTTTCTAAAAGAACACATTTGTGTCAGGTTAAATTTTCTCCATGTTTGCCAGAACTAGTTTTCCTGTCCAAGATATATGCTGTTGAAGTTGTCAATGGAAATGCTTCATTACTGTTGTAAAACATGCGATGCTTTTCTTTTCTATTTTAACTCACTATAAACCCCTCTTCCATTCTATTTTCTTGTTTAACTTATCACAACTTTAATAATTTCTACAATTTCATAGTCAGTTCATTTTCATTTTTTATAGGTTGGAACAAGCTGCTGGAATAGCTTTTAGGTTTGTAATTGGACGATCAAAAAATGCAAAAAAGACGGTAGAGCTTCATAAAGAGATGGAGAGGTACAAAGATTTCATGGTTATTGATGTTGAGGAAGACAATTTAAACCTTCCCTACAAATCGTAAGGATTGTGTATATGTACTAATTGTCATGTTGATAATTGGATATTCCTAGAAGCTTATGTGTTATTTCCTTTTCCCTTACCTTGTAGCCTGGCATTCTTCAAAGCAGCCTTTGAACTTTTTGAAGCTGATTATTATGTCAAAGTTGATCATGTCATTTATTTACGTCTAGGTACATTAAAGTGCGTACAGATGCTTTAATAATGGTATTATTGCAATGAAATGTTGTTCCCATAATATATATGTCAGATCGGCTAGCAATTCTTCTAGCTAAGGAGCGAACACATCCAGTGACTTACATTGGATGCATGAAGAAAGGACCAGTGATCACTAACCCTAAAATGAAATGGTATGTGGTTTTCCAAATTACTAGTTGAAAATTTATTTTTTTGTGATTGCCTATTTACTTTTCTGAAATATGTCACTGTATGCTTACAATTTATCAGTGAGTTTATAATCACACAAATTTTAGGTATGAGAAATCAGGACATTTGATTGGAAATGAATACTTTTTGCATGCTTATGGTCCTATATATGTTCTTTTTGCAGAGGTGGTTGCTTCACTGGCAGCTGCTAGAAATAACAGGTCTATAAACTTTGCCTCTATTAATTTCTTTACGTTATTTGTTAATTTTGAAAGTTCAAATAGCGTATAAAACACTATAAATGTTTAGACCCCTAAATTACAAATTATCAATTCAAGCTTTATATCAAACGATGAACGTGCGGAAAATGAACAAAAGCTTAAAACCGAATTGATAAACAATCTAAGTCAAATAAAATCACATCCATAACAGAAATTAAATGACAAAGATAAAGGGAAGAGAGTTGCAAACACAAGGACAACACACAATATGTTATCGAAGAGGAAACCGAAGCCCTCGGCATAAAACCTCTCCGCCGCCCTCCAAGCGGTCAAATAATCCACTAAAGAATGTAGTTGGAATATAAGGACAGCAATAGACCCTCCAAGCCTAATCTACCCGGTGTACCTAAGCCCTCCAAGCTTCTTGCTCCAACGAGGTTACACCAAACCTATTTCTTCTTTAGCTTCCCGGATCCCGCTACTAGTCCATAGCATCAACCAATATGAATTGGTCCCTTCCTAATTGCTTCCCAAAGCACCAAAAAGCCTACTCACTGATATGGGTATGGTGAGAAAATGATTTGACTAAAGAACCTCTCAAGGATTTACAATGGAGAGGGTGAGAGTAGAGGAATTTGAAGAGTCACAAGGTAAAGTTTGTGGAAGAGTCAATCTTGTTTTTTTCTAGGGTTTTTCTTTCAAAATTCTCTTTGGAAGCTCTCTACATTTCGTGGGTATAAGGGGTATATATACTGAGGTGAGAGAGGAATACGAAGAGTCAGTTTTTCCAAAACAGAGCTGTCTGGCGGCTTGGCCTCGCAACTTGACTGAGTCGCAAGTTCAAGCCGCGAACTAACTGACATGCCAGGCTGGAATTTTTGTCCTGTAGTGCAACAGCTGGCACGATGGTTCAGCTTCTGGCGGCTTGCCAGTCGCGAGCTACCTGCGAAAACCAGTCGCGAGTTCCACTTTGCACGCTTCACTCGTATGCAACATCTGGCGGCTTGACAGTCGCGAGACACCAGCGAGATCCAGTCGCGAGTCCCTATTCTGCTGCACAGTTTTGAGCATTTCTTCACACTCTCCCACACACTACCCTTACATGATCCCCACATATATACAGAGTTACTAAGTGCTGAAATACAAGCAAATTTACACGGAATAAAGCCAATAAAATGGTTGATAAAATTCAACCTTACAATTTTCTTTTTGCCAGTGATTGCTGTTTTACGTTATTTTCCTAGAGGATGTCTTCATCAATTAGATAAAAGTTATCCTTTATAATCTACATATACACATATGTCTGTGTGTATGTGTTATATTTGATAAATAGATTTGTTCTTTACATATGGAGTTAGGCGTAATTCTTGAAAATCAAGTAAACCGCTTTTCTCTGCCGAATAGATTTTTTAATTACTTGTAGGTTCCATTGTATCTAGTAATTGCTGGCCTTGTTTGTCATGCGTCCGTTCTAATTTGTTGGTCCATCGAAATTGATTGTTTGCTTGATTCAAACAATAAGAGGAGTAAAAGATGGTTCATTGATGATCATATTTAGTTAATTACTTATTAAAAAACACTTTGAACTATAAAATCAGTAGCATCTATATCGAAAAGGAGCATGAATTCCTATGAATCTTAATTGTACGTATTCATCCATACTGTGGAATCAAACATTACTATGTCCATCTTTTTTTTTTCTCCGGTCTGTGAGCAATATTTCTTTATTTGTGTATGTTAGGTTCTAAGGATTAGGATCTAATGTATTTAGAACTTCAATTTGTATGTTGGCAAACCATGATCAAAACAATGTTTAGTCGTGTGTTAGACTTGCTTAAAGTATGGGTCTTAATGTAAAGTTGGAATCGAGTTTTATGCAGAATTACTGTTCACTTTCTGCTAGACTCGATCGATCGAAAATTAGGCTCGATCGATCGAAATTCGGGCAGATCGTTTTTCTGCAGAAAATTCCAACTCAGCCCTAGTCCATTTAATGTATAGGGTTTTATGTTTTGTCCTAAGTATATAAGGGAAAACCCTAGCCACGTTTTTCGAGTTCTGATTGCTGTGTTTGTGAATCTCATTGTGAGATCTAGAGGTGTTTACCTTCACATACACTTAGGGTTTACAAACTTGAGATTTATGTCAAGAGTTGTGTAGATCAATACAGTTGCAGAATCAATAGAGCACAAAGATATACAAGCAGGTGCGCTTGTAGATTTGCTGAAGAATTCCGGAAAGAAGGAGTCCGTGGATCTCGGAGTTATCATGGGGTCGTGGTAGTAAGTTTCCTACACTTGGGTAGCAATAAGATGTTAGTGGTCTAAGTCTTGTTGTGTAAACTTCGATTCTTTCATATTGGATTCAGTTTACCTTGAGGATAGCTAGGTCAAATCCTCCCCAGGTTTTTACCGGTGTGGTTTCCTGGGTCATCATATCTTTGTGTTGTTTATTTTCCGCTGCTTTGTTATTTTTGCTTATTTGTGTTAACCTAGTTTTAATTAAAATTACCTAAGTTAATCACTTGGCTAATTCACTAGGTTAATCTGTTGGGTTTAAGGGGTCTAAACGAACTGACAGTGTAACTTGTGCTAGAGTGATGTCATCTATAGAGATGAATTTAAATTATTCCGACTTCCTATGGTTATCATTCTGCTTACTAGATGCAATTTCTAGTCTTCAGTTTGAGGATGTTTAGCAATGAGGATGTCACAATTGGGTCATGGATGCTTTCTATGAATGTCCATCATGAAGATAACCGGGCAATATGTGACCCTCGATGCACACCTACATCTATTGCAGTATGGGACATCCCAAAATGTTCAGGTAAATCATTTTTCAAACTTATCCTATCGGTTCGTTTCTAATAAATAGTGTACTACACCAATAGCGGATGCCTAATTTCATTTTCCTAGTCTAAAGCTTGCTGATTGATATGTGCTGCTTAAATGTTGATGCATGAAAGTGAAGGTTTGTCTTAAGAGAAGTGAGGCTTATGCAATTATTTAAGTTTAACTAGTTTTGATTTAACCATAAGCCTTATAACATGAGATCAACTTATTACATCTAGCCATGTAGGGTTCAAACCTCAGACATTCACTTTTGCACATTGGTAGCTTGTGAAATGCAATGTTTTAACTTTTGTGGTTTTATACAGTTCTGCATAGATACTGTCATTTTTTTCTTCTCTCACCATGTCTTGATGATTTTCCTCTTGAATGTTTTCAATTTAATGAACCTAGCATTGAATTCATAAGATATTTTTCTGTAGCATAATCTAATATATGAAAATTGTTGAAAATATTCAGGTTTATGCAATCCAACTAAGAGGCTGAAGGAGCTTCACAAGATTGGTATGTACTCCAGAGGTCCAACCTTGCCTCCTGATGTTGATGACAGATAGTGCCTCTCTGGTTTGAGATTATACTCTCTACATTCTGGAAATACATGAATATCAGCTGGGATATTTCTTGGTTCTTGGGGGAAAATAAATTTTAAAGGTACCTTCTAGAAGACATGACATCTCCTTTGACCTTTTGTATCCGTCCATTAAGTCTTGTTGTACAAGTGGTGTATTCTTAGTTAGCGTTTTTCTGCGCCATCTTCCGTGGATGATTCCACTCATTACTTTACAGTACCAATGAATGGGTTAGACATCATCAGTACCATAGAAATATATGAACAGTATTGCAAAGTTTTTTTGTGCTGGATTCGAAAATTAAGAGGTGTATACTATAACTGAGTACAATGTATCTTTGGATCACAGCTGTTGTTTGTAGTTTTATGATAGCATCTTATACATGTTGTAAACTCTTGTTGTTTTACTTTATATTCGGCCAATAACAGCCTCCCACATCTCTTTTTATTTCCCTACAAAGTAATCAAAGTATAAAATAGGAAAAAAAATTGAGATAAGAGTGGGATGTAGGATTTTTATTCACGTCTAGCTGCCAGCAGCTCCAACACTTCCACTAATGGTGGTTTGTTAATCTTCTCTGTCATAGGGGCCATACTGTAAATCATACCTAACTTAAGTTAGCATATAGTCGTTATTTCTGTATTCATAATTCGTTATTATTATAACTAGTCACGGACCCGCGTGTTACCCGTGATTATTTTTTAAGGTGGTCTTATTATTAATAGTATTTTGTAATTTGAACTAATTTAATAAAAGTAATGCATTTCATAATCATATTTATCACAAAGTAAACCTTAATTCTACCATAGTCGGTTGGCTAATTTTTACATCTCTAAGTGAATTAAACACGTTTTCCATGTTACATATAAACCTTCTTTTCCATAAGGGTTGAAATAATGTGGGTAATTTTTTTTTCTATGGAAGTTAAAAAAATTAAAATTCACCTTGTGTTGATGTTTTCTAAAAATTAAATTTGGCGATTCTCTTTCAATAATTGTGAAAATTCCAAGCAATAATTTAGAAGGTAATTCATGTTACATGTTCATGCTTTCATTGTATTGTTGTATGATTGATTTGAGTTGTAATTTATAAGTTGAATATGGTGGTGTGTATCTAAAAGGGCTTAACTCCGTAGTTTAGGATATTGAATATAGTGTTGTGTGTGATTTATAGAGTAGCGACAGTTATAGTAGTTAAATATTGGTTTTTCATTTTCTTTTAAGTTAATAAAACCTTACATATACTTTTTTTTTTCCAAAAAAAACTTTTACGTATTTTTTTAACGTGAATATTTACATGTAACTTAATAAGTAAACTCTATAAATTTCATTTATTAGATGCATAAAAAGAGACATTTATGCCATAATAATAGTGACCAATTAGTTTTTTCATGATCTTATTTATAACGTTTCTTACTATTATCATATTTTACTGGCTGATAATTTTCATAATAAAGGCATTAAATGAGAGAGTTAAATTCTTAAAACTGATTTTAAAAGTCGTGGTGTGTGAAGAATATAAGCATTTAAGGATTTTTTTTATATTTTTTTATTATTTATAAATAATGTTAAATAAAATGAGAAAAAAGGATTTTGAAATTTTTCATCTTTATTTCTATTATTACTGAAGAACGTCTTCCTTTTAGTTTTGATAATAAATATGATTTTCTAGATTAGAGTTTGATTAGTTTCAAGTTTAAATTTTGTATAATTGTAATTAATTGTTGATTATATGATTGAATTAAGTAAATTTAACGATTTATTTATTTGCATTGTAAAGTTTTTAATAACATTCGTAAGGTTATCTTTAATTAATTTTTTACTCCTTTAGCTGTCAACCTCTTTGTTTTCCAATTAACGGTTACTAATTAATTTATTTAATTGACGTTTGATTTCTTTTACTAATCTCTCTCTCTCTCTCTCTCTCTCTCTTCATTAACATTCTATTGTTTCCCAAATTTGATGATAATTCTAATGTACTAAATATGTATATTGTAACGTTTATTTTTATTTTTATTTTGCTGCCATGAAGTTAGTATATCCATAACTATTAGTTTATTTTATGATATGTTTGGTTTCATATTATTATTATTATTATTATTATTATAAATTTAGTGCTTCTTCTTTTTTTTGATGAAATAAATTTAGTATTTCTAAAATAGAAGTTGTTTTGTATTCTCTTTTTCTATTGTTGCATTGTAACGTTTTGTGGGAATACTTTATAAGAAAAATTTTTATTCTATTTTTTTTAATTGAGTGTTTCTAAATTGATATTTGTTTTGTATTTCATTTTTCCATTGATGTATTATAACATTTCATGGGAAGAATTTATAAGAACAATTTTTATTTATTGAACTAAAAAAATATTATATGTTTAATTTTAAAAAAAATGAGACAAAATATAAATAATTATTGTGGGGACAGGGGCCCAAGGCTACGTATCAGGCCGTGAAGAGGCTAAAAACCCCAAGATCATGTAGTGGGCCTTGTGGGGTTAAAGGCCCAAAACCGTGCAATGAACCTTCAACAATATCCGAAGAGTGACCCCAGTTTTAGGGAAATGAGAATCCCCAAAAATATCTAAGGAAGGGCTGCCACCACCGCATTAATTGTGCTGCACCTACTCTTTTGACCGCATTTATGTAGAGAAGACCCCTGAACAGTGCAACTTCGATCACCGTGACTCACAGTAAGCCAAAAAGGATACATGATGGGACATGCACTCAAGTAAAGAATCAGATGGTTGACAAGTGTAAGGTGGAGATGGTCTTGAGAGAGCTATATAATGTAAATGAATTCTCCTCTAAAGTGGAGGAGGCATTTTTTGTAAAGAGAGGAAAGACAGTTGGAATAGAAGAATTTACCTTCTCGGACTGTCGTTGATAGGAGTTCGTCAAACTTGGGCTTCTTATTTTTTCTTTCTGGAAACCCTAACCTATTGCATTGGCTACTTAAATCATTCTAGCCCAACTTTCGCATTCCACCCTCTACAAATTTATTGTTTAGGGACCATTTGAGCCATCTCATCCAGTTTCGGCCGGCTCATGAACTTGTGTCCTTACAATTATAATATGGAGGATGTTGCTAAATTTAAATGTTGAATAAAATAAGATGAGAAGAAAAATAGTAAAAATGAAATGTATAGTAAAAAACACCATATTATTTTAGTTATGCTATGTAAAATAATATTATATTTTTATATACTATCTTTATAATGCAATAATATAGCATTTAAAAACCAATGAGAATACAAAAGATAACAACATAAAACACAAAACTAAATCGTATCAAGTTGGATTACCAATCAATTCCAATTTTAGCAAACTGACTGAAGTAGTCCAAAACTGATTTCTGCGATGCATTTGGTGGAGTTTTCAACATTGTATCAATATGTTTTGATGGTCAACCTGTTACACTAAAACAAAAAATATATATACCAAAAACTGAAGAATATATATATATATATATATATAGAGAGAGAGAGAGAGAGAGAGAGAGAGAGAGAGAGGCTTTTGTGTGTGGAAAAAAAGAAATTGTGTGTGGAATAAGAGAGGGAATGACAATTTTATAGTATGAGGATTAGAATAAAAAGAGTAAAAAATAAAGGAAGATAAAAAGATAGAATAATAATAATATTGAGAGTAGTGGGGATATGAAAAGTTAAAATAGAATGAAAAAGGTTAAAGAAATTTAAGTAGAGAGTAGTGGGGATATACAAAGTTAAAATGGACTTGAAAATTTAATAATAAATAAGAATAGTTGAAAATAAGATAAATTAAATATGATATTTTGATAGTAATATAATAGAGTTTTTAATTCACTTTTAATGTTAAAAAATTGTATAAAAAATTGGAAAAAAAATTGATAATGACATAGTTGTTGACGTGGCTTAACGTGAGCGTAGCAACATTAAATGCTACGCTTCAGCTTTTAGTAATAATATAGATTTCCTTATTTGTTTCTTAAACACATGTTGAATGTATTTGTAGATTCCGTACAACTCCTATTATTGCCTGAATTAGGGAATATCAAATTATCCTTGATTCAAGCGTAATCACTTCCAGTCATGGTCAGGCCTTCTACTAGGCCGATTAGGCCATTGCCTAAGGCCCTCAAGTGGAAGGGAGGCCCCAAAATTTATAAAAAGAAGGGGTAATAGAAAAAAAGAGTTTTAGATGAAACTCCAAAATATCTTATACATCCTTGTGACCAAAGAACAAAAAATCTGGAATATCTTTGTAAACATTGATACCTCAAAAAATTCTTTGGTCTAAACAAAATTAGTTATCCCAAAAAAATTCATCCTTAACCTTTAGACAAATCAAAAATCAACTAGATAAAATGCAAATCTGGTCTAAAAAATTACCCATAAAACAATCACAAATAAAAATTGTAGGGACACGTTTCGTAGCCTATTCCTAAAGTGTGTGGGATATTGGCCTAGTGAGCCCAGTACAATAAATTTGTAGAGAGTGAATTAAAGAACTAGGCTCTAGTGAATTTGACAACGGCTAGTATGAATGTAGAAGATGATTAAGTAGGAACAAGGAACATTGAGCTGAATGAATTCACTGTCCAAGGAGGTAAGTTTTCACATAAATCAGTTAAATAGAGTACAAGTGCAATTTAGATTACTACAGTGCTTTTTCTCTATTTTTCCTTCTCCCCTTCCTTTAGGGTCTCTACTCTCATTTATACTACATCTCTTCCTTCATCTTTACCCTACATGTGGATAGTTAAGGGTTTATGCTGATACTTGTCCCATCAGCCTCCTTAAAAAGTCTTTGGGGGATGGTTATAAAGCTGAAAAAGTACTGTTCAGAGGTCACTTCCTTATTAATGCGGTCAGGGAGTTAGCTACAGAGCTTCAATGCATTGGTAGTAGCTTTTTCTTAGATATTTTTGGGTCCCCCTCTTTCTTATACGTTTATAGCACACATCCTATCATTAAGATCTACATCTGATCTATATTTAGCTTATCCAAGGAGACATTTCTCTCGGACCACCTTCCCATTTGTATCTTGCTCATTAAGTCCTGAGTCTGAATCATTCATTACCATTCGTTCGTCCTCGGACTACTCACGCTCTCAGCCATGGTCGAAGGCCCTATATACAGATTTGGGCCCTTACCCCTACAAAAACAAATCAAAAATCTTAAAATTTACTCATACATTTTCTCTCTCTCACTCTCGCTCTCCGCCTCTCTCTCTCTCTCTCTCTCTCTCTCTCTCTCTCTCTCTCTCTCTCTCTCTCTCTCTCTCTCTCTCTCTCTCTCAACTAGCTAGATGATGATAGTTTGCAAAAATACTATCTTAAACTTGAATCTTTTCTCAAACATGATGTTTATTATGGTATTGATGGTTTACATTTATTTTCAAAGATAAAAGTTTTAAAAGAAATTTACAAATAAAAAAATATACTCCAATTGACATACTAAATTATATAAATAGGTTAGATTCATTTCTAAATACATGCATTGCTTATAGATTAGCCATGCTTTGTTGTTAGCATAACAATCACTTCCCTTGGACTAATAGACTAATAGTTATGTACCACAGCGCAATGTGGCAAATGTTCACTTCATGTGCACTAATCAGCAAAAATTTTCATTTTTAAGCCCAACCAATGTAATGAACAACTATTGATCTTTACAATTTAATACCAAAGAAAAGACTGTACATGAATTCTTGGATTAGTGCATAGGGATTGACTTAGCTAATTAGTCACATATCTTAAGCAATAAATAAAACCTTTAGAAATTGGCACCTCCACCATAGTGTACAGGGTGACCACCTGTCAAGGAATGAATGTAATTTATATATCTATCTATACTATTATTTAAGGGACTTCTCTTGTTTAGACCAGATTTTTATTTTCCAAAATACCCCTATTTTCCTAGATTTAAGTAGAGACAGAATTAAAAGACAACAAAGTAAAAATACATCTTTAACTCTCACTAACCACTTATTCAGAAACAAACTTCACGTTTAAACTTTTCTCTTTCTTCCCACGTTAAAAAGTTACTATTTTTTTGGGTAAAATTTAATAATTTGCATCAATTATAATTTAGAATTATTATATTTTTTTATCACAGAAAAACTTAGAGGTGTGATAAGTGTTATGCGTTTGTACCAAATATTAAAATTATAATTGATGCAAATTATTAAAATTTACCAAAAAATAGAAAAACTTTTGAGCGCATGTATGAGCATGTGCTTAAAGGCTAGTATATATAAAAAGGGAGGGTCATGGCCCAATTACTCGAGTGGAATTTTATTTGAATGAGGTAATTTAGTTTTGGAACAAGGAGGCCCAAAAAAGGAAGCATAAGTGAATAAATGGGCCTTGGTTTGAATAAAAAGTAAAAACCCTAAATATGCTAGGGTAAAACCGTACTTTGTCAACTGACGGTACATATTAGGAAGGGCCCTCTTTCTCTCATTCAAACGCTCGCTTTCTCTCTCAGTCAACAATTCGATACATCTCTCTCTCTCTCTCTCTCTCTCTCTCTCTCCTGCGCTTTCTGGTACATTTGTCTCTCTCTTTCTCGAATTGTTTTTCCTTTTGTTTGGCTTCTTTAATTAGGGCTTAGATCGACCAATTATTTATTTGTTTTATTTTTTTGTGTGGATTAGATTTCCGCTTGGTTTGTAGGTTTTGTTTTTAGGGTTTGGTATTTGGGTTTTGGGGGATTTCAGGTTTCGAGTGAATGACGGTTGGTTGTTGAATTATTATAAGTATTTTATATTATGTTTCCTTTGTTTGTTATTGTGTATGTATCTCTGTACTGTGTTTAAGATTTGTGTTCAAAACAAACAAACAAACCATGAATGCTTGTGTTGTGTTGTGTTGCGTGAATCAGAATGAATGAAAATGATGTGTGCTCTTGTGATAAAATCTGTACATATATAGGACTTGTAACTGTATGTATGTTTTTGCTGCTGGAATACAAACTTTATTTAACCCCTCTCCCTTGTTAGGAATCATGGCAGATGTGGAGTATGAGGACTATGAGGCCGTAAAGTTTCCATTCTTCTGCCAAGACTTTCCTGATATGCCTGACCTAGTGCAGCAACCTACCTTTAAATTCACTGACTTTGGCTACCCTGACATAGATATTAGAGTTCCCCCTCCACCAGCATGGAAACTCGCCTCAGAGGTATATATGTACTGCTGTGCTACTACATTGTGCGTTGTGAGTGTAGTGTATGTCTTTTTTTTTTTTTTCTTTTTTTAATGAGGAAATAATTTGCTTTTTCCTCAGCTTTCTGAGCAGAAAAGAAGTGAATTTTCCTGCCATGCACAGTCGATGTTAGGTCATTACAACAAAATGAAGGTTTATTTCTTCTTCTTCTTCTTAATATCCATCATCTATATATGCTTTATTTATATCTCTTCTTAATTCTTTGATTTTGCACAATTGTTGTAGGATACAAATTTTGAATTTGTGAGACTTGTGAGGGTGCAGACATACATCGGCAGAGGAGATGATCATTATATTCAATTCGAGGTCAAGCCCAGCGGTGCTGCTGACCACACTCTGAAAACATTTGAAGCTGCAGTATACGAGCAGTTTTATCCTACTCGTGAAGTTTTTCCCCTTACTTGTGTACTAGTTCGACGCAATGAGTAGTTGTATCCTACTCAACATCTCTTTAAATAAATTCAAGATTAGCTTAACCTTTGTGCTTGGGTCTGTTGGATCCTACTCCACTTCTCTCTAAATAAAACTATTGGTTTACATGCTTTACTCAATTGCACTTGCCTTGCCTTAAGCTACCATAATTGTAAAGGACTGCATGATCAACTAGATTTATTCCTGGTTGAATCGTTGCTTTTACTAGATCTATTAGTCACTGGAGTTCCATTTACAACCCAAAATTATGGACAGACGGATATCAAAGAAGGTGATACATCAGATTTAGGAGCTAGATTTAGGAAAATTTTCATTCCTTGATGACAATTGAAAACATTTTGTGCATCAGTAAAAACTAAAAGGTAAGTTTGTGAGTTCTTATGAAGCGTGGCAACAATTGCTTTTGAGAAAATCTTTCCTGGCTGATATCCTTCACAAAGGTGTTGTTGCATCATAAAAATACATCAGTGCCCTGATAATAGAGCTCAGAAGTGTAGGAAAATTAGATAGTGATGCCCCAAAACCTAAACCAACAACAGAAAAGGCTCTTTGGAGTAAAAATAAAACCAGGATAGACCCAATCCCGGAGTAAAGTGCAATGAATCTGCTTACACTAGAATCCTCAGTTTCAGCAGCAAACCAATAGTTTTATATCACCTGCATAGCTAAGAATATGAAGTGGCATATAGCTGCCTAGAAGAGACAAGATGCCCTGGCTCTGACTCAGACACAGTATGTAAGGTTGTAGACCAGTGTTTCCTGTTTCCCTTTCTTCTTGCTTAATCAATTGATATAAAGTCAATATTAACTGTTCCTCACAAGTTTTTAAATTTTCCGTGTAGAGGTTTTGGACCGTTGAATAGAAGCGTACTTGGCATGTTTCTAGAAACCAACAGTGTCATTGTGTGCATTGACGAGGTTCTGAAATTCTTGACTTGAAGGCAGCAGCTGATGCCATGTGGAAGCTATTAGAAATCTCCCTTCAGACATAAACTGCCAAAAATTTGTGTTAGATTTCTCCTAGAAAAGGCAATACAAATTGCATCTTTAAGAGACGTGATTACATTAAATAGACTAGTTGCAGTATATCCATTCACAGCCCTTGTCGTCCCACTGAAGAGCAAGCCCACTGGTATAGTTAAAAGCGTAATTTTAGGTAACCATTCTTGCCTATTCCAACCCCCCTTCTTCTATCACTAATTTAATATCATAAAATAGGAAAAAAAATTGAGATAAGAGTGGGATGTAGGATTTTTATTCACATCTAGCTGCCAGCAGCTCCAACACTTCCACTAATGGTGGTTTGTTAATCTTCTCTGCCATAGCGGCCATACTGTAAATCATACCTAACATAAGTCAGCATATAGTCGTTATTTTTGTATTTATAATTCTTTATTATTATAACTAGTCACGGACCTGCGCAATAGTGATTATTTTTTAAGATGGTCTCATTATTAATAGTATTTTGTAATTTGAACTAATTTAATAAAAGTAATTCATTTCATAATCATATTTATCACATAATAATTTTTTATTATTGTAGAATTGTTATATTTAAAATTTGAAACATTAATTCTACTATGGTCGGTTGGCTAATTTTTACATCTCTCAATTAAACACGTTTTCCATGTTATATGTAAACCTTCTTTTCCATAAGGGTTGAAATAATGTGGGTAATTTTTTTTTTTCTATAGAAGTTAAAAAAAATTAAAATTCACCTTGTGTGAATGTTTTCTAAAAATTAAATTTGACGATTCTCTTTCAATAATTGTGAAAATTCCAAGCAATAATTCAAAAGGTAATTCATGTTACATGTTCATGCTTTGATTGTATAGTTGTATGATTGATTTGAGTTGTAATTTATAAGTTGAATATGGTGGTGTGTATCTAAAAGGGCTTAACTTTGTAGTTTAGGATATTGAATATAGTGTTGTGTGTGATTTATAGAGTAGCGACAATTATAGTAGTTAAATATTGGTTTTTCATTTTCTTTTAAGTTAATAAAAACCTTACATATACTTCTTTTTTGCAAAAAAAATTTTTACGTATTTTTTTAACGTGAATCTTTACATATAACTTAATAAGTAAACTCTATACATTTCATTTATTAGATGCATAAAAAGAGACATTTATGCCATAATAATAATGACCAATTAGTTTTTCTTCATGATCTCATTTATAACGTTTCTTACTATTATCATATTTTACTGGTTGATAATTTTCATAATAAAGGCATTAAATGAGAGTTAAATTCTTAGAACTGATTTTAAAAGTCTTGGTATGTGAAGAATATAAGCATTTAAGGATTTTTTTTTGTATTTTATTATTATTTATAAATAATGTTAAATAAAATGAGAAAAAAGGATTTCGAAATTTTTCATCTTTATTTTTTATATGTTTCTGTAAGGACACAAATCTGATATTGGGCCTTTTAACAAGATAGCTATAAGCCCAGACTACCTTTTGATATCCTAGCAATGAATTTATAAGAGAGTGGATTAAAGATCACTGTTTGAACGCATATGGGTTGAAAGCCCAAGTATGGTAATGATAAGGTATGTATTGATAAGATGATTAGGTGTTACAATGTCCTGTTCGGAATTATCCGAGGAGAATAGTCGTACAAATAGAGCTTGGATCTCTTCTCTTTTTCTCTTTCTCTCTTCCTTCTTTCTCTGATTGTTTTCTGGCCCCCCCCTTCTGTTGGCCTTCTTTTCTCTTTATATAGGCCCTCTCCCCTCTTGTCCCATCTCCCCTTCTCCTGAACCTTCCTGGGGCAGCTGTAAAGGAGGAAGTCACTGTTCAGGAGTCTTTTCTCATTAATGCGGCCATGATGTTAGCTGCAGGACCATAAATGCGGTGGCAGCAGCCTTTCACTTAATATCTGATTTTCGCCAGCTGTCCTTACGGTCAATACAAATCGGGGGATTCTTTGCAAGAGATAAGATTGAGGTTGAGACGCTCATTAGGGACACCCTTTCAACAATCCGAACAGGAAGTCTCCTCGGACAAGGCCTTCTCCTACGAGATTCACATTTCAGCATCGGATCAAGTTGGGCAAGTACTCCACGAAACGTTGTCCTCGGATGTATAGGTCTCCTCGGACGGACCCACGGCCCAGGATCTGACGTCGGGCCCTTTGCCCCTACAGTTTCTATTATTACTGAAGAACGTCTTCTTTTTAGTTTTGATAATAAATATGATTTTCTAGATTAGAGTTTGATTAGTTTCATGTTTAAATTTTGTATAGTTGTAATTAATTGTTGATTATATGATTTAATTAAGTGAACTTAACGATTTATTTATTTGCATTGTAAAGTTTTTAATAACATTCGTAAGGTTATCTTTAATTAATTTTTTACTTTTTTAGTCGTCAATCTCTTTGTTTTCCAATTAACGGTTACTAATTAATTTATTTAGTTGACGTTTGATTTCTTTTACTAATCTCTTTCTCTCTCTCTCTGTCTTCGTTAACATTCTATTGTTTTCCAAATTTGATGATAATTCTAATGTACTAAATATGTATATTGTAACGTTTATTTTTATTTTTATTTTTTTCCATTTTGTTGCCATGAAGTTAGTATATCCATAACTATTAGTTTATTTTATGATATGTTTGATTTCATATTATTATTATTATTATTATTATTATTATAAATTTAGTGCTTTTTTTTTTTTTATGAAATAAATTTAGTATTTCTAAAATAGAAGGTGTTTTGTATTCTCTTTTTCTATTATTGCATTGTAACGTTTTGTGGGAATACTTTATAAGAAAATTTTTTATTCTATTTTTTTTAATTGAGTGTTTCTAAATTGATATTTGTTTTGTATTTCATTTTTCCATTGATGTATTATAACATTTCATGGGAAGACTTTATAAGAACAATTTTTATTTATTGAATTAAAAAAAATATTATATGTTTAATTTAAAAAAATGAGACAAAATATAAATAATTATAATATGGACGATGTTGCTAAATTTAAATGTTGAATAAAATGAGATGAGAAGAAAAATAGTAAAAATGAAATGTATAGTAATAAACACCATATTATTTTAGTTAGGCTATGTAATATAATATTATATTTTTATATACTATCTTTATAATGCAATAATATAACATTTAACAACCAATGATAATAAAAAAGATAACAACATAAAACACAAATCTAAATCGTATCAAGTTGGATTACCAATCAATTCCAATTTTAGCAAACTAACTGAAGTAGTCCAAAACTGATTTCTGCGATGCATTTGGTGGAGCTTTTAATATTGCATCAATATGTTTTGATGGTCAACCTGTTACACTAAAACAAAAAATATATATACCAAAAACTGAAGAATATATATATATATATATAGAGAGAGAGAGAGAGAGAGAGAGAGAGAGAGAGAGAGAGGGGGGGGGGGAGAGAGAGAGAGGCTTTTGTGTGTGGAAAAATAGAAATTGTACATGGAATAAGGGAGGGAATGACAATTTTATAGTATGGAGATTATAATAAGAGGAATAAAAAAATAAAGGAAGATAAAAAGATAGAATAATAGTAATATTGAGAGTAGTGGAGATATGAAAAGTTAAAATGGAATGAGAAAAGTTGAAGAAAGTTAAGTAGAGTAGTGGAGATATGAAAAGTTAAAATGGAATTGAAAATTTAATAATAAATAAGAATAGTTAAAAATAAGATAAATTAAATATGATATGTTGATTGTAATATAATAGAGTTTTTAATTCACTTTTAATGTTAAAAAATTGTATAAAAAATTGGAAAAAAAATTGATAATGACATAGTTAGTGACGTGGCTTAACGTAAACATTATAACATTAAATACTACGCTTCAGTTTTTAGTAATATATAGAATAGAATATAGATATAGATATAAATTTCCTTATTTGTATCTTAAACACATGTTGAATGTATTTGTAGATTTCGTACAACTCCTATTATTGCCTGAATTAGGGAATATCAAACTATCCTTGATTCAAGCGTAATCACTTCCAGCTATGGTTGGCCCTTTTGCTAGGCCGATTAGGCCATTGTCTAAGGCCCCCAAGTGGAAGGAAGGCCCCAAAATTTATAAAAAGAAGGGGTAATAGAAAAAAAAAAAGTTTTAGATGAAACTCCAAAATATCTTATACATCCTTGTGACCAAAGAACAAAAAATCTGGAATATCTTTGTAAACATTGATACCCCAGAAAATTCTTTGGTCTAAACAAAATTAGTTATCCCAAAAAAATTCATCCTTAACCTCTAGACAAATAAAAAATCAACTGGATAAAATGCAAATCCAGTCTAAAAAATTACCCATAAAACAATCTCAAATAAAAATTGTAGGGACACGTTTCGTTGCCCATTCCCAAAGTGTGTGGGATATTGGCCTAGTGAGCCCAGCACAATAAATTTGTAAAAGAGTGGGTTAAAGAATTAGGCCCTAGTGAATTTGACAACGACTAGTATGAATGTAGAAGATGATTAAGTAGGAACAAAGAACATTGAGCTGAATGAATTCACTGTTCAAGGAGGTAAGTTTTCATATAATCAGTTAAATAGAGTTCAAGTGCAATTTAGATTGCTACAGTGCTTTTTCTCTATTTTTTCTGCTCCCCTTCCCCTGGGGTCTCTACTCTCATTTATACTACATCTCTTCTTTCGTATTTACCCTACACGTGGATAGTTGAGGGTTTATGCTGATACTTGTCCCATCAGCCTCCTTTAGAAGTGTTTGGGGGTTGGTTATAAAGCTGAAAAAGTGCTGTTCAGAGGTCACTTTCTTATTAATGCGGTCAGGGAGTTAGCTACAAAGCATTCAATGTGGTGGTAGCAGCTTTCCCCTAGATATTTTTAGGTCCCCATCTTTCTTGTACGTTTATAGCACACGTCCTATCATTAGAGCTTCATAGAAGATCACTTTGATCATTAGGATCTAAATCTGATCTATATTTAGCTTATCCGAGGAGATATTCCTCTCGGACCACCTTCCCATTTGTATCTTGCTCATTAAGTCCTAAGTCTAAATCATTAACTACCATTTGTTTGTCCTCAGACTACTCACTCTCTCAGCCAAGGCCGAAGGCCCTATATACAGATTTGGGCCCTTATCCCTACAAAAACAAATCAAAAATCTTAAATCCCTAAAATTTATTCATACATTTTCTCTCTCTCACTTACTCTCCGCCTCTCTCTCTCTCTCTCTCTCTCGATGATAGTTTGCAAAAATACTGTCTTAAACTTGAATCTTTTCTCAAACATGATGTTTATTATAGTATTGATAGTTTAGATTTATTTTCAGAGATAAAAGTTTTAAAAGAAATTTACAAATAAAAAAATATTCTCCAATTGATATACTAAATTATATAAATAGGTTAGATTCATTTCTAAATACATGCGTTGCTTATAGAATAGCCATGCTTTGTTGTTAGCATAAAAATCACTTCCCTTGGACTAATAGACTAATAGTTATGTACCACAGTGCAATGTGGCAAATGTTCAATTCATGTGGACTAATCAGCAAAAATTTTCATTTTTAAGCCCAACCAATGTAATGAACAACTATTGATCTTTACAATTTAATACCAAAGAAAAGACTATACATCAGTTCATGGATTAGTGCATGGATTGACTCAGCTAATTAGTCACATATCTTAAGCAATAAATTAAACCTTTAGAAATTGGCACCTCCACCATAGTGTACAAGGTGACCACCTATTAAGGAATGAATGTAATTTATATATCTATCTATACTATTATTTAAGGGGCTTCTCTTGTTTGGCCAGATTTTTTTTTTCCAAAATACCCCTATTTTCTTAGATTTAAGTAGAGACAGAATTAAAAGATAACAAAGTAAAAAAATATATCTTTAACTCCTACTAACTCACTTATTTAGAAACAACTTCACGTTTAAACTTTTCTCTTTCTTTATTTTTTTAATTGGCTGAATTTTTTTTAAACTCACGTTAAAATGTTACTTTTTTTTGGGTAAAATTTAATAATTTGCATCAATTATAATTTGGAATTATTATATTTTTTAATTACAGAAAAATGTAGGGATGTGATGAGTGTTATTCGTTTGTACCAAATATTAAAATTATAATTGATGCAAATTATTAAATTTTATAAAAAAAAAATAGAAAAACTTATGAGCACATATATGAGCGCTCAGAGGCTAGTCTATATATATAATAATAGGTAAAGCAGAGAGAAAATTCAATTAGATTTCAAATTGGAATTAAATTAGAGTCAAATTTTACGCCATGTGTCCCATCTAATTTAAATTTTTAAATTTTTGTGCCAAGTGAGTTAATTCAATGTAAAATTTGGATTTCAATTAGAGTTTAATTTTGTGTCATGTGTCTCATCTAATCTAAGTTTTTTAATTTTTGTGTTAAATGAGTTAATTTAGTGTAAAAAACGAGAAGTCCAATATAAGTAAACTATAAAAAAATATAATTTTTGAATGATTTTATATTTATAAGCCTTTTTTTTTTTTTTTGTATAACTAAAAACAATTCAAGTTTATAAGTCATATATATATATATATATATATAGATATTACTAACCAAAGTTAAGAGAAATCCCAATTAAATTTTAAATTGGAGTATAATTTTTCGTCATATGTCTCATCTAATTTTTAAATCTGTATGTGAAGTGAATTATTAGGTGCAAAAATTAAAAAGTCTAAATTCAATTAAATTCTAATTTGAATTTTAATTGGAGTTCAATTTTGTGCATGTGTTCTATCAAATTTTTTAATTTTTGTGCAAGGAAATTATTGAATGAAAAAATAAAAGAGTTTAGATCTAATTAGATTTTAAATTATATATATTTAATTGTGATTATTTTTAAATATATCTGTGTATATGCACGAAATTACACACTAGTATATATAAAAGAGGAGGGCCATGACCTAATTACTCGAGTGGGATTTTATTTGAATGAGGTAATTTAGTTTTGAAACAAGGAGGCCCAAAAAATGAAGCATAAGTGAATAAATGGGCCTTAGTTTGAATAAAAAGCAAAAACCCTAAATATGCTGGGGTAAAACCGTACTTTGCCAACCGACGGTATATATTAGGAAGGGCTCTCTTTCTCTCATTCAAACGCTCGCTTTCTCTCTCATTGAACAATTCGACACATCTCTCTCTCTCTCTCTCTCTCTCGCGGTCTCTGGTACGTTTGTCTCTCTATTTCTCGAATTGTTTTTCCTTTTGTTTGGCTTCTTTAATTAGGGTTTTGATTGGCCAATTATTAATATATTTTATTTTTTGTGTGGGGATTAGATTTCCGCTTGGTTTGTAGGTTTTGTTTTTAGGGTTTGGTATTTGGGTTTTGGGGGTTTTCAGGTTTCGAGCGAATGACGGTTGGTTGTTGAATTATAATAAGTATTTATATTATGTTTCCTTTGTTTGTTATTGTGTATGTATCTCTGTACTGTGTTTATGATTTGTGTTCAAAACAAACAAACAAACCATGAATGCTTGTGTTGTGTTATGTTGCGTGAATCAGAATGAATGAAAATGATGTGTGCTCTTGTGATAAAATCTGTACATATATAGGACTTGTAACTGTATGTATGTTTTTGCTGCCGGAATACAAACTTTATTTAACCCCTCTCCCTTGTTAGGAATCATGGCAGATGTGGAGTATGAGGACTATGAGGTCGTAAAGTTTCCATTCTTCTGCCAAGTCTTTCCTTATATGCCTGACCCAGTGACGCAACCTACCTTTAAATTCACTGACTTTGGCTACCCTGACTTAGATATTAGAGTTTGCCCTCCACCAGCATGGAAACTCGCCTCAGAGGTATATATGTACTGCTGTGCTACTACATTGTGCGTTGTGAGTGTAGTGTATGCCTTTTTTTTTTTTTGTTCTTTTTTTAATGAGGAAATAATTTGCTTTTTCCTCAGCTTTCTGAGCAGAAAAGAAATGAATTTACCTGCCATGCACAGTCGATGTTAGGTCATTACAACAAAATGAAGGTTTATTTCTTCTTCTTCTTCTTAATATCCATCATCTATATATGCTTTATTTATCTCTTCTTAATTCTTTGATTTTGTACAATTGTTGTAGGATACAAATTTTGAATTTGTGAGACTTGTGAGGGTGCAGACATTCATCGGCAGAGGAGATGATCATTATATTCAATTCGAGGTCAAGCCCAGCGGTGCTGCTGACCACACTCTGAAAACATTTGAAGCTGCAGTACACGAGCAGTTTTATCCTACTCGTGAAGTTTTTCCCCTTTGTTGTAGACTAGTTGGCCTCAATGAACGATGCAATGAGTAGTTGTATCCTACTCAACTTCTCTCTAAATAAATTCAAGATTAGCTTAATCTTTGTGCTTGGGTCTGTTGGATCCTACTCCACTGCTCTCTAAATAAAACTATTGGTTTGCATGCTTTGCTCAATTGCACTTGCCTTGCCTTAAGCTACCATAATTGTAAAGGACTGCATGATCAACTAGATTTATTCCTGGTTGAATCGTTGCTTTTACTAGATCTATTAGTCACCAGAGTTCCATTTAAAACCCAAAATTATGGACAGATGGATATCAAAGAAGGTGATGCATCAGATTTAGGAGTTAGATTTAGGTAAATATTCATTCCTTGATGACAATTGAAAACATTTTGTGCATCAGTAAAAATTAGAAGGTAAGTTTGTGAGTTCTTATGAAGCGTGGCAACAATTGTTTTTGAGAAACTCTTTCCTGGCTGAGTATCCTTCAAAAAGGTGTTGTTGCATCATAAAATACATCAGTGCCCTGATCATATAGCTCAGAAGTGTAGGAAAATTAGATAGTGATGCCCCAAAACCTAAACCAGCAACAGAAAAGGTTCTTTGGAGTAAAAATAAAACCAGGATAGACCCAAACCCGGAGTAAAGTGCAATGAATCTGCTTACACTAGAATCCTCAGTTTCAGCAGCAAACCAATAGTTTTATATCACCTGCATAGCTAAGAATATGAAGTGGCATTTAGCTGCCTAGAAGAGACAAGAAGCCCTGGCTCTGACTCAGACACAGTATGTAAGGTTGTAGACCAGTGTTTCCTGTTTCCCTTTCTTCTTGCTTAATCAATTGATATAAAGTCAATATTAACTGTTCCTCACAAGTTTTTAAATTTTCCCATGTAGAGGTTTTGGACCGTTGAATAGAAGCGTACTTGGCATGTTTCTAGAAACCAACAGTGTCATTGTGTGCATTGACGAGGTTCTGAAATTCTTGACTTGAAGGTAGCAGCTGATGCCATGTGGAAGCTATTAGAAATTTCCCTTAAGACATAAACTGCCAAAAATTTGTGTTAGATTTCTCCTAGAAAAGGCAATATTAGTAGCACAAATTGCATCTTTAAGAGACGTCATTACATTAAATAGACTAGTTGCAGTATATCCATTCACAGCCCTTGTCGTCCCACTGAAGATCAAGCCCACTGGTATAGTTAAAAGCGTAATTTTAGGTAACCATTCTTGCCTATTCCAACCCCCCTTCTTCTATCACTAATTTAATATCATAAAATAGGAAAAAAAAATTGAGATAAGAGTGGGATGTAGGATTTTTATTCACATCTAGCTGCCAGCAGCTCCAACACTTCCACTAATGGTGGTTTGTTAATCTTCTCTGCTATAGCGGCCATACTGTAAATCATACCTAACATAAGTCAGCATATAGTCGTTATTTTTGTATTTATAATTCGTTATTATTATAACTAGTCACGAACACGCGCATTGCGCGTGATTATTTTTTAAGGTGGTCTCATTATTAATAGTATTTTGTAATTTGAACTAATTTAATAAAAGTAATTCATTTCATAATCATATTTATCACAAAATAATTTTTTATTATTGTAAAATTGTTTTATTTAAAATTTGAAACCTTAATTCTACCATAGTCGGTTGGCTAATTTTTACATCTCTAAGTCAATTAAACACGTTTTCCATGATACATGTAAACCTTCTTTTCCATAAGGGTTGAAATAATGTGGGTAATTTTTTTTTTCTACGGAAGTTAAAAAAATTAAAATTCACCTTGTGTTGATGTTTTCTAAAAATTAAATTTGACGATTCTCTTTCAATAATTGTGAAAATTCCAAGCAATAATTCAGAAGGTAATTCATGTTACATGTTTATGCTTTGATTGTATAGTTGTATGATTGATTTGGTTTGTAATTTATAAGTTGAATATGGTGGTGTGTATCTAAAAGGGCTTAACTCTGTAATTTAGGATATTGAATATAGCGTTGTGTGATTTATAGAGTAGCGACAGTTATAGTAGTTAAATATTGGTTTTTCATTTTCTTTTAAGTTAATAAAAACCTTACATATACTTCTTTTTTTCCAAAAAAAAAATTTACGTATTTTTTTAACGTGAATCTTTACATATAAGTAAACTCTATACATTTTATTTATTAGATGCATAAAAAGAGACATTTATGCCATAACAATAGTGACCAATTAGTTTTTTCATGATCTCATTTATAACGTTTCTTACTATTATCATATTTTACTGGCTGATAATTTTCATAATAAAGGCATTAAATGAGAGTTAAATTCTTAGAACCGATTTTAAAAGTCGTGGTGTGTGAAGAATATAAGCATTTAAGGATTTTTTGTATTTTTTTATTATTTATAAATAATGTTAAATAAAATGAGAAAAAAGGATTTGGAAATTTTTCATCTTTATTTTTTATAAGTTTTTATTATTACTGAAGAACGTCTTCCTTTTAGTTTTGATAATAAATATGATTTTCTAGATTAGAGTTTGATTAGTTTCATGTTTAAATTTTGTATAATTGTAATTAATTGTTGATTATATGATTTAATTAAGTGAATTTAACAATTTATTTATTTGCATTGTAAAGTTTTTAATAACATTCGTAAGGTTATCTTTAAATAATTTTTTACTTCTTTAGCCGTCAATCTCTTTGTTTTCCAATTAACGGTTACTAATTAATTTATTTAATTGACGTTTGATTTCTTTTACTAATCTCTTTCTCTCTCTCTTTCTTTGTTAACATTCTATTGTTTCCCAAATTTGATGATAATTCTAATGTACTATATATATATATATATATATATTGTAACGTTTATTTTTATTTTTATTTTTTTCCATTTTGTTGCCATGAAGCTAGTATATCCATAACTATTAGTTTATTTTATGATATGTTTCATATTATTATTATTATTATTATAAATTTAGTGCTTCTTTTTTTTTTTGATGAAATAAATTTAGTATTTCTAAAATAGAAGGAGTTTTGAATTCTCTTTTTCTATTGTTGCATTGTAACGTTTTGTGGGAATACTTTATAAGAAAAATTTTTATTCTATTTTTTTTAATTGAGTGTTTCTAAATTGATATTTGTTTTGTATTTCATTTTTCCATTGATGTATTATAACATTTCATGGGAATACTTTATAAGAACAATTTTTATTTATTGAATTAAAAAAAAATATTATATGTTTAATTTAAAAAAAATGAGACAAAATATAAATAATTATAATATGGAGGATGTTACTAAATTTAAATGTTGAATAAAATAAGATGAGAAGAAAAATAGTAAAAATGAAATGTATAGTAATAAACACCATATTATTTTAGTTAGGCTATGTAAAATAATATTATATTTTTATATACTATCTTTATAATGCAATAATATAACATTTAATAACCAATGATAATAAAAAAGATAACAACATAAAACACAAAACTAAATCGTATCAAGTTGGATTACCAATCAATTCCAATTTTAGCAAACTGACTGAAGTAGTCCAAAACTGATTTCTGCGATGCATTTGGTGGGGCTTTCAATATTGCATCAATATGTTTTGATGGTCAACCTGTTACACTAAAACAAAAAATATATATACCAAAAACTGAAGAATATACATATATATACCAAAAACTGAAGAATATACATATATATATATATATATATAGAGAGAGAGAGAGAGAGAGAGGCTTTTGTGTGTGGAAAAATAGAAATTGTACATGGAATAAGGGAGGGAATGACAATTTTATAGTATGGGGATTAAAATAAGAAGAATAAAAAATAAAGGAAGATAAAAAGATAGAATAATAGTAATATTGAGAGTAGTGGGGATATGAAAAGTTAAAATGGAATGAGAACGGTTAAAGAAAGTTAAGTAGAGTAGTGGAGATGTGAAAAGTTAAAATGGAATTGAAAATTTAATAATAAATAAGAATAGTTAAAAATAAGATAAATTAAATATGATATTTTGATTGTAATATAATAGAGTTTTTAAGTCACTTTTAATGTTAAAAAATTGGAAAAAAATTGATAATAACATAATTGTTGACGTGGCTTAACGTAAACGTGACAACATTAAATGCTACGCTTCAGCTTTTAGTAATATATAGAATATAGATATAGATATAAATTTCCTTATTTGTATCTTAAACACATGTTGAATGTATTTGTAGATTCCGTACAACTCCTATTATTGCATGAATTAGGGAATATCAAATTATCCTTGATTCAAGCGTAATCACTTCCAGCTATGGTCGGCCCTTCCGCTAGGCCGATTAGGCCATCGCCTAAGGCCCCCAAGTGAAAGGGAGGCCCCAAAATTTATAAAAAGAAGGGGTAATAGAAAAAAAAAAGTTTTAGATGAAACTCCAAAATATCTTATACATCCTTGTGACCAAAGAACAAAAAATCTGGAATATCTTTGTAAACATTGATACCCGAGAAAATTCTTTGGTCTAAACAAAATTAGTTATCCCAAAAAAATTCATCCTTAGCCTCTAGACAAATCAAAAATCAACTGGATAAAATGCAAATCCGGTCTAAAAAATTACCTATAAAACAATCTCAAATAAAAATTGTAGGGACACGTTTCGTAGCCCATTCCCAAAGTGTGTGGGATATTGGCCTAGTGAGCCCAGTACAATAAATTTGTAGAGAGTGGGTTAAATAACTAGGCCCTAGTGAATTTGACAACGGTTAGTATGAATTTAGAAGATGATTAAGTAGGAACAAGGAACATTGAGCTGAATGAATTCACTGTTCAAGGAGGTAAGTTTTCATATAGATCAGTTAAATAGAGTACAAATGCAATTTAGATTGCTACAGTGCTTTTTCTCTATTTTTCCTCCTCCCCTTCCTCTGGGGTCTTTACTCTCATTTATACTACATCTCTTCCTTCATCTTTACCCTACACGTGGATAGTTAAGGGTTTATGCTAATACTTGTCCCATCAGCCTCCTTTAGAAGTCTTTGGGAGTTGGTTATAAAGATGAAAAAGTACTGTTCAGAGGTCACTTCCTTATTAATGCGGTCAGGGAGTTAGCTATAGAGCATTCAATGCGGTGGTAACAGCTTTCTCTTAAATATTTTTGGGTCCCCATCTTTCTTGTACGTTTATATTACACGTTCTATCATTAGAGCTTCCTAGAAGATCACTTTGATCATTAGGATCTAAATCTAATCTATATTTAGCTTATCCGAGGAGATATTCCTCCCGAACCACCTTCCCATTTGTATCTTGCTCATTAAGTCCTAAGTCTGAATCATTAACTACCATTCGTTTGTCCTCAGACTACTCACTCTCTCAGCCAAGGCCGAAGGCCCTACATACAGATTTGGGCCCTTATCCCTACAAAAACAAATCAAAAATCTTAAATCCCTAAAATTTACTCATACATTTTCTCTCTCTCACTTGCTCTCCGCCTCTCTCTCTCTCTCTCTCAATGATTGTTTGCAAAAATACTGTCTTAAACTTGAATCTTTTCTCAAACATGATGTTTATTATAGTATTGATGGTTTAGATTTATTTTCAGAGATAAAAGTTTTAAAAGAAATTTACAAATAAAAAATATTCTCCAATTGACATACTAAATTATATAAATAGGTTAGATTCATTTCTAAATAAATGCGTAACTTATAGAATAGCCATGCTTTGTTGTTAGCATAAAAGTCACTTCCCTTGGACTAATAGACTAATAGTTATGTACCACAGCGCAATGTGGCAAATGTTCACTTCATGTGAATTTTCATTTTTAAGCCCAACCAACGTAACGAACAACTATTGATCTTTACAATTTAATACCAAAGAAAAGACTATACATCAGCTTAAGGATTAGTGCACATGGATTGACTCAGCTAATTAGTCACATATCTTAAGCAATAAATAAAACCTTTAGAGTATCCACAGCAGTGGAGCTAAATTTTTAGCAATTTAGCTCCACCAAAAGTTACTTTATCTATTTTAACTACACACGTACTACAGCAGTGGATCTATTTTAGCTTTCAACGCAATAAAATAATATAAATATCACAATAAAATAATACATCCCCTACAATAAAATAATATATCCTATTACCCAAAAAATCCACAGCACCACCTCTACCATTAGCCACAGCCACAAACACACCCACCACCGCCGCTGCCACCACCGTCGCCGCCGCCGCCACCACCACCACCAGTCCACAACAAGGAAAAAAAAAAAAAAAAACCCCACAAACGAAACCCACAGCCCCTCACTATTCATCTCTTCCCTCTCTTCAACCCACAGCCCCTCACGGCACCACCACCACCAGTCCACAACAGGAAAGAAAAAACCACAGAATAACTCATTAAAATAATAATAAAAACATCCATAGAAAAAAAAAAAAAAAAACCCAGCACAGCGATTGGCGATCGGCGATCGGTGATAGGCGATGGGCTTGGGGTGATCGGCGATGGGTGATGGCTTGGGGCGATGGGCGATGGGCAACAGCGATGTGCGATCGGCGATGGGCGACGGCTTGGGGCGTCGGCGATGGGCTTGGGCAATCGGCGATGAGCTTAGGGTGGGTCGGCGAGCTAGCCGGTGAGAGTTGTGAGAGAGGAGAGAGTTACGAGAGAGCTGAGAATCTGAGAGAGTTGAGAGTGAGGTAGTGTGTGAGGCTGAGCGGAAATGTTTTTTTATTAGGAGGGAGAATAAAAAAATATTTTTTTTTAAACTTTGAGCTACAGTACACATCTATTTTTAGATGTGTACTGTAGCTGAGGAGCTAAATCTTTTAGATTTAGCTCCACTGCTGCACCTCCTTTTCCTTATTTCAGTGTAGCTAAAATAGCAATATAACTATTTAGCTATACTGCTGCAAATGCTCTTAGAAATTGGCACCTCCACCATAGTGTACAAGGTGACCGCATATTAAGGAATGAATGTAATTTATATATCTATCTATACTATTATTTAAGGGGCTTATCTTGTTTGGACCAGATTTTTTTTCCCAAAATACCCCTATTTTCCTAGATTTAAGTAGAGACAGAATTAAAAGACAACAAAGTAAAAATACATCTTTAACTCCCACTAACCCACCTATTCAGAAACAAACTTCACGTTTAAACTTTTCTCTTTCTTTATTTTTTTAATTGGCTGAATTTTTTTTTAAACCCACGTTAAAAAGTTACTATTTTTTGGGTAAAATTTAATAATTTGCATCAATTATAATTTGAAATTATTATATTTTTTAATTACAGAAAAACGTAAGAATGTGATGAATGTTATTCATTTGTACCAAATATTAAAATGATAATTGATGCAAATTATTAAATTTTACTAAAAAAAAATAAAAAAACTTCTGGGCACATATATGAGCGCTCGGAGGCTAGTATATATAAAAGAGGAGGGCCATGGCCTAATTACTCGAGTGGAATTTTATTTGAATGAGGTAATTTAGTTTCGGAACAACGAGGCCCAAAAAAGGAAGCATAAGTGAATAAATGGGTCTGGTTTGAATAAAAAGTAAAAACCCTAAATATGCTAGGGTAAAACCGTACTTTGCCAACCGACGGTATATAATAGGAAGGGCTCTCTTTCTCTCATTCAAACGCTCGCTTTCTCTCTCATTCAACAATTCGACACACCTCTCTCTCTCTCTCTCTCGCGCTCTCTGGTACGTTTGTCTCTCTCTTTCTCGAATTGTTTTTCTTTTTGTTTGGCTTCTTTTATTAGGGTTTAGATCGACCAATTATTTATTTATTTATTTTTTTGTGTGGGGATTAGATTTCCGCTTGGTTTGTAGGTTTTGTTTTTTAGGGTTTGGTATTTGGGTTTTGGGGGATTTCAGGTTTCGAGTGAATGACGGTTGGTTGTTGAATTATTATAAGTATTTTATGTTATGTTTCCTTTGTTTGTTATTGTGTGTGTATCTTTCTACTCTACTGTACTGCACTGTGTTTAAGATTTGTGTTCAAAACAAACAAACCATGAATGCTTGTGTTGTGTTGTGTTAATCAGAATGAATGAAAATGATGTGTGCTCTTGTGATAAAATCTGTACATATATAGGTGATAAAGAGGGACTTGTAACTGTATGTATGTTTTTGCTGCTGGAATACAAACTTTATTTAACCCCTCTCCCTTGTTAGGAATCATGGCAGATGTGGAGTATGAGGACTATGAGGTCGTAAAGTTTCCATTCTACTGCCAAGACTTTCCTGATATGCCAACTGAACCAGTGAAGCTACCTACCCCTAAATTCACTGACTTTGGCTACCCTGACATAGATATTAGGCTTTCCCCTCCACCAGCATGGAAACTTGCCTCAGAGGTATATATGTACTGCTGTGCTACAACATTGTGCGTTGTGAGTGTAGTGTATGTCTTTCTTTTTTTTTTCTTTTTTTAATTAGGAAATAATTTGCTTTTTCCTCAGCTTTCTGAGCAGAAAAGAAATGAATTTACCTGCCATGCACAGTCGATGTTAGGTCATTACAACAAAATGAAGGTTTATTTCTTCTTCTTCTTCTTAATATCCATCATCTATATATGCTTTATTTATATCTCTTCTTAATTCTTTGATTTTGTACAATTGTTGTAGGATACAAATTTTGAATTTGTGAGACTTGTGAGGGTGCAGACATATATCGGCAGAGTAGATGATCATTATATTCAATTCGAGGTCAAGCCCAGCGGTGCTGCTGACCACACTCTGAAAACATTTGAAGCTGCAGTATACGAGCAGTTTTATCCTACTCGTGAAGTTTTTCCCCTTTGTTGTGGACTAGTCCGCCTCAATGATCGACGCAATGAGTAGTTGTATCCTACTCAACTTCTCTCTAAATAAATTCAAGATTAGCTTAATCTTTGTGCTTGGGTCTGTTGGATCCTACTCCACTTCTCTCTAAATAAAACTATTGGTTTGCATGCTTTACTCAATTGCACTTGCCTTGCCTTAAGCTATCGTAATTGTAAAGGACTGCATGATCAACTAGATTTATTCCTGGTTGAATCGTTGCTTATACTAGATCTATTAGTCACTAGAGTTCCATTTACAACCCAAAATTATGGACAGACGGATATCAAAGAAGGTGATACATCAGATTTAGGAGCTAGATTTAGGAAAATTTTCATTCCTTGATGAAAATTGAAAACATTTTGTGCATCAGTAAAAACTAAAAGGTAAGTTTGTGAGTTCCTATGAAGCGTGGCAACAATTGCTTTTGAGAAACACTTTCCTGGCTGATATCCTTCACAAAGGTGTTGTTGCATCATAAAAATACATCAGTGCCCTGATAATAGAGCTCAGAAGTGTAGGAAAATTAGATAGTGATGCCCCACAACCTAAACCAACAACAGAAAAGGCTCTTTGGAGTAAAAATAAAACCAGGATAGACCCAATCCCGGAGTAAAGTGCAATGAATCTGCTTACACTAGAATCCTCAGTTTCAGCAGCAAACCAATAGTTTTATATCACCTGCATAGCTAAGAATATGAAGTGGCATATAGCTGCCTAGAAGAGACAAGAAGCCCTGGCTCTGACTCAGACACAGTATGTAAGGTTGTAGACCAGTGTTTCCTGTTTCCCTTTCTTCTTGCTTAATCAATTGATACATAGTCAATATTAACTGTTCCTCACAAGTTTTTAAATTTTCCCATGTAGAGGTTTTGGACCGTTGAATAGAAGCGTACTTGGCATGTTTCTAGAAACCAACAGTGTCATTGTGTGCATTGACGAGGTTCTGAAATTCTTGACTTGAAGGTAGCAGCTGATGCCATGTGGAAGCTATTAGAGATTTCCCTTCAGACATAAACTGCCAAAAATTTGTGTTAGATTTCTCCTAGAAAAGGCAATATTAGTAGCACAAATTGCATCTTTAAGAGACGTCATTACATTAAATAGACTAGTTGCAGTATATCCCTTCACAGCCCTTGTCGTCCCACTGAAGATCAAGCCCACTGGTATAGTTAAAAGCGTAATTTTAGGTAACCGTTCTTGCCAATTCCAACCCCCCTTCTTCTATCACTAATTTAATATCATACTTTTTTTTTTATTTCAATATCCTATTAGTCGGTAGCCAGTGCAGAAAACTTTAATATACTATGAAATTTAATAATTATGAAAAGGTATTTATGATGATTTTGTTTATTTATCAAATTATATTTTCAATCATTTAAACAATTATGATATGCAATCTATTTAATTGGTTAAGGGGGAGTTCATGGGAAATTCTTAGCTAGTCCGGGACTACAACGTCAGCAAGCCGACCTTGTAGTCCCAGCCAATAAGCTGATGCCAGGTAGAAAAAATAGATTGCATCATCCTAACTGCCACATCAGCACAATAACCATCGATAATCCTAACGTCTGTTAACCTATAAAACGGTGAAAGCCAATTCAAAAAAATTCAAAATTTTGGGAGTGAACTGAATGGCAGGTCAGATTTGGGTTTAAATGTTTAATGTGCTGCAAATTTCAGAATTCTCTTTTCATTTTCTCCCTTTTCTGTTCTCTTCTGCTCTCTCTCTCTCTCTCTCTCTCTCTCTCTCTCTCTCCATTTTCTCTTCTATTCTGCTCTACCTCCACCAAATTTGAAAATCTCTGTTTCTTCTAACATACCTTTCTGTGGGGGCAAACATGGCCAAATCTCCATGGTAGCAGCAGCCAGTGAGTCCCACACCACCACCACCAGCGGTGCTTGCTTGCCCATTTGACCTTCTCCCATCTTAAGGTTCCCTCTCTCTCTCTCCCCTAAATGTGGCTGATTTATTGTCTTATTTTATTTTAATATTGTTTTTGAAATGCATAGATGATGTTTGTGAAAATATTTGTTTGAAACTTTGAAGTGATTTTTCTTTAGTTGGGAATTTTTGTTGATATATTGGTGTGGGGTTTTTTTCCCTCTATTTGGGTTCCTTTTGTTTGCTTTTGATAATAAAAATTTGTCTTTATCAGAAGCTCACTGACTTTTGGCTGTGTTTTTAATTTGTTTGCCTAAGGTAATAATGTTGTTGTGGTTGTTGTAATGAATAGGCATTACAATTTTGGTTCAATACATTCTACTTTACCTTGAGCTGATGCGTTATTCTAGATGGTGATAGTTGTATTCTCATTGTTGGTAGTTGAAGTTACAGGTTGTTATGTATATATGTAGTTATAGTCCGTTGTTTGTTTTGTTGTTGTGTGGAGGGATGTACTGATTGGCTTTCATTGGTTGCTTTATAGCATTTTACTCACAATGAGAACTGTTTTAGAATCAATTATAACATGAAGCAAATGCGATGATGTATAAGCATCTCTTGTTTAATTCCATTAGGGTTGATGTCACACGGATATTACTTTCAGCAACCATGTGCCATTTCTTTTTAATTAAATCAGGAATTTTACTTGCAGGGGAAATTAGCACTGATGCCCAAATTGGAGCAGTTGAAATTGCCCCATGAATGAAGGTTGAGGGTTTTGAGGCTAAACTGAAGCATTAGTGGGAGAAAAAGTAAAGCTGATAGGGTTGAAGTCCAAATTCGAACATTTAGATTTATTTATCTAAGCTGAGATGATGATGAGGTTAATGTGAATGTAAATGTGAGGATAGGGAGATTTTTTCCCTCCTTAAAGTTGAACTTTCTTGTAGTATTTGACGAAGATTTTTTTTTTTTTTTTTTTCTCGCTTTGTTTATATCCGTATAGTAGAGTGAATATTTTTTTTCTTTAGTTGTAAGTCTTTTTTATGTGATAGTAGAGGGAAGAGAGATATTGGTTGTAAACGACTAATAGAATGAGATGCAAAATTATTGAACCTATTTCTCTTTATGTCTAAGAGATGTCTAAGAAAATGGGGCAACCCCATGATGTTGCTCGTGAGCATGAGATCCCAACGATGGCACTTGGAAGTGCAAATTGATATTGAGAAGGAAAATAAATTAATCCTGGTGATCTAATTTTTGTAACAAAATGATTATTTCAATGTATTTTTGTAACAAAATAATCGTGGTGATCTTTTCGTTTTTTTTTTTTTTTTCTTCTTAGTTTAGTATTATCTGGGTTAAGTTCTTGTTGGGTTTCTTTTGTTTAATATTTAGTGGGTCAAGCTTTAATTGTGTTCCCTAAGTGGCACTTTGTTGGAGTCTTAGGTTCTGTAAAACATAAAAATGGATGTCAGATTTGATTTAAAATTTAACTTTATCGATTATTAAATATGGGGAATAGTTTTAGCTTTTGCTTCCTATATAAAAAAAAAAAAAAAAGTTTTAGTCTTTGTTGGATTTGATCCGATCAAAAATCTTTTGGAAGTGGTTGGGATCAAAAGTGCTAGATTTAGGCAAAGCATCAATCTTTCACAGGGTTTTTTTTGGGATCAAAAGTGCTAGATTTAGGCAAAGCATCAATCTTTCACAGTTTTTATTTATTTATTTTTTTTTTTTGGTGGCATAGGAAGTGTTTATTAAAATGCTTCATAGAGTTTTGGTTTGTCTAAACTTGTTATGGCTTTGTATCCATTTTTATGTTGTACATTTAAAAAACAAAAAAATTGTTGAACTCCGTAACATTACTTTAATTCAACACTAGAAAAGGGATTACAACAAGGAAGCCAATCAAGTCTGGAAAGGGGTTTCGCTTTCAATGGTGCAACACCTAGTCAAACTTGATGGCACCTAAAGCTTTTCTCTGCTTTTTCTCTTACTTCTTCGTCCCAGTTGTAACAATACTAATGCTTTATGCTAGAGGCCTAGACTCCAAAACCCATATTTGCAGTTTGTAGATGGTAAGGTATACCTTATTCCTGTGTCTGTTTGAGCCTTTGGGGTGATGTTTAGTGTTATGGTCATTGACTCATTATTGACCTCTGTGAATCTGTTTTGCACTTGCATTATAGAGGGAGAAATTAAGAATGCTTGAGATTGGAATGTGAAAAAAGGCTTTTAATTTGGAGGAATCTATTGCACAATACTCCTAATAAATTTAAAATATTCACATGGGGTGACATCTTGGATGTATTGCCCACCAAGCACCTATGACCTATTGACTATTGTACAAGAAGAAAAGTAAGGGAATTGAGTGCAATTTAACGGAATCTCTTAAGTATTGGACACATACTAGAAAGGAGAAATTATTCAGTCCTCTAGTGGACCACGTCATCTATCCACCATTTCATTAAAAAACTCACACTTGTTTAAAATTGCTGAGTCAGTATTTTAAAAAAAAATTTCAACTTAGCAATTTTAAACAAGTGTGAGTCTTTTAATGGAATGGTGGACCATGCCACTTGTTCACCATGTGGACCTTATAATTTCTCCTGAAAAGTGCAAAGGAATTAACATGTATTTCTAAAAAAATGACTAAAAAATTTTTTTTATTTCACAAATTAACTTTAACTTAAAAAGGTTGCTTTTTTACACTCTTCATGACACTAAAGTCACTTATAATTGATGTTAAACTAAATTGGTGCAAACAACGTGAGAGGTCATTTTTGCATCAATTGTACATCTTTCTCCCATAAGTTAATATGAAATATGAAATCCTGAATATTAAATTTTAGAACCTCAATACCTCAAATTGATAAATTAAACAAGTTTATAGTGATAATTTAATTTAATTATCCAAGCCACTAACATCAATTAAACAAACAACTAACAAATTACTATTATCAAATTATTATTAATTCAATTTAAGTACTAAACTACTCAGCCATGCGAAGGATCTACAACTACAGTACTCTATTCTAGTCCTAGACCCATAATTACTTTAGTTTTTAGGATTGGAAATTTGGAATTGTTGTATATATTTTTTGTCAAAAATATTAAGAGGGGCAATGGTGATTAATAGCTTGTTTGGGAGTTAAAAAAAGGAGGGAGAGTAGAGTAGAGAGAGGGAGAGTAATTCAATTACCTTGTTTGGAAGTTTTTTAAGGAAGGAGGGGGAGGGATTTGGAGGGGTTTGGAGGGGTTTCAACTACCTCCAACCCCTCATTTTTAATTCCTCCAAATTGGAGAGATTTGGAGGGAGAGTAGAGTAGATAAGTTATTGGCCAAATGAAATCCCTAATTTATCCTTTTTAAATTAACAAAATTACTCTTTCTAAATGGCTAATTACCCCCTTCTCCCTCCCTAATTTTAAAAACATCCAAACAATGTAGAGGGGAATCATTCCCCTCTACTCTCCTCCCCACTACTCTCCTTCCCTCTACTTCCCTCTACTCTCCTCCCTCTCTAAACTTCCAAACAAGCCATAAGAGTTTTTCCAAACTCAGGGGGGCCATGGCCCCTCCCCCCCACCGGCCCCCACACACACTCCCGTTGAAACGAGGATATATCTTAGGGGTTATAGGCTAGTAATATTAGATTAAATGAAAAAGAAAGTTTGAATGAAATTATGAAACATCAATGCATGCACTTTGACCAAAAATAATAATAACAATAATAAGAAGAAGAAGAACAAAAAATTTGAATTGTATTTTTACTGGCTTATTTTATTTAAAAATGAATTTTGTAAAAGTAAAATTATATTTAGGGAAAATTTTTTGAACTTAAAAAAATGTATATTATATATATATATATATATATATATATATATGAGATGAAAAAAAGCCCGAAATTTTATTATATATAGGTTAAGAAAAAAAATGTTTAAAAATATTTTTTCAGAATCACAATTTTTAAATATCTGATTTGCTTCTTAAGCAGTCGACCAAAATTTTCAATTATTTTATACTAGATTGGGCATAGATGGCCCTAACTCAATGTTTTTTTTTTTTTTTTTCCTAATGGTAAGTATAAACTCAGTATTAGTGTTGATTATCCATAGTCAAGGCACATTAGAGTGGTGTAAAAAAAAGGACAAAGAAAGTCCAATTGCAATAAGAAAGGGCCGGGGCCTTTTACAATGAAGGACATTGTCATCTAGCTCAAATGTGATATGACCCTCCAACTTAGGATCTACCAAAATCTTGAAAATCTAAGGCATTTGTTATTTTGTTCACATAATTACATCGCATGATATATATTGTTTGTGATGGTCTCTCTAGCTTGACAAATCTAATCTTACCTAGTTCTAACATTCATGCTATATATATAGGAGTGACTCACGGGTCACATACGTAGCACCCATATTGATCATATAAATTATAGGTCATGCCTTGTTAGGTTATCGATAAAATTATGCATAAATTTTATCTTCTCATTTCTCAACCAAGTACGTTATCAATAAGCAAAACTTGGTTTGGGTGGTTCCAACGTAAGGAGCTTTGTGATTCACTTATTTTTTTAAGGTGTATATATGAACGTAATAGGAATCAAATAATTTTTTTCGTCTTGTTCTCAAATAAATAGTCGAAAAAGTTTGAAAACGTAATTTTCAAGGGGATCTTTCAAGCAGGAATATCCATCTACAGTATTCAATAAGAGCGACTTCTTTAAAGAAAAGTATTGGTTTTCCAAGTAGCACCAATTTTGGAATTCGGATCATGAAAATGGATTGGAGTCTATTAAGGTCACCATACTAAAAATTACATATACCTATGTAAACTCCACATTAGATTTATTGTAATATACAATTTGATATGGTAAAAATGTAGTCATTCAATCATTCCATTATAGTGGGTTCCAATTAACTCAACTGGTAAGGTTTTTGATGATTAAATAAGAAATATGAGGTTCAATTCCCACCTATACCAAAAATTAATTAGTGTTTTGATCTGATAAAGAGTTATAATAGAGAACGGACGTCATAGGTTAAAATTTTCTAAAAAAATGTCTTTATGTAAATCATTAAACCGATCAAATTTACATAAATTCTAAATGATAACCTGTCCAATTCAGCACAAGGTAATAATTCTCTTAGTTTTGCTCTTTCTACATTTATTTTCTTCTATTTTTAACATAGAAAGACAATATCTTCAAAGGTTGACCAATCTACGTGGAATTGAATTTACATGGCAATAACTTTTAACACCTGCGCCGGTTCATAAAATTGAATTGGTTTTGTCTTTGTTTGCAGCTATTATGAGTTGACAAAAAAGTTTTTAGATTTTTTATGATGTTCTAAAGTTGCAGCTCTCTCTCTCTCTCTCTCTCTCTCTCTCTCTCTCTCTCTCTCTCTCTCTCTCTCTCTCTCTCTCTCTCTCTCTCTCTCTCTCTCTCTCTCTCCGTGCATGTTTGAGACATGTTCTATGTAAGATTTTCAGGTATAATATAACTAGCAGGAACCTGTGTTAACTTAGGTCTTATTAGGTAATGGTGTTTAAATACTATTGTTTAAACACCACAACACATATTTCTACACACTTTTTTACCCACACGTATTTTCACCAAAACTTAATAATATTCCTAAAAATTTCTTCAATATTTGTCATAGTATATGTACGTTCTCTTCAATATTTGTCATAGCATATTTACGTTCTGTACGTTACGTGATTAGCTATATATATAATAGCCAGCTTTTTGTTTAACGTACGACTGTCTCAATGCACAGTATATTTGAACTCATTAAGTTACTAAAGGCAAAAGACCTTTAAAGGAGGGGAAAAAAAAAAAAAAAACCATATTATATATATTCACCACAAAAAATTGGTTCTACAACCCGCATTTTTTTTTTCCAGCGGTTTTGAAAACTGTCGTTGGTTCTTAAAAAAAAAAAAAAAAAAAAAAAAGCTCATATTGTATATATTTGTTAATATAGGATATTAGGATCCAAGGAAGAACAAATTAAGATTCTTTTTAATGCTTAAATCATGATATAACTAAGAGAGACGAAGAGGTTATGAAAGATTAGGCCAAAATGGGCATTTGTCCATTTTGTCAAAATTTTTTAGCAAAATACCCATAGTTTGAAACTATCTAATAAAATGCATCTGTTTTAAACTCAATTTTTAGAAAATCGAGTTATGTGAAATCAAACTAAAAAAAAAAAAAATACATGGAACTCAAGTTCCATGTAAAATTTCTCACATTACTCGATTTTCATCAAATCAAGTTTTTCATTGAAACTCAATTTTCTAAAAATTGAATTTCAAAACATGAGCATTTTGCTAGATAGTTTTAGAACATATACATTTTACTACATCTTTTGGGCGAAATGAGCAATACCCATTTTGCCCTGAAAGACTGAGAGCGTACAAAAAGTCAAAAATCATCTATATTCTTAGAATCTCAGATCAAGTAATTATTGTGTTGCTCATGTAAGCTAGTCAATTGGATAAGTAACCCCTATAGAGTCCGAAGAAGGAAAAGAAAAAAAAAAAAAAATATATATATATATATATATACACACACACACACACACATTTTCATTATTTAATAATATATTTTGTTCACTCTTAGAGCATTACCATCAGTTGTTTTAAAAAATAATGTCATTTTGACACATCAAAAAGCTTGCTTTATTATTAATTTTACCACATTATTTTACAATATCTTATTCATCAGATGTTTTATCCTTCAATTTTATACATTAAAATAATATTTACTAAATACTAAAAATAATATATTAACTCCTCCCTATCATCATCATCAACAACAACAACGATACAACCACCACTGCCACAACAACGGCCACCAACAACCAATGCCACAACAATAATTGCCGCAACAACATTGACAGCCACCACCAGCACAAACCCTCATCCACCAATGCCACCTTAAAAAAGAAAAAAAAAAAAAAAAAAAAAAGAACACAACGAGAGAGATTGGTACAAACCTACATCCACCAAACCAAACAAACCCACATCCCAAACCCACCACTGGCACAAACCCATATCCACCAAATCAAACAAATCCACATCCAAAATCCACCAAATCAATCATAAAATTAATTACAATTTACACTAAAATCATAAATTGAATCGAATCCGGGTATTGAAAAAAGAGCAAGGGGATTACACCAAGGGATGCCGAGAGATCCAAAATCGGATTCGAGACCATCCAATCCGAAGAATCTGAAGTGGGTAATCGAGTCATAATTAGAGACACAAACGAAGGAGTGAGAGTGGAAAAGGTACAAGGAAAGGGCTTTGGGTGGGTTTAAGCTAGACATACACCGAGACATTTTTTTTTCTCTCCTCCTTCAATGTTTGTTACCTTTCAAGAGCGACAATCAGATCAGGACAATCGCCTCTGTTGTCGTCACTGATGGAAGTTTTCGCTTCCAGCCACCGTGTCCTTCACACTCAAGTTCCTCTTCGTCGCAAAGTCAGTCAATGATCAGTGGCGAGCCAGGGCGGTCTCTGTCTCTTGACGTGGTGAGATCGGCATGGCGAGAGGGCGATGAGAATGCCAGAGAGAGAGAGAGAGATGTGCTGCGGGCGGAGAGAGAGAAATCTGATAGGAGAAGAGAGAAAAACTAATTAAATAAGCCAATATACTTTTGGCATTGATGTTCGTACCGTCTCATATTTGAGACGGTACTGTAACTGTATGGCAAATTTTTTGAGATTTGGAATACTTTATGAGAGTTGGTTTTTGGTGTTTGGTGTGCATTTGGCATTCGACACACTTGATATTAGTGCTCTAATTGTGATAGGAGTAGAGTCATTTTTATCTTATATACTATTAAAATTATTTTTATTAGTATCAATTACATGACAAACCATATTATTCTATTTTTAAAAAATATTGTTTCTAAATTTAGATATATAGATATGTAGCAAAGCCTTTGTTATAGGCTCTTTTGTGTAGCCCTCTGGGGTTGTTTTGTTTTGAAATAAAATCGCAAATTATCAAAGAAAAAAAAAAGATACGAAGCAAAGCACAACCATATAATTAGGCCACGCATGAATAGCTCTAGAGTCTAGACACAGATTTTCATTCTTGATATATGTGCTTCCTCTGAGAGCATAGGGAGGAAGAAATCAAAATGACAGACAAGATGACAGAAATAAAAAGGACTGGGCAATTTCATCTTTAATTGAGTCTGGTAATTAAAGGAAAAAAATAAAATGAAAAGATCAGAATTAGCTAGGATTGAAAGCAAAAACTGTGGGGACAAGAGGCTGTCACTGTCCCTAGCCTGTAAGAAATTGATTGCTTTTGGCAAAGCCTAAGGAGGAAGATGCTCCCATGCAAATCCTTACCCATTTCTTCAATGAAAATGTTAACAAACATTCGTGTGTGATGTTTGTTGACATTTCCCAAATTGCGTCTTACTAAATAAAAATGGCAAAAAATTATAAATGCAGTAAAAAGTTGCAAAAGATTGTTGTTAACTAACTTCAAATCTTCAAAAACCTCTGAAATTCCTGTCCATTATTCGGAACACCAGAATCTGCAAGAATTTCAACGAAACTAATTCTAATTTTTCTGCACGGAGAGGTCATATTGCCCCATGTGATTGGTTTGACATTGATAAGGATATACATTTCCTAATTGCTTTTTTCTTTTGTGTTTTAAAATTGAAATGTCAATTTTGTAAAGTTTCTTATTTATGCTAAAAGATTGCTTATTTCAAAAGAAGATAAAATTTAGATTATTTGCCAAAAAAATTAATTTGAAACAAAAAGTAAAAGCAAAATGCTAAAAATTTTTTGCTTTTACCCAAAGGGATATTCCTTCATCTTTTATTTAATAACATTCAAGTTTTAGTTTCAAACTTTTTGGTATGGTGATATTGGAGTTGGCTCATATTTGTTTATGGGTTAATTGGCCCAAAGATAGTGAACATTTAATTAGAATGGTTTGTGAGCCGAATAATAAGTTTGGGTTTAGGGGGGACAACCACCTTCTTCCCCCCTCCCCAAATGATTCAATGGGATCTTGAGGATTTGAATTGGGTAGAGATTATGTTCTATATAATTATTCTTATAACCCTAATTTTCAATATAGTGGGGGGATATATTGATAATCACTCACTTATATGAATGTAAGCACACTACGTACTGAATCTCGTAAAATCCATGAGTTATTTCATCTTGCTTAACTGGTTTTTCATAATAAGTGACCTGTTACATGTGAAACAAAATTGTCCCATGCAAAATGTCAACCTGAAAAATTGTTTGCTTGGTGGTCCCTTTTTATGCATGTTCAAAAGCTGGTGATATATATGGTAACTTTAAAGTCAAGTTGATAATACCCACTTTAGGAAATGCCTTTGATCGTAAAAAGTTATCCTGAGAAATATCATTTTATCTGTTACATTCAAAAATTTGGAATATTTACCATTACTCCTTTCTGCATATATACGTATCAAGCAGTGTTAATAACAGAATATTTTTTATAATTTTTTTTTCTTGAACAAGTGCTGATATAATCTGATATAATTAGAACGATATCATTTTCATCTAGATTTATCATTGACTCTTTTTCTATTATGCACAAATCACAACAAACCATGCAATTAGTTGTAAAAAGAAATTATAAAAAATGTCGTGATTTTATACTTATTCATACATATTTGATGAGTTATTACTGTTCAGTCACAAAGTTGGAATAAACTAAAGAGGTTTTGATCAATGATTGTGTGGACATAAGAAACATTGTGATGTCTATACATGGTAAATGAATCAAACTTTAGATGATCTTTAACCAATTGATATTTACCAAGTAATATGTGTTTGAAGTTTGAACTGCCTTGAGATTGAGAGGTGAAAAACTACGGATAGCTAGGGTAGTGTCTTACTGGGGTCGAGTAGTAGCATTCTACAGTGTAAACCACACCTCTTTTTCTATTTGTCTTTTCTAAACTTGTTTTGTTTGGGCGACATGAAGTCACGTGAATAACTTTCAGACCTTTCTTCTTTGCCCTTTCTCTCCTTTATAAACACTATCACCACCATTTGATCAGTCCCTTTTGGCTTTGTTATTCTTTCACCTATCCCATCCCATGTTGTCCACCTTTGCTGGACACCAGCTATAACATCTCTCTCTCTCTCTCTCTCTCTCTCTCAATGACTCCAACCTATCTGAACCCACCATCATCTCTTTGCCCTCTTGTAGAGCAAAGAGAAGAAGATCAACACCTTAAGCTCTTTATCTCACCACATGATCATCAAGCCTCATCTTCCCTCTTAGTTTCTACTTTTTTTGAGAGGAAACAACATGATGAAAAGGGGATTAAATTTGAAGAGCCACAGCCACAAGAACATGATGATGAAAAGGCAAGCTAATTAAGAAGCATGTATTAATTTACATATTTTGATTAAAAAGGTTCATGCTTTGAAATAATTGATTTTACAATTATTCTTTTGATCTTATATATTCCTTGATCCTTTATTTCATCTTAAACCAAAAAGTTCAAAAGTCTAGTCAAGCATTTCTTTTTAATCCTTGATCTCTTACTAAACATTATACGTTTCCTAGTGAAGAAAAATATATACATAATGGTTTGGATTTCTATTTTTTTTGCCCCTCAATTACCTAGTGATCTAATTACTTTCATCTTTTATTTTTAAGACCTTAATCTTATAGCAATGGAAGGTTAGTATTCTATAATTTGATTTCTTGGTGATATTTCAAGATCTTAAGCTAATGATTAGATTTCTATTGCCTTTGTGTCCTCAAATTTTCTTTAATTTGATCCTGTTTTTTTAAACTCTTTTCTTGAACATAGATTAATAATCCCATATGTTATGGATCAACATGTGATCATCAAGCATTTTCATTATTTTCTTCATTTCAGTCTGTGGAGGAAGATATTAGCAAACACCACAAATTATCTATATGCCAAAGCCAAGGTGGAGATCCAAGTAAAAGTACAACTGGGCCAGTACAGTGGATGTCTTCAAAGATGAGGTTGATGCAAAAAATGATGAACCCAAATTTCCAAGATACAGACAAACCAGCAAGAACTATAAAGAACTTTCCAAGTGATCAGCGGCATGGAAATGGAGAAATCAACTCGCCTAAGTGCATCAACAACACTATTAGGGTTTGTGCTGATTGTAATACCACCACTACCCCTCTTTGGAGGAGTGGCCCTCGAGGTCCCAAGGTTATATATCTTTCTTCATCATTTTTGTGCATAATTTTCTAGGGCTAAGAATCAAAAACTAAAGCCGATCACCCTCACAGATGCCGTTACCATTGTGTTATCTTTAGTAATATTAGCACTTTATGTGTAATGTTTAGTAATATTAGCACTTTATGTGTATATATTATCATCACAAAAACCACATACCAACAAAGAAATCTTAAATAGGTTAAGCTTGATTTTGCTTAACTTGACAGATAGCTGAGTTTAAGCTATTACGAGTGACAACATAGTTTTAACTCAGGACCACCTGCTTCTAATACCAGGATGAATTACTATATGTTCCATAAGTTTAAGCCATTAGGAAACTATGACTTTAATTGCCTAACCATTATTATAACATATATAGATAGCTAATTAAGTTCTTTATATGCAACATGTTATTGCAGTCACTTTGCAATGCCTGTGGTATTAGGCAAAGGAAGGCAAGAAGAGCCATGGCAGAAGCTGCAGCAGCTGCAAATGGTATAGTAGTTTCCACCAACAATTCAACAACGAAGAATTATAAGGTGCACAACAAAGAAAAGAAATCGCGTAAAAGCCATGGAGCACAATACAAGACTAAGTGCAAGCTCATGGACACTTCCCACAGCAAAAGGAAGCTTTCTTTCAAGGATTTAGCTCTAAGTTTGAGAAACAATTCGACTTTTGGAAGAGTATTTCCTCAGGATGAAGCAGAAGGTGCACTCCTGCTAATGGAACTATCTTGTGGCCTTGTTCACAGTAAAAAATTTTCCATTTAGTTTTAACAAGTTTTTTCTCTTCTTTGTTGTAGTTTGTCTCCTCTCCATTTGAAATGAATCCATTCCATGGTTGAAGTTTAAAATAAAAAAAATTTTAAAGTATATCTAGTATCATGTCATTTAAAGCGCATAACACTATACATTGAGTTTTAGAAAATAAAATTTTAACCATGAAATGAATTCTTAAAATGGAGAGATTTTTGTTCTATTCTTATATGCGTGCAACTAAGTGAGTGAGTGTATGAGAGATGTATCTTTTGAGCAAGTTGTAAACCAAAAGATATGGGTTTGCTTCAGTATTACCGTTTATCTTGATAGTAAAATAATGAGGATAATTATACATCTTCAGCTACGTTCTTTGATTCACAATTACTTTTGTACTTGTAGCTAGGCGCCATTTCCATGTCAAGATTCACACATAGATTAATTTGAATGAGAAATGTTAGTTATATCTGTTGTGTGTGTTTGTGACTTTGTGTCCTCAAAGTTGCTCCAGTTTTATCATATATGGTAACGTGTCATCAAACTTCCTAGATAGCAATGTGACCAGAGTGGAAATCAGTCCATGTGGTCCTAGTAAAATACTGATTGAATTGATTGGTTGCATTTTTTCAACTTGGGAAAATCCAAGTAATGCTATGCCAAAAAAATGGACAAAGTTAAGTTCTTTTTTCTAACTTCTACTAAAATTTTCTTCTTCCCCTCTTATAATAACTACTTTTTGGTGTTTGGGATCTGACTACTGCTTAAAATGAATTCAAGAGTATTGGTCCATGGCAAAGGACAATTTGTGTAAGTTGGTACGAAAAATTATCAAAATATGTTATGCAATTTGTTGCATGTAGCATTTGTGCCTACAAGCTAGGCTACAATAGATGAGGACTACACATACGTCCAAATTCCATTGGCTTTATACATATATCTATTGATACATAAGATACCGTCTCAAATTTAAGACTATCATTTGGCTATTAAATAGCCAAGGTCAGTTCATGACTAAAATTCTCATTTTAGAATGAGTAATACTATATACATAAAATTCTTATTTTTTTTTCATAATTTTTAAGGTGGTAATTAAGTTGTTACATTATTTTATTTTGTTGCTTATTAGGAACTTGTCGCCTCAGTAATTATCAAAAAAAAATATATATATATATATATGTAGACTTGTTGTTTTAGAATTGTTGAAGTTTAACATGCATAGTGTTTGGTTAGATAAAATAAGGAAGTTGTATCTAGTATAATGATTGCATGTAATATCTCTCTAACTTGGAGTAGGTCTCACATTTAACGGATTCACCTCTATGTGATAGAAATAGTACACGCAGCTGTTACACAAAATAATAAATCGAAAATAGGAGGAAAGGATGTGAATGAGAGAAGAGGGTGGAAGAGCTACTATTTCCACCTTTTGGTTGAAGGCACTAGAGCACAGGAAAAGAGATAACGTGGTGTGCTGATGCTGTTTTAGTCACACTACTCTAGTGTGAGGGCCACCCAAATGAAATCAGGCAAAAATAGAAGGGAATTTGTGATGTGATTCCTTTATCGCCATTAGGAAATTATCTTTACACTCTTGTGATGTGCCTTCGTTCACTACCACACATTTCTTGCTGCCTGCTGTTTCAGTACTCACCCATTGAATTTTTTGTAAGTTGACACTTCAACACACGTCATCATCCATAGAACATTGTCATATGTGCCATTAATCAAAAAATCAAACCTAATGCATACATTCCAATTTGTGATATATAATTTGGTATAGTATTAATCCAAAAAAAAAAAAAAATCAAAATCAAAACTAAATGAATTTATGTAGTTATAACTTATAAGGCCCTTCACAAATAATTATGAACGAAAAAATAACTAGAAATTTAACCCGAAAAAATGTAGTTTTTGGCAACTATTTTTGAGGACTGTCAACTTTACTATTCTACTTTTCTTTGGATCATATTGGGTAGCTTTCTGCCTCTACAATTAAATAGAATTGTTTTCCCATTTTTTATGTAATTATATAGAGATTACGCAAGCTTACTGTTATCATTACTAATGTGATAATGACATTTCCATTTTCCTCTATAAAATTTTCTCTTAGGATGTGCATAGTATAGGAGTGTCAAATATTTTTAGGGAGTATAACAGTGCATATCTGTAGATGAGAACATCACATAGTCCGACTATGTACATGTTTATCTTTTTGGTCAATTGGATAGACTTCAACTTCGCAGGATTGTTGAGAATTTTAGATGAGATTTTATTTATGCATTTATTTATAGTTGTAAGTTGTAACTTGGTTATTACTTTTCCATTTCTTCTTTTTTTTTTTTAATTAGAAAAGAAGGTAAGCCATGATTATATATTTATGTTAATATATATATATAATTGAATTTAGAATTCTATTTTATATTTGAACACACTTAATTAAAATCTTAATATGTCATATTTTCTACAAATAATAAAATTTATATAGTTTCATATAAAAACAACAATTAATATTAAAAAATTTTCATAATGATCGAATTTTATATATATTTATATACAAACACAATTATATTAAATAAATGTCTCTTAATAAATACCACAATATCAAATTTCATATTCATATATAAAATTAAATGAAAGAAAAAAAAGTTATTTTAAAAAAAAAATCATATTTTATTGAATTTCTCTGAGTTGCTGACTAGTATATCTAATAAATGCATGACAACTCATCTGCCTAAGAGATCATGGTAATCAATCCGATGCCTGTGGCATATTGTCTCAGCCACCCCAGACATTTTTTGAACATTAATCATCTAAGTAGGTTACATTAAAAAAAAAAAAAAACTATGTAAGTAATTTAGAAAGATCGAGTCAATATCCAAATTGATTAATATATACACGCGCATGAATATTAATTCAATACTTCTCCTTGTAATTAAAGGCTAGTTATATATATATTGGGGGAGAAGAGCTGCAACTAGATTTGTAATATGTTCCAACTATTTATCTTAATTAAAAATGCTATAGGTAGCTAAGAGGGTTGTAGTTCAACAGATTGGTACATTCTGGTGTTTCTAAAAATAATATTTAGGGTTTTTTCAAAAAAAAAAAAAATTAGGATTTAAATCCTCCCACCTTTAACTATTGAATTATCCCAAAAAAAAAAAAAAAATACTATGGGTAATTAAGTAAAATAGGATAGCAGACATTTTAAGAACTACCATGCTAAGCAAATAGTTAGTTTGTTAGAAAGCATACATGTGAACTAGTACTATGTGGCTAAAATAGAGACATCAATTGCAACACATTAATTAGAGGAGATGCGCCGTATCTCATATGTACTTATTTTTCACTAACATGTGGGTCCTACATGTGGGTTCCATACCTGTAAGACTCACATGTTAATAAAACATAAGTCTCATAGGTTGAGTGCATACAAAATTTTTACTTTTAATTACAGTTTGAAAGTGGAAGGTAACATATATACAAAAATGAAAACAACCACAACTATTATCTATGGGTCCTTACTACCTTTTCTTTTAGGTCTCCCTCAAAGACTCTAAACTAAACTACACTAAAGATGTTTTCATGGGAATTGAAATATTGAATCCAAGTCTGTCACATGATGACTAATACAAGGATTTTGAGTTACTTTAGTTTTTTAAATGCTATGTTAATCAATACAGTGCTCAAATTCTATATGATGTCACTTATAACCAGCCCAGCTCTATATGAAAAACTGGCAGTTGGCAATATTTTCTTTCTTATTTCTTGTTTCTTCTTTATTTATTTATTTGTTTTTATTTTTTTTGTCTTGCTGACAAAATAAAGTACTAGTTGAAGATTTTAATTGAAGTTAGTTTCATATCCATTTATGGCCTAGTCATCAAAGAAGCAAGATAATTTATAATTTATATAAATCTATGGATCAACTACAACAAACCTTATAATCTCAAAATCTTGGAATTGGTTATGAATTTTTAACAGGATAATTATGGTAGATCACATGTATTTTAATATACATGCCTATGTAATGAAGTCGTTCATAATTAAAAAATAAGAGTAAAGTAACTGAATTATTTCTAATGACCGTCAATCTATTGCAACCCTCCTCTCTCTCTCTCTCTCGCACATCTGGACATGTACGTGAACAAAAGCTATTGCATCAAACGCTTAGGGTACGTTTGGTACACTGAATGAGGATTACGACAGGAATTGTAATCTTTATTACTAGTAATAAAGTGTGTTGTAATGTAATAACTAAACCTATTCATTAGTTTGGTTGTGAGTTATAATATTAGAATAAAACTTAACATTTATTTTAGGAAATATCTTACTCATACAATTATATCTCCTTAAAAATTGTTATTTTTAAATTTAAGAGAGATATGTGTTATTTTTTATAATTTTTTATTTTTATAATTGTTAGATGTATATGGAAAGTTTGTTTATTTGGAAGTATATTAAGTTTTGAAATTATTGCACTTTTTAAGGAATAGCTAATACAACCTTTTAAAGAGGAATAGTTATTCCTCATTTTGAAGAATAGCTATTCATAAGGAATGATTATTCTTTGTAATAAAAACATAACCAAACTAAAGAATAACTAAATTATAGGAATAACTATTACATTACAGCGTCTATTACAGTCTACCAAACATGCCCTTATAAAGGAAAACTTTGCAGCTATGGACTACCAACTACTCATTCGTGGAACAAAGGTCAAGTAGATCAAGTCCACCGACAAAAAAGTATTGACATAAATTAAGCAATAAAATTAGAGTATGGTCTCCACGAGATCATCCTCACGTGCCTTATAGAATCTCCCTTTAGTACAGAGAATATAGAATAGCATTTAATAGCTCAACAAAGGTAAAAAAAAAAAAAAAAAATCAGCTCAAATTTTGACACTGATTTTTAGATCCAATTTTACTAAATTATAGTTGACCAACTAAATATTTTTTTTTATTGTCAATTTTGTCAGAAAATAGTTATACAATTATCTTTATAATCGCACAAAATATGCATCTCTTTCTTTTTTATTTTTTCTTTTTTTCCCATCTTAAATCAGTTTAAATTACAGACAGCTCACGAGATTATCAAGAAATCTTGTTAGTTGTTTCTCAAAAAAAAAAAAAATCTTGTTAGTTATGATGTCTTTCATTAAATTATACATAATAAGCATGCTTAAGAAATACAGTACATAATTAATAATAAATACAGTATACAACATATGCACATACTATATAGTTGTTATACTATTCATTTGTACGGATATGATATATATATAATATTTTTTTCCTTTAAATGATAGGGGGGACAAATAATTAAGCCCTTCCCCACAGCCCACAACTCCCTTTTTGTTGTTGTTGTTGTTTTTTTTTTTTTTAAAAATCAGAGAAATTGTTTTAGATTTACATATATGCTGCATGTGATTCATTCAAAGGTGGGTGGATTTTATGTAGTTTATGATTCACGTGTAACATATTTCATGTAAATGCATTTTTTCTTTTTATATAGGAATGTCAATGCGTTGTTTGTGCCCTTGTGGCTTATGCCACATAGCGCTCATGTCCAAATCATATTTTCTAAGTTTTAATATCTTTTAACAAAATTCTCTCTTTCTTAGTACATTTTCTTGTGGAGTTTTTTTTTTTTTTTTTTAAGAAGAAAAAAGCTGCAAAATTTATTAAGAAAATCTAGCCAAATAAGCAAAAATAACAGTGCTAAGGTATAAAGAAACATCCTTCATCCATGTCAAAAAACCACTAAAATGTTAAGTATGCGTAACAAGCTTTAAGTTACAGAGCTTCCTCAAAGGAATCTGATAAAAGTTTAGCCTCATCAACGAGGTGACCAAAAGAAACAAAGGGAGTATCTTCCCTAATCAAAGCTGAGCAAATGAATTCATTTAAGATTTAACTCAAGTTTGTGGAAAAATGAAAATTCTGTCAGAAAGCTTCTCTAACCAATCCCATTGGCTGCTACTTGGAGTAAATAGCAAGGTTCTTAATTCTCTTACAACTTCTTAATCCGATGATTAATCGAGCGTGTCTGAGCACAATCTCAATTGGAATCCTTGTGATTCCATTACATCTTATTTATATAATAAGTATGTTAACAATAAGTACCATCTCGAAGAATTAACTTAGTGAGATATCAACCTTTGGTGATAAGTAAATTTAATTGATTTTTAATTATAATTGCTAATACTTATAGATAAATTTGGACTCATAATGGCCATAAAATTGGATTAGAAGAGATCATTGCAAAAGTGAATATAAGTGGCCTTTATGGTGTCTAAAATTTTAGTTGAAATAGAAATTTATATTTCCTAAAAGTTAAATAATAGAGTTTTACATAGAGTAGACCATCGGTAATAGAGTTTAATTTTAAAATAAACTCTTTTAATAATTACTAAGAATATAGACACACGTCGTAGCGACATAATAGCCATTTAATAGTTTCAAGAACCCAACTTTTATTTAATAATTATATGAAATAGTATGATGTGATGTGATTTTTAAAATGCGAATATAATATGATATGTTACACAAAACATAATACTAATTATGATAAAAATTATACTAGCGAATATGCTCTAAATATCAACGAGAGTTTTCAAACCTATTTGAGTATTTTTCAAGTGTATGTAGCCCTTCTAATTCCACACATAGTAAATTATTACAGGAAAAAATTCATTGAACTAACCCCAATACGCTAACAAGATATTTTGAATCCAATGTCTAATGCTCATCATGCTGAAAAAATCAACTGTTTTAGCTGATTTTTTTTCCAAGACATCATAAACATGGTACTCAATCCCAAAACCAAAATTATTTGAACAATGAAGTCCTTCTGTACGTAACACTCATACCATAAATTAAAGCCAACCGTATTAGATTCCCATTCAGAAATCGTGATGACTAATGACACACCAAAATTCCTACGTAGGCTTTCAGATTCCTTCTCTCTCTAACAATAGAAAGCAATAGAGTTAGATGAACACATACCGTTGATTCTACTAGACCCCAGCACCAATTTTACAATCGAACGGCCCTGATTACATATACAATACCGAAACTAGTACTGTAATTTGCACCAAAACAACATTCAATCTCCGACTCACACACTTTTGAAACGTACAATGTCAGCCACGTTTTATTACTCAGAGGATGATCCAACCATTTTACCAATATTACCCTCCAACCAGATAAAATGAGTCCCACCAAAACCAGCAAATAGAAAATTTCCAAAAAATAAAAAAGAAAATTCAATCAAATACATATCACATTCTGACATTGATGGTTCTCCGAGATTTCACACCATATGGTTCAAAAGCACCTGCACCATTAGTTTAGATCCAAGTGGACTCCCACTGCCTCAAACCTAACCAAATATCTTATATACCACCTTTTGTTTTTGTGAGACTAAATTATAAATTATAAATTATATCTCTTAAATTTGATACGTTTTCAATTCAATCCTTTAAATTTTATGTTTTCTTAATTTTAATTTTTTATTATTATATTATTGATTATTCCGAAAAGTTTAAGCCGATGATTTTACTTTTGATTTATAACTAGATAGATAACTATATATCTCATAGCATTTATGAGCAATATAACCTATAATTTCTTAGTATATATAAATGGGTCTTTCTTTCTTTGAACTCTTTTAACTTTTATTCCTTTTCAATGCAATCCAATTTTCTCCTATTTAATTCGCACGGCTAAGGCCACCAAAATGATGTCCTTTTTGGTAGAAAGAAGAACTTTAAAAGTAATGACAAGATTTGATGGAATTAGAGAGAATAACAAAAGAACTAAATTAAAAACTTATTAATAAGGGCTGAAATGAAAAAAAATTACATGAAACTTGAAAGATTAAAATAAAAATAGATTGAAATTAGAGAGTAGAATTTATAATTTTACATCTTTATTGTATTGGGAGAGACATAGAGATAAGCCTAATGTGAAAGAGATTCTGCCACCAAAGAAAGAATCTCATATACCCTTTAAAAACCATCCAAATGTCCTTCATTTTCCATCTGAAGTGATTTTGATCCATTGAAACTCAATCTCATTTCCTTCCATACATTTACTCACTCACTTAACTCAGATTTTGTGCACAATTTTTTTGTAGACTAGTATGTTATCCCTGAACAGGTCTCTTTCTCCTCTAGGTGCTTAGTCACCCACCACCCATCACCTCTCCACCAGATCTTGGACTCATATTTTGATTATTTTCCTCCATATTTTATTATTATTATTATTATTATTATTATTTGCATATATATATATATATATCTATAATGTAACATAGAAAAACTCACTATATTATCAACAACCCACCGCACAACACAACTCACTCACTCCAATGGAATAACAAAAAAACCAAAACAAAACAACTTTAATTCCTGTTTTCTTTGGTCTTTTCATTTTTCTCACCAACCCCATTTCCTCTTTGCTTTTGCTTTTGCTGTTTGTTCATTTTTGTTTCTGTTTCTGCAAAAACAGAACACACACACACACACACACAAAACAGAAGCTGTTCTCTCATTGTTCATTCATGGAACGTGCAAGGCGCTTAGCAAACCGTGCAATTCTGAAGCGCTTGGTGTCAGAAGCCAAGCAGTTTCGTCAAAATGAGACCTTGTTGCACACTGTCTCACCGGTTTCATACACACCCTCAAGGTACGTATCATCCTTGACCTCGTACATGTCGGTGCGTAGAAGTACTAGATCAGATTTGTCACATAACAATGTTGGTCAAGGTGTTGGGGTGTCTCAAACTCGTTCTATATCTGTGGAGGCATTGAAACCCAGTGACACTTTTCCACGCCGCCATAACTCGGCAACCCCAGAAGAGCAAATCAAAATGGCTAACTTATGTGGGTTTGATAAGCTTGACTCGCTTGTTGATGCCACTGTGCCTAAATCTATTAGAATCCAATCAATGAAGTTTGATAAGTTTGATGAAGGGTTAACTGAGAGTCAAATGATTGAGCACATGAAAAAGCTAGCTTCAAAAAATCAGGTTTTTAAGTCATATATTGGGATGGGATACTATAACACTTATGTTCCACCTGTGATTTTGAGGAACATAATGGAGAATCCAGCTTGGTACACTCAATACACACCTTACCAAGCTGAGATATCCCAAGGGCGTCTTGAATCTTTGTTAAATTTTCAAACTTTGATTTCGGATCTTACTGGTCTCCCCATGTCAAATGCTTCATTGCTTGATGAAGGAACAGCCGCTGCTGAAGCAATGGCTATGTGTAATAATATTCAGAAGGGAAAGAAGAAAACTTTTGTAATTGCCAATAATTGTCACCCTCAAACAATTGATATTTGTAAGACCAGAGCTGATGGTTTTGATCTTAAAGTAGTTACCGCAGATCTTAAGGATATCAATTACAAATCTGGAGATGTGTGTGGTGTTTTGGTTCAGTACCCGGGGACTGAGGGTGAGATTTTGGATTATGTGGAGTTTATTAAGAATGCTCATGGTCATGGGGTCAAGGTTGTGATGGCGTCGGATCTATTGGCATTGACATTGTTGAAGCCACCAGGTGAATTGGGGGCTGATATTGTTGTTGGTTCTGCTCAGAGGTTTGGGGTTCCTATGGGGTATGGAGGTCCTCATGCTGCGTTTTTGGCCACATCACAAGAGTACAAGAGGATGATGCCAGGGAGAATCATTGGTGTAAGTGTTGATTCTTCAGGGAAGCCTGCTCTGCGAATGGCAATGCAGACAAGGGAGCAGCATATCCGTAGGGATAAGGCTACAAGCAACATCTGCACTGCTCAGGTACTAAGCTATTTCTAACTCTGATTAGTCTGTTGAGGATTTATAGCTGACCCCAAAGTTTTGGGTCTAAAGCTTAGTTGTTATTGCTGTTTTATTACTTTTGTAATTAGTTTAATAGAGCTGCTTTTATGGATATTTGAAAATCTTGTGAATCATTATGTTTTTGACAATTATGAATTATGTAACTGCGGTCTAGCTCAATTTTTTTGCTGGGTGTAATTCTAGAACAGGTGTCTTAGTGTTCAAGGAGTTGGCTTTCTAGTTTGAATATCTGTCCTGTTTTATCTAGGCACTGCTTGCAAATATGGCTGCTATGTATGCTGTTTATCATGGACCTGAAGGCCTTAAATCCATCGCACAACGGGTTCATGGTCTTGCTGCGGCATTTTCACTTGGACTGAAGAAGCTTGGGACAGGAGAAGTTCAAGGCCTTCCCTTCTTTGACACTGTGAAGGTTAAGGTTGCTGATGCACATGCAATTGCTGATGCTGCTTACAAGAGTGAAATAAATTTGAGAATTGTAGACCGGAACACCGTAAGTGTGATTTTGTAAGTAAACCAATTAGTTGGCTATAGGTCTATGTGATGAGATTAATTGGGTCTATATGCTTTTCAGATAACCGTTTCTTTTGATGAGACAATTACCTTGGAGGATGTTGATAAACTTCTCAAAGTTTTTGCTGGTGGCAAACCAGTGAGTCTCATTAGTTTTACATGGTAATGGTGTTTGCAATCAATTAGGATTTTCATCCACCTGACTTTGACTTGTGGTAAATTTTCAGGTTCCATTTACTGCTGCATCTCTTGCACCAGAGGTGGAGACCGTGATTCCCTCTGGGCTAGAAAGGGAGAGCCCATATCTCACCCATCCAATCTTTAACACGTATATCCCCCCCAAGAAATTTGAACTCTGCAAAGTTTACATTTCATAACCAACCCTGACTTTTCTTTTCTCTTTATTAGGTATCATACAGAGCACGAGCTGCTTAGATACATTCATAGGTTACAATCAAAGGATCTCTCTCTTTGCCACAGCATGATTCCATTGGGATCGTGTACTATGAAATTGAATGCAACAAGTGAGATGATGCCAGTAACATGGCCTGGCTTTACTGACATTCACCCTTTTGCCCCAACTGAACAGTCTCAGGGTTATCAGGTAGTTACAAATGTTTACTTGCCACAATAAGTTCCAATTGTTTTCTTTGCCCAAAATTTTTGGTTTTATGTTGTTTCTTCTTTGTATAGACAGGCAGGTTTACATTATTCTCTTAATGAATGGTTTCCAGGAAATGTTCAAAGATTTGGGTGAACTATTGTGTACCATCACTGGCTTTGACTCTTTTTCCTTGCAACCTAATGCTGGTGCGGCTGGAGAGTATGCTGGCTTGATGGTTATCCGGGCATATCATTTGGTATGGTAACATTGGCCAAATTTAAATAGTGTTTTCTTTTGATTGTAGTAAAGAAAGTAAGAGGCATTTGATGCTTTCTCCTTAAGGCTCACTTTGATGCAAACATAAAGTAATCACCTCAACTTGAAGCCTGGAATCTTGATATGATGATTTGTATGCTCCTAAAGTGCCTTGTGCACATGAGGCAGGCGTCAAAGTTTGAGTTTTAATTTTTCTCTCTCAGAGTGGAAAATATCATTGCAAACAAAGAAGGATTAACCTTTGGGTGATTATAGTTTCTTCTCATTCACTACTTAGAATAAGGATTTTCATGGTAGATATTGAAGGTATTCAAGCTTTCTAGGAATTTTTCTTCACATTTTCTGTGAATGATGCTGATGATTAAAATCTGCAGCATGTGTGTATGTTGTCTGCATAAATATATAATGGAATAGCATTTTGTTCCTCAAATACGTAAATGAATGGAAGCAAGTTGAAATTGCAGTATTTTCTTGCCATTAATCTAGAAACCTCAGATCGTCACTCCATTTCAAAGACAATATGACATTGTATTAGTCTTATTCAAAAGCTAATGCTGATTGAACATTGTAGGCAAGAGGGGACCATCATCGCAATGTGTGCATCATACCTGTTTCAGCACATGGGACAAATCCTGCTAGTGCTGCCATGTGTGGAATGAAAATTGTCTCTGTTGGAACTGATGCCAAGGGAAACATCAACATTGAAGAATTAAGGAAGGCTGCTGAATCTAATAGGGACAACCTCTCTGCTCTTATGGTAATTTCATTTTGCATCCTATGCTGGGAATCTGCTTTTTCAATATTGACAGTCTTTTAATTTTGGTTGACATGATAGGTCACATATCCTTCAACTCATGGAGTCTATGAAGAAGGTATTGATGAGATATGTAAGATAATTCATGACAATGGAGGTCAAGTATACATGGATGGGGCTAACATGAATGCACAGGTCAGCTATTTGCCCCATCTTCCTTTGTTTCCTTCATATGTTAATTGAATTCATTGAGCACATTATCTAGTAAAATCAACTAATAGCCTTTACCTTATAATTAAATGGTCTACTAAAATATATAGCTGTAGGGCTAGTTTGTGTGAGTGTTGGCAGATTTTTCAATTCTTTAATTTATACACCCTGGGTTTAAGCAGATAATTTCTGGGTCATTTGATTTTTTGCTCTTTAAATACATATCTACATATTGTTGTAGTGGAAACTTCAGTTTCTATTTATGCATTTCATTTTTCCTGGCATTTCTTTTAAATTTAATTTCACATTAAATCTAAAAAACCTTTGGTCCTTATAGGTGGGATTGACAAGCCCTGGTTGGATTGGAGCTGATGTTTGCCATCTCAATCTCCATAAAACATTTTGCATTCCTCATGGAGGAGGTGGTCCTGGCATGGGTCCTATTGGTGTGAAGAAACACTTGGCACCATTTTTGCCATCGCATCCTGTGGTAATTGCTCTTTTCATTGAGTAAATCTATATGTGAATATGATCATTTAGTTACATGTTAGGTTTAAATATGCGTCAAATGCATGTAGCTTCTATTGACAAATTAGTTTCATTCTCATCCATCTTTCATTTCTTCATGATCCATCATGTAATTCTAATTGTATTGGAACTGACAGTTTCACACACACACACACACATGCATGAACAATCAGAGCATAACCCACTTCGGTTATTAATGTTACATGATGGTGATGATTACTTGCATGCTCTGCCACTACTATGTCTTTTATCATTATTGATTCTTTTCTGGCAAGTGTTTTCTTATTCAATCATTAATTTCATCCTGCTTTTACTTTTAAGGTACCCACTGGTGGAATACCTGCTCCTGACAAGTCTCACCCACTTGGTACCATTTCTGCTGCACCTTGGGGCTCTGCACTTATTTTGCCAATATCATACACATATATAGCCATGATGGGGTCAAATGGTCTCACTGAAGCATCAAAAATAGCTATTCTGAATGCAAATTACATGGCAAAGCGTTTGGAGGTTCCTGCTTCTTTCTTTACACTTCCTTGCTTTATCTTTTAAAAATCCATTCACTACTATAGAAGTAGGTAGGTGCCATGCTCTAGTCATGCTTCTATCTTTGGAAACGAAGAATAACGTGGACTTCATTGTTTGTCCTAGCTAGTCCCATGATAATGTGGGTACATGTTTGCACTTGAATAAGAAGTTTGACCTGTGCATTGCACTCACATGTGGTTTTCCTGGCTAACCAACTTTGAGGTCTTGAGTTATTTCTTCCTTCTGAAGCTGGAGTCTCAATGATGTTTGTCCTGGTGTTCTTAATATTGTTTCCGTATTTTGCTTTGCCTTTTTGCAGAATTATTACCCCATTCTTTTCCGTGGTGTTAATGGAACAGTTGCCCATGAATTCATTGTTGATTTAAGAGGCTTCAAGGTAGTTTTGTTCAATTCTAGGTTATATTTTGCCTACTGTTTCCATTTTTGGGAGCAATTGTTACCAATTATTGTTGCAGAATACTGCTGGGATAGAAGCTGAAGATGTTGCCAAGCGTTTAATGGACTATGGATTTCATGGACCAACAATGTCATGGCCAGTTCCAGGCACACTTATGATTGAACCCACTGAAAGTGAAAGCAAGGTATGCCCTTTGGGAGTCCTTCCACTTGACAAACCCTCCTCATCCTGTTTCTTTGTTCTGTTTTAAGTAAATTTAAAATTATTTGCAGGCCGAGTTAGACAGGTTTTGTGATGCTCTTATTTCCATTAGAGAAGAAATTGCTCAGATTGAGAATGGAAAAGCAGACGTCCACAACAATGTCCTGAAGGTGAAATGACTCTATTCTTTTTCCTCACTTTGGCCATTCACATAAGAAATTGTTAAATTGATTGCTGTCCTTGCTCAAGAATTCATGTGTCCAGCTTTGACTAGTCTATTGAGGATCCATAACCAATCTCAAAAATTTTGGGACGAAGTTGTGGTTGTTGTCCTTGCACAGTTATGGACACATGTTTAAAAATAATCCAATTGTGAACTTTTAAAGCAATTATCTAAAGAAATATTATGCAGGGAGCTCCTCATCCACCATCCCTGCTCATGGGAGATGCATGGACAAAACCATATTCTCGGGAATATGCGGCCTTCCCAGCTGCTTGGCTTCGTGTTGCAAAGTTCTGGCCTACTACAGGTATCCATATCCATATCCATCTTCATCTAAAGTTATAGTTTTGGATGTTATATAGTTGCCTTGATACCCCATCTCTTAATTGCTTGCTTTTCATCTATAATTGAGGAACTTAACAGTTTCTTTTATCAATTAAAACTTGCAATATTATAATCATTCAAGCACCACGTGCATTTTAATCATTGATAGAAGATCTACTCTACTTAGTCCAAGATTATTTGTAAGATGCAAATGCTACAAATTGTGACAAACCTTGAATACTACAATGCATTTGTAGTCTAGGCCTGCTTACTTATACCTAACATTGAGTTCTTTTGCACTGTTATGTCAGGGCGTGTGGATAATGTGTATGGTGACCGCAACCTTGTCTGCACCCTTCTCCCGGCATCACATGTTCTTGAAGAACAAGCGGCAGCCACTGCCTAGTCTCCCTCATCATGCTCCTTGCTGCAAGGTTTCTCTATGAAACCGTTTGCTTCTCCCTCTCATTGTATGTAAATATTTCCTTGATTAAGTCCTTCACAGCTGGTGACTTTCATTTTTCTAATACCATATTGATAATGATCAGCTGTTCTAATAACAATTGTTGCTGATTGCAACCAAAATGTTGTAATTATAATTTACTTTATTCTCCCTCCTCTTTTGGGTCTTAGCCAATATTAAACAGAAGCTAAATGTTCAACCTATGTTAATGCTACTTGTGACTCAGTTCCCAAAGTCAAGTATTGGCATGGAACAAACATAACTAATTCCACAAGAATGGATTGGATAAGATGCTAATCTACTGCTTTGAATTAAGAGTTTTTAATTCGAATAAAAAGAGGAAGCGTGTCTAAACGAACTGTAGCTAGTGTTGGTGGCTGAATCTATTTGGATCCTCTGCCAATAGGCTCTGCTTTGATAGAATATTCTATAAAGTATAAACGACTTGTGACCAAAAAGCAGCAAAATAAATTAATAAAAAAATGTTGCTGAAAAAACTCTCGAGATTGGACCGTCTGTCCGTTCTCAACTCCTCTTCACCAAACATGGGGTTATCTTGAAGCTCAAGCATCACATCTGCACTTTGTTCCTTTAAATATCTTTAACTGAAGTGGTTGTATATTTGCCAATTTTTTATTTTTAATAATTTGATAACAATTGGGTGGGGGATTTAAACTTGGACATTTCCATTGCCAAGCCTATAGTTTACTTTGTTAAGTTTTTGAACTTAAGTAATTGATTTGCTAATTTTGAAATTATAACAATTAGAATATCTCAAAACTATAGGATTTAAATATATATATATATATATATATATATATATATATAGGGACTAGAGGTTCAAATATGTGTATTGAGCCTTGGGCTTGTTCGAGGAGGCTCAATTGTCCGAGAATAGGTCAATAATGTAGAAAATGCAGAGTTGTAGGCTTCACAGGTAGATTGCGACTATGTAGGCTGAAGAAGGTGGTCCGAGAAGGAATATATCCTCGGCTAAGCAAAGCAAATGTCAAAATATGTGTTTTGTTATCAGGGATGATATACCAGAAGATTCTATTAGTAAGGGTATACCCTGTGGACGTACAGGACAAATGAAAGCTAAAAATATCTAAGGGAAAGCTGCTACTACCACATTGAATGCTCTGCAGCTAATTTTCTGGCTGTATTAATTTAAAAGTAATGTCTGAACAGTAGCTTTGCAACCTTACAACTATTACATGAAGACTTCAGGAAGGTGTTGATAGGACAAGTATCAACACCAAATATCTGGTTTGTACGTGGAGGGTAAAGAAAAGAGTATAAAAGGGGAAAAATGCAATAAGAGAGGGAGAAGGAAAGAGAAAGAATTACTGTAGCAACCTAAAGCTAAATTTGTAATCATCATATGAATTGGTATATAAGAACTAGTCTCCTCGGATTGATCCGATGACGTTTTTCTTTGAATAAATCTACTTTATCCTTATTCTTTCGGTTATCTGGATCCATTATATTTGCTCTCTAACTCATTAAAGCCCAGTTTTCTAACTCACTCTCTATAAATTCATTGTTTTGGGCTTTTTGGGTCTAGGTCCATCCCTCTTGTGGGCCACGAACTCAAATTGCGTCCTTACAATTGGCGCCGTCTGTGAGAAATCCTAGTGGAGTATTGAGTTTGACATTCAACTATGGTAGGTTTAGGTCAAAATTGAGCGGAGTCTGGTGGTTCCCAACATCACGATCATTTTCTCCATCTTAAATGAGAAAGGGATCGTGAGGGAAGCGTGCATACCATTCATACTAGCAGGAGTCAGTTTCGAGAGGAGGGTCACATCCCTCGTGAAGAAAATACCAGGAATATGCAGCATGAAATTTATCACTTAAAGAGGAAGTTATGCTACGAACGGAGAAGGCGAAGTCCCTCCATTTATGACCTTTCTTCTGATGATGAAGAGGACGGCAATACAGGCGCAGATCAAGGACTCCTCCTAGTGAGTCTTTCTTGCATGATGAGGAGTATCATCACGAGCGCAGGAGTAGAAACTCATCTTCCAAGGGCTTGGGAAGTGACGCTATGAGTAAAGTGCTCAACCAAATTTCTAGATCACGCTTCATGCGTAGAATCGAGGGAGGAAGGCTTCCTCGACAATTTACCCAGCCCACATTCACCATGTATAATGGTTGAACGAATCCTGTGGAGCACGTGAGCCATTTCAATCAGAGAATGGTTGTACACTTCAGAAATGAAGTTTTAATGTACAAGGTATTTCCATCTAGCTTAGGGCCTGTGGCAACGAGGTGGTTTGATGGTCTGGCAACAGGTTCTGTTGGTTCCTTTAAGGAACTCACAATGGCATTTTGCTTTCATTTTATTACGTGCAGTAGGGTTCCTCGGCCCTTAGATTCTTTGCTGTCTCTATCCATAAGAGAAGGATAGACCTTAAAAATATACTCAGACAGATACTAGGAGATGTTCAATGAGATCGATAGGAACTTTGATGACGTGGCCATAAAGACTTTTAAGGTTAGCCTGCCAGCCGAGCACGATTTAAGAAAATCTTTGACTAAGAAGCTGGTGAGGAGTGTGCGCCAGTTGATGGATCGTATCGACGAGTACAAAAGGGTTGAAGAGGATCAACAACAAGGAAAGGGAAAGGCTAAGGTTATCCCTTAGGTTGTAAGGACACAATTTGAGTTCCTAGCCCATGAGAGGGAAGGATCTAGACCCAAAAAACCCAAAATAATGAATTTGTAGAGAGTGGGTTAGAAAACTAGGCTTTAATGAGTTAGAGAGCAAATATAATGGATCTAGACAACTGAAAAAATAAGGATAAAATGGATTTATTCAAAGAAAAACGTCATCGGATCAATCCAAGGAAACTAGTTCTTATATACTGATTCACAAGATGGCTACAAATTTAGCTTTAGGCTGCTACAGTAATTTTCTCTCTCTCTCCTCCTCCCTCTCTTATTACCTTCTTCCCCTTTTATACTCTTTTCTTTATCCCCCACGTATAAACCAAATATTTGGTGTTGATACTTGTCTCATCAACACCTTCCTGAAGTCTTCATGCAATAGTTATAAGGTTGAAAAGCCACTATTCAGATATCACTTCTCCATTAATGATGCCAGCAAGTTAGCTGCAAAGCATTTAATATGATGGTAGCAGCTTTCTCTTAAATATTTTTAGCTTTCATCTATCTTGTACATTCACAGGGTATACCCTTACCAATAGAACCTTCTGGTATATCATCCCCGATAACAAAACACATATTTTGACCTTTAGGGTCTGTTCGGTTATAGGAGTGAAAAAGTGGGAGGATAGAAAATTGTGGGAGGATCGAAAAGTGGGAGGATGAAAAATATTTAGTTTTCCTTCTTGTGTGTTTGGTTGGAGGGGTGGAAAAGTGAGAAGGTGAAAAATTCTTTTGTTTGGTTGGAGAGAAAAAGGGAAGGATGGAAAATGTAATTTATATAAATTGACTATTATACCCTTGTTACATAATATGTAAGAAATAGATTTATCTGTAATAATTAAATAATATAAAATTTATCATATCATATACATAAAATTATATTATTATTTTTATTATTGTAATGTGAAAATTAGATCAGGTCACATTGAAAAAAAAAAAAAAAAGAGAAGAGAAGGTTTAAGCCACGTTGAAGAAAGAAAAGGTAAGAAGAAAAAAAAAAAAAAAAGAACGTTCACGTTGAAGAAAGAAAAAGAAAAAAAGAAAAGAAAAGAAAGAATGTTCACGATGAAGAAAGAAAAGGATAAAAAAAAAAAAGAACGTTCACATTGAAGAAAGAAAAAAAAAAGAAAAAAGAAAAGAGGCGTTGAGGGGTCACGTTAAAAAAAAAAATGTTGAAAAAAAAAAAGGTAGAAATAGGGTATTTTTGTAAAAGTGCTGCTATAGCACTTTTCTCTCCAGATTTTCCTTTCGATTTGGAAGGAAAAAAAATGTGGGCCCGGAGAGAAAACTTTCTCTCGGGTTTTCTCTTCTTCCTATTTTCTTTCCCCAAACGAACAGTGAAAACAATATTTTTCATCCTATTTTCCTCCCTTTATTTTCCATCCTCCCTATTTTCACTCCAAATGAACGGAGCCTTACTTTGCTTAGCCGAGGATATGTTCCTTATCGAACCACCTTCTTCAGCCTACGTAGTTGCAATCTACTTGTGAAACTCACAGCCTTTCGTTTTCTACACTATTGACTCATTTTCGGATAATTGAACCTCCTCGGACAAACCCAAGGCCCAATACACGTATTTGCGCCTTTAGTCCCTGCAATCTATATATATATATATATATATTTTTTTTTTTTTTTCTTTTGCAACTTTCATGGTTGTAGTCCCATCATATAGTGCACACTAAAATGTCTAAATATTAGAATATACTCTTTAAGACAAAACTTGAACAAATGTTTAAACCTTTAGGTTCTTTAAAATAATTATTCTCTCGTCACTTTCGTTCTTTTGTACTTTCATTGGGTCCTACGTTTATTGCGTTATCACTTATTACCATTACTTCTCTTCATTCTAATTACCCTATACAATCAGAATCACGGTTCCACCACCACCACCACTACCTTAGATGCTACCATACCACTGCAGTTACCACCCTTACGACCACTATTGTCATCACCACTACAAGAACTATACTAATTCAAAAAAACATTAATTGGTTTTTATGCAAATCAAATGGCAACAAATCTTCAAACTCATTAATGTCATAGTTTTTATCAATTACAATAAATCAAGTTGTTTTCCATAAATAATGTTTTTAATAAAATAATTTTTCTTAAAAAATATTTTATATGGTTAGAAGGAGTCCAAATCTTCTGTCTCATCAATTGTGCTCTACTTCATGCTCTACCAATAAAACTTGGACAGCTGGCCTCTTAAATTAAATAAGATAACTCTGACTTTTACGTATTGTTCAAGACTTTTAAAGTCAGAGTTATCTCATTTAATATGAGAGGTCAGCTGTCCAAATTTTATAGATGGAACATAAAATAGAGCACAATTAATGAGACAGAAGATTTGGACTTGGTTAAAGGGGCCACAATTTGACTCCCTACAATTACTCTAAAAATAGGTCTGCGTAGAGTAACGTCAAAAGCCATAAAAGATTTAAGTGTATCTTCCTCATCACCAATTGGTTTTGAGATGGAGTGACATAACTTCCTGTCTGACATATATATATATATCAACACTTTTTTTATCAAATACAATAAATCAAGTTGTTTTCCATAAAAATGTTTTTAATAAAATAATTTTCTCAAAACAAATATTTTATATATATCAACATTTTTTTTATAAATAATTTTATTATGAATTAGTCTTTTAAGGTTACCCTTTCCAGTTGATACCATCCCCTTTCCTAGGTACATCGTTCCTAATAATGAATTGAAAATAATAATAGAGTATAATATCGGTACTCTTGACAACCACTAACGTGATCCGTCCCATTCAGTACAAATTACATGTTATCCATAACTTAGGGAATAAACTCCACATTTTTGTACCAAAAAAAGAACCACATCAAATCCTTTTCTAATTGCTTTACGCCTCTAAATCCTTTTTGTTTTTCCTTCAAGGCCCTTGTCAAGCAATAAATAAAATGGATAATTCATATATTTTATATCTCTTTAAAATATTTTTGAGTTCATATAAATACAATAACAATTTGCTGTGGACCTGTGGTTGCGTGACACAATTGAAGGGAAAAAAAATTATAAAATCAAAACAAAAATGGAAGGTACAGTCAATTCAAAAGACAATTCACAACTCACAATTTCCATAAAAATAAAAAATAAAAATTCACAACTCACAATATGCTCTCTCTAGTCTCTACTAGACTACTATGTATAGCCATACATCTTGATTTTTCCACATACACACTTGGATGTGATACTTCATACTACACAACTTTTTTTTTTTTGGCATACCTAACATCGCCTCCCCCCTCATCTTTTTCTTTTTCTCGTTTGGTTTCCCCTTTTAATGCATCTCCATGACTAAAAATGCACCAATAACTTTAGGAATGCAAAAAATTTCGCGATGTTTAAAGTGAGTAACATCTTGTGTTTTGTGCTACTAAGAATGATATGGGTTGTGTTAACAGCAACTTACCAAAAATGATATGAGTTTGTGTTAACGGGCACTTTACGGTGCTTGTTAACAACAACTTTTTTGACTTTTTTAGACAATTTTATTTTTGTCTTTTTTGTAGTTTTATGTCATTTTTTTTTCAACTTTATAAGTTGTGAGGTCAGCTTCACAAAAAGGAAAAATATATTAAAATAAACTATGGGGCTACTTTTATATATTTTTTTCATTTATCTAATTTTTTTTATTAAGTGACACCCACATTAGGGAAACCTTTTCTCATATGATATTAATGGTTGATTTTATGTGAAAGTAATATTATTCAAATCAAAATCTGTCACATCAACAATTGTAAAGGTTGTTATGTGCCGAACAATACTTCAAAACTGTACCTCTCGTGTTTTGCCTATATATAAATATTTTTCTAAATGATAAAGGAGGAGATTATGAAGTTTATTAAGCAGTTGCTTGCATGAAGTTTATTAATATTGTGTCAATAATATCATAAAAAAATATTGTGTTAATTTGGTATAAATTTATGTTTTTTTTAAGGAAACAGTAATACTTATTAGAACATACAAATACAAAAGTAATATATAGAGTTTTTTCAATAGACTTATAATACATTACATAACCAAAGTACTACTACAAAATGGTCTAACATTTGTAGTAGTAGCCTGTAGTTATAAAGATTGGAACTCTAACACAAAAAATTGATGTGGGATAAACATCCCTATATTTTTTAAAAAATGAAACAGTAATACTTATTAGAACACACAAACATGAAAATAATATATAAATTTTTTTAAAAAGGCTTATGAATTGAAAATTTTTTGGAGTTACCAAAAAGTATAGATGATCGGTTGACTTATATTGTATTTGTAGGGGTTTGAAAATCTCAATATACCTCAATTCCCTCAATTAATGAAGTCCTAAAATCTCAACTAAAATTTAGGAATACATCTTGCACTAATTACAATTGGAACAAAGTTAAAAATTTGTGTTAGATTTCACTTAATATAAATGGTCACATTGGTCGTTTTCTTCCCAATAAACTTAGACTTTTATAGGGTTTCTAAAACTAGTTCTCATGGGATAAAGATTATCTAGACTTTGTAAGGTAACTGACCGTGTAGTTTCTAAAATCTCACTATCCATATGAAACTAGCAAGTTGTATTTTGCCATATCATCCAAAATTTAAATAAATTTAGAAACAACGATAGTCAATGTTTACTTAAATGTTGATAATATGACAAAATTAATCTTATTCACTTCAAAATGAATGGATAATATTTGAGGAGCTCCATGGTAGAATTATCCTAATAGCTCTAAAGAATCTTTATCATTTCCTATGACCTATTGAACACTAGGATCTAAATTCTCAATAATTCAAAAAACCAAGTCTAGCGTTAACCTATAAACCAATCTTTTAACCTGTGAGTCGTGACATAATAATTAGCATTTATGAATTCATACCGTCTCAATTAGTATCTATTTCGCATGACTTAAAATTTGGAGTATTATTAGGGATGCTTCAATTTTCATTACATAAACTTTATAAACTAATATGTTAACTTTTATTCTCAAAAAAAAAAAAAAATTGTTAACTTCTAGACATAAAGCAAAAAAAGAAAGAGAAAAAAAGAAGTGATTATATATTATATTATTGGTGTGACCTCAATTAAATTTATCATCATGTCACTTTGTAAGTATTTATAATAAAATTGATAATGTATTCAACACTTACCTAAAATTGACATACTTATCCAAACAAATCAAACTCTAAAAGCAACTTGTTTATTAGGTTCTATATAAAAGTCAACAACCTTGTAACTCAGTAACATAGGTCTCCTTTATTAGTACGACTAAAGTTCGAATCTTTCTTTCATCACTCATTATCGTAACTATCCAATCACTAAAAAAAAGAAAAAAAAAACCCTATATAATGATTGAAATTTTTGATTAAAGATAGAATTTCTATTCTAGCCTAATCTAAGTGTATATGTGTGTGAAGCTCCCTGCTGAAGACTTGAACCCCGGCCTTTGTCCCCCCACTCCCCACAAGCATTTATACTTATTGAGTGATCATCGCATCAAGGGTACGTAGTGGTATGATTGAGGTTTAAATAAGTTATACTATAAAAAACTTTACCGCAAATTAGTGGAATACACTTATATCCTTATATACACTTTTATAAGCATTCAAATTAGATGATATATATGGTAAATCCGATATAAATAATCACCCTCTCATATAAAGATAACTGTAATGGATTATTTACAAGAGGATGGTTAGATATATCCGATACATGTTAGGATTTATCCATATAAAAATGCACACCAACATATTTAAAATCTTTATCACATTAATCAAACGGCAAAGATTAAGTGTAGTTGATAAGAAGCAATGTGACTTAGTCGTACACTAGAATTAATGTTTTGGTGCCTTGACTTTAGCATAATTATTTATATTATATAGTTGTTTGTACTATAATAATCCACTATAAACATTGTTATATAATTTTTTGTAATAAAAAGATATACACAACAGTGTATTGGAGGGAATGGGTGAGCGGTTAATTTAAGTCTTTCAAGTTGTGTTTGTAGTAGTAGTGGCTTGACGAAGAAGAAGAAGAAGAAGAAGAGTGCGCAGGTTAAGCGAATCTCCTTTGTTCTTATTGTGCGCACGTTAAGACCCAGTTTTTTTTTTTTTTTTTTTTAAATAAAAAATTTAGCGAAAACAATAAGGGCTTTAGAGATAGAGAGATTGAGATTGTTATTGATGATCGATGTCGAAAATGAAGCATCTACTGAGAAAGCTTCACATCGGTGGTGGTGGAATCAATGACCATCACAGACTCGCCTCGTCCGAGTCGACTCGTCCTTCTCCGAGTTTGAGTCCCACTCCGAGTCAAAGCCCGAGCGCTTCCGAGTCTTCCTCCGCGCATGGCGGAGGAATGGGGAGAATCGGTGCCGTTGAGTCTTCGTCGTCGTCGGTAGGTGATCGGATTGTTACTGATGGTGGTGGTGTTGGTGCTGCCGAGGTGGATTTCAGTCTGTTGGAGGAGGAGTTTCAGGTACAGTTAGCCCTAGCGATTAGCGCTTCCGATCCCGATTCGCGTGAGGATCCCGAGACCGCTCAGATCGATGCCGCGAAGCGGATTAGTCTCGGTGGCTCCGCTTCTATTTCCGATAATCAGGCCCTCGTTAAGTTTCTCTCTCCTCGATATTGGGTACGGTAGCTACCAATTTCGAATCTTTATCGTTCTTTTTTGCAAATTGTGTGTGAATTTGAGCGAATTAGGTTTTTTTCTTCAAATTTCATTTTTGTTTGGATCTATTTGTGTTTAAGATTGAATCCTCATTTCCCTAATTGTACCAAACTGTGTATGTTATATTGTAGGCATTTTTGTCAAAATTGAGTTTTAGGTTTTATTGCTTTGGTGGTGCATTGGTTTTGGAATTTCATATAGGGTTGGTGAATTGAGGATCTATTTGTGTATGATTAGCTGGTTTTGGATTGTGATTCCAAAACATTGAAGAGTGATGGCGAGGTGTGGTGTGGTGTTCTTTGATTGGAAAATCTCATTTTCATAGCGGATTTTTCATGTTGTGTGGGTTTCTGAGTCTTGATTCTAATGCACTGCATAGGAATTGGTGGATATCGTTGTTTTGCATTGATAATTTACTTTATTTTGCATATGTTAATTGAAGTTGTAGGTTAGTTCCGCATTGCCTCATGTTTCGTATTCGGGAAAAGATTGGTTATGGTAACTGAAGCTTTTTTCTATGGGCTCGTTGTTTGCTTTGTTCTGAACTTCGGTCACTGAGAAGTTGAGGTTGAGTTTTGCATTGATGTGGCTTCTTCATTATAAAGATGCTTGCCTTTTGCACCTATTTCAGTGGAGTTCTTGCCTTATAGGAACTTGGATTGTGAAAATCTTAGTCAAATATTAATGTCTTTTCTTGACTTTCCCGTGTGATTGGATGGTTCATTTTCAATATTGTTTTTTGATAAGTAGGGAGAGATTTTTACTAAATTTCTATATCTATTGCATTGCAGAGCTATAATGTTGTAAATTATCATGAAAAAGTGATGGATGGATTTTATGATGTATATGGCATTACCTCAAATTTGGACACACAAGGGACGATGCCGTTGTTGGTGGATCTTCAAGCAATAAACATTTCAGATAAAGTTGACTACGAAGTTATTTTAGTAAACCGCTTGGTTGATCTTGAACTTCAAAAGCTTGAGAAGACAGCATATGCCATATCCCTGGAGTGTCAAGTTTCTAAACATGGTCTGATTTTAAGTGGCCTAATTCAGAAAATTGCTGATCTTGTTGTTGATAGAATGGGTGGTCCGGTTGGCGATGCTGATCAAATGTTGAGAAGGTGGAACATGAGAAGTTATGAGTTGCGGAATTCTCTTAACACTATTATTCTTCCCCTTGGACGTCTTGATATTGGACTTTCCCGCCACAGGGCCTTGCTATTTAAGGTTAAACATCATGGACTTACCTTTTATTTTTTTAATGAATTCATGGACTTACCTTATATTTACTGAATTATGAATAAATAAAATATTTTCACCTGTTAAGTAACCTTAGGCTCTTGATTGCTTAATTTTTATCAAAATTGCCCTCTTCTTTTATTTGGAAAATACTCCCTGTTTTGTTACTATTTGTTTTTTTAAGATTATAGATTGTGTCTCATCTTCTGAGAAAGAATTTTGGCAAGAAGTTATTTATTTGATGCTTGTGGTGCCAGGTACTAGCTGATAGGATTAATCTTCCATGTATGCTGGTCAAAGAAAGCTACTACACTGGCACTGATGATGGAGCTGTGAACTTCATCAAAATTGATGATGGAAGGTGATAACCTCCAGTCACGATGTTTCAATTCTTCAAATATAAAATTTTCTGAGGATTAAGATAAAGTTATTTTTTTGATGTGGGCACTTTAAATTGGTATCACTTGTGTTATGCATGTTTTGTTTTTTGTTATTTTGGTTTTGTTATGGTAGTTAAACCCATAACGCTGTGTCAAACTTGAACAAGAGTGACTGCATATGGTGCAGGTAAAATCTTTATTGTGGTTTTGGGGGGTTGTACCTGGGACAAGGGATGAAGCCCATGTTCGTTGGGGTGGGGATGGCAGAGGGCTTACAGGCGTGTGACTGCTACTCCCTATTTTGTACCCAATTGTGCTTTAGGGTCAAAACAGGAAAAAAAAAGGGGGTAAATGAAGCAGCACATGTATCTCTATACAAGCTAACATCTAGATTTTGGATAGTAGCTGCACAGTTTTTAGGATGGTCCCTTCAAAATTACTATTGACATTACTTCTTTGATACATGCTGCTGCTGTTTCTCATACAGTACAAAGCACCAATAAATATTTCTGGCAAATTTACATTCATCTACCAGTTGTATAGTTTTACTGCAGTGATTCGGGTTCAGATTTTTGACTCTTCTTAAGTTGTTCGATTTGAACTCTTGACTTCAAAAGGTGTATGCTCTATGTTTTCCATTTTGCTCCTACCAATTCAGGCATATATGCTGCCTAACTAAAGAAAATACAACAAGCTTTAAGATGTTAGGGAACAATTTGTCAGTATGTAATTAATTTGCTGATTCAATGCAGTGAATATATTATTGATCTCATGGGTGCTCCTGGCGCCCTAATTCCTGCTGAAGTACCGAGCAGTCATCTTCCAAATCCAGGCTTGGCTGTAAGGAGCTTTGCAGATGTCATAGGAACACCCAAAGATATATGTTCAATGAGTGATGAAGGAATTAGAACACTAGCTGTACCACCTGATCTTGATAGAGTTTTCAAAGATGGCAGTTCAAAGTCAGATGAAGCTTCTGTTGTAGGCTTCCAAACAAAAGAAAACCAAAGTGAGGGATTTGAACACCAGTGTGAGAAGCTTCTTCCATCACCGCATAAATCATGTGAAAACTTATCTGGAAAATATGGAAAAGCATCGTGTGCACAGAAAAAGAAAGTTAAGGATGTCTCAAAGTATGTAATCAGTGCAGCAAAGAACCCAGAATTTGCGCAGAAACTACATGCTGTTCTGTTAGAGAGTGGTGCATCTCCTCCTCCAGATTTGTTTTTGGACATAAATTCACATGATCTGGGTGAGCAGAAAGTGCTTGAACATATTGATATGGCAATTGGTAAAAATGTAGATAATAATCCTTATAAGGTTTTGTCAAGCCATGAGCTGGAGCCTTTGAACAATGTTAATTGTGATGGGAAACAAAAACTGTCTGCAGAGAGGTTAGCCAATCAAAATAAAGAATTGGAGACAAATACCATTCCATCCGACTTTGAATTTACATCTGAGGGATATGTGCTTGTTGGTGCTGGAACTAATGAAAAATTCCAGACCGATGCTACAGGTGTAAATATGGTTACTCCTGATCCGTTTCAAATGGCTGCAAGAGTTTTGAATGAGGAACGCATTCTTGAATCATTTTTGGACACTGCATCCCCATTCAGTGACAATACTGATAAACGCTGCTTCCAGGATAAGATTGGAGGATCTTCTAATGACATTGATTTGGGAAATGAATCAGCTGCGATATTAATTGAAAAGGCCAACAGTGGTACCCGTGTTGATGCTCATAGTGAGGGTATTAACCCAGTGCTTAGGGGGGTTCCAGTATGGGATTTTCCATGGGAGGATATACGAAATGGTGAACGAATTGGTATTGGTAAGATTTTATTTCATCTGAATTATTCAGTTTAATAGAGGAGAAAAAAAGTTGAATTGGTAATTTAGATGATGAATTATCATGGTAGACCTGGAGTTTTGGAATAATAAAAAAATATCATGTTTTCTCACTTTTTCCATGAAGATATGTTACTGTTACTTGTGTGTGTGTGTGTGTGTTTCCTCCATTTTCATTGGTAGTGAAGTTGACTGAATATCTTGATTCTTTTTCTCCTGAATAATTAAAACTTGGCCTTTGACAAATTCATGAATCTTTTTCGATACTGCAGCTGAATCTTGCAAAAGACAACATAACATTGCACCATCGAGTGATGATAAACAGTGTTTTCAGGATAATATTGGAGGATTATTTAATGACACTGAATCAGGCAAAGAATCTGCAATAGAAATGGCCAACAGTTGTCTCCGCAGTGCGTGTAGCGAGGGTATTAACCCAGTGCTCAGGGAGGTTGCAGAATGGGAAATTCCATGGGAGGATCTACGGATTGGTGAACGAATTGGTATTGGTAAGATTTTCTTTATCTTAATTTGTTCTATTTCATAGAAGGAAAAAGACAGTGAATTGTTAATTTAGACAATGTATTATCATGTTAGACATTACATTTTGGAAGAAGCCTTGAGGGCATTTATGTGTAGGTTTATATATGATCTTTTTCATTTTAGTTGGTACTGATGTTGACCTAATGCCTTTATTCTTTAGCTGATTTTTTTTCCCTGAATAATTAAATTGCATCTTTTTACAAACTTTTTGGTTAGAGGACCAATTTTAGGATACTTCTCTCTCTCTCTCTCTCTCTCTCTCTCGCACTCGTTAGGATTTGAACCAAAGTACCCAACCAGTTGAGCCAAATCACCATTGCGATAAAAGGACATAATTGTTTCTGTTTAAAGCTAGTCTCTGATTAATGATACCAAACTCAACTTTATGCAATATGTGAAGAGCAGTCTACACGGGAATGTTGGATGTAATCAAAACCAGTGGCTGAGAGGGTGTTGCTTCTGCTTTAAGATCTTCTCTGGCTGCTTATTGCTCTCTTGGTCAAAACAATTAACTACTTTTGAATTCTCCAAGTGAAAGTTCAAATCCTAGTCCTAGACAAATATTGATACATGTGTATGCTTTAAACAAACTGCAACTAAAATGGTGGAAGTGCCATCTTAACCTATAAGTTAGTTTTACATCAATTATTTATCAAAAAGTTAAGTGTTAAATTAATTGCTTTAGATCTCTCACAGATCTGGTTGTATTTCTAATAGATCTCTCATCTCTCTCTCTCTCTCCCCTTGAACCCTTGACCACACCCCCAATTTTTGAAGGGCTAGGAAGTGCGATTTGAGTTAGAGCTCATTGGAAAACTAAACAACTGGATGATAATCATATTATCAACCTTGTAGAGTAGGGAAGATATCTTATAGTTCTATGATAATTATATTGTTACAAGAATTATGTATTAAAAAATAGTACCAACTTCTAGTTGGTTTAGTCCATTGTTTCCTCTAAAATACTTTTAGATTTTTTGCAACCTTGCTTATTGTGAGCTTATCTCAAATTTGGGCCTGTAATAGGTTAGCCAGGCCAAGCTGAGCTCAAGCTTGATGACATTAAGCCAAGCTTGAGTCTGCTTATTGACGCTCAATTTGAACTAAAGTCGAGCCTGTGTGTCCATTGTTTAAGCCACTTGAGGACAGTGGGGAAAATGGGTATAGAAGTAAAGGGGGAAATCGGTGTTGAGAGGTCCCTAGAGCAATTAAAATCCTTATTGCTTTGTTCCTTGTTCAAGTGGTATTGGGCTTGGAACTTCACTCACTGTATTTCTATTTCCATATTTGAGTTTCATAGTTCTCTTAGCTTGTCTGTTTGATTCCTTGTAACTTTTAAGTTTCTTTGTGTTCATCATCGTGAGCTTGAAGTAACTCTCTTTTCAATAAAACTTCATGAATCGCTTGTTAAAAAAACAATTAGCTTTAACATTTATAATCAACAAAAGAAGGAAATAAGTTTGGAAAGATGTATGGATTATTGCTACCAATCCTTTGGCCTCTGTCCACTAGTATGTAGTTGCCTCCCAAAAGAGAACCTATAGGAGTAAGCACCTAAGGTTTTCTGGAGTCAACACTAGATCATTGGGATAATTTCAAGAGAAATTTTGTTCTTCAAAATAATCCTCTCTTTAGGAGTAAATTATTGTGCTTATGTAGACTATTAAACAATAATTCAAACTGACATAGGAAACCATATTCTAATTGACTTAGAAAACCTAATTCCAAATGATTTTGGGAAATTCCATTTATTGAATTACAAATATAACCTTGACTCTAATAAAATAAAATATTAATAACCTAATTAACTACTTGAGCCTATAGTAAAATACAGTTGACCAATAAAAACACAATTGACCCCAAAATCAAATAAGACTAAATTAAAACAAATCTTTCCTTGTGCTTCCTGCAGCAGCATGTTAAACTTGTCAATGTTTTGCTATATTCTATTTTTATATTATCCGTTCAGGAGCACTAACCTGTACTTCTGCTTGATAATACTCCCACATGATGTGTTTTGCAGGTTCATATGGCGAGGTTTATCGTGCAGATTGGAATGGCACTGTGAGTTGTACTTTTAACACAGTGATTATCCATCTATTTTTTTTGTCCGCGGTTACCTATAGGACTTATAAAAATGCATAAAATCTATTCTTTCTAAACAAGTTTTGATGACCACAAAGTGGTAAAATTAGCAACAATTGTATGAGTGCTTTTGAACTTTTTATGACTAACATTAGTAGTTCTTTTTTTCGCCAATCAGAGGATCGTCAGATTCAATGTTTCATACGTTAATTCAATAGTGGTAATCAATGCAGCAATTCTATCAAAATCTTCCGATTGCTTCAACAGCTTTGTGAAAGAAATAATTTCAACAGCTTTTTTCTTTTTGAAATTAAAACTCATTCTGTCAACAAAAAAAAAAAACCTCCTATTCTGTCAATTGGTCATGTTAAAGGACGTTTTATGCTGACCCTGGAATATGAATTTGACTGATCCATTTTAACCATTTTAAGACATTTTATTTGTTCTTCTTGACATTATGCGAAATGTTTTTTCAGGAAGTTGCTGTCAAGAAGTTTCTAGACCAAGATTTCTCTGGTGATTCATTGGTTCAGTTTAAAAGTGAAGTAAGTGGAACATATTTAACTTACATTATATATTGTTGTTTTACTATAAGCCAAATATCTAATAGAATTAATTTTCTTTTTATTACTGAAGACAATTCCTCTTGGTTGCCTCATGCAGGTTGAAATCATGTTAAGACTTAGACATCCTAATGTTGTCCTTTTCATGGGAGCAGTTACCCGCTCCCCACATTTCTCAATACTGACAGAGTTTCTTCCCAGGTTCATTCTTTTCTGTACTCCATTTGTTATATTGGTGTTAATTAGTACCATATTTTTAGTTGATCTACCTGCATATCCAATTTACCATGTTTACTTGACTTCCGTAAAATTCGTTGAGGGTGTTATTCTCTTCGTTTGTGTCCCCATTGAGAGTGTTATTTGTGTCATTTTTAGAGTTTATCTGTCTTTATTTTAAGTGGCAAGAAATATATCATCATAGAGATTTTTTAGGTCATGTAATTGTAATTTCTACCAAGAAACTATGTAACAAAGCAAGGAATTTTGTTGTACTATATTGTCTTGTCCCTCAAGCTCTCTTGGTATGCAGGGGGAGTTTGTATAGATTACTGCATCGTCCCAATCCTCCAATTGATGAAAAGAGGCGAATGCGGATGGCTCTCGATGTGGTATAAGTTGGATTGTCTCTCTTTCCAGTGTATTTGGTTTACTTCTTTTTTCTTGAGCAAACTGCCTGACTTTTTGCAGGCCAAGGGAATGAATTACTTGCACACAAGCCATCCTCCCATTGTGCATCGAGATCTTAAGTCTCCAAATCTTCTTGTTGATAAAAATTGGGTTGTTAAGGTCTGCTCAATCCAAGTTCTGGCACTTAAGAGCTTTTCCCTGATTGTTTTTGTTGGTACTTCTATTAAATAGAAGAACTGCCATATTGTTTGGTGAGAGCCATCAATTGAATCTTCTCCAATTTTTGGTTTCTGTCTGCAGGTTTGTGATTTTGGTTTGTCACGCACAAAGCACGACACGTTTCTGTCTTCTCAGTCTACTGCTGGAACGGTAATAATTAAGTGTGAATAACCAAACTGATTCTATGTTGATGTCCCATTTGTGGCCCTTTCTTTCATCATTTTACCTTGTTGCTTAATAAAAATTTGTGTTGATAAAAGCTGCTGTGATACTGCAGCCTGAATGGATGGCACCCGAAGTTCTAAGGAATGAACGTGCCAATGAGAAGTAAGTTAACATGCACGTGCTTGTAATCTGCATAATTTCTGTAGCCTGGCAGGTCCATTTTGGAAAATTTTCAATGCCATAGATGTCTGGCATAATCAGGTTTCTTGTTTGCAGGTGTGATGTATATAGCTTTGGTATCATATTGTGGGAGTTATCTACTTTACGTATCCCTTGGAAAGGGTTGAACCCAATGCAGGTTGTTGGAGCTGTTGGATTCCAGAATAGGCGTCTTGAAATTCCAGAAGAGGTTGATCCAGTAGTAGCACAGATAATATGTGATTGCTGGCAAACGTAAGATTTAGACTTTGTTATCCATATTGACACTTGGGACTGCACTTATTATGGTTATTAGGCAATTATATAAAATCAATTTAGATGTCCAGCCTAATGAAATATTGAAGAGAAATTCTAAAATCCGTGCAACATTTTTTATTTTTCATCAATTATGCATAGTATGGACTCAAAATACAGAAGTGACAATATGTATGTATGTATGTATGTATGTATGGTCATGAAACTACTCATTTGTGGCGGAGGGTCATAGCCATGAAATATGGGGAAAGGACAGGGGGGTGGAGTACTAGAGTTTGTAGAAGGGCTCGTGGTTGTGGTTTATGGCGAAGTATTAGTGAAGGTTGGGAAAACTTTTCTAAGCATTTGTCCTTTGTGGTAGGGAATGGTTCCCGTATTCTTTTTTGGCATGATAAGAGGATTGGGGACAATTCTCTTAAAACTCTTTATCCACAATTATTTGTGTGCAGCCAATAAGGAAGCTTGTATTTCGGAAGTGTTAAGTCCTCCATTTGGAGATATTGATAGAGTTTGGAGTTTGAGATTTTATAGGGAAGTTAATGATTGGGAATTAATGGCTTCCTACTCCCTTCTTCATTTCATTAAAACTTGGATTTCTAGGGGTGGAGGTAGTGACAGACTTTGTTGGCGTCTCAATGGCAGGGGAAGTTTGATGTTAAAGTCTTTCTATCATAAGATTCGAAATGTACCTCTTTCTACTTTCCCTTGGAAGGGCATTTGGAAAGGAAAGGTTCCAAAAAGGGTGGCATTCTTTATGTCGACAGCAGCTCATGGTTAAATTCTAACTTTGGATAACCTCATGCTTCATGGTCGTACTTTGGCGAACGTTGTTGTATGTGTTGTTGTAATGAGGAATCTGTGGATCACTTGCTGATCTTTTGTCCAATAGTTCATTCTTTGTGGATGGATATGCTTCGGTTATTTGGGATTGATTGGGTTATGCCAGGTTTTGTTGTAAACTTATTTTTTGGTTGGTATCATTGGCTTGGGAAAAATAATTCTAACATTTGGAATTTGGTTCCGGGTTATTTATTGTGGACTATCTGGACTGAACAGAATTGGTGTTCTTTTGAGGATACTGGAAAATCTTTAGCCTAGTTGTTAGATGTACGCCATCGGACCCTTTATGATTGGTCTCGGTGTTGGGGTCTCGTATTGCTCTACACTTATGGATTTTCTTTTATCTCTTAGAATAGTTTAGTGTCAGTCTATTTGTTTTTTACTTCTGTTCCCCTTTGTTCACTACCGTGAACCTTATGTATTTTTCATGCTTTTCCTTTTTCAATAATAATTTTTCTTACCTATCCAAAAAAAAAAAAAAGTATTTAAAAAGATCAAATTATGATATTAAACCCCATAATCTTGAGACAAGGTCAATTAAAAAAGTTATACCATGTTCTTGTTATAGTAAATAGCAATTATTAATTCAAGAATACATAGATGTGCTTTGTGATAGAATACTGGGTTGCAGTGATATCCTGCTTATCAACTTTAATCCATGAAGTATGTTTACTTTTTTGCAGGGACCCAGATCTACGGCCCTCTTTCTCACAGCTTATGTCCAGTCTGCGCCATCTTCGACGTCTAGTTGTACCTACAAATCAATTGACACAGTGACCAGATCAACACCATTGTAATAATAGTTGTTCTCCGGCTCAAAGAGCCGGAGGAGCTGAGGTTTTTTTCTTTTTATGCAAAGAAACTTGAGAGAATGCTGGATTGGGAAGTGTTAGGTTCATTCAAAGTGGGAGCTCAGCACTACCCATTCAGAACAATTTGGTGGTCCTCCTAACCGAACAGCTGCAAAAGTGCAGTGGAGGATACCAATGAAGTTAGTTGTGTAAGTAGGTAGAATCATTCTAAATGTAAGAATGTCTCAGGAGGGAAAAAAAAAAGGGGGGGGGGGGGGGGGGAGGGGGTTGAGAAAGAAAGGAAAAAAGAACAAAAAGAACACAAAAAAAATAATATTATCAAGTTCTTTATCTGTGGAGATCATGTTTGGTGAATTGTATACATCTGATCTCTGCAGTATATTGTGAAAAAGAAAGATCAAAATAGGAAAAGAAATTATTTGCATAAGATGTGTTTATTATATTCTGCATATCAGTTCTGTATTAAAGCTTGATTTTTGGAATTAAAAAAATACCATCTCATAAGTTACACGTGGTCGATAAAAAAAAGTTATTTATAGTAGCTATGGCTGCTACTGACCTCAATTTGGATGAAAACCTCACTTTGCTGCTTGCAATAATTCAGGACAAATAATTTTGTTTTTCCTCTATTTGAGGTGGTTGTGCTGTAAGACCGCGGAATGATTGGTTGATTATTTGGCTGTTAAACCTCTTTCTTTTTTTTGTTTTGTTTTGTTTTTTTTTTTTCCTGTACTTATAAACATGGGTGTATAAGACTCTTTGAGGTAGTCTTTTAATATCATACTCACATCAGGGTAAGTACAAGAAAATTTTGTTTTGGGATGATTTAAAGCGCCAGTTAAAAGACTTAAACTTAGGACATTAGATCATATGAACCTGAAAATTACTGACTTAAACTCAGGACATTAGATCATATGAACCTGAAAATTATTAGATTAACTCAATGGGTAACTTAGCTGTTCTATACCTGCTATACAGATATTTTCTCTTAAAAAGTTATTGGCAAATTCTGGGCCACTACTTGGGCATATTGTCCTCTCTCTTATCACTCATTTACTTACAACTTGGGTATATTCCTTCATCTCGTTACAGCACTTATTCTCATCTTCAATCACACTACTAGTCAATCCAGAAAGTTATAAGGCATCAAGCAAAATAGACGTGCCCTGAAATGACACCCTCCCACTAATCAATAAATAAACACTAATACAATCTAAATTAGACAGTAAAAGAAGTAATTATAAATGATAAACAAAAAGAATCTTTATTTGGATAGAGCAGAGCAAACAAAAAAAGTTCTCCAAAATCATGGCCACCCAATTAACCCTCTTCTTTCCCTCCAAACCCAACAAATATCCACCCATCTTCCCAATTCCGAACCCCAAACTCTACCGGTATCACCATTACCATTACAACTACAAAACGCAAATTCCCAAAATACCCTTTTCCTCGTCATCCTTCAGAAATGGAAGCAATACTCCACAACCAGAAACAGAGTGCCCTGTTCCACTAGAACAGCAGCCCATAAATGAGTACCAAAACCTCTCCACCTCCTTCCCATTCTCATGGGCCTCAGGTGACATTGCTCAATACAGCTCCAGGTTGTTCATCACAGGCACTTCTTTTGCTCTCTTTATTGGCCTCCCTGTGGCCTGGCTTGGCACTGTGGGTCCAGATTCTGAGCCATTGAAGAGGGTTTTATGTGCTTTTTCAAGTGGGGTTTTTGTGGTGACTCTCGCCGTTTTGAGAATGTATCTGGGTTGGGCTTATGTGGGCAATCGACTGCTTAGTGCCACTGTTGAATGTATATATACAAATGCTCTGTTTTCTATGTTATCTAACTTCACTTGGTTGGTTGCTGAGAAAGTTGAGGAAAGCAAACAGCTTGAATATCTGATTTTTTTCTTCTTCTCAAAGTCTAAATTACAATTTTTAAGTTAGACTAATATAGTAAACTATATGACGAAAACTAGAATTCATCCAAACTTGAAAAGGGTATAATTTGGATTTTAAGTTTGACCCTTTTTTCTAATCTATGTTCTCTTGGTTTTTAAGAATTCTAACTTCTTCGACTAAGAAAGTTGTGTGAGGCATGGTTTTTAGTTTCTCTTACTTCATTTTCTTAGCAACCAACCAGAGCTTGACACTTGTGTGGAGGTTTAGGGGATTGATGGTGTAGTTTTTTCCCTCTCTTTTTTGCAGATGAAGAGACAGGATGGTATGATGGTCAGGTACATGAATTCTATTTTGTTTTGTCTTTAATTCAATATAGTTTGTGCTTCCCTACCTTATTTTTCATTTCTAAGGAATGTAAAGAATATTTTGGAAAGCTGAATTTTCAAATGTCTTTCTTTGTATCATTTTTTTCTTCCAAATGGAACTACATTACCTGAAGTAAGTTGGATAATAAGTGCATATGTTGTTGCTTGCGTGGAGATCAACAAAAATCTGAATGTTTCGTAAAATTTTAGTTTCTTACTTACTCTTGACCTTTTCTACCAACCTTAAGAAAATGATCTTGCTCATGAGACACTACTAACTAATAAGCATTATATGTAAACGTTTAATACATGAGGTGACAGTCCCTTGACTTCTCACTCAAGGGAATTGCAATAAAATTTGATATCTGTTTGGCATTTGGGGAGTCTGGAATTCAGAAAATTATGGAGACAAGGTTGTGATGTTGTTGCAAGCTTATTGGTAGCCACAGAATTTATGAAGAAATTTGGTATTGTGTGGAAAATTTTCAAGAATGAATATTTAGTAAAAGATAAAAGCAATGGTTTCTAAGTATCAATTTTCATTTCAAACTGTTAATTATATACCAAGAATTTGGTGGATGGCTTTTGTTAACAATGTTTTTATAGTTCATAATGCAAATCTAGTGCATATTTCCTGTGTCATTTGTTTTTTATATGATTCATTGATTCCTACATTTTTTACATTTTCTTATGTGTCCTAGCACTACAGATGAAATTTCTTTTTTTTTTTAAAGTTCAGTTTATAGTTTTGCATTATTGAAGCCTGAATTGAATTTCTTCAACAGGTATGGGTTAAAACTGCTGAAGTTTTGGCACGTGACAGGCTCCTTGGTTCATTTTCTGTAAGTTAGTTATATTTTACAGACTTGGTGTAATTATAATGATCTTTGACTGTTTGATGCTGGAGGCTCTTGTTTATTATGAATCAAGGAACATAAATGATTTTTTTAAGGATGCTTTGCTATCAACTTCAAGGAAAGATGACTTAAATTTCAATGCATATTTTAAGGAAAAGAAATGAAAGTGACCATTTGTATTGCCATTCAACCTTCAAAATGGCCTATGAGCGCTCTTGGTTTTTGTGATCTCTAAACCTCTTGGTTGATACTTATACAGCAGGATGCTTGTTTAAAAAAGGAATCTTGGCAGTGCTTTATGGCATGTAACATTGTCATCTATGTCATGCAGAATTGTTATCGTGAGTAAAAGCCGTTAACGAGAGTTATGGTGACATAGTTTCTATATTGACTGTCTATGTATCCCCCTTTTGCCTACTCTTCAGCTAATTAGGCAGCACAGAGAAAATGGGAGAGTTTTCTATGACTTCAAGAGTTTTTGGAAGTCGGCAAAATGTGCTTTTGTGTCCAAACATATGGTTCATTAATTTGCCTTTTCAATCCATGCCATTTCATAACTAGTCATGGTGATACATCTATAAAAGTCAACATCAGGACATTGAACTATGAACTACAGACTTGCAAGTGTTGAAAGTCTTTTTTTTTCCCCTCTTGGAGGTGCTTCCTTTTGCAATTGTTAGAATTGTTATTGGGAGACTGAGAAAGAAAGATAGAAAAGCGGAAGTAAGAAAATTAGATTCAGATCCTCTAAATTTCCTAAGGTACTCTACTAAATAGATTTCCTTATATCTTAACCATTCTTTAATGATTTAATGGTTTAGGTTCTGCTATGTCAGCATTCCACTAATGATAATGTTATAAACAAAACAATTAAGATTATTGTTAGTGGAATGTTGATATGGCAAAATCTAGACACTTAAATCATAAAAGTGGTTAGGATTTAAGGAAATCTATTGGTAGAGTACCATAGGAAATCTAGAAGATTTAAATCCAAAAAAATTAACATTGGCCTATGTCCACAATAGAAAGCTCTTAATGTCAACAAATTTGTTAAGTTTATCACATTTACCATATTTAGTACGTGTTGGTATCCTTGATTGAGACTAAAATCAAGGACAATTAAGGATCTCCTAGGTCAACTATAGGCTCTATATATATGGAATCATGGACACTCTTGTATAGCTTATTGTATAGAAAATATGTATACAGCTTCTCTCTCTCTCTCTCTCTCTCTCTCTCTCTCTCTCTCTCTCGTTATAACTTTTGCTATATCGAATTGTATGTTACAATGAATTTATATAAATGTATATATAGAAAATAATACATTAGGCTTAGTATGGTAACCATAAAATTAGAGTAACCAGTAATATTACAAAACCATGGTCTACAATATTTATGTTAATATCCTAATATATTCTAAGAATACCTAATTTTTTTTTATTTGCTTTAGTGTTTGAAAACTTCCTTATAAACACAATAGATAACAATAAACTTCATCTTTGGGTAAATTCAAACTCATGTGGGTGCTATATCTTCTACAACAGGTCAAGCCTGTGCTGAGCAGATTAAAATTCACTCTAGTGAGTCTTGCTGCATCACTGTTTGTATGTGTTCTTCTCCTCATTAACATTGATGGAGGCCAAAAGGTAGAAGCCAGTGGTAGAGTAATACCTGGAGTTTACAATGATGAGTCTGCAAGATCATTTGAGCCAGACGCATTTTGCGGTGAACCTGGTCTTCCCTAATTCATGAAGCAGCTTTCAGTTCTATAGTAATGTATCTTATTCAGTGTAAAGGGAGAAGCATATCATTAATTTTCCTTCTGTACAGTTTTTCATATGGATTTTTTTTTTTTTTGGATATAGTTTTTTTTTTTTTTTTTTTTTTTTTTGATGAGATTTTTTGGATATAGTTAGAAATATATACTTTCATATGCACGGGAAGTACCAGGTCACCTACAAGGGCAGGTGGTATCAAGTGTAACATTTTAAGAGAGCCTAATGTGTAATTTTAAGAACTTTATCATTTGAACTCACATAGCTTTAATGCATCCTCTTGTAAAAGTGGTTTACATTATTATGACTTTAACGTGGTTTAGATTATTTACATGTAATCTGACATATACTTATTCATGTATTCGAGGTTTAAAATGTGTAATTAGTGAAACTCATGATAGACGTTTGTGATCTCTCTTTGAAAAAAGTAAGAGGAAAGTCTTGTTTCAGACAAAGCTTTTAAAAATAAGGATAGATTGATAGAATAATATTTGTTAGTACAAAGTTTTTGTGGACATAATCTATCTTCAAAATTCTTGTCAAATTACAATGATATATGCTTCAATTTGATCTCTTAAAATGAAGTATAAATGATAGGAGAGATAGGCCAAACAGAGTAGGATCTGCTTTGCTTGGCACCAAACCAAGGCCTGCTCTACTATTTTTTTTTTTTTTTTGATAAACTGCAAGAATATTCAACAAAAAAAAAAAAAAAAAAAACACTAACAAAACCGGACATCTTCCTTACAAGCAAGATCAATACTATCTGGAAGATTGTCCGTGAGCAAACAAAAAGGACTCAAGACTCTTAATGCGTACTGTGCCGCCTCATGTGCAGCAGCATTTCCACTTCTTTTAACCCAACAAAATAAACAGAGGACAAAAGACTTAGCCAAAAAACAAATATCAAAAACAAGGGCAGAAATGGTCCACAACGGGCAACCCGTGTTGTCAAGAATGGCATCAATGCTGTTCTTTGAATCACTTTCAACAAGGATATTACTTCAGAGTTCTCCTTTAGCTAGCTGCAACTCCCATAGAATCGCTTCCGTTTCAGCAACAAGGGGGGAGGACTTTTGCATTGTCTTGGCTCAAACCTTGAGCACAGCTCCATGTTCATTCCTAGCAACAGCTGCCAAAGCCGTGTTGGACAGAGAATCGGCCGCATCGACATTTTGTTTGATAGTGCCTATGGAGGAGGGCCCATCTAACATTTGAATGAGCAGACATACGAGCTTCAGTCCTCCCATACTGAAGCTCGTATGTCTGCTCATTCAAATGTTAGATGGGCCCTACTAGGTACCACATCAAGATCTATTTTGCTCTGCATGCTAGTTATATTGCCTAGGGTACTATTTGGAAGTTTCAGATATTTAGACCCCATTAGCCACATGGGCAAGAAGCAAATAATGCCCACATATTAAATGTGGATTGAGCCAATAAAGAACAACACCTAGACCACTTGCATGTGATTACAAACCATTAATAATCATTCATTAATGTGATCCACGTATAGAGACAATTCTTAGAAAATAACAGAGGCGATCATCTTAAAAATGGATAAACCCAAAAGAAAAAGTTAATATGTCTTGAGTGAATAATTATTTTACTAAAAAAAGAGGGAAGTCTAACTTAAGCGGTAGAATAACAATGGTTAGACATAACACTGTTGTTCTAAACCTTCACCTTTTCAGTTTTGCGTGTCTTCAAGAATTTGAACTTGCAATCAACTAAATCATCCATAAATATGATTTTTGTACACAATTTTAACATAATAATTAAATATACTAGTTCAGTTCTTAATTTGGCTCGATAATAAGAGATTAGAATATCTTATTCTAAGCAATATATTCAACTTAAAAGGACATAAATTCATAAATACTTAAGTTATTATCAAGTTATGATTCAACTCACCTAAGGTAACACTGGTATCTTTTTTATTATTTATATCATAAATTAGAATACAAATTCTTTGTCACGCTATTCCACTTTATATTTTACCAAATTTCAGTATGTTATATGGCTGATCTGAGAACTTATTTATTATTAAGGCATTAGTAACTCAACAAAAGAGAAACTATTAGCCCATCTTATAGATTCTGCCTCATTGGCCTTGTGTCTATCTTGTGAAGAAGTTGTTGTTGAAGTTGAAGGTGATTCGCAGGGATGCATCCAGGACATTCATAACAAGAAGCTAGATGTTCACTGGAGAGTTAAAAATGTTTTAGAAGAATCCATTGCTCTTGCAAAGTTTGTTCCCATTTCCTCCTTTTGTTAGATTCCTAGGATAGGATTGTCCACCCCTTAGCAAAGTGGTCCCTCAATACTAGATCTGTAGGTTCTTTTGACTTGTGTAACCTTGTGTTGTTCTCCTGTTTTTGTCTTTTCGAATAAAACTTTCAGTTCATAAAAAAAGAAAAAAAAAAAAGGAGAGAAACTATCATCCATGCTCGAGCTGATAAGATCGATGTGACTTTTAGAAAAAGAAGTAAAGGTAAAAAAAAAGCAAATTAAACAGCTATCATGCATACATGATACATGCATATGCATTGCACTTTACCTGACGTCACTACTCACCTCAGTTCACTCGGTTTTGTAAACAGTTAGCTAGACTGACATCAAAGACTTCATGAGCAGCTTATGGTTTACCTTCACAATTTTCCCGTGGTTTTTAGATGATCAGATACCCATAATATAAGTTTTCATTAAATACACATTTTTGTAGGTGTAAAATGTGAAATTAATGAACTCACGTTAGGATGTCTTAATTAAGAAATATGAACATTTTATTTTGAATGTCATATCTGTCATGTTATATTATAATTTTTTAAAATTTACTCGTGATATCGTGTTGTACTCGTATGTGTATTTATGTTTGTGCTTCTTAGGTCTTAAGTCACATTTTAGTCAAAGCATACAAGTTAAGATGTTTTAAGAATAATATTTGTTAGTTCGAAGTTTTTGTACATACAATCTATTATGGGTTGTGTTAACGGGCATAGCATAGTGCCCGTTAACCACAAAATTTTTTTCCTTTTTTCTGATAAGTTTTTGTCTTCTTTTGCAATTCATACCATTTTTTCAGATTTGCGGGTACTATTTTGAATTTTTTTTCACTTTTTTGACCATTTTTTTTTTGTCCTTTTTGCACTTAACCAACACCAGATGGTGCTGGTTAACATTCTCCATCTATTATTTATCTTCAACATTCTTGTTGAATTACAAGGTTAATGTTTCGATTTAATATCTCAAAAATAACTAGAAATAAATGATAGAGATACGTCAAGGAGAGTAGTTTTTGCTCTACTCGACACCAAACCAATGTGCTCTATAGTCTATTCATGGCACCAAATATTGAAGATCTGTTATGCTCGGCTTATTAGGCACATTGCTTAGGTCCACAATCCACTATAGATGGAGGCAAAGGTAAGGAACTACGTGAGAGTTTCAGATATTTAGACCACTGATCATGATAAATTATTAGATGATTTCGAAGTAGTACTTGGAGTTGTCACATAAAACCTCACGTGAGAGCTTAGAGCATTGCTCCATAATTACTTAATAATTTCCCCCCAACCACATAAACAATGAGCAAATAATACTCATGTGTTAGACTTCGAACAAATCTTTAACACACAACATCCAAACTACTTGACTGTGGCTACAGACTATTAATGATATTCTATTGATGTTACTTCACATAAGGAAACAGCATGAAGAAAGTCATAGGCATGACCACCTTAAAAATGGATGAACCCAAATGAAAAAGGTAATTAAGCACTTCTTGAGTGATCAATTATTCTATTAAAAAAATAGATAAATCCAACTTGAGCATCAGAATACCAGTAATTAGACACGACACCAAAGTTCTAGACCTTCACCTTTTCATAATTTTTACACACATAAATGTAAGTTCACTTGTTATAAGAATCTAAAATATCCAATTCCAAATAGTAATTCCAATTGAAAAGCATTTTGGTATAGAAATACTTAAGTCATTATCAAGTTATGATTCAACATTATCAAGTTATGATTCAACATAAAGACTACTGTCGTTAAAGGAATAAAAATCTTCCATCATATTTTTGATTTTTTTTTTCTGATTATTTTATCTATAAAAAAAAATGTGAACATTAAATTGATGGAAAAGTACTATGTTCACAATATTTTTACAAAAAAGTAGTTAGTTATTATTGGTTATAATTTAAATTTATCACTAAAATTATTTTTTTACATCACCAATAACATATAACAATTTATCATTTAAAATTTATTGTGAAAATACTACAACATAACATTTCTCAAATTTATGTTCAAAATCAAGACATTAGTATACTTTTACGACCAGGCTTAGATAAGATCATATGACTTTCAAGAAAGAAAAAAAAAAATAAAAAAACAAAAACAAATGACTTTCAAGAAAGAAAAAAAAAAATAAAAAAACAAAAACAAGAAAAGAGGCGGCAAGTTAACAGCATACAATGTATATGATACATAATGCAATGCACTTTACCTCAGAATTCACATGGTTTTCTTTTCTCCACCAACTTGGAGTAAGTGAGTAACAGTTAGACATCAAAGTTGGTTCCGGACAAATAAAAAAATAAAAAGTTGGTTCCAGAAGATGGCAACAGGGCGTGTCGTCAATCTAAAACAATGAATAAACATTAAATATAGTGGACCCACCAATGAATCGAAATTAAGGAATGGTTCATGCACCTTTCCCTTCTTTTCCTCTGCTCCTTCGGTTTCCAGAACAAGAAATAATTAGTACTATTTCCACCAGTTAACTATATTTTTTTATTATTTAAAACAAAGATTTCTTTCATATTTTTTTCTTCTCTTTTTTGTCATCATAAATCATTCTTCTTCCTGTACAATGAACAACTACAACATCAACAAAAGCACAGGCTTTTTTTCTTCTTCTCCTCACCTTTTTATTTATCAATTGGACCCTTTTTCAGATTCAGATTCAGCTTCTGTCTCTGCATCAATATTGTCTTCAGGTACAGTATCTGTGTTTACCCTTTTAAGTTTTAATGATTTGAATGCGTTATGTATAGGTTTGGATCTTGTTCTTCTTCAATGTGTTTTGGATTTTTGTGAAGTAACCCATCTGGGTTTCATGGAATAATTGAAAGTCAGAAGCTTTATGTACGGTTTGTTTTAACCAACTTTTTTTTTTTTTTTCTTTTTTCTGGTGGTAGTTTTTCTTTTTGAAAACAAAGTTTTTTTCTCCCTAACTGTTAGTTACTGATGTGTTTTTGGAATCCTCAGATATTGCCTAGGATCATAGAATAAAAACTTCTTTCTTGATTCGATTTATGGCAATTTCATTAAGAAACTAAAGCCCATCATAGAGTTTCTGCGAACTGTGCAGGCCATCTTTTTCTATTTTGATAGATAAAAATTACTTTATTACTGAAAAAAAAGAAAAAAAAAAAAGAAAAAGAAAAGAAAAGGAACGTATGAGTAACTTTGGTTAAAAAATTCTGTTTTATTTTCTAATTGTGTCAGTGTCAAAAAATAGAAGTGGGTCAACTGAGGATGTATGGCATTGTCATCAAAATGGGTAGGGAGTATTAGAGTAGAAGGCAATTTATTTAGCATATTGGACAATTTCAGTAGTTAGAATGGGATTTGGGGGGTGCAGCGTTATGATGAAACATTCTTTATATCAAAGGCTTAGTGAGCCTAATAAAGCGATGCTTTTTCATTTTTTGTTTACTTTGATGATCACATTAGTATTATGTTTGTCACTGCACCTTCAGACAGTTTCAGTTAGCACAATATCTCCTTTATTTTTTACCATATACCTTCCAGTTCATATTGTATATTCTTTTCCCCCGTCTCCCCTTTCCTAAGAATGCCTATAATGTTGTGTTTATTGTAGAATTGTTCTTATCATATCGGTGAAAGAGTAACTGATTTGCTAGGTTTGCTTATTGCATTTGGGACAAATAGTATGCCTGAGGGTGCCATTTCACATATTGATGTTTCTGTGTGAGAAATTGAACAAACCTATATGCCATTCAGAAGACTTCCTAAAATGGAGTTAACAGTAGCTTATGATGCTGAACACGCAAGTTCTACACAAAGGATTGAACACGAGTTCTGGCCATTGGATGAAATTGATCCAAAGAATGCAAAGTTTCCATGTTGTTTAGTTTGGACTCCACTCCCAGTAGTGTCATGGTTGGCACCCTTCATTGGGCATGTTGGCATTTGCAGGGAGGATGGTGCTATTTTAGATTTTGCAGGATCCAACTTTGTAAACGTTGATGATTTTTCATTTGGTGCTGTAGCCAGATATCTCCAGCTTGATAGAGAGCAGGTACTCTCTCTCTCTCTCTCTCTCTCGTCCATCCAGACACACTTTGTTGTCAATTTGATCATCAATACTTGACAAAGCAATTTAGTGGGAAAATATGAACATATGAAAGAAGAGTTAAACTGAATATTTTTTTTAATTCTCTCTCTCTCTCTCTCTCTCTCTCTCTCTCCTGATATTGGTTAGCCTTTATTTTGTAATAAAATTGAAAATGCCCATTAGAATTATGAGTTTGTCACTAATTTCTTCTCATATCATTTTATGTGAAATTGAATAATTAGAGCTACCATTTGGTTCTGTTGACAATTTTGTTGTGGAAGCTGAATTTTAATGAATTGTTGCTTTCCCCCAAACCTAGTACGGTCCATTGACAGTTTTGTTGTTAAATTGGAATGTTAATGCAGTGTTGCTTTCCACCAACCGTAGCTGGGCACACGTGCAAGTATGGCTACAGGCATACTGAGTATGGGACATCACTGACCTGGGATGATGCACTACGGTCTAGTATGCGTTACTATGAGAATAAATCCTACAATCTCTTCACCTGCAACTGCCACTCATTTGTTGCCAACTGTTTTAATCGGTTCTGTTACGGTGGATCAATGAGTTGGAATATGATAAATGTGGCAGCTCTTATACTATTTAAGGGGCATTGGGTTGATAACATGTCAATCCTTAGATCATTCCTCCCTTTCGTAGTGGTGCTCTGCCTTGGTATTGTCATGGTCGGGTGGCCATTCTTGATTGGGCTGTTTTCCTTCTCTCTTCTCCTTCTTGGGTGGTTTTTGATTGGTACTTATTGTGCCAAAAACTTGATAGAGTGCTAGGTCCTTTGTCTTTGATGTTGAAGAGTTTTTGATGGAGGAAAACAGATAATGTTGTATGGGTATTCCTTCTATAAGTGTTGTTTATAAATAGCTAATATGGATCTGCTGTAGTTTTTCTGGGGGGGCCTTTGTTATCAAAAGTTGTCCACCTAGAATCAAGAAGCGGATTAAAACTGTAGATTATTGACTAAATAATGGAAATTAAATCTTCTCTCTCTCATCTGCATAGAATTTGAAATATGTATTGTATTAGTTTCTGTAGTTGGAAACTCGTACTTGAGTGACTTATTTTCTTTATGGGGCAGGACATTATTGCACTGTGTGGAGAGAGATTGGGAAGGAGCACAGAAGCTTGCTCTCTCTCAAACGCCAAACATGATGAACCCAACCTGACACAGCAATAGTGTAAAGTGTTTCTGAAGAATTTGAAAATACAAAGCATGGCTTTGGTGGTCATTTAGTCCTTGTCATTTTGTTGTACTGAAGAGGATAATAACTTGCTTTGGATGTACTGTAAATGCATTGTCCTCAATGATAGTCAGGCTGAGTGTTACCAATAATTATCTCGGGGTATGTCAGTGTATTTGATATATGCATTATCTTTTACATAGTTTGTGGGTCTCACAATTGTGGATTCTAATGTTGTGAGAGATTGTGATTCTAATGTTGTGAGAAAAATGATGTATATGTTGATGCACAAAATACCTATTTATGTGTCACAGATGGTAAAATGGAATGATTTTGTCCTCAGCCAATGCTTCTTTATAATCTCGACTATTTTTAGTTACCAGAAACTGGCAGCAGAAGCAATACTTTCCATGGTTTTGTGCCGATGGTTCCCTCTGGTTTAGGGGCATTTTGTGGAGACACATAACAAGGTGTATAATGCTGTGGTGTTTGCAGGGTTTCAAATAAACACTTTCAAAGATTATGAATTATATTTCAATAAGAAAATTTGTAAAATTCCTAAGATTCATTTGTCCATTATATAGGTGTGAGTGTCAACGTGGGGACAGCAAAATTGGTCACAAAATAAAGAATGAAAATTTTATAATATGTGAAGATTGACAAGATCTTGTCTTGTGGGTTTTGATGCAGACATGCATGACGCTGAAATCAATTATAGTGGTGCTGGGTTCTGATGCAGACATGCATGAAGCTGTAATCAATTATAGGGCGGGCTGATGTTAACAGTTCCTGAATTGAATTTTGAATGTTGTAGCTAGGGTTATTGCGCTGTGCAATACTTTTTCAATGGTTGGGATCAAAAGTTAAGAAGATAAATTTTAATCTCATCCATTGGATTAAAAAAGTTAAAAAAAAATGTAAAAAGAGTAGAAATTTAAGTGAATTAGGGGTATTGCACAATGCACTGGATCTCAGCCCCCAGTTCCCAAAGGTGACATGTGATCCTAAGGTACACATTGTAGCCAATCTTAATTGAAAAGTGAAAACCTGAGATATATATGTTACTAATTGGACTGGAGGTGAGTATAAATGAAAGCACAAGAAAACAAACATCAAACTAATTGTTTTTGTAGCCGAGCAGACATATTAGACACCATGGAAAGGCACTCAAAAATTATCAAAATGACTATCAAATGGCAGCATTGAGATGAAACAGAAATTTAAACAAGATCGCTATCATTAGTTGGCATTTGGGCAGGCAAATGACTGTTTAAAAACCCTTCCACCAAGAAGACACAAGCAAATTGGTCTTAAGCAGTGTCTGATTTTGGCAATACAGGAGAGGGAGGTTAGAATAGCATTGAAGGATCAAGACAGAGCTGCCACTCAGATTTATCTTCCATAATTATCTCAAAAATTTGAAGTATTGTCTCCGCATACCAAGACTTTGATAAATACTTCTCATGCTCCATACTTGGGGGCCTTCCAAACCTTAAAGGCAACCTCATGCAGAAATCTATCTGCCGGTATTACAAGATTTCCACCATGCTGTGCAAAAATGAAAACAATTATTATATACATAGTGAAGCAGATATCTTAATCAACTGAAACCCAGAGATATTAGAATTCAAGTAAAAAGGGAGGAATCATGAATATGATAACAACAATTTGTACCTCCTTAAAATCTTTAAAAGAAAACTCCTCTACCATATCCTTGCGGGTTACAGCATACTGCCATTGAGCAATCAAAATTGGGCAATGGTGCCTGTTCATCACAAATGAATTGGAGCTATAAGAAATGGTCTAAGGAGTGCTAGAAGCCACCAAGTTTATACTCACCTAACATCTTTCCGTGGAGACTCTCCTCTCATGGTGTAACTTTGACGAGGGAATAGTATTGAAAGATTAGAGATTTTCTCATCTTTAGGCATCAAAACTGACAAGTTGGGATCAGTGTCCTCTAAGACATCACCAAAGCTCATCAAGAGGGACAAATGCAGACGGGAACTAATTTCAGAGCCAGGTTGGGCTATCTGCAATATACCACCAACCAAAGCATTGACAAACTCCATGTCATTGGCAATAATAGCCTTGTTTCTCTCACTAATTACCTTTTCACCATCCCCAACGTGCACAAACACCACATCATATTCACTCATGTCTAGTGCCTTCCCTTCTTCAAATCCGAGCAACTTTAGCAACTCAGCAGCCACAACTTCTGCTGGTAATTCCTCAAGAGATTGTTGGTTTGTAATTAAGTCATCAAATTGCAACACAGAAATGCCAAGTTTGGAACCAAAAGATTTCAAACTTGTATTGTTTGTGATTATAGCAGCTTTCATTCCCATGAACCTGAGTTTAAAAAGCATGTTGGTTGATATTGCCTACCTGTATTTTTAATGTATATGACAATTTCTGAACAAAACTCAACAGACAAATGATACCTCTCTGATATGGTTGGCATTCTAGTGGTGTTGCCACTCTGAAAAACAGAGAAATTATGCTATTCATTAGACTTCATCTTGAAACTATACTCTCTAAAGCTTAAAAGTATAAAATCCCACCTTATCAAGATAAGATTCATAAGCATCCAGCAATACCGCAAACTCCCTAACCACTCTCTCATCCTCACTTTCTGCAGTCCAAATTCAAGTCAATCAATCTCAATGATCACATATTTTGCAACTTTCAAAAGTAAATAGAGAAGGAAGAACCATGAATAACCATGAACAGAACCAGCACAATGAAATTGCAATTCCAAGCTCATTTAACTGGATAAATATAGCTCTCAGAAGTTAAAAGAGCAGTGTATGCTTGATTTCCGAGGCACCAAGGTAAATTAAATTGGATTGTGTGCACAGCGCTTTTGAGACCTATGACAAACGAGTAATATGCCAGAGAAACAGAAATTTCACAACTTTCTCAGGTAGCAAGTTGTGAATGGTTCAACATCACTTTCACACGGTCCACCACTAATACAATTTTTATTATACAGCAATCATAACATGCCATCTCTAACAGCCGTGAAAATTGTTGTGAAATTTTGTGTCACTAGACACAATAATGCACACATACTAATACTTCTACCCCCAAAAGCTCTATGCGTGCTTTTGGGCACCAATTGAAATATCTATATGCGCTAGATACAACAATAGCAAACCCAACTCATAAAATGAGCTTCCTTTATAATTTGGGTGCACATATGGATGCTTTGCACAAATCAGTAAGAAGTATCAAATTAACACCTTTTGTGTTTTTGTAACAGCACAGGCTCAGTTGCATGGAATTCATCAAAACTGAAAGCTTAAAGCATACCCCAAATACAAGTGAAGAATCAAATTATCACCTTTTGTTTTGGATGAATCAAATTTAAGATTTTTCCTTTCTTAAATTATCAAACAAAGGAACCTATCTGATGGGGTATTGAAAGCATTACAAGCAAACATGAAATAATATGCCAATTTTATAAAAACTTAGAGAGAGAGAGAGAGAGAGAGAGAGAGAGAGAGACCAGAGGAAGGGGCATTGGGGAGGGTCAAGAAGCCACATGAAGCTTTGGAAGAGAGAGAGTGGAGATGGGTATGAGATGGTTGGATGAAAGGTGCCAACCCATCTCCGTACAATATCAGAGCTCGGCTTGGTTTGTCCGCCATTTTCTTCTTTCTTTTCTTTTCTTTTGCGTTCGGAAACAGCAGCTCAAAACAGTGAGGCTTTAGAGACAAAAGAGAGATAGAGATGGATGCCACTTTGACAAGTGTCGTTCTTTTTTCTTGTTTTGATGGGGAGAAGTGTTATTCTTTATCGTGCACGTTGCATTTATTGGAGGAAGTATACACTCCACACAGCACAGCGGTATTAAGAAATTATAGAAAAATGATAGGGCAAAAAATTCTCACCGCATTTCCAGTAATATAATCGTAGAAAATTGTGGTAAAAATTGTGGGATCTTTGACGTGCCTTGCTCGAAATTTAGAACGGCTTTTATAAACTACAAACTTCACCCCTTCGATTACCAAAAATAAAAATAAAAAAAACTCCACCACTTCTTATTTTTTGCATTGCACATATTGGATATTATGACTATAGGCACTCGTTAATAATTCATTTAAAGAAAGTTTTAATGAAAAAAGAAAAAAAAGTAATTAATATTTTGACAGTTTTTTTTATTTTCCATAAAAATGGTGTTAAAATTTTCCTAAAATAGATTATTAACAAGTGCTCTAAGAGTACTCGTTAGCATTTTTCTTTTTTTAATTGATAAATTATTGGCATATTTGAACTTTAGATATTATAAACACACCAAAATGTGTCAAATACTAACTAATTGAACTATAAAACTCTTGGCAAAATCATATTATATTTTTATTTTATGTGTGTGATCTGTTGTACGGTTTTTTTTTCCCTCCTTTTGTGACATGTGTCCTTGCTGTTATCTGTAAAAAAATTATTTATTGCAATAGTTATACCAAATCACCAATGAAATAATTCAATAAGTGTCTCATAAAAAAAAACATACTCAATAAGTTATTACCATGTGGGGATTATAAAGAAAAAGCTACCAAGTGGAAGGTTGATGGGATCAACTTTGACGAAAAGAGTATAAAATTAAATCACATATCATTCACTCGTTGAGTTGTTACATTAGTGATTTGGTAAACCTATGGCAAAGTATGCTCTATCCTCTTCCTTTCATTTCTCTCTTTTCCTCTCTCACTCTCTCACCTAATGCCTAATGGCCATCCTTATTGAAGTTTGTCACTCAAATCTTCATTTTTGGTGTCTACAACCATCACGAAATTTTGTCACTATCAATCTCTTTGTATTTGTCTATTATTGATTCTTGATATCTTCTCCCCCCAACAATTTATTAACTCTCTCAATCTCTTCGACTATCTACTATTATGTAATATATGCATGGTTTTAAAAACCAGACTAGATCGACTGGTTTGACTAATTTAGCTGGGAACCAGGTACCAGTTCGGTTCAGTAAAAATGCCCTAAACCAGCCAAAACCAATTAAAAACATGTAAAAACCGAGAACTAAAGGCAAATCCGATTTTGTCCCCGATCTGGTTTTTAAAACCATGAATATATGACAGTTTAAATTGATAAATCCAACGACAATACTTTGATCGACTTTCCAAGCAATCTCAAACGGCGTCGATTTTCTCCACCATCCACTTGACATCTTTAGGTCGAGTGTGTGTTTTAGGTGTAACTCATGTCCCACCCAGCTATGATAATGACCCCATGAAAATGAAAAAAGAAATATATATATATATATATATATATATATATAAACAAAAGAAGCAATAAATTTATTAAATTATGACATTTAATACAATATTTAAATAACAACCTTTAAAGGTTTAAATGTTGCATTTTTTTTTTTTTTTTGGTAAACAAAAGTTTAGGCGAGGGAAGGCTACCTCATACCAGGGCTAGGGCAAGCTATAGTGCTTTTAGAGGACTTACATTGAACTTATAGATCACCCACCAAAGAGGATTGCTGGTATCGGGACTAGAACATGGAGAAGACTTACATTGGACTTATAGATCACCCACTAATTATGCACATTTGTTTTGCATCAGTTTATTTGAATTTCATGGGAAGTAGTTTAAAGTATAGTTTTAATTGGACAAAAAAAATGGTGAGGTTTTAAATTTTATATAAGCAAAATAAGAGTTAAATAATGAACATATCCAAGAACATTTAAATAATGAACTAAACTGACAATAATTTTAATATGAAGAACTAATTTGACAAGTATAGTCAAAATTAAATTTAAACCATTTGATTTATATTTATTTATTTTTTAAGAATCTTAACAATTCTAATTTAGTCCAATTTTGGTCCGTTCAGTCCACTTAGGTTCACTTTGGTCAAAATCGGTCTTATTCGGTCCATTTTGTTCAAAATCAGTCTCATTCGGTCCAATTCAGTCTATTCAGTCATTTAGGTTTACTTCAGTCTATTTGGTCCATTCCAATCCACTTTGGTATATTCAGTCCACTTCGGTCTATTTAGGTATATTTGGTACATTAGTTCTACTTTGGTCCATTTTGGTTTACTTCAGTCCATTCAGTCTATTTTGGTCCATTTTGGAATAATTGGGCCTTAAATTGATTTTTTTTTTTCTTAATATTTGGATTGAAAAATATGAAATTTTATTCTATTTGGACCAAACTATTTAGTTTTGGGTTAAAAAATACAAACAAAATAGGTATTAGAAATAAAAAATATGGGTCCTAAAAAGCAATAAAAATTATAAATATTCAAAAAATTATTTTTAAATTCAATTTTCAATAATAAATCATATCCTTAATTAATGTAACATGTTATATGTGCTTCATAGAATGTGGGTGTATTTTTTTTAATATTCTTGGATATGTTCAAATTAGTCAACAGATTATGATATATTTAAAAAATCTTTTAAATACATATTCTCCATTTATATAAAAAAAATATTATAATTATTTAATTCAAATCTTTTTATTAAATTACATTTTTCACACACACACACACACACATATCACTATGTATTGTTGTTAAATGCAAAATACATTACATTATATGTTTCATTACATAAAACTTGTAAAAGTAAAAAATATTTTTAAATAACACATGCATTATTTATCTTACAAATTCTACTTTATATTTTTATAAAATAATTATATTGCATTTTTTTATGCATTGTGTGTGTTTGCGACTAGTTATCGTAGCTTTGATACTCCAATAATACCAAAAGTTCATTGGGAAGAAACTTCTGGTCAAGTTGGTCATGTCTTGAAAATAAATTAGCATTTACTAGGTGTGGTAATTTGTGTTTGATGTGTGTCCTGGGGAAGAATTAGCATGCAGTTGGGTAGGTGTGGAGCTCATACCTATAGCTATAAAGCTTTATCCAGTGTTGTGTTATTGATGGTAGTCTTATTGATGGTTGCCAGTGTAGTCGTCTCCGTATATATAATGTGGGAGAAATGTGAATCTAAGGCATTGTTTATATTATTTTTCGTGATTATCTCTCTTACCACTTCCACCTGTATCATATTTTTAGGAGGAGAATTTGACATTACTACAGAAAAAGCTTTTAAAAGTAGCAAACAATACTAGCCCATCTTTTTTATTTTTATTTTTTTTAATACAAGATAGAAATTCTACTCTAGCCTAATCTCTACTCTAACCTAATCTAAATATATTTGTGTGTAAAATTTCCTCCTGGAGACTTGAACCTCAACTCTTGTCTCCTCCTCCCATCCCACAAGCACTTATATTAGCTCATTTAAATGATAGTGACTTCTTACAAAATTAATGAATTATTAATTTATTATACACTCAAACCAGGTGAGTAGCCGTTTAGCATTAATATACCAGAGAAGGGGCTATTTGGTAGTGTAATTAGATCAATAGTTTTCAGTGTTTAAACAACATTACATATTTTCACATATTTTTTCACACACACATATTTTTAAATAATACAAACAATGTTACCAAACACCCCCTTAGTTTAGAAGGTTGGTGAAGCCCAGTCCAACGTTGTCAATTAGAAATGATGAATAATTCAAGGAATCTATTTAGTAAAACGGGGTAGTGGGTACCATGTCCTGATAGAGAGAGAGAGAGAGTACTAAGTCAACAAATTAATTGACATAGAAACCTATTTGAATTTTGAAGTCACGTTGTTATTGATTTGAGAACTGATTCATATTAAGGCCAGAAGATGTGTCAATAATCCCCCAAATTCATGAAACATTTAGGATGGATTATGGATTTAACATATTGGCCATGCTTAGTTCATCGATTAGTTTATTTGCTTATGTACAGTTTATTAAAACCTCATTGATTTTAGGTCCGAAACATATTAATTAATTTTCAGCAAATAAACAAATCAGCAAAATGGTCATCCAAATGCATTGGAAAGACTACTTCAAGCTCTAATAAATTGCATCAGATAGTCATCCACGAATTGAGATAGATTTTGTACACAATCAGCAGCATTTGATTACCAAGAAAAAGAGCATACACAAGCTAACCAAAAGGCTAAAATTTGAGGCAACAATACCATACAAAGTTACAAACTTAATTACAAGAGTAAGTTCTATGTGCGCTGAACTGCCTAGCTGGTGGGTTTAATCATAATTTTCTAACTAATGCCACCATCCTGGCCTTTCTTGCCCCAAAGAAACACGGTGGCTGCCCCCTTTTAGCAATAATGAACGATGATGACAATCTGTCATAAATCAAAAAAGTGTTTTTAAAAGCAAAATCCATTGAATTTGCCAAATCAGAGGAATAGTGCATGGGACTTTAGTTTAGAACACCTTTCTAAGGACTCCTTTGGTGAAAAAACTTCTGATTCTCAATCTTCAATCCTTGTGTTAAAAGTGAAACTTGGAAATACTGTTGCCAGACTCAGATCCCTGGAGTATGTTACAAATATTAACAAGCACAGTCGGTATAAGATTTCTGGAATCAACAAAATAGTTGGCCAGGCACATATATTCATAGAGGAGTAAATGAATTAATTGGGGGACAGAAATATATTGTAAAGACACGGATACTTCAAATAAGGTAGTGTCATGTTCTTCAAAAGGTTTGGATTTCTAAGAACAAAATCCTTCCACTCTTCGGTATTGATTCTATCATCCTCTTCAGCACCAGCATCTGCAAATGTCTGCAAGAGTGATCTTATGAGTACTAGTGTGTTCCAAACAATGACATAAGTTAGAATGATCAAATTTAGATATATTCTTACACTGTCCATGATAGCCTCAAGAAGATCATCTGACAATGTTATACCAGATTCCATTAAAATGACAATTACCATTTGCTTAACCTGATATCAACCAAAGGCTGCCTTTAGCTAAAAGAACCTTTGGGGAACATAAAATGGCTTAGGAATTAGTCTTTGAAAAAAATTGCTATAGAACCAAAGACTACAAAGTATACTTACTTCTTCTCGCTCTATAAACCCAGTTTGTCTCAGATCATACAGCCTGAATGCAACTGCAAGAACTCAACAAGAAACACAGATTGAAGGACCCATGATTGCAGTTGACTGTATAAAACAAAAGATTGTCTCTTGAACACTTACAATCAATTTTTTCTTCCATGGGAGCATTGGGATGGAAGACACTGAGTGCATGGACAAATTTGTCAAATTCAATGACACCATTTTTCTTTTCATCAAAAAGATCAAAAACCTAGAAGAGCACAAGTAATAGTTGAATATATTTTAGAGAGAGAGAAACTAATATTCACACGTAAAATATCTTTTATTCGGAGCTTACAGTAAAGCAATAGACAAACTCTATTTCTTTACCAGTAACAAGGGAAACTTGTTATCTTTATATAAGTTTTTTTTTTTTTTTTTTTTTTTTTCAATGTGGCTTTTATTCCACTACAAACTATTACTACAGTTCAATTGTTGAATTGTTACTACTATCATAGTTTAATACCACCAAGCAATAAATTTGAAGCAAAATGCTCACAACAGAAGGGGAAGAGAGCAGAAGAAAAAGATAAAAGTTGTTACAGTCCATTTACCCTGTCCAGAAAGAGATTTTCACCGCTTGGAGTTTTGAACAATGCTAAATGAAGCTCTTCCTACAAGATAACAAACATAAATTATAACTATACAACAAATTTTTTATATATAAAAACGGCTATGCCGCTGCAGTGCTTTGGCACTGTGCATTCAGTGTTTTTGCACTGTTCATCTACAGTGCCGTTTTGGTCAGTCTTTTTTTTTTCTTTTCATTAATTAGTTTGTGTTATTTTTTTTTATTTTAAATATTGATATAAGCTGACATTTATATGGTTATACTGATACAATAAATTTCACAATATTTTCACAATTATGGTTTACTTAGTCTTTTTTTTCTATCCAGTAATCGGTTTGTGTTTTTTTTTTCTTTCAAATATTGATGTAAACTGACATTTATATTGTTATACTGACACAACAAATTTCACAATATTTTTACAATTATTGACATGTCAATTTCTTACAAGTTGAAATAAAATAATAAAATATGAGCATGTAGCCAATCACAACTGACAATAAATGTTTTGACAATACCGTTATAGTGCTTTCGCACTGTCAATCCAGTGTTTTGGCACTGCTTATCTACAATGCCATTTTCGTGAGTCATTTTTTTTTTTTCCAGTAATCGGTTTGTGTTTTTTTTTCTTTTAAATATTGATATAAGCTAACATTTATATTGTTATACTGACACAATAAATTTTCTTTATATAAAAAGCGGCAATGCCGCTACAGTGCTTCGGCACTGTGCATTCAGTGTTGTCGCACTGTAGCGGGCACAGTAACTTGGTTTCGTGAGTCTTTTTTTTTTTTTTTTTTTTTTTTTTTTTTTTTTTCAGTATTCGGTTTGTGAGTGTGTGTTTTTTTTTTCTTTTAAATGATGTTATACTGACACAACAAATTTCACAATTATTGACGAGTCAATTTCTTACAAGTCGAAATAAAACAATAAAATATGAGACTATAACCAACTACAACTGAAAATAAATGTTTTGAGAAAATGTTATAACACTTATTATTATCACAATATTTTTACAATTTTTAAGATCTCAGTTTCTTATAGATTAAATAAAAAAATGCTAAGTCCACAATATTTTAACATTAATTTCTACAGTGCCTAAACTTTTTTTTTCCCAGTAATCGGTTTGTGTTTTTTTTTTTCTTTTAAATATTTATGTAAGTTGACATATATATTGTTATACTGACATAACAAATTTCATAATATTTTTACAAATATTGAAGTATCAATTTTTTACAAGTCGAAATAAAATAGTAAATATGAGATTGTGACTAATCACAACTGAAAATAATGTTTTGAGAATAACAATAACAATGTTATCAGTTTAAAACCAATAACAACTTGTTATTTAGAATTTGTTTTAAAAATGTTATGAATGTAGCATTTTTCTCAAATAAAATAAAAAAATTTCTATTCGGATCCTAAAAATTAAGATATTGTGAAAATATTGTGATATTTTGTTGTATTCTTAGACTTTTTTTTAATATAGTCAAATTAGGTGAGCCAAAATTCACGGTTTCACACACAAAATCTATTAATTTTTTCACTACTGGAGCAGCACGTGCCTTGCACGTGCAGCCAACACTAGTTTTTATTAAAAGAGCCAAGGATTTGAATTCTTCATTTCTTAACTATCGAATTCTTTATTAAAAAAAACTGTAATTCTTTAATTGTTATAAAACAGGGTAGGATACTAGGATATGAAAGATGCGTAAGATGATTTCTATCTTATTTTTTTTTTTCTTTTAAGAATTTTAATTTATAAAATTTGCTAGCTCTTTAGCTAGATCAAACTAAATAAGGATTGAATTTAAGAGTTTAATTTTACACTATGTGTCTCATTTAAGAGTAATTCTACTGTACCCCCCCAAAAAAGGGGGGGGTACGGTACCCACTAGTAAGTAACCTGCTACAACAGGTTACTTTTTTTTCTCACATTTGACGGTTCCATCCTCACATTTGGTAGTTCTAACATCACATGTGACAGTTTTTTTCTCACATTTGGTGGTTCCCTTACTTTTTTCTCACATTTGACGGTTCCATCATCACATTGTGCAGTTCCAACATCACATATAACAGTTCTTTTCTCACATTTGGTGGTTCTCTTACTTTTTTTTTTCACATTTGGCGGTTCTATCCTCACATTGTGCGGTTCTAACATCACATATGACAGTTCTTTTGTCACATTGGGTGGTTCCCTTACTTTTTTCTCACATTCGACGGTTCCATCCTCACATTGTGCAGTTCTAACATCATATGTAACAGTTTTTTTTCTCACATTTGGTGGTTCCCTTACTTTTTTCTCAAATTTGACGGTTCCATCCTCACATTGTGCAGTTCCAACATCACATGTGACAGTTTTTTTCTCACATTTGGTTGTTCCCTTATTTTTTTTTCTCACATTTGGCGGTTCCATCCTCACATTGTGCGGTTTTAACATCACATATGACAGTTTTTTTGTCACATTGGGTGGTTCTCTTACTTTTTTCTCACATTCGATGGTTCCATCCTCATATTGTGCAGTTCCAACATTACATGTGACAGATCTTTTCTCACATTTGGTGATTCCCTTACTTTTTTCTCACATTTGATTGTTCCATCCTCACATTGTGCGGTTCTAACATCATATCTGACAGTTCTTTTGTCACATTGGATGATTTCCTTACTTTTTTCTCACATTTGACAGTTTCATCCTCACATTGTGCAATTCCAACATCACATGTGACAGTTTTTTTCTCACATTTGGCAATTCCCTTGCTTTTTTCTCACATTTGACGATTCCATCTTCACATTGTGCAGTTCTAACATCACATATGACAGTTCTTTTATCACATTGGGTGGTTTCTTTACTTTTTTCTCACATTTGACGGTTCCATCCTCATAGTGTAATTCCAACATCACATGTGATAGTTTTTTTCTCACAGTTGGTGGTTCCCTTACTTTTTTCTCACATTTGACGGGTCCATCCTCGCATTGTGCAGTTTCAACATCACATGTAACAGTTCTTTTCTCACATTTGGTAGTTCCCTTACTTTATTTTTTTCACATTTGGTAGTTCCATCTTCACATTGTGCGGTTCTAACATCACATGTGACAATTCTTTTCTCACATTTGGTGGTTCCCTTACTTTTTTTTTCACATTTGACGGTTTCAACATCACATGTGACAGTTCTTTTGTCACATTAGGTGGTTCCCTTACTTTTTTCTCACATTTGATAGTTTCATCCTCACATTGTGTAGTTCAAACATTACATGTGACAGCTTTTTTCTCACATTTGGTGGTTCCCTTACTTTTTTCTCACATTTGACGATTCTATCCTCACATTGTGTAGTTTCAACATCACATGTGACAGTTCTTTTCTCACATTTGGTAGTTCCCTTATTTTTTTTTTCTCACATTTGATGGTTTCATCCTCACATTGTGCGGTTCTAACATCACATATGACAGTTCTTTTGTCACATTGAGTGGTTCCCTTACTTTTTTTTTCACACTTGACGGTTCCATCCTCATATTGTGCAGTTCCAACATCACATGTGACAGTTCTTTTCTCACATTTGGCGATTCCCTTACTTTTTTCTCACATTTGAAGGTTCCATTCTCACATTGTGCAGCTCCAAATCACACGTAACAGTTCTTTTTTCATATTTAGTGGTTCCCTTACATTTTTCTCACATTTGACGGTTTCATCTTCACATTGTGCAGTTCCAATATCACATTTGATAATTCTTTTGTCACATATAGTGGTTCATTTTTTTTTCTCAAATTTGATGGTTCCATTGTTATATTAAGCAGTATCAACATCGCATATGTTCTATTTTTGTTACATGCGACAATTCTTTTTCTCACATTTGGTGGTTCTTTTATTTTTTTTTTCTCACATTTGATGGTTCCATTATCACATTAAGTAGTACCAACATCGCATCTGACTTTATTTTTGTCACATTCAGTGGTACTCTATTTTTTTATTCTCAAATTTGATCGTTCCATTATTACATTGGGCAGTACCCACATTACTTCTGACCGTACTTTTGTCACATTCGGTGGTACCATATTTTTTTCCTTACAATTGATAGTTCAATCGTCATAGTAAGCACTGCCAATATCACATTTGACCATAATTTTACATTTAGGCTTCTCACTGAGGTTACTTTTTTACTTACTAATAACCGCTCATCACAAGAGTAAATTTTTTAAGTTATTAAAAAATTTAGATCTAAAATTGAAAACCAAAAAAAAAAAAAAAAAAAAAGCATCCCATGAAATTAGCCCAACCACAATAGTTACTCTTGTTCACAAAAAAAAAAAAAAAAAAAAAAAAAAAAAAAAATCAGTTGGAATTATCTTGGTTTCTTCCACAAATATCTGAATATACCAATTAACTTCCTATGTATCTCCCTTGGTAGTAAAGGTCGTCAATGGGCTGGGTCGGCCCGGCCCATTTTTACTTAGCCCATGGGCATAATGGGCTGGGCATAATGAGATATTAACTAGTTAACGGGCCGGATTGGGCTGGACCGAAAGAGAAAACCTCATCCCATGACCTTGCCCATGGGCAATGCCCATTTTGTCTTTAGCGAGCTGGACTATCGGGTTTGGCCTAATGGGCTACCCATGGGCTTGTGTTAGCATATTATTTTATTTTTTTTTATAAGGAAAGAGTCAATTTTTTATAAGAGAATAATCAATTTATTTTTTTAAAGGAAAGAATTAAAGAATTTAATACTTAATTACAAAATTTTTTACAGTAAAATCTATTTTAATTTTTTGTTTTGTTGATGGAAACCTATTTAATTTTTTTATTAAGGCTTTAAATAGTTTTTTTTTTAATAAAAAAATGATAAATGGTTAATTCAAATTTGCTAGATTACTAGAAAAATTTTCAAAGTAATCTATATCTAAAAGCTTATGATTCAAACCACGTTTTACTATTCTGAAGTAGAAGCAAAATTCTTATTCATCGCTCTAACTTCCCACTAAGTTCTTAACTTTTGATGGCAGTTGTAGAAATTAAGTCTAAACTTTCTAATTTCTATCCACGTTGAGGAAGTTACTAAACAAGTAACTACTTCAAAGCTCACTATAAAAGGACTCAGCCATTTGAAATCAAAGTAAGTTTTTTACCACTTATAGAGTTGAAATTCCTGATTTCAAGAGAAAAACTAGTAACTTAAGTATTGGAGAGTTCTTGGCCAGTTCATCTAAGTCACCTTAGATCTTGTGCTTCTTTCTTTTCAGACTTTCTAAGTAATCTCAAGCCCATTGAAACCCGAAACATTCAGCCTACTGATTTTAAATGCATCATCAATATATACTATAAAACTGAAGATGTATAACCTTATGTGCTCTCTAATTGTTCTTATGCAAAATCTGCAACTTAATTACAGTTATGTGTTTATTGTGGTGTCTAAGGTTGGAAATAGGTGACTATACAATTAGCAAATTATGCAAAAAATCCAATACAAAGATTGTTGACAATTTTAAAATTTTTAGTAAACACTTGAATTGACAATTTTAAAATTTTAATAGCCAATTATGTTCAAATTACATGTTCCACTAGCTAAGTTTGCAAAGAGCCCTAATAGCAATGAAATGTTTTCGTTGTTGACAACTTATTGGTGCCACGAAGCACTTCTCTCTCTCTCTCTCTGGGTTTCGCAAAATTTATACAAACTCGTCATTCTAAAACCATTTGGTATTTGTTCCTATAAATATTGGAACGTGTAATTTGAACATAATTGGCTGTTAATTCCAGTCAATTTTCATTTCTATACTTCGTTCGAATTAGCATGGTGGCAAGTCTATACATTTTTTGCCGAGTAACTCTGGTTCAAATCCTTCATGCTTGCAATTTTATTTTTTTGAATTTTCAATTTTCGGTCCATAAGCTAAAAAGCCCACAAGATCCCATGCCCAAGAAAAACCCTAGTTCATCCCAAATCTTCTTTCCTTCAATGTTGGTGATAACAACCACCGATTTTCCTTTCTTTCTCTGCCTTTTTGTTCGAAGTCTCCACTGTTTCTCGTCACTAAAATCTCAGTACGTCTCATCCTTAGTCTTTAGTTTTTCATCTGGGGTTTTTGCCATTTGGCTTTTGGTTTCGCTGGGCTAGGGACAGACACAAGTGGGGGCCCAAGCCCCTCTGGCCCTTTTTTTTTTTTAAGTAGGTTAATTTTTGAAAAAAAAAAAAAAAGACTTGGCCCCCCTTACAAAAAGCTTGGGGCCCTCTGAAATTGTAACCTAGTCGGCCAGCCCACATGTAAAAAAAAAAAATAATAATAAATAAATAAATAAGGTGGTTAATTTTCCTAAAAAAAAAAAAGATTTGGGCCCCTTACAAAAAACTTGGGCCCCTCTGAATGTAACCCAGCCGGCCAGCCCACATATAAAAAAAATAAAAAAATAAAATTTAAGTAGGTTAATTTTCAAAAAAAAAAAAAAAAGAAAGAAAAGAAAAGACTTGGGCACCCTCTAAAATTGTAACCCAGCCGGCCAGCCCACATGTAAAAAAATAAAAAAAATTCAAGTAAATTAATTTTCAAAAAAAAAAAGAAAAAAACTTAGAAAAGAAAAGATTGGGCACCCTTTGAAATTGTAACCCAGCGGGCCCTTTGAAATTGTAACCCAGCCGGCCCTTTGAAATAGCCGGCCCTTTGAAATTGTAACCCAGCCGGCCAGCAGACATGTAAAAAAAAAAAAGAAAAAAAGAAAAAAGAAAAGAAAAGAAGGGTTTAGTCCAGACGGAAAAACAAAAGAAAAAAACGAATAGAACCAAGTGAGGCAAGACAAAGAGAGTGAGACTGTGAGAGGCGAGAGACTTTGCCGCTGCCCACGCCGTGAGTGAAGCTGATAAAACGCTGGGTGAGAGCTTGAAATCTTGCTGCTGCCCACGCCGTGACGCCGCCACCACGCGAGAGCAGAAAGACCAATCTCGCAGACCCATGCGACATTCACAGCCACCACACAACACACACACGGCCACACCTACCACGTGACACCCATCTCCCCGTGACGCTGCTGCTGGCTTTGATCTGCTTCAGCGTTCACACTCAAGTATTTAATCTATCCTTCAAAATCTCAAAATCTGTGCTTGTGGTGTTTGTGTTTTTACTGATGAGGAATCTGTGCTTGTGTTTTTTTTTTTTTTGGCTTTTTGGCTCTGTGACTCTGTGACTATCTTACTGATGAGTCTGTGTCTGTCTTTGTGAATTGTGACTTTGTGCGACTATATTACATAGATAAGAGAGAGAGTAGAGTCTCTAGAGATTAGAGAAAATATTGGTGTTTGACTGTTTGTTGTGTGGTAGTTGGGCAATAAAATAGGTATAAGTTACAGGCTCACAGCAAAAGGAAAACTGATTCAACTTTAAAGGATAAAAGTGTTTGTCGGTTGTGCATAATAAGTTCATAGGGTCGGTAGTGGATTGGGTGACTGGGTCAGTGATAGGAAGAAAAAAGATAAAGGCAAAGATACACAGACAAAAGTTAAAAGACCAAAGACAAACATAAATTATACTAGTGGGTGGTTCAATGGAAATTGTCAGTTCGACATGAAAATTGTATCTCCATGGTAAAACATTTATACTAGATCCTATCTACTAATTCATATGTTCACCAGGGAATCATTCTATCTGCCAACTTCTCTTGCACTTTGCAAATGATGAGAGAAGAGAGTCCACAATTTTCCAGTGTCTTCACTGCTGGAGGAAATGGACATCTTTCCCAGATCATTGTAGACATGATCTGTTATGTTTCTGTTAATAGGGGATATAGGAACATGGCAATGCTGGCCAGACTGGGAAGATATCATGTGAGAAAAAGGGTTTCTTAATGATTTCCTAATGGATTGAGTGTCTAAATTTTTTTTTCTAGATGAGCAGAGTCTTTTTCCTCAATCCAGCCAAGTAAGAGAACGTTTATGGGTGGCGTCATTGATATTCAAGTTTCCTTTGCAGTCTTCTCTTCTTCTTTTTTTGCCCTGGGGGGGGGGGGGGTGAGGAGAGGGATTATTAAGTTACATATTTATCCAAATACAGATATCTATAAATGGCATAGAAACACAATAAAAATGCAACATAAAGATTACTTACCATCGCCGCTGCTCTACCCACAACATCTCTGCACCTGCCACCATTTCATTTCCAAGTACCTTCTGTCGAGTCTTAGGCTTGAATTTGTAGGTGACATTTTTCCTGGATATATATATATATATATATACATATATAAAAGACAAATAAATATCCCAACAAATCAAGAAAAGAAGTGTGTAGGACAAACCAAAAAAATCAACAAGAAAATTAAAAAATATAAAAATAAAGGATAGAAGGAGTCAATTTCAATAGAAATCTTTCTTCATCAAAATAATCTCCTTTTGATAGGAATACAATACTTTGCTTATACAGGAATACTAAACCCTAATTCTAATTAGCATAGAAAACCCTAATTTCTTATTACAAATATAACCTTGCTTCTAAAATTAAAATACTAATAACCTAATAAACTTCTAGGACCTAAAATAAAAATATAATTGGACAATAAAAACTCAATTGACTTACAAAATAAAATAAAACTAAATTAAAATAATATCTGAAAAAGACTCAAATCCATTTCCATTCCTAGAAGAGTCTCCATTCACATGTGCATGCGTACATCCCATCATCCAATAACATCCTAGAATGCCACCAATTCTATGAATGCTATCATGTCTTGCTTGAATAAGGAGCCTGCTGCACAAGAGTGAGTTGGAATCCAGTTGACCAGACACAATAAAAAACTACAAGTTAGAGAAAGAACATCAGGATTAGCTACAAAATGCAACATTAGCAGTGAAAATTTCTCTCTTTGTTCAGCTTCTAATACAGAAAATATAAGACTCACAAAGTTTTATACCCTCTGCTGTATTTTCAAACAGCGGAACCCTGGTTATCAACTCTTTTCCTGCTGACAAACATTTTACAATAGGAAGTAACATAAAACATAGGATGCAGACAGATTTATAGGCCACCTTAGACAACCTACTCCCTCAAAGCAAGAAGCAGAAGTATTTAGTCTTTAGAGAACCAAGCCATTGGCGTGGCGAATGCAAGCAGCTCCAACTTCTATCAAGGTTGAATTAAACACAGAAGATTACAACATGGAATAAGGTGTACTAGATTGTTACTAGTGAATCACATCACATCCACGGCAATTTGGGGTATATATCCTGCAAGGATTGTGATTTAATTCAAACATACAAGGTGTACTAGATTGTTACTAAAAAATGAGGAATCCAAACAGAAGAAGCCCTTTAAATAATAGTATAGATAATATAATAAATTGTCACACAAATTTATTAAAATAATAGTGAAAACTCAAAACATTACAGAAATGTTTACAGTGGATCATGATACAGGAATAATATATCGGTCCTCTTTATTTTTTTTAATTTTTTATTTTTATTAAAATTTGGACATCTTCTTTGTTTAGGAATAATATATTGGTCCACATGGATCATGATATGGAGACCGAAGGAAATACTGATTCCATTGATGTGGAAAAACATTGGAGCACTGTTCTCGAAAAAGGAATAGATCAATTGACTGATGCCCAAATAACTAGTTTGAAATTTAGTTCCCTAGATGATGGTGGAGAGTTTTATAATACATATGCAAAGTTGGTTGGGTTTAGTATTCGCAAAGATGAGATAAAGCGTAATAAAAATAACATTGTGACCTCTAGAAGATGGGTTTGTGCAAAGGAAGGATTTAGGAAAAATGAGGCCAATTTAAATTGCATGCGTGAGAGACCAATAACAAGATGTGGTTGCAAGGCCGCTTTTCGTATTAGGTTTGAGCGACAGTCAGGTGAATGGGTGGTAGGAGAGTTTAAAAGGGAGCATAATCATGACTTAGTTCCGCAATTCGAGACTCAATTTCTCCGTTCGCATAGGACTATTAAGGATTCTGATAAGGCTCAGATTATAGCATTGCATAATGTTGGGGTCAAATCAAATCAAATCATGGATCATATGATCCAACAAGCTGGAGGATACGAGAATATAGGGTTCACTCCAAAAGACCTCTACAATTTTCTAGCGGCAATTCGCAGCAATAGTACGCGCGATGGTGATGCTGAATGTGCTTTGGCTTATTTACAAGCAAAAGCAGACATGGACTCCTCATTTTTTTTTCAATACACTGTTGATGAAGAAAACCGTTTGGCTAATCTGTTTTGGACAGATTCTCAAAGTCGCTTAGATTATGCATGTTTTGGAGATGTAGTCGCATTTGATACAACATATAAGACAAATGTATACAAAAAACCCCTTGTTATATTGGTAGGAGTCAACCACCACCGGCAAACTATAGTATTTGGTTTTGGACTATTGGTTGATGAGACCGTTGAAACATATACTTGGGTGTTGCAAAATTTGCTTGTAGCAATGAACAATAAGACTCCTATTTCAGTCGTGACAGATGGGGACAAAGCAATGAGTAAAGCTATTAAAACGGTTTTTCCAAAGTCTCGACATCGTTTATGTGTGTGGCATCTTGAAAGGAATGCTTTTGCAAATCTACAAGATAAGGAAGTATATGAAAGTTTTATTAGGGGTATGGTACGATATGTTACACCAGATGAATTTGATGACATGTGGAAGAAGATGGTCGACAATCGCCATTTACATAACCAAGAATGGTTGCATGAAATGTATGGTAAAAAAATGAAATGGGCTGAAGCTTACATGAGAGGTCATTTTTTTTCTGGGTGCAGGAGTACACAACGTTGTGAAGCCATGAATGCATTCTTGAATAGATTTCTAGATAGAAAGACTAGGCTTTATGAGTTGTTTCAGCAAGTTGATAGAGCACTTTCACGTATTAGACACAATGAGACGGGGGCAGATTTTTCTTCAAATTATACTGAACCTATTTTGATTACTGGGTTAGCTGAAATAGAGAAACATGCTACTGCTATATTCACAAGGGAGATATTCAGCATGGTTCAAGAAGAATTGTTGAATGAACAAAAATTCATTGTGCTTTACTACATAGATAAGGAAGGTTATCGTGCGTACACCTTATCTCAGTATGCATCCCCTGACTCAAGATGGGAGGTTGTGTATTGTCAAGATGACCAATCTATGAAGTGCTCTTGTTTGCTATTTGAGTCGTATGGATATCCTTGTGGGCACCTATTTGCTATTATGAAGGTTGAACATTTGAAACAGATTCCGCCGTCATGTATAATGAACAGATGGCTGAAAACAGCAAAGTCCGACCTGCCTTGCAAACTTGAATCCCAAATGTCTCCTGATATCATACGTATGGCACGGTTTAGTGCATTGTCTGCCAGTTGTAGTCAGATGTGTTACTTTGGTTCAAGAACAACACAAGGCTTCGAAGAATTGAAGGTTGAAATAGCAAGGTTGACACGCCGCATGGAAGAACTTTATAATTCAAGTAAAGAAGCTGCTGAAGATGGGATACGCACTGCGTCCAACAAAGCAAACTTAAATGTTTGTGATCCAGCCATTGTCAAGACTAAAGGCGACCATGGTAGCACGAGCAACAACCACAGCCGTGCGAAAGTTAGGCGATGCAGCAGTTGTAACAATGCTGGACACACAAGGCGCACATGTCCATCTACACATATTCAACAAGGTGAACATGTTGATGGTGACAACGCCCCTGAATCCATGGAGCATCCAGCTGTTGGCTCACCTGATTTGGAAACAAATTATTATAATTTTCTTTAAAAGTGAAATGTCGATGAGATATTTACTAGACAACATATGAATTTTTTTTCAGCTGTTAGCATTTTTGGTTAAACTTCATTTTTGGTTATTGTTATCACATTGTTAGCTATTGGAATAGAGTTACTGGATTGGAGTTGGTATTAAGTTCATCTTGTTGTCCCTGGTTCTTTTTAGTTGCTTGCTTTATGATTTCTGATATGAAAAACTATTGGTATTAGTTGCTTGCTTTATTCTTTTATGGAACTATGACATGAACATCTGAGGTAATTGATGTAGTCACTTCCTTTTTGCTTGTCTAATGTTTTCTGGTTTTCATTTCAGCTAGTGCTTATATACCTGGAGCACTAGATTTGATGACTGACTTACTTCACAACCTCCAATATAACACCATGGCTCTAATGTTTTATCATATTCTTGTTTATTTATCAGCTGTTTTTTTAGAGGGAACCTGTATTCTTGAGGACACTCCTCTCCAATTTATTAGTATAATTCTGTTTACTTATCAAAATAAAAAATCTGGTTTTGTCTTTATACATGCCACTTGGGATTTATTGATAATCACAATTAAGACTTTGGTTAATATTCGGGTGTCCATTAGACCTTTAGGCTTCACAAAATGGAGTTTGATCAAATATGTTTAATTGGGGAGCTTCGTATTGGTGGAGACAAGGTTCTTTAAAAAAAATTGATAAGCATGGTTCTATATCTGAAGACTTATTCATAATTCCAGTTAATTGACTGAGGCAAGGAGAATCTGTGGAGAGAACCTTATCCTTACCTATGTCAATGGTCTTAAATTTGCCTTAGAAACTTTTACAAAAGAAGTAAGCAAGAAGATAATTACTTGGTTATTGATCCTGCTTTGTGGTCTGCTCTGCAGGATAGCCTTCCTGTCCTTCAGGCCCTTTTGTTTGGGGAAATGATCTTTTCTTTGTCTAAGGAGTCCCACCGACAGGGACAAAGGGAACGTGCTCTTGCAATGCTACATCAGATGATTGAAGATGCTCACAGGGGCAAGCGGCAGTTTTTAAGTGGTGCCTTTATCTTTTGGGGGAGGGTATATTATGGACTACCAGTATTTCCTTCTTTTTGGACATCGATTTTTTGACAGGTGGAGCTATGGGTTACACTTCTTATTCCATGGCTTTAATGTGCCTTTATCCTGTAAAATTGCAGGTAAGCTTCATAATCTTGCAAGAGCAGTTGCTGATGAAGAAACAGAGCCTAATTTTTCGAAAGGGGAAGCCCCATCATCTGATCGAAAGGTTCTCTCCAATACTGACAAGGATGGCGTTCTTGGGCTTGGGTTAAGAGCTGTCAGACAGATACCCTTAAGCTCAATGGCTGGGGAAACTGGCGCACAACCTGTTAGTTATGATCTAAAAGATACTGGGAAGAGGTTGTATGGTTCTTTAAGTACCAAGGCCACAACGTATCTATCACAATTTATTCTCCATATTGCTGCAGTTTGGAAGTTCTTAAAAATTTAAGGGAGAAATAATTTAGATGCAAAATGCATCATTAGCATGTAGTGAGACCACTAGGGATGAGACCACTAGTGTTGACCCACTAGGGATGAGACCACTAGTGTTGACAACATGAACCAAATCAAGAAGTTATCTCCAAAGTTTGCTAGTTTAGTTGATTCTGTAGGTGTTCATAGTAAATCAAGTAAACTAGATAAGATCAAACCTGATCGTAGTGAAGGAGAGAGTCAGAGTGTGTCAACTAGTAGTTCAGGTTTGGGGAATAGTCACTCACAAGGGGGTTCAAATGCTGAAAATTGTGCTGTGTCTTCTGATTTTTGGGGTAGAACTCTTGACTCCATTGGGTCAACAAGTGATTCCCCAGATAATTCTGCTCTGTCCAATTCTAATGGAGCCAGCAAGAGCAAATTATCTGATTTTGGACCTGCCTTACATTTTTCATTCAATTTTTCTGAAAGCACTTCTCCTTTGCATTCACAAGGTGCTGAGATAAAAGGCACTGTATTAGATGATACTCTTAAAGGTGCTTCGAGGATTCCTAAGCGTGTTGACAGAACAGCTTTATCAGAAAACATTAGTGTTCATTCTCCAAAGGACCAGAACTCTGTATCCTTGAATGATGAAGGGTCTAGTTGTACAGAAAATGGCACTAGCAGTGATTCACGTATGTTGAAGTCCAGAGAAGTTAAGTCTATGTCATCATCCTCTTCGTATGTTCATCGATCTCCAAGTAATCCAAGAGATTCAATTTGTACAGGTGATGCAAATGCCAGTAACATGCCATCCTCAATCTCTACAAGGTCAAAGCATGTTGTTAATGACCTTGTCAGTAATTCACACCCTTTGAAGTCTAGAGAAGTTGGATCTTTATCATCTAGTGCTTTTGATGCTCGTTTAGCTTCTTGTTCTGAAGGGAATTCAGTTCCAATTAAATATGGAAAGGTTGATGGTGTTCAGGCTAGTGCTTCTATACCCTCCCAGGTTACAAATTCTTCTCCAAATTCTAGGAGTGGCTTGAAATCATCTGTGCAGAAGGTAGTTCATCAGTTCAGAGGATCTAAATTGTCGAAGAACTATCCATTAAGGGATGAATGTGAGGTTACTAAGAGATACTCTTACAAGGTTTTGCTTCAACTTGTGTTCTTTGCATCTATAGAATTTAACTCTAGGATGCAATAGAATTTCTTTTTTGACTATGTGTTTGTTTTTTCAGGAGCTCTTTCCATATGAATTGTTTGTCAAGCTCTATCATTGCAACAAGGTGGAGTTGAGCCCTTGTGGCCTTTTTAATTGTGGAAACAGGTAACGTTGAATGGTTATTTTTTTATAGGAAGCATGCATTAGTTGTATGTTTCTGGTAAGTTCTTCATGAAATCTTGTTGCTGTTTGCTTTCAACTTCTTTAATAGCATGATACAGGAAATACAGCAGATTTTTATGATTGATTTAAATACATTGTTTTATCTTCTCTTGGTCCATGGTGTATTATTGTTGTCAATTTGTATGCCCTAATGTGTTGTTACACACGCACGCGTGCGTGCACACACACATATTACCATATTATGTATATTTGTAAAATTGTAATGCTCAATGACAGCCAGTTATCAAAAAATGACAGCCATTTATCTTCCAACCATATATGGTGAATTTATAATTTTTATTTGTTTTATGCCATTTATTCTGATGGCATCATTATCTTAACCTTTGAATGTGCTATATTTTTATTTATATATCTCACATGTTAAGAACTTTTGCCGATACATTATTGATGACATTACAATAGCACTTGTTATCACGCCCTCATCAATTCGAAGAAACATTCACCTAGACAGCACATTGATTTCATTAGTCAATGTGTAAGGCGTGATCATATTATTGCTAAATTGCTCTGGTTCAATGCATGCGTGTTTTTTTTGCATGTGCACATTGAGATACGCTACTTTTGCTGGATACTGCTTTTGTAATGGTCTATATGCAGGCATGCCTATGTGTTCTTGTGTCAGCACTTGAGGCACATGCCTGTGTTTAAGCATCTTATAAATTTGCCATGTGGTGTGGTGAGATATCAATTGAATTACAACTTGCACATCATAGCACATCACTTTGGAACTAGGGAATATGTCCCAATGTGTTTATGCTCAACGTTTACTTGTGTAATAGCCAACCAAAATACAAGCTTCTATAAAATGTTATATGATGAGCAATAGCAGAGCACACAAAAGACTGATAATTATTGGAACCATACCTTTTGACGTGCCTATTTAATTTTTTTCATTTTATGATAATTGTAAGGACACAAATATCTAGTCGTTTGGGTGGGCTAATAGAATAGCTGGAGGCCCAACATATATTTAATACCCAACAATGTATTTGTAAAGAGAGTGGATTGAAGATTATTGGATTGGACGCATATGGGTTGAAAGCCCAAATATGGTGGTATTCAGATGTGTATTAATAAGATGATCGAGAGTTACAATACTCTCTTCAACACTGTCCGAGGAGAATATCAGTACAAGTGTTGTTAATGAGCTTTTCTCTTTCTCTTTTTCTTCCTTTTTTCCTCTTTAGTTCCTTTTTCTTCTCTTTATATGCCCTCTCATTTGCATGGGCCCTCCCTGTTCATTCTTGTCCCATCCCTCTCTTCCTGAGCCTTCCTGAGGCAGCTGTAAAGGAGGAGATCACTGTTTAGGAGTCTTTTCACATTAATGCGGCCATGATGTTAGTTGCAGAGCCATAAATGCGGTGGCAGCAGCCTTTCACTTAATATCTGATTTTCATCATCAGTCTTCGCGGTCAACACAAATTAGGAGATTCTTTGGGAGAGATAAGATTAAGACTGGGACGCTCATTCGGGACACTCTTCCAGCCATCCGAGCAGTAGGTCTCCTCGGACAAGGCCTTCTTTTACAAGATTCACACTTCAGCGTCGAACCAGGTTGGACAAGTACTCCATGAGATGTTGTCCTCGGACGTCCAGGTCTCCTCGGACAAGCACACGGCCCAGGATCTGATGTTGGACAAGCCCACGGCCCAGGATCTGATGTTGGGCCCTCTGCCCCCACAATAGCCCCTCAAAGTTCCAGTGTTCTCCTTTTATCCGAGGAGAAAGGTGGGACTTTGATTTCCACCAGGCTGAAACCCATCAAGCGCTCCAACAACTCCACGTGGATGTGACGTTTCGCGAGACTTCCACTTTCCAAAGACGCTTTGGAAGTTGTAGCGCATCCTTTATTACTCTGGGTGGCGCTCTGTCCCCTTGATCAACGGCTGGAGGTAGATCGTGCGGTTGGGATTTTCCTATGAAATTTTGAGCGGGATATAGTCCACCACTTTCGCATGCTAGGTATAAAAAGGCCGTGAGAAGGTGGGTTTCCTCACTTTACCTACGTTCAAGCACCCAGTATTCCAATACATACTACCAGCATTCGTTACATCGTCTTAGACATTCCGAGGAGACCTTTATAAAGATCCCTAGGTTTCTAAGAGCTTTTCGAACTTACAATATCGTCCTCCTTCGTAAGTATTCTCTTCCTTGGTCATTCCATCTTGGTTAAGTATCTCGGCCATCTTCGTCCTCCTTTCCATCTTCGCCTTTAGGGGAGTTTCTTAGCAAGCCTTTACCCTTAGATATCGATATGGGTAGATTCAAGAACTTAGTTGATACTCCCGCAGCCATAGAGCGTTTTAAGGCGAAGTATAATATTCCCGAGGGGGTTAGCCTCCGTTACTGTTCACCGGAGGACATCTTAGTTTCCCGGAGGACCGGGGAAGTGGTCATCCCTGTGATTGCCTTTTTAGAAGGGGGAATGTCCATTCCCATGGGTGACGTCACTAGGGAGTACCTTAGGAATCACAGATTGTGTCCACACCAATGTGCTGCCAATGTGTTTAGGATTCTGGGGTGTGTAGATGCCCTTAACGAAATGATGGGCCTAAGACTTACCTGTACGAATGTCATTCCCTGAAGGAGGGGGGATACTACTTGAAGTCCCGCTCTCCGGTCGTAAAAATGATCTCGTGCCTCCCAAAATCCAACAAAGGCATGAAGGACGATTACGTCATCGTCTCGGGGGCATGGCATGATGGCCACCACTGTCCGACCACCGAGGGGGAGCCAGGTGGGGTACTCTGGGATTAGATTAAGACGATTATAGGGCTTGCAGTTTAGATTTGCCTTTATTTTACTGTACATACGTTTAGCCTCGGAATCGTGATGACTAACTTCGTGTTTTTTTTTTTTTTTTGATTGTCGTTACAGATAGACGGTTCGTCTCCCCCAACATCAATTTTGTGAACGTGCAAGGGTTGAATTACCTGTTGCGCTCGGAGGTATTCCCCCATACGGACGGCCAGCTGCGTGCCGCTCATTTGATATTGGACTTCACTCCAATATCCGATAGCTTCCAAGACGTCGGGGACTCTATCCGATCAGGGGACAAGAGGATTCACCGGATAGACGTGTCTCGGCAAGGATTCTTGGCAAGCAAAGACCTTCCCCCAGTCCCTTGGCCGCTTCAACAAGTTGCCCCTCAAGAAGTTTCACGAAGGGAAAGCTCCGCCTCAACTCTACCATCATTGGAGGCAGAAATAGACCAATTCCACTTCGAAGGGGAGGAAGAAGTACAGAACCAACCTCTCGACTCTCAACGTTCCGAGACCCCGGAAGACATAGAAGAGATGCCTTTATAGCCGAGGAAGGGGTTGAGAGCCTTGATAGCAGGGCGGAACGAGGGGACATCCTCAAAAGAGGCCCCTAAAGAGAAGGAGGCCAGCAAGCTCCCTCCTCCGCCTCCACCAACCACCACAACCGGTCTCCTTCCTATCCCAGATTTAAAGAGGAAGAAGAAAGTTGTGGAATTAGATGCCGAGGAGGGCGAAGTGTCTCCTCGGCAGCAACGAGGAGGGAAGCAGCAGAGGAGGGAAGATAAGAGGGTCTCTCCGCCAAGGGCCCGAAGTGAACCCCATTCCCGAGAGGTTCAGCAGCCACAAGTTTGGGCTCCTCGGCTGGAATTGGATGGAGCTCCAATCACCGTGAACGCGTCCATACGCGAGTTCCAAAATGGCCACTCGGGATATGTCGCCGAGGCCCTGGAGCGCGCGCTGCTTCTCCCTCGGGATATGGACACAGTGAGGGCCTAGAGGCAGGCCGACCTCTTTATGTCCATGAAGAGGGACTTAGCCATGGTAAGTCCATGGTACTCTTTGTACACATATATAAGATTCAATTGCGTCTAAGTTACATATTTTCATTACCTTCATATAATTTGGTGTTTCTTATCTTGCAGCTGACTCAGCAGGTTTATGTCGCGGAGGATTGGGTCAGGGACGCCCGCAATCTGGCCAGGGCCGAGACCCAATCCCGCAAAGAAGTGGAGAAGACCCTGGGGGAGCTTAAGCATCAAAAGCTCGAGCTGTCCAACAGGCTAATAAAAGAAGAAAGGGACAGGAGGAGTGCTCAGGCTGGGCTGCAGAACGCCCAAGACCAGGCCGAGGACCAGCGGAAGAAGTTACACATGACCGAGATAGAGCTGGCCACTGCGAGGCAACTGGTTTTAGACCTTCGCACCCGAGCCGAAAAGGCCGAGAAAGCTGAAAAAGAGGCCAAAGGGGCGCTGAGGGCGGCAGAGGCCGAGAAGGAGGCTGCATACCTCCGAGGCATTGAGGAAACTGAGCGGAGGCTTGCAGAGGAGGTAACAGAAGTTTGCAGGGACTACTGCCAATCCACCTGGGAGGAGGCTTTGAACATGGCTGGAGTCCCTGCTGACTCGGAACTTAGGCTGCCAGGGAAGACGTATTTCCACCCGGATCTTGCCTTGATGCCAGCCGGCCCCTCCTCCTCGTCTCCTCGTGCCTTGGAGCAAGCGAGCCAAGCGGTGATTCCACCCGGAGCGGCTCAGGAAACTCAAAAACAGATAGATGCTCCGGATGAGGCACCGGTGTCCACGGACCCTGACCGAGTCGAGGACGCGGTTCCCTCAGCGACCCTGCCAAGCGATGAGGGTCACCCCCTTTCCTAGGTCGGGCAAGTTTAGAGTTAGGCTGCTAGGGTACTTTAATTGCTTTTGAGAATAATTCCAAATTTGTACTTAACGAGCAGATCATATATTTAACTATTGTATTTTAAATTTGTGAATCAATGAAAGCATTTTGCCAGACTTCATCCGTTTCCAATTTCTGTTTATTTCTTTGCACAAGGTTTATGTTTATGGACAGAAACCCAAAACCCTGGTTTTGACTTAATAAGTGCTGAGTACAATTTGTCGTCATAACACTGACTCGTTAAATTAAATAAGAATAAATGCTTAGAATAAATCCAAGGTAGGTGGTCCGAGGAGCCAGGCCTGACCAAGGTTCTGTTTAACACTTAGTAGTGATATTAATTTACCCAAGGTGTGTGGTCCGAGGGACCAGGCACGATCCAGGTTCTGTTTAATATCTAGTAATGTTAATTTACCCAAGGTAGGTGGTCCGAGGAGCCAGGCCTGACCAAGGTTCTGTTTAACACTTAGTAGTGATATTAATTTACCCAAGGTGTGTGGTCCGAGGGACCAGGCACGACCAAGGTTCTGTTTAATATCTAGTAATGTTAATTTACCCAAGGTAGGTGGTCCGAGGAGCCAGGCCTGACCAAGGTTCTGTTTAACACTTAGTAGTGATATTAATTTACCCAAGGTGTGTGGTCCGAGGGACCAGGCACGACCAAGGTTCTGTTTAATATCTAGTAATGTTAATTTACCCAAGGTAGGTGGTCCGAGGAGCCAGGCCTGACCAAGGTTCTGTTTAACACTTAGTAGTGATATTAATTTACCCAAGGTGTGTGGTCTGAGGGACCAGGCACGACCAAGGTTCTGTTTAATATCTAGTAATGTTAATTTACCCAAGGTAGGTGGTCCGAGGAGCCAGGCCTGACCAAGGTTCTGTTTAACACTTAGTAGTGATATTAATTTACCCAAGGTGTGTGGTCCGAGGGACCAGGCACGACCAAGGTTCTGTTTAATATCTAGTAATGTTAATTTACCCAAGGTAGGTGGTCCGAGGAGCCAGGCCTGACCAAGGTTCTGTTTAACACTTAGTAGTGATATTAATTTACCCAAGGTGTGTGGTCCGAGGGACCAGGCACGACCAAGGTTCTGTTTAATATCTAGTAATGTTAATTTACCCAAGGTAGGTGGTCCGAGGAGCCAGGCCTGACCAAGGTTCTGTTTAACACTTAGTAGTGATATTAATTTACCCAAGGTGTGTGGTCCGAGGGACCAGGCACGACCAAGGTTCTGTTTAATATCTAGTAATGTTAATTTACCCAAGGTAGGTGGTCCGAGGAGCCAGGCCTGACCAAGGTTCTGTTTAACACTTAGTAGTGATATTAATTTACCCAAGGTGTGTGGTCTGAGGGACCAGGCACGACCAAGGTTCTGTTTAATATCTAGTAATGTTAATTTTCCCAAGGTAGGTGGTCCGAGGAGCCAGGCCTGACCAAGGTTCTGTTTAACACTTAATGATGAGCAGTATCAGAAACTGTAATAAGAGAATTGAAAATTTTATTTAGTAGTAGTACCTTTTCAGGTTATTTACATTCCAGGGATGTGGCACAGCCCTTTCATCTAAATCTTCTAAATAAAAGGCTCCTATCCCAGCCACTGACAGAATACGGTAAGGGCCTTCCCAGTTAGGTCCCAACTTCCCCCAGGCCGGATTCTTCGCCGTACCAACGACTTTTCGTAAAACCAAATCTCCAGGTGCTAGTGGTCTTAGTTTGACATTGGTATCATAACTTTGCTTGAGCTTGTGTTGGTAATAGGCTAGTTGGACTGCAGCACTTTCTCTGCGCTCGGCGATTAGGTCCAGATTGCTCCTCAGCTGTTCGTCGTTGTGGGCCGAGGTGAATGAACTGGTCCTGAGTGTGGGAAATCCAGTCTCTATGGGAATGACCGCCTCTGCACCATACGTCAAGGCAAATGGGGTCTCTCCGGTAGATCGCCGAGGAGTGGTCCTGTATGTCCAGAGCACATGCGGTAACTCTTCCACCCATTTTCCTTTGGCGTCGTCCAACCTCTTCTTGAGACCGTTCACTATGACTTTATTAACTGCCTCAGCTTGGCCATTTCCTTGAGGATATGCGGGGGTGGAGTATCTGTTTGTAATGCCCAGTCCACTGCAGAACTTTCTGAACGCTTTGCTGTCGAATTGGAGCCCATTGTCCGAGATGAGGGTATGAGGCACCCCGAACCGTATAACGATACTCTTCCACACAAACTTCTGGACGTCAACATCCCTGATGTTGGCTAACGGCTCGGCTTCAACCCATTTGGTGAAATAATCTGTTGCAACAACCAAGTATTTCTTACTTCCGATTGCCTTAGGGAAAGGCCCAACAATGTCTAGGCCCCACTGAGCGAAAGGCCAAGGACTTGACAGAGGATTCAGGACTCCTCCCGGCTGATGTATATTAGGGGCAAATCTCTGGCACTGATCGCACTTCTTCACGTACGCCTGTGATTCTCTTTGCATGTTCGGCCACCAGTACCCCTGAGTTAAGGCCCTGTGTGCTAGGGACCTTCCCCCAGTGTGACTGCCACAAACTCCCTCATGCAACTCCTCAAGGAGCAACTCAGTAGCATCAGGGTGTACACATAGCAGATAGGGTCCGGAAAAAGAACGTTTGTATAGCCTATTGTCCTCTGAAAGCCAGAACCGAGGGGCCTTCCTTCTTACCTTGTCGGCTTCGGCCTTGTCAGCTGGCAAGACATCCTCTCGGAGATAAGATATCATAGAGTCTATCCAACTCGTCCCTACCCTGGCCTGACAGATGCTAGGCCCTTCAACTTCTTCCGAATGCCTCTGTACGTCTTCCACCAGGATAAGCCGGGGCAGCCCCTGAGCTGAGGTGGTTGCAAGAGTCGCCAGAGAATCCGCGTGGGTGTTACCACTCCGAGGAATATGTTGCAAATCGAATGACTTGAACCGCGACTGCAGCTGTTTGACCTGCTTCAGATATTTCTGCATTCTTTGATCACGTGCTTCCAACTCTCCTCGGACTTGGCCAACGACCAAAGCTGAGTCCGAGAACACCTCAAGGACGCTACCCCCCATTCTTTTGACCATAGACAAACCGATCAGCAACGCTTCGTACTCAGCCTCATTATTAGTTGCCGAGAAGTTTAGCCTTAAAGATTTTTCGATAACAACGTTCTCGGGGGATATTAAAACTAGCCCCACTGCTGAACCTCGTTGGTTGGCTGCACCGTCCACATACAATTTCCAGGATTCAGAGTCTTGCACGGCGATGAGACCAACTGAATTTTCATCCGTGGGAATTACTCCAGTAATCTCATCTAACACGGGCTCAGCAAACTCGGCCAACAGGTCGGCTAGTACCTGCCCCTTGATCGAGGTGCGAGGCATGTACTTTATGTCGAAAGCCCCCAGTATGGTACCCCATTTAGCAATCTTTCCCGTATAGTCTGCACTCCTGAGCAGCGACCTGAGCGGGAGCTGGGTAAGGACCACAACCGTATGTGATTGGAAATAATGAGGGAGCTTACGAGTGGCATGAATTATCGCAAAGATAGCCTTCTCGAGTGGCAGGTAGCGGACCTCGGCCTCATGAAGAGATTTACTCACATAGTAAACAGGCTTCTGGACACCATTGTCGACTCGGACAAGTACCAGACTTACCGCATGTGTGGCTACCGCAATGTAGGCGAATAGGATCTCGTCCGTCGAAGGGCTAGACATGATGGGTGGTCGAGCTAGGTATTCTTTCAGCTGTTGAAAAGCTAGAATACACTCCTCATTCCATTCGAATCCCTTCCACTTATTAAGTAGTTGGAAGAAAGGTCTACACCTCTCCGCGGACCTGGAGATGAACCGGTTAAGAGCGGCAGTCATCCCAGTCAACTTCTGCACTTCCTTTGGGTTCCGAGGAGGTTGCAGACTATAAATTGCCTTTATTTGATCGGGGTTCACCTCGATTCCCCGATGAGTAACCATATATCCCAGGAATTTCCCTGATCCAACGCCGAAAGAACACTTCGAGGCGTTGAGGCGTAATTTGTGTTTCCTTAAGATCTCAAAGATATTCTCCAGGTCCCCGATGTGGTCGGGCTCAAGCTTACTTTTGACCACCATGTCATCAATGTATATCTCAATGCTCCTCCCTAGCAGTGGTTCAAACATTTTTGTCATCATTCTCTGGTAAGTGGAGCCTGCGTTCTTCAGGCCAAATGGCATCACCTTGTAATGGTAGTTCCCAATGGGAGTCACAAAGGCCGTTTTCTCCTGATCGTCCAGGGCCAGGGGGATCTGGTGGTATCCCTAGAAGGCGTCCAAGAAGCTCATTCGTGAATGCCCTATGGTTGCATCCACCAATTGATCGATCCGCGGCATAGGGAAAGGGTCCTTTGGACAGGCTCGATTCAGATCGGTGAAGTCCACGCATACGCGCCATTTCCCGTTTTTCTTCTTCACCACCACTGTGTTAGCCAGCCACTCGGGGTAGAACACTTCCCTGACAGCCCTAGCCTGCTTGAGTTTATTCACCTCATCCTTGACAGCGTCAGAATGTTCTCGGGATGAGCGCCGAGGTGGCTGCCTTTTAGGTAGTGCAGCCGGGCTCACATTGAGGTGATGACAGATGAACCCGGGATCTACCCCCGGGGCTTCGTAGGAATTCCAGGCAAACACGTCCACATTACCCCTAAGGAAAGACACCAACTCTTCCTTTTCCCGAGGGGGTAGCTGATCTCCAATCTGGAAAAACTTGTTTGGATCTTCTCCGATAACGATTCTCTCCAACTTTTCACATTGCTCCTCGGGAGGGTCCTCGGCTCCATGGGGATCCGGGAACGTTGATTGCTATGAATGCCCGACTGAGGTGGTCATCAGCTCGGCATCCTGCTGATGCGAAATGGCAGCTATGAGGCACTGCCTTGCCATAGGCTGGCTTCCCATTATCTCCTCTACTCGTCCTCCAGACGGGAACTTGACCTTTAAGTGCAACGTCGAAGAAACTGCCCCCAAGGCATGGAGCCAAGGTCTGGCCACGATGGCCGTGTAGGGGGAATAAGCATCCACGACGATGAAGTCAACTTCAACTATCTCGGACCCTGCTTGCACAGGCAGCCTAATCTGACCCTTTGGGATGACGGTCTTCCCGTCAAAACTGACTAGGGGCGATTCGTACGCAGTCAGATCTTCAAGCCGTAGGCCCAACCCCTGTACAGGTCTGGATACATAATCTCGGCTCCACTCCCCTGATCGACCATCACTCTCTTCACGTCGTACCCTCCTATTCTGAGGGTAATGACCAAGGCGTCGTCGTGGGGTTGCATTGTCCCCACCTTGTCCTCATCCGAGAAGCTTAATGCTGGTCGGGCCTCCATTCTTGCACGTTTCGCCTCTTGATTATCTGCCTCAGCAGGCGTTCCCAAGATAGACATCACGCCTGAAGGTCAGGATCCAGTTCTCCCGGGGGCCACGAAGATAACATTAATCGTGCCCAAAGGGGGCCTTGATGAGACAGTCGCCGAAGCCCCTGGCCTAACATGATCTCCCTGGCTGTCTGGCCGGTAGACGAACCGCTGCAACTTCCCGTCTCTCGCCAGTTGCTCCAAAAAGAACTTCAACGTTCTGCAGTCCTCGGTGGTGTGCCCACGCTCTTGATGATACTGGCAATGAAGGCTCTGGTTGCGCCTCAGGGGATCTCCTCCCATCTTGTTCGGCCATTTGAAGTATGGCTCATTCTGAATTTTCTCTAGAATCTGATGAATGGGCTCTCGGAATACGGTATGAACAGCTTGAGATACAGCAGATCCGGACCGCCCACTATAATCTTTCTGCGGCCTGCTATTGCTGTATCGGTCCGACCTGAAGTCCCTCCTCTCTTGAGGGACAGCCTTTGCTTTTCCCTTTCCAAGTAATTGGTCCTCTTCGACCCGCTTGTATTCGTCTATGCGATCCATCAGTCGGCGCACGCTCCTCACAGGTTTCTTGGTCAGAGATTTCCTTAGGTCGTGCTCGGCTGGCAAGCCGACCTTGAATGTCCTTACAGCGACATCATCGAAACTTCCTTCGATCTCATTAAACATCTCCCAGTACCTGTCTGAGTAGGTCTTTAGCGTCTCTCCTTCGCGCATGGACATGGATAGCAAGGAGTCTAAAGGCCGGGGTACCCTGGTATTCGTCACGAACCGAGAGCAGAAGGCTCTAGTGAGCGCCTGGTAGGATCCGATAGAATTTGCTGCGAGACCATCGAACCACCTCATGGCCGCAGGCCTCAGGCTAGAAGGGAACACCTTGCACATGAGGGTCTCGTTCCGAGAATGGACAGCCATTTTTTGATTAAAATGACTCACATGCTCCACGGGATCAGTCCTTCCGTTGTATGCGGTGAAGGTAGGTTGTGTGAAACGTCGAGGAAGGCTCCCTCCTTCGATACCGCGCGTAAAGGGCGACCTGGAAATTTGATTGAGTGCCCTTGTCATGGTATCACTCCCTGTGCCCCTTGAGTACGTATTTCTGCTCCTGCGGTCATGGCGATGTTCTTCCTCGTAGGAGAAAGACTCGCTTGGTGGTGTCCTGGAGCGGGGTCTATAACTATCATCTTCCTCATCTCCACAAGAGTCATCCGTGCCAGATGGGCTGCTTGACGGACTACGTCTCCTCCGTGTGCGACGCAACTCCCTCTCGAGTTGATCAATTTTACGTTGCATGGCCATCTGAGTCTGGCCACCAGCATTCCGGCGTTGACTCCTTGCAGTATGGTTCGTATGCACGCTTCCTTCGCGATCCCTCTGGCGCTCGAGGTGCAAAAAGTGGTCGATGTGCTGAGAATCAGCTGACTCCGCTCTGTCTGCTCTAACCATAGTTCAAGCTGGAACGCACAGGTATCACAATAATCTCCCCACAGACGGCGCCAATTGTAAGGACACAAATATCTAGTCGTTTGGGTGGGCTAATAGAATAGCTGGAGGCCCAACATATATTTAATACCCAACAATGTATTTGTAAAGAGAGTGGATTGAAGATTATTGGATTGGACGCATATATTTAATACACAAATATCTCTTCTACAATATCATTTAGGTCCAAATCAATAGTGCATCCAGTACGTTCCCTTTTTGCTACATTCTTTAACTCCAAACAAATAGGTTTGGATGTATCATTTTGGTGCATTTTGTCTTGAACTGGAGATGTGGACTCTTTCTTAGATTCTTTTTTAACATAAACTGTATCATCTTGGTCCATTTTGTCTTGGACTGGAGATGTAGACTCTTTCGTAGGTAGCACCTTTGTCTCATTTTTAAGGCCTTCTACGATATTACTTAAGTCAAAATCAATAGTATGTCCAGTACGTTCCCTTTTTGCTACATTCTTTAACTCCAAACAAATATCATTCTTAAATGTTTCTGTATTGTTTGCTACATTCTTTAACTCCAAAACAATATCATTCTTAAATGTTTCCATACTATTTGCAATGACATTCTTCAACTCCAAAACAATATCTTTCTTAAATGTTTCCATATTCTTTGCAATGACATTCACGGTGTTATGCAAGACTAGCATATCATCTCTAATACTTGTTAATGATTGCTCAGATCTACGAGTTGCTTCATCAGAATCCTGTGGATTAATTTATAGGAACAATCATAAAAAAATGTCCATTATCAAAAAACCATCAAAGTCATAAAATTTATTGTGTGGAGACGATACCATATTTGGCTTGTGTTCATCCCTACATGGCCTAGCATGAAACTGATTAATATATTGCTTTTCCAATGGAATATTAGCAGTCTCATATCCACCCTCCATTTGTGTTACTACTAACTATGATGAACATAAAAGAAATAATGTTAACTACATACGGTAAAAATTCAAATAAGCACTAGATTTAATAGAATAATAAGTATTCAAACATTATAAAAAAATCAATTGTTACCTTAGGACTATCAAAACCTCCAATTGAATGTAATTTCAGCATCCTTTGCTTAACTTCCTCTTTTCCCCAAAAACAAATACGTGGTTGAAGTCGTTTGGAAACATGTTCAACATCAATTTCAACGTTAACGTGTTCAAAATAAAACAACTGCAAATGCATAAAATGTTTATAAAATTATAATCAAGATTCATAGAAATTTAAGAAACAAAATTGTATTATTTATGTAACTATTTACTGCATATTACCATCAATAACAACACGCAACCATCAACTGCTACAAGATTCTTGTCTTTATGTTTGCGTACACCTTGAATGAGAAAATCTAGCACGAACTTCGCCCAATTCAAGTTTCTAATCTCTTCAACATTACGGCAAATTAAAATAAAAGACCGTTTCATATAAGATTTTGTAGTGGGACATAATAAAGTACCCACTATAAACAGCAAAAAAAAACTCACAAATTTATCTTCGGATGTTTCCATCTTATTCAACTCATCCTCTAAGAGCTTAATTGGTATATCCCCTTCCACATTTAATCCATATTGTTGGCACATATGATTTATTTCTTCTGTGCTCCCAACAATAGATATATCAACCCCATTTGATTTTATTCCTAGAATATATTCTACATCTTGAGTGGAAATCGGTAACCTCTTACCACAAATATCCAATGCACATGAATTTTGGTCAAAATGATCAATTAACCATTTGCATAAATCTCTATCCAAATTTATTTCCTTTAAATCCAACAAACTACCAAACCCTAACTCTTGTATGACAGATTTTTGTCTTGGATTCAATTTGTTAACCATTGAACGAACGCGACCAAGGGTACACCGAGTATCTAAGGAAACCTGCATTATAAAATGAAAAAAAAGGGTTTTATAACGAAATTTAATACATAGTGATGCATTCTAAAAGTTTCATAGGTAAATACTTACTTTACGTGGTTTGCAAGGAATATTATGTGTTAAATTTGCATAATTTTCAGAATTCACACGTCCTTCCCTCCTATACTCTAATTTAGAGTCTTCATCAAGATTATTCCACTTTTTTGTAATCTCATCCTTAACCTGTAATTTTAAATTTTCATACTCAAATATGATGTCCATGAATATGTGAACTAAACAATAATAATAACCTAAAAAAATATAAGTGTCAGTTCGTTTAGACCCCTGTAAACTAGATTGTTTAACCTAATTAATTAACCAAGTGAATACTTAGGTTTATTATTCAGATCTAGGTTAAAACAATAACAATCATATCAAGTAAAGCAGCGGAAAAATAAATAACACAACGATATGATGACCCAGGAAAACCAAACCGGTAAAAAACCTGGGGAGGATTTAACCTAGCTATCCTCAAGGTAAAATAGCAAATCCACTAGAAAGAATTGAAGTTTACACAATAGCGACTTAGACCACTAACATCCTATTGCTACCCAAGTGTAGGAAACTTACTACCATGACCCCATGATAGCTCCGAGATCCACGGACTCCTTCTTTCCTTAATCTTTGCAAAACACAAACACCACCGTTTGTGACTTTGAGACTCCACTCAAAGGTTTAGCAACACAAACTCTCCTGTTTGTGACTCCAAGACCACCCTTGAAGGTTTAGATCATCAGCTCCTTTGATGACTAGAGAAGGCAGCAACTTCAGCAATACCGGATCTTGAGATTCTTCAAGCAACAACACCGGTAGAAGTAATAAGAGAGGTTTTAGGAACAAAACCCTAAATACAAAAGAGGCACACTCTTTTCTCTCTAAAAAGCCTTAAAAACCCTCCCTAGGGTTAGCTTATGATGTCCTTTAAATACTGGAAAAAACGGCTCGCGATTTGGGCTTCAAACGAATAAGTTATGGCCTTTTTACGTTTGCTGGTTTTGCTGATTCGCGAATTTCGATCGATCGAGACCAATCGAGTACCAATCGAACGGACCAGATTGTAACTCACTTTTCTTCATCCCGAACTTGAGTTTTTTGCCTTGGGCTTCAATGTAGACCATTATAAACTTATAAGACTGAGTTTTTGTCATGGTTTGCCAACATTACAAACACAAAACCTAACAATAAGTATTATTCAACTTACAGCTTTGCTTATCTTGACAATGCCTTCAGCTTTCATCATTTCTACTTGCTTTTTACTAAAAAACCAAATTAAACAAAAGTCACTTTCTTGAATATAACAATAGGATAAATAAAACAAGTGAATATATACTAAATTGCGTGAATCTTACTAATAAATTATAAATGCTCCTATTGGTCTTTTCGGGGGCCTAACTTGGAGAGCATCTTGCTCTTCAATGGCATCTTGCCCTTCAATGTTCTTCACTCTCCTCATACTCCTATCGCAATATAGCATGAAAAAAAAAAAAAAAAAAAAAAAAAACAAGGTAAGCAATAACATGCATTAAAAAGTAAATACATTTCATGGTTGAAAAATCCTACAAACGTTTTTTTCACTCTAAATGGTTGATAATTCTTAAATACATTTCAAGGTTGACTTTGATATTTCATATATTCCAATCAATGAATTATTTACCATATAATTTATATATCTTGAATCAACAGAAGCCCAAATAGATGAATAGGGTCCCTAATAATGAGAGAAATGAAAAAAGTAGGCCAGATTATCAATAATAAAAAAGGTTGAACAAGATACAATACAAGCAGCACTAGAAATAATGTAAATAGGAGACAAATAGATTAACTTTATTTTTTTTTTCTCTTTTTCCTTATAACAAGTGGAGAAAAAGGAATTCGAACCTATGTACACTCCTTCCTGAGAAAATTAGATAATACTATGATCCACTAGCTAATCTTAAAAGATTGCTAATCTTAAAAGATTGTTTTTATTGAAGTATATGTATATATCATTTTTTTAAATCCCAAGATGATATTCTAGGTCTCGTTTGTTATCTCTTTCACTACAACCAATCCACCAGTAATAATAAATGCGAGCACTAGTGTCCAATTTCAGGACATTTTATAAAGTGAAAATTTCTTAAAGCAAAAAGACTTTACAACATAACAACAAAAGTGATAATAAATCATGATAATAAAAATGATTAGTATTACTTCAACATTTTTATGAATTATATATTTATGTAATAAAATTTATAACATCTCTAGCATTACTCAAAAAATAAATATTTTACATTCCATCCACGTTCCATATATAGTACCGTTGATGAAAGCAAGACACTTTGGTTGTATCTGTAATCTTTGAGCTCTATAAGAAGAAGTTTCTCAAAAATAAAAAATCAACTATGACGGTGCCACTTTCGAGCATGAGGGAAAGTCTGGGATAGGAGTAATTATTCGAGACTCATGTGGTGCGGCAATTGCATCTCTGTCACAGCTGATTCCTCATGCTTACCAGGTAGCAGACATGGAGGCAATTGCAGCTACCAGGACGCTGGAATTTGCAAGGGAAATTGGGATTACTGATGCCATTTTGGAAGGAGACTCTTGCCTTGTCCATCATGCTTTAACAAGGGGTGAACAGTCGTTGTCTCCGTTTGGGTTGTTGGTGGAGGATGTTAAAGTTTCATCAACTAGTTTTTGTACATTACTCTCATACAAAGAGCGAAAGTAACAATGTAGCTCATGGATTTGTTAGACATGCCATTCATGTTTCAGGTTATGTAGTGTAGATGGAGTCTATTCCTCCACTTTTTTATGCTGTATTTCAGGCTGATTTAACCAATATTATTCAATAAAAGACTTGACAAGCCGGATTCTCCAAAAAAGAAACAAAAAAAAGAAGAAAGGAAGAATATTGCCAGACTGTTCTCATTAATTAAAATATCAAAGTAACATTTTTTTTTTTCACTCAATAAATTTTAATGATAAGGAATCAGATGATTACATAACAAACATTGAGAAAGAAGACATTGCATATGAGCCATTTAAGCACAATAACCACACTAATTGTTATTTTTAACTCAATCTCAGGGCTGTCACAGCCGAATTGTTTGAAAAAAAATGAAAAGCACAATAACCACACCAGGCAACTGCCAGGTTGTGAACAAAAAACTTGTATATATGCTTTAATGAATGACAATTAATAATTTTGCACATGCTTACAGGCTAGTATTTATTAAATTTATTTACTTATTAATTTTCTATTCCCATTGCATGTTTCTGCCGAAGCTGGCCTCAGAGACATTCATGGTGGTCTTGCCATCAGGACTGACTGGATCATAGGGTGAATCCTCTCCAAAGTCTATCTACAAGCCAACTTATGGATAAGGGTTCCCATGTCTCACTCAAGTTTCACGTCTCACATCCCAAACTCAAAAGTGGATTTTTTTCTCTTTTTTTTGAGAAACCAGTCTGTGAGACAGAGCAATGCTTTTATTAACACATACGAAAACTAATCAAACGGAGCAAGGGGGATAATGTCCCCAGGTAAGTCTTCAACCCAAACCTGACGTTCTAATTCTAGCGCAACCCGAGATAAATTTGTCAAATATATAACAACCGAAGCTCAAACAAAACAATAATATCATAAACCCACAAAGTTTAGAGAAATAATATAAACCCATATCAGCGATTATCATGTGTAAAGAGAGAACCTGAGGATTGTGGGTGGCGCCGCCGATTTAGAATGGAAGAGAGAAGCGCCGCCGAGTCGTCCGGGAAGAGATGAAGCGCCGCCGAGATGGATTTGATATGAGTGCGCCGCTGATTTGAATATGGATTGGAAGAGAATAAACTAGAGAGCGGCGCCGGGAGTGGGTTGGATGAGAAGAAGAGCCTCCGATTTGAGGTTGTACAGGGTGCGTCTGGCTCTGATTTGTGGGTGCGCCGCAGATGTGGTATCACTGGTCTGATTTGAGGGTTTTGTTTAGAGAGGGAAACAGAGGGTTTTGTTTAGAGAGGGAAACAGAGCAACCGATTTGAGGGTTTTGTTTTGAGAGCAAACGATTCGAGGGATACAGAGCATACGAAGTAGAGAGGTTGAGAAGCAAAGACAGGAGTCTGATGATGTGTGTTTTAATTTTTTCTTTTCTTTTTTTTTGTTTATATATAAAACCTGATTAACCAGTAACCCAAACCCTTTAAAATTACATCAATGGACAAGATCAAAACTATGATAAATTAACAGCTCAGATGTAGGTGGGTACCGTACCCCCCTTTTTTTGAGGGGGGTATGGTAGAATGACCCCTCATTTAATTTAAATTTTTAAATTTTTGTGTCAGAGAAGCTGAATTTTTTTTATACACTTAGCTAGGTTTGAAATTTTATCTACACCAAAAGATAAAATTCTTTTATACACATTAGGTTCGAAATTTTATACACTTAGGTTCGAAATTCTTTTGGTGTAAATAAATTTTCGAACCTAAGTTTATACCATGATAAAATAAATAAATAAAAACCCTATATTAATTGGATTAACTATTAAAAAATGTCTTTACATTAAATGATATGTCGTTTTGATAATCTACTACCTTGTTGTACTTTTGAATGATGTAATCATAAGCAGAAGATTCATATAAAAACTTGTCCTATTTTTAATCACTTTGAAAGATATTATATAATATTATCCCTTTGAAAAAAGATACCATAATATCAAAGAAATAAGTACAAAGAAAATTATATGCCACTTAGTAGGTGTTTAATTCTTATTGGGTTAGAATATTACCCTGCTTCCTCTTTTTTCCTCCTATCAATCATTGCGAAAAAGAAAGTGCAACCCTCAAAGGGTTAAATACAAAGAAATTCTTGTGATATGGATCATTATCAATACCTCCCTTATACTATAAAATAAAAAATTTTAAATCCCTGTGTTATTTAAAATAATGCGACAAACCATTCTATTAGACTTGTATACTTTTATTAGATGAAAAATGATGATGTAGAAAAAAAAAATCCGTTTTCATTAATTGTCCTTCTATTAGAAAGGTAAAATCATAAATAATTTCCATCCATGAACAAAGCATGATCTTCAAAGAGTAACAATGAACACACTTTGTCGATTAGATTGAGATATGATTGCCAGATGCCACAAGGGTCTTGCACACATTTTAGTAGCTTTGGAAATTGGGACCCCAAGACCAATGGTTGTTTGGGAAGACATTCTTGGTCAAGTTCGTCTTGTCTTGAAAATAAACTAGATTAGTTAGGTCATAGGTGTGTTAATTTTTGTTTGGTGTGCTTGTACTTGAAGTTCGTGTTTGATGATTTGTGTTAAAAATTGTCTTAAGGAACGAAAAAAAAAAGGGAGGATTTAGAGCTCATACTTTAAGGTTTTATGCACTCAGTGGCAGAGTTAGAATATTTGTTAAAGTGGGCAAACTAAATATATCAGTGTATTACACTTTTTCTTTTTCTTTTTTTAAATGTAGGGGGCCATTTTTATTTTTATTATTATATTTTTTAATGAATAAGTAATTTTATTGATAAAAAACTCTTGAAAAAAGAATTTCAAATAAAGCAAGGCACTCAAGCTCCTCAGTAACTGCAACAACACTCAAATAACACAACAATCTCCCCTGTTACAAATCACACTTGCAATGTTAAACTTCAAGCACCGCCTCTCTCTCTTTCTCTATAAATCTCTAGACGTCACTTTGTAGAGCCACAATTTGACTAAAGCCTAGAAGATTGTAGAACTGAAACTATAAAGGCATATGTGAAGTGCAGTGAAGTGTGTCATAAAGCAACAAATAGTGTGATGTGAAGAAAAGAAACTCAAGAGCTAGTGTGTAAGTGTCTAAGCCAATTTGGTATGTTCCAAACAACAGTTTTCAATGTTTAAATAGAGTCTTGGAAAAGCTTGTATTTTGAAATTGTAGTAAGAAGCTTTGCTGTGTTGTACTTTTTTGGGTAAAGATTAAAGAATTTTTTCGTGCTCTATCACGTGTTTAGTTCAACATGCAGCCATAACCTATAACTACCTGTGTCATATTTACAGAGGAAGAGATTAACATTCTCAACCCCTATTATGAGCCGTGCAGCATTAAATTACCATAGAAGTTCAATTAGTTCTAGATTGGTAATAAAAAATGGTGAATAATTCACCTTTGGTAATAAAAATGGTGAATAATTAGTATTACGTAAGGGACTAAGTCATCAAAGTGACACAGCTAGAAAATAATTGAGGAAAAGTCTGGTGCCACATAATTGGCCACACCATTGGCCACAACTTGCCATGTGGCAAGTTGTGGCCAATGGTGTGGCACTAGAACTACTCAATAATTGAAGACGCAATGTCAATGATTTGAGAAGTGATTTATTTAAAGGCTAGAAAACGTGTCAATAATCCCCAAATTCATGAGATATTCATAAAATAAACTAAAACAAAAAATTGAGATATATGCAATGAAAATGTAATTTTTCACATATACTAAGGCCCACAAAAGAGAATATGATCTATAAGAAAATTAAGGAATATTCAGGATGAATTCGACATATTGGCCATGCTTTAATTGATCGGTTAGTTTATTTGATTATGTCTAAGTTTTTTAAAACCTAACTTTTTCTGTGAATAATTATACTTTAGCCAGTTTCAAAAAAAAAATATACTTTAACCAACTTCAAACAAATTAGCAAATCAGCAAAATGGTCATCCAAAAGCACTAAAGAAAGACTTCTTCAAGCTCTAATTTAAATTGCATCAGATAAACATTATACGAATCAAGACAGATTCCGTACACAATCAGCAGCATTTGATTACCCAAAAAAAAAAAAAACACACACACACACAAGGTAACCAAAAGGCTAAAGTTTGAGGCAACAATGCCATACAAACTAATTACAAGAGTAAGTTCTTTGCAGGCTGAACAATGCATGCTTTGAACGGTGCTGCTTAATTATAAAGCTTGTCCTGGCCTTTTTGCACCAAAGAAAGCATAGTGGCTACCCCTTTTTAGGGGTAATGATGAACAATCTGTCATGATTCAAAGCCATTTTTATTAGCAAAATCCATTGAATTTGCCAATCAAAGTAACACTGCATGAAACTATAGCTTAGAACACCTTTGTAAGGACTCTATTGATGGAAAAACTTTAGGTTCTCAGTCTTCAACCTTTGTGTTAAAAACAAAACTCGGAAATACTGTTGTCAGTTCCCTGCAGTATGTACAAATATTAACAAGCACAGTCAGTACTTCAAGATTTATGGAATCAACAATATAGTTGGGCACATAGATTCAAAGAAGAGTAAAAGAATTAATTAGGGGTAAAATAGCATGTAAGGGTGCAAGTTGCATACTTCAAATATGGAAGAGTCATGTTCTTCAAGAGGTTTGGGTTTCTAAAAACAAAATCCTTCCACTCTTCGCTATTGATTCTACCATCCTTGTCGGCATCAGCATCTGCAAATGTCTGCAACAGTGATCTTATGAGTACTAGTATGTTCCCAACAATGACAAAAATTAGAACGATCAAATTTGGATATATGCTTGCTTACCTTGTCAATGATAGCCTCAAGAAGATCATCTGACAATGTCATATCAGATTCCATCAAAATGGCAATTACCATTTGCTTAACCTAATATCAACCAAAGGCTGCTTAGCTAAAAACTTACATATGCATTCAAGGTTTCAACAATCAGTACCTTCAGGAACATAAAATGGCTTACAATTTAGTTTTTGACAATAATTGTTTTAGAACCAAAGACTACAGAGTATACTTACTTCTTCTCGCTCAATAAACCCAGTTTGTCTCAGATCATACAGCCTGAATGCAACTACAAGAACTCAACAAGAAACAAGATTGGATGGATCCAAGAGTTGCACTCAACTGTATAAAACAAAAGATTGTCTCTTGAACACTTACAATCAATTTTGTCTTCCACGGGAGCATTGGGATGGAAGACACTGAGTGCATGGACAAATTCGTCAAATTCAATGACGCCATTTTTCTTTTCATCAAAGAGATCAAAAACCTAGAAAAGCACAAATAGTAGTCGTAATATACACTAACAAAGAAAGGAATTGGTTGTTATGGATTCACATCACCAGAAAACAAAGAACATTTAATTTCTCAAGTTTTTGTGTACATGTTGGAATGTAATTTCAGTAACTAGCTAGAAAGTAAATGGATCTAGCATTAGGAGCCACTATAGGTTCCAAATTTAACAACTAGTAACTGTATAAAAAATAGCTGCAACTAGAAAATGTAATTTTTTTTTTTTAAATTGAAGGATCAGAGAGTAATAAAATAATCATCTACTAAAAACATTGCAACAATTTACTATTAGTTCAATTGTTAAAATTGTCAAGCAATAAATTTGAAGCAATGCCCAGAATGCTCACAACCGAAGGGAAAGAGAGAAGAGGAAGTAGAAGTTGTTCCAGTCCATTTACCCTGTCCACAAAAAGATTTTCACCGCTTAGAGTTTGGAACAGTGCTAATTGAAGCTCTTCCTACAAGATAACAAACATAAATTATAGTTATTTACTGTGATAAATGTTAATGTGTACATAAATTATCAATCAGTACCACTGCATACTCAAATTGGAAGATGGTCGTTTATAAATGTTAATCTGTGTCCTTTTTGCCTTTTCCCCCTCTTTCATAAGAAAAATTAGTTCATATCATAAGACAACCCCAATTTTTGAGAACGGATTTGTCTCACTGACTCAAGAAACACTCAACCTTTCCTCCTCTTAACCAAGCCTTAAGTTAACCCCCACTGACCCAATAAAAGTCCAAGCAAGAGAAGCATATTGGTCCATTCAATCTGATGTATTAATTTCACTTTTCATAATTTGGGTCATCCTAAAAATGCTATCTATCAATGAACTTGTCTGCTAATTTACCCATGAAAAGGGAACAACCATACTACCCCTCCATTAATCATAAACTCACACAACACAAGCTATATTTCAAATTTCATCTCAAAAACACACATACACATTACTTGTTGTGAAAATACTAATCAAATTGAAACAAAAAGTAATTTATGGCCATCACAAACCAAATAGTCAACTACTTAAACAGACGAATTCCCAACGACCAAAATCTATTTACCTTGTGAATCAACCCGTCGTCGATAATTGAACTACTCAACTTCTTAAATAGCTCGTATAATGCCTCAACTTCATTCATGGTAACTGCATCAGTAACATACAACCACAACCAACCATTCAAGATCCACATTGCACATTCCAACAACCTCTTCAAAACGAAAAATTATCTCATGAGACATCTCATGAAGTGCTCCTTTCATAACATGTTAGTTTAACAGGTGTGTGAAACTGTGAGGTCCACCAAACATGAGAGGGTGTCCCATGAGACAGTCTCACAACAGATTTTTCTAGTTCAAAACACAAACCTCACAATTAGAGATATCAATGAAGCAAAGCCATCAATTCAAAATTACATTTTTTTTTCTTTCAAACTTAGTTCGAAGCAATCTCTTTCAACCCCTTACATTCACACGTAGTATTTATGACTCGATAAGTTATCTAAACAAGTTATATGATTATAAATAAATAACAAAGATAAAACTGCCACGCAATGAGCTGGAGGAACTTCAAAGCCCCTACATATGGTTTCACTGGCTAAGCGAGGTATCTCTTTGGCGCATTTCTTGAGGTGTGGTTGCCGGGGCTCAAAGCAATCGGAGAAAGCGAATATCAAAACCTCAAATATCGCTATAAGCGGTATAAACGCCGCACAGATACGCTCGCCAATTGTCAAAGAACTCGATCCCTGATCAATAAACAAAACATGTTCGTATACAAAACAGTAAGTCTTCCAAAGAATGGAAAAAAAACTAAAAACAAAAAACACAAAAACAAACCAACCAAACCAAACCAAACCCAGCTGCAAAACTAAGTGCTATATTATTTTTATTACCGAGTAATCCATATTTGCACAAAGCTGTGCGCGTTTGATGAGGTACCTCGTACACTTGATAGATTTAGATTTGAAGGTAATGATGTAAGAGGAAAGAAAGTAATTAAGGAAGGACAAAAAGAGAATTGATTGATGGATGGATGGAAACTTGGGCTTCCGTCGGAGTTGACGCCCATGTCTTTTTATTCTGTAGATTTGTTCCCCACGTTTTTGAGTTCTGACGCCATCGTTTTCCCAATTCTCTACCCATTCATCATACAACTCGTGTGGCTGTGGCACTGGTAAACGTCCATATATTAATATTTAACTCCAAACGTAACGTACTTGTCCTTCCCACTTTTTTTGGTTTTTGGAGAGAAACTTGTCCTTCCTACTTGGTCAAGAGGAAACTATTGTAATTCTTTGTTCTTGATATAGATAGGTTTAAGATATGGATGCATTTGCTAATTGCTGCAAGAAGATTACTCTTTATCATTATATGTTATCAGATTTTTTTTTTTACTTAAGTGAGATTCGAACCAGGACAACAAAAGTTTCAATTTAACTGAAATCCAAGTCATAATTTAAATTTAAAGAGACGTAAAAACAAAAGATGTCGCTTCAAAATTCAAATAAACAATATCAAAAATATCTTTATATTAAATGGTTTGTTGTTTTGATATTCCCTACCTTGTTGATTATACTTTTGAATTTATTATTGCAATCATTGTTGCTTCTTAGGTAGATATTGATAGGAAAATTACTAAATATTTTGAAAGTAATGCTCTCTCCATAAGGAGCATCATTCCAAAGTAAGAGATTTGTTGGCCAAATGGAAATTGGCCAACACCCCTTGGGTTCAATAATAGTAACAAAGAGAGTTAAGCTTAAAATTCGCAATACTTGTCAAGTAAAGGCTAGTAATGTATCGCAAAGAGAAGCTCAAAAGTGCTAGACAAGAAAAAAGATAGGCAAATATGAATAATGTTTTAAGTCTTAATCATTTCATACATACAGCAGGATGAAGAATTTAAGAGAGGTGGTAAAGAAGAGAGAGAGAGAGGGAGAGAGAGAGGGGGGGCTTTATTGTGCTATCACGTACACCAAGACACCATTTATATTATGTTGCTCTTATATGACTTAGACTTTGAGTAATGTAAGTATATGGTTGTTGAGGTAGTAATAAGAGTTGTTAATGTAAGACCTGATGACAAGGTTTTATATCAAATTTTGGACATCCCTAGGGTCATATTTTGCTTAAGGATCAAAGCTATTAATAGAATAATTGATATGTTGTTAAGCAAAAGGTAAGGTAAATCTTTCACAAAAATAACCATCAACAACATTCAAAAGAATTTATCCTATTTAACTATTGTTAATCCCTTTAATATATATTGAAGTACAAAGAAAACTTTATGCCACAAATTGTAGGTATTAACTATTAAATGCTTATAGGATTAGAATATTACCCTTCTTCCCTTCTATTCATATCAATCATTGAGAAAAAAGAAAAATGCAAAGCTCGATCGGTTAAATCATAAATGCAAAGAAATTTATGTGAGATGGGTCATTATCATTTCATTTATCAAAACATCTAAGTATAACGTAAAATCAACAATTTAAGTCCTTGTGGTATTTAAAATATGCGATTGACTTATTAGACATTTGTTACTTTTATTATATAGAAAATGATCTTGTTGAAGTGCACAGTAACTTTTTTTTTTTTTTTTTTGAGAAACACACACATATATAGGGGGAAAGGGGATGAGATAAAGGAATACACTCACACGCCAACACCAAAACTGCATACAAGTGCACAATAACTTGGGGGAGGAGAGGAGAAAGAATTTGAATCTTTGACTTTGTATATCTTCGTTAAAAATGACAGAGTGTTAGTTGAATTACAAAGTTATTGATAAATCCATTTTCGACCATCCTTTTACTATAAAGATAAAATAATATATAAATTCTACCATAAACAGATCATGATCTTCGAATAGTAACAATGAACACACAAGTCAATAAGATTGAGATTTGAATCATTTGATTGCCAGTAACCACATGGTTCTTGCACCCATTGTGGGGCTCGTAGGTACCGTTTGCGTGTAAAGTTAATTCTTTTGGAATATTATGTATTTGCTGACCAGATCGGCTAAGGAAGAAAGGAGTATAATTCAAAAAAAAAAAAAAGAGTAAGGAAATATAATAAATTAACGATTGGTGACTGGTGGTCCCATGCATTTTCTATGTTACAATATCGGTATGTTATAATGTGAGAACTATATTGAGGAATTTAAACCAAAAAAAAAAAAAAAAAGAACTATATTGAGGAAATTAAATAATTAATTAGCATCTTAAGTTAATTTAATTTAATTCATTATATATATAGCATACTAGGTCATATAATAACTTATTATATATATATAAAACATACTAGGTCATATCATAACTTATTTTATGTATATATATATATATATATCTATACTATTATTTAAGGGGCTTTTCCTATTTGGATTTTTCATTTTTTTAGTTCAAAAATGTCCCTACACCCCTATATTTAAGTAGAGACAAAACTAAAGGACAATCCGATAAAAATGTAACTCTAACTCCTACTAAAATATTGCCAAAAAATTAGGACTACTCTCCTATTAATTTTTAAATTGATTTATCATTTATAAATTAGAAGTTCAAAATAAAAATTATATACATAAAATAAGAAAACACAGTTTTTTTCTCTACAAAATAGGACCATTAACAAAAAAAAAAAAAAAAGACTCATCGCACGTGCGAAGCACGTGTGATGAGGTTAGTATATATATATATAACATAATAGCTAAGTTTTATCATAACCTTGACCTTGTTTCTTAAAAAAAAAAAGTTTATATCATAACCTCCTCCTGTTTAATGCATACAAAATATTTTATCACAAATCCCGGTCTTATGCATTTAAAATATTTTAATGCGAGTGGTTCACTGGCTTGACCCACATGAACCAGCCTTATTTTCAACTTTTTGAGAATTCAAAATTTGATTAGTGAACTGCTTACAGTAAAGTATTCGACAGAAGTTTAGGTTAATTAACTATTGAATTAGGATTGAGTTTGATTTTTTTTTTCCCCATATTTTATTGATTATTTTGTTCAACCCAAAACAAGCTTACAAAGTACTCGTAGCTTCTAAAGAGTCTAAACTGCAAACACAATATACCAGCAGTAAAAACAAATTAAAAGCAACTGAAAACTGCTAACAACAACTTTGACCATACCCTTTGGCCCTGCCCAACAAACAACTCAACAATATGAGTGTAAGACTCTTACTTCTAACTAATTTGTTGATAAGGGAAAGGATAAGTGTCTTTTTGATTTGTTTGTGAAATTAATACAGGATATTTGTTAGTGAAGATTTAATTTTCACAAATCTGAAGATAGTATCGATGATGTTTATTTAAAATTGTAAGGACACAAACTCTACGAATGGGCCTACGAACAGAATAAATTGAAGCCCAGGCTGTATACAGTATTCTTGGAATAAATTTGTGAGAAAGTGGGCCGAAGAATACTTGATTGAGAACGTATGGGTTGATAGCCCAAGTGTGTAAATGATCAGATTAACATTAATCGAATATAAAGATGATACAGGGTTCTTCTCGGCACAGTCCGAGGAGTGAATTTAGACTACTACTATGAGTACCTCCCTCCCTTTCTCTTGATTGATCTTCTTTTTAATAACTTCCCTTCCCTTACCCTTCTTCCATCCCCTTGTCTCTTTGTTTCCAGCTTTATTTATATGCCTATTTTACCTCACGTGCCAGTTAGATGAGTCTTCTTTGATACTTGTCCCATCAACCTTCACCTGAAGTCTTCACTTGGCAGCTGTAAAGGATGAAGGTCACTGTTCAGGTGTCTTTTCCCCATTAATGCGGTCAGGAGATTAGCTGCAGGGTCATAAATGCGGTGGCAGCAACCTTTCACATAATATCTCTTTGCTGCCACCTGTCCTCTTTGCCCGCATGAACCTGGAGGTTCTCCAGAAATAACAGGATCAATGTTGGGGCATCCATGGGGATCGTCCCTCTGACCATCCGACCAGGCAATTCTCCTCGAACAACTCCGTTCTCCCTTCAAATAGATTTTATTACAGGGAGGAGTTTAGCCGGGTTCAGTCTTAGCGACTTACTGTCCTCGGATGGCAAATCAGCTCGAACGGGCCTGCGGCCCACTATCTGGAATTGGGCCTTTTACCCCTACAATAGCCCCTCAAAATTCCGGTTTTCTTCTCTTATCCGAGGAGAAAGGCGGGATTTTGACTTCTCTCAGGGTTAATCTTTTTAACTTTTCAAATTTTTCCACGTGGGAGCACCCCTCCATGCGTTCCGCCAACTTTACCGGCACTTCGAAAATTGTAGCACACCATTTATTACTCTAGGTGGCGCTTTGTCTCTTTCATTAACGGTGAGATGTAGATCGTGTGGCTGGGGTTTCTTCATGAGATTTCAAGCGGGATAACTCCCACTCATTTTCTCCTACTATATAAAAGGCTCTTAAGGGTAGTTTTGCTCATTTTGCGTACATTCAAGCATTCCAGTGTTCTTAAGCATCTCAATCAACATACGTTTTCTCACTCTAAGCATTCCGAGGACATTTTTACAAAGAATCCTAGGTGTTTAAGAAATTTCTGAACCAGACACATCAACCACCTCTGTGAGTACTTGGTCTCCAAGCTCTTTTCTCCTCGGCCGAGCACCTCGGCTTACTCGTCTTTACATTTTCTTGCCTTAGGAAACTTTCTTAGCATTCCTTTACATATCTACATGGGTAGGTTTAAGAATCTAGTGGATACGCCCGTGGCCATAAAGCTCTTTAAGGCAAAATACCATATACCTGAGGGGGTTAGCCTTCGCTACTGCCCACCCGAAGATATTATGACCCATAGGAGAACGAGCGAAGTGGTCATTCCCGTAATAGCCTTCTTAGAGGGAGGAATGACCATTCCAATGGGTACAGTGACCCGGGAATATCTTAGGAACCATAGGCTTTGTCCGCACCAATGTGCCCCCAACCTGTTTAGGGTCTTAGGTTGTGTTGATGCCCTCAATCAGTTGATGGGTCTGCAACTCACCTGGCACGACGTCGTACGTATGTACGAATGTCACTCTCAGGCCGACGGGGGGTATTATTTGAAATCCCGATCTCCCGTCGTCAAGATGGTGTCGTGCCTTCCGAAGTCCAACAAGGACATGAAGGACGACTACGTCATCGTCTCTGGGGCATGGCATAACGGTCACCATTGTCCAACCACGGAAGGGAAGCCAGGTGGGATGCTTTAGGATTAGATTGAGTTAACCTAGAATTTAGGTTCTAGGCCTCACATTGTTTTGTTGTTTTATCATCCGATTTCGAAATAGTATGATTAATTTTATGTTCCTCCGCCGTGGTTGCAGATAGAAAGTTCGTTGCTCCCAAGCTTAGCCTCGTGAACGTGTCAGGACTAAACAAGCTTCTGAGGTCCAAGGTGTTCGTGCACTCGGACGGCCAGTTATGTGCCGTCCATCTAATATTGGACTTCGCTCCTCTGTCAGATAGCTTCTTGGAAGTCGGCAACTCTATTCGAGCAGGAGATAAGCGAATCCACAGGGTCGACGTCTCTGTACCGGGCTTTTTGGCCAACAGAGACCTTCCTCTCGTTGATTGGCTGATTCAACAAGCTATCCCTCAACTAGCTGCCCAAAGGGAAGAGTCTACTTCCCCTCTGTTATCTTTGGAGGCCGAGATAGACGAATTCTGCTTCGAGGGCGAAGAGGAAGTGCGAGCCGAGCCTCGGAATATCCCAGAATCCGAAAGTACCGAGGAAGAAGAGGACGATATGCCTTTGAAGCCAAGGGCGGGATTAAAGGACCTTATTTCCGGGAGGAATAAGGGTGTACCCTCCAAGGAAGCGCCCAAAAAGAGAGAAACTGCTCAGCTCCCCCCACCTCCTCCTCCACCTGCGACTGGGCTCGGCCTTCTTCCCATACCCGACCTCAAGAGAAAGAGGAAGGTCGTGGACCTAGATGCAGAGGAGGGTAAACTGTCCCTCCACAACAAAAAGGGGCAAAGCACCAGAAAGGGGGGGAGAGATGACAGGAGGTCATCCTCATCCGAGCATAGGGGTGATACACATGCCCTGGACACTTAGCAACCACCAGCCTGGGCCCCGAGGCTAGATCTGGACGGCGCCCCAATTCCTTCCACAACCTCCATAAGGGATTTCCAGAGGGGGCACTCTGGCTACATTGCCGAGGCTTTAAAGCGTCCTTTGCTCTTGCCTCGTGACATGGAGGTAGTGCGGCCTTGGAGGCAAACGGACCTGTTTATGTCCATGAAAAGGGATTTGGCTATGGTAGGTCTCTGACCATTCTTTTTTATCAATTAGGTTAATCTGTTTTGAAATACGTACTTTATTTCTGTCTGTTGTGATATCATTTTATCCTCCTTACTATGCAACTCGCCCAACAAGTCTACGTAGCTGAAGATTGGGTTAAAGACGCCCGAAACTAGGCTAGGGTCGAGATCGAATTGCGTAAGGACGTAGAGAAGAGCTTGGGGGCAGCGAAGCACAAAAAACAGGAGCTAGCCAAAAAGCTAACTGCTAAAGAGAGAGATAGAAGGAGCGCCGAGGTCGGCTTAAAGAATGCCCAAGACCAAGATGAGGACCAGCGGAAGAAATTGTACATAACAGAGATAGAGCTGGCCACTCAGAGGCAATTGGTCTTGGAGCTCAAGTCTGGCCTCGAGAAGGCTGAGAAGGCCGAAAGACTCGGGGGGCACTGGAAATAGCCGAGACCGAGAAGAACGCCGAATACATCCGCGGCATAGAAGAAACGGAGAAGAGGCTCGCGGAAGAAGTGTCCGAGGTGTGCAAGGACTACTGCCAGTTCACTTGGGGCGAGGCCTTGAACTTGGAAGGAGTCCCAGCTGACTCGGACCTGAGGCAGCCGAGGAGGGTGTATTTTCATCCAGACATCAGTTTAACCCCAGCTGACCCTGCACCCTCATCGTCTCAAGTTCCGGAGCCGGGTAGCCAGGCGCTTGTTCCTTTTGAAGCCGATCAGGTGATTCAGGAGGGACAAGTGGCTCTGCAGGAAGGCGCGGGTGTGCACGTTCCTTCTAAGGTCAAGGATGCTTCCATGGCCAAAGAGACTGCACCCTTGGAGACTGCAGCTGGATCTTCCCAGGCCGAGCCGAGCGGTCCGAACAGCCTTCCTCTCCTTGCTCCCCAGACTTAAGATTAGGGTTTTGCTTTTCGTAGTCGTTGTTGTTTGTTGTTTTTTCTTTTTATTAATGTAACAACCCTTTTGTATGCTGGGCTAATGTACTTAAAATTTTGATTTAATGAAAATATTTCATTTGCTTTCAACTGTCTCCAATTCTATTTATTTGCTTGTCTTGCCTTAAAGTTCTTAAGCCTGTCAAAAGTCAAAGTCCATATGCTAACGCAGCAATAGAAAGTCTTAAGGGTTACATCAAAGACATTCAATTAACTCAATCCTGTCTCACCAAATGGCGATGAATTCTAGCAAGTATAATCGACTGTTTTATTGCTAGAAACGTTAAAATTGAATGAGAATACTTACTCAAAGTACGCAGTCTGAATGAATGTGAAAGACCGAACTTCTGCATAGTGCTTAGTGGTGCGTATGTTATAGGGACATGGCTTTGAATGTATAATCCGAGGTGTTAGGTGTGCCTGAGGTTCTATATAGCACTTAGTAAACTGAAGAAAAGTGTTGATTTACCCAAGGCATGTGGTCCGAGGGACCAGGCATGACCAAGGTTCTGTTTAATACTTAGGAGTATTAATTTACCCATGGTATGTGGTTCGAGGGACCAGGCATGACCAAGGTTCTGTTTAATACTTAGGAGTATCAATTTACTCATGGTATGTGGTCTAAGGGACCAGGCATGACCAAAGTTCTGTTTAATACTTAGGAGTATCAATTTACCCATGGTATGTGGTCCGAGGGACCAAGCATGACCAAGGTTCTGTTTAATACTTAGGAGTATTAATTTACCCATAGTATGTAGTCCTTATTCTGTTTAATACTTAGGAGTATTAATTTACCCATGGTATGTGGTCCGAGGGACCAGGCATGACCAAAGTTCTGTTTAATACTTAGGAGTATTAATTTACCCAAGGTATGTGGTCCGAGGGACCAGGCATGACCAAGGTTCTGTTTAATACTTAGGAAGTAAGCAATATAATAGACTTCAATGAGAGAAAGGAAACTTTTATTAGTAATAATACCTTTTTAGGTTATTTACATTCCAGGGGTGGAGTACAGCTCTTTCATCCAAATCTTCCAAGTAGAAAGCCCCTATTCCAGCCACTGATAGGATGCGATACGGCCCCTCCCAATTGGGTCCTAATTTTCCCCAGGCTGTGTTCTTTGCAGTGCCCACGACTTTCTGTAAAACCAAATCCCCTGGTGCAAGTGGTCTTAGCTTAACATTGACATCATAATTCTGCTTGAGCTTATGCTGATAGTAAGCTAGTTGAACCGCAGCATTTTCCCTTCGCTCGCCGACCAGATCCAAATTATTCGTTAGCTGTCTATCATTGTCAGCCGACGTAAAAGAACTCGTTCTGAGCGTGGGGAACCCAGTTTCTATGGGAATAACAGCTTCGACGCCGTACGTCATTGTAAATGGGGTCTCTCCTGTAGATCTCCGAGGAGTTGTCCTGTAGGTCCAAAGGACATGCGGTAATTCTTCCATTTATTTTCCTTTGGCATCATCCAACCTCTTCTTAAGACCGCTTACTATGACTTTGTTAACTACTTCAGCTTGGCCATTTCCTTGAGGGTACGCAGGGGTGGAGTACATGTTCGTAATGCCTAGTCCACAGCAAAATCTTCTGAACATCTTATGGTCGAATTGAAGACTGTTGTCCGAGATTAGAGTATGTGGTACTCCAAACCGGGTTATGATATTCTTCCATACAAACTTCTGGACATCTACATCTCTGATGTTTGCCAATGGCTCGACTTCAACCCATTTAGTGAAATAGTCTGTTGCGACGACCAAGTACTTCCTACTCCCGACTGCTTTAGGAAAAGGGCCAACAATGTCCAAAGCCAACAATGTCCAAGCCCCACTGAGCAAAAGGCCACGGATTGGACAAAAGATTTAGAACTCCTCCTGGTTGATGTATGTTTGGTGCAAACCTCTGGCATTGGTCACACTTCTTTACATATTCCTATGATTCCCTTTGCATGTTTGGCCACCAGTATCCCTGAGTTGAGGCTCTGTGCGCTAGAGATCTACCTCCTGTATAGCTGCCACAAATCCCTTTGTGTAGCTCTTCGAAGAGTAACTCTGTGGCCTCAGGATGCACGCACAATAAGTAGGGTCCAGAGAAAGAGCGTTTGTATAGCTTACTGTCTCCTGATAGCCAGAACCGAGAAGCTTTTCTCTGCACCTTGTCAACTTCAGCCTTGGCTGCTGGTAGGAGATCGTCCCTGAGGTAGGTCATTATAGGGTCCATCCAGCTTGGTCCTACTCTAACTTGATAGACGTTGGGTCCTTCCTTCTCCTCAGCATGCTTTCATACATCTTCTACTATGATAAGTCGGGGTAATCCCTGAGTCGAGGAGGTTGCAAGAGTGGCCAAGGAGTCCACGTGCGTGTTCCCACCCGAGAAACATGTTGCAGATTAAATGACTTGAACTGTGATTGCAGCTGCTTGACCTGCCTTAGATACTTTCGCATTCTTTCATTCCGTGCTTCCAATTCTCACCTAACCTGGCCGACGACAAATGCTGAGTCCAAGAATACTTCCACCGAGCTCCCACCCATTCTTTTGATCATGGCCATTCCGATCAGTAACGCTTCGTATTCAGCCTCATTATTAGTAGCTGAGAAGTTTAGTCTGAGAGATTTTTCGATGACAACATTCTCGGGAGATATCAAAACTAGCCCCACTATTGAGCCTCTCTGATTGGCTACACCGTCCGCATATAATTTCCAGGGCGCGGACTCTTGCACAGACACTAGACCAACTGAATTTTCGTCCATGTGTATCGTCTCGGCAATCTCTTCTAACACAGGTTCAGTGAACTCGGCCACAAGATCGGCCAGTATCTGCCCCTTGACCGAGGTGCGGGGCATGTACTTTATGTCAAAAGCTCCTAGGATGGTACCCCACTTTGCAATCTTCCCCGTATAGTCCGCACTCCAAAGCAATGATCTGAGCGGGAGTTGGGTAAGGACTACAACTGTATGCAATTGGATGTAGTAAGGGAGTTTACAAGTGGCATGAACTACTACAAAGATGGCCTTCTCAAGTGGCAGGTAACGGACCTCAGCCTCGTGAAGGGATTTACTCACGCAGTACACAGGTTTCTGAACGCCATTGTCGACTCGTATAAGTACCAGACTCACAGCATGGGTGGCTACAGCGATGTAGGCAAACAAGACCTCGTCCGTTGCAGGACTAGACATGATAGGGGGCCGAGATAGGTATTCTTTTAGCTGCTGGAAAGCCATAACACACTCTTCATTCCATTGAAACCCCTTCCACTTGTTCAACAGCTGGAAAAAAGGCCGACGCCTTTCTGCAGATTTGGAAATGAACCAATTGAGAGCAGCGGTCATCCTAGTCAACTTTTGTACTTCTTTTGGGTTTCGAGGAGTCTGCAGGTTGTTAATCTCTTTTATTTGGTCGGGGTTGACCTCAATTCCGCGATGAGTGACCATGTAGCCAAGAAACTTTCCTGATCTAACGCCGAAAGAGCATTTTGACCCATTGAGTCGCAATTTGTGCTTTCTTAAGATTTCAAAGATGCTCCCGAGGTCGCTAACATGTTCGGAATCTAGCTTACTCTTGACCACCATGTCATCAATGTAAATCTCAATACATTTCCCCAGCTGCGGTTCGAACATTTTGGTCATCATTCTTTGATAGGTGGAGCCTGCATTCTTCAAGCCAAATGGCATCACCTTATAATGATAGTTCCCAATGGGGGTTACGAAGGCTGTTTTCTCTTGATCGTCCAGGGCTAAGGGGATTTGGTGGTACCCTTGGAAGGCGTCCCAGAAACTCATTCGCGGATGTCCTACGGTTGCATCTACTAGTTGATCAATTCGAGGCATGGGGAAGGAATCTTTTGGACAGGCCTTGTTTAGGTCCGTGAAGTCCACACATACACACCATTTCCCATTCTTCTTTTTCACCACCACCGTATTAGCCAGCCATTCTAGATAGAATACCTCCTTAACAGCTCCTGCCTGCTTGAGCTTGTTCACCTCATCCCTGACAGCGTCAGAATGCTCCCAGGATGAGTACCGAGGTGGCTGCTTCTTGGGAAGGGCAGTTGGGCTTACGTTAAGGTGATGGCAGATAAATTCTAGACCCACCCCCGGGGCCTCGTAAGAGTTCCAGGCAAACACGTCGATGTTTCTTCGAAGGAATGCCAGCAGTTCTATCTTTTCCGAAGTAGGCAAATGAGCCCCTATCTGGAAAAACTTTTCTGGGTCTCCTTCGATGGTAACTTTCTCTAGCCTCTCACATTTCTCCTCTTCCGGTTCTACGGCATTGTGGGGAATCGAAATCTTTGATTGCTATGTGTCTCCGATTGAGGTGGTCGCTGGCTTGGTAGCAGGCCGTTGGGTAATGGCAGCTACGAGGCATTGCCTTGCCATAGGTTGGCTTTCTACAATTTCCTCCACTCGTCCTCCAGACGGAAACTTGACCTTTAGGTGCAAAGTTGACGAGACAGCCCCCAGGGCATGGAGCCAAGGCCTGGCAACGATGGCCGTGTAGGGTGAGTATGCATCTACCACGATAAAATTCACCTCGACCACCTCGGACCCCGCTTGTACAGGTAGCCTAATTTGACCCTTAGGGATGACGGCTTTTCCATCAAAGCTGACTAGGGGCGAATCATACGCTGTCAGGTTTTCAGGCCGTAAGCCCAGTCCTTTGTATAGATCTGGATACATGATCTCAGCCCCACTCCCTTGATCAACCATCACCCGCTTCACATTGTACCCTCCTATTCATAGGGTGATGACCAGAGCATCGTCATGGGGCTGTATTGTTCCCTGTTTATCTTCCTCCGAGAAGCTCAAAACTGGTCGGACCTCCCCCCTTGCCCGTTTTGACTCCTAGCTTGCGTCCTCGGCAGACGTCCTAAAAATGGACATCACCCTGGAAGGGCAGGATCCAGTCCTTCCGGGGGCCACGAAGATAACATTAATCGTGCCCAATAGGGGCCTTGATGAGGTGGTTTCCGAAGCCCCTGGCCTGATATGGTCTCCCTGATTGTTTGGCCGATAGATGAACTGCTGTAGTTTTCCTTCCCTCACAAGTTGTTCCAAGTGAGTCTTCAAAGTCCTGCAATCTTCTGTAGTATGACCCCGCTCTTGATGGTATTGGCAATGAAGGCTCTGATTGCGTTTCGTAAAGTATCCCCCCATCTTGTTCGGCCATCTAAAGTATGACTCATTCTGAATTTTCTCCAGAATCTGGTGAATTGGCTCTCGGAACACGGCATGTACTGTCTGCGACGCAGCAGACCCGGACTGCATGCCATAGTCCCCTCGGGGCTTGCTGTTGCTGTATCGGTCCGACCTGAAATCCCTCCTCTCCTGAGGGATAACCTTGGCTTTTCCCTTTCCGAGCAATTGATCCTCCTCCACCCGCTTATACTCATCGATACGGTCCATTAACCGGCTCACGTTTCTCACTGGCTTTTTGGTTAGCGATTTCCTCAAATCATGCTCGGCTGGCAAGCCAACCTTGAAGGTTCTCACCGCCACGTCGTCGAAACTCTCCTCGATCTCATTAAACATTTCCCAGTATCTGTCCGAGTATGTTTCAATGTCTCCCCTTCTCGCATGGACATGGACAACAAGGAATCTAATGACCGAGGGACCCTAGTATTCGTAATGAATCGTGAGCAAAAGGCCTTCGTGAGCGCTTGGAAGGATCCAATAGAGTTGGTAGCAAGGCCGTCAAACCATCTCATGGCTACGGGTCCTAAGTTGGAGGGGAATACCTTGCACATGAGAGTTTTATTCTGGGAGTGGACAGCCATCTTCTGGTTGAAATGGCTCACGTGCTCCACGGGGTCGGCCTGTCCATTATACGCAGTGAAAGTGGGCTGAGTAAAACGCCGAGGAAGGCTTCCTCC